>JAQFVV010006232.1:3588861-4788861 GCA_028023455.1 Epiperipatus broadwayi
AACCAAGTAATCAATGGATGTCAGAAGGCTTGTGCATAAAATCCCTATCTAATGCCTATTAATCTTCACGAGTGAAGGCACAACCGAAAATAATTAGGATATATTGGAAGTGGTGAGATAGATGAGGATTTTTATGCACAAGCCTTCTGGCATCCACATTGGATATAGCTTATATCATGTCGTATCTTCAGGCGCAACTCAACAACACATTCTGTTACAATATAAATATATGTAAGTCACACACTATGCATAATCACGATAAATATAATATTTAATAAATAGCTATTATTATTATATGACTTATAAATATATGCTTTGTACCCAATATTTATTTACATTAATAGACCAAAAATAAGTGTTCTATGATATGACTTTCGTGAGTGATTAATAAAATCATCTTCTAAGGAAAGATAGATAGTAAAATTATTTTATTAATTAAAAGATATGTATTCACCACTATGCGCGAAACAAAGCAATAAAAATAACTTGTTTTAATATTTTAACTAATTTTCAAAACGTATTAATAAAATTTAAAATGTTATTTAATAGTTTTATTGTACTAAACTAAATAAAACCTAAAAATAAAAGCGTGATCATATCTCATTGCTGTAACGTAGATCGTTTTGATAGGTTGATAAATTGAATATATATATTTAATATTGTTGAAAAACATTTTTTTTAAAAAATTCTATTTAATTTTTATTTGCCACAATTCAAAATAATAATAGAGAAGTATTTAAAAATAAACATAAAACGATTATTAAAGAGGATGACAAAAAAAAAAAAAATCAAAAATAAAACTCGTTGGCTGAAATCACAAATAATCGTTTTTATTTTTACAAAAAAAGTTATGCAAAAACAATTTCCCAAATTTAAGTACTTAAAAAATCATATCTAGTCAATTTTTCAAATCATCAATAGGCCACCAATTTATTGAAGAAAAATTTGTGAAAACAACGATAATATTTATATTGATAGTTTATATTTAAAAAAAATGCTGTTATAAATCAAATAATTTTTCAGAAAGTAAAAACTTCGCCTTAGATTAATTTTACAAATTAATTATAATAACTTACTATATACATTATTTCTCCTGCTTCTTGAATACATTCCAAAGGTTTGTTATCATTTTCCAGTTTAGAATAAACTTTTATAAACCAGTCCCATGCTCCATATCCTGGCCATACACCTAAAATTAAAATTGAGCAAAATACTTGAACAACAAGAACAATATTAAAAATGATAACCAGTATTTCAATGTATAAAATTTATAATATCCAAATAAATAAATTATTACCAATGAATTATGAATAATATATTTTTTCAGTATTAAATTAATTTATATGAAAAGTATAGTAATTTACAGTGACAGGTGGATAGATATGGGCTACAGAAAGAAGTCTGCTATTAACTAAAATGAGATCTTTTAATTCCTCCTTGTAGCTTTAAAAGAACCAAGCAGAGCAAATTCTTATTGTAGTATACAAACATGATTGGGCTGTTCACCAAAATATATTAGCCATCATAGTTAATTTACTGGCTTTTTACTGACAAGTTTAAGATCAAAAACATGATGGTTTTTATTTTTCTTTGCCTGATAGGTCTTAAACAAAATATCAATTGAGTTTTTTAGAAGGCAGAATAAATGTATGTGCTTTGATTTTTTTAAATAGATATTTCCAATTATGACAGACAAAATTAAATTATGGCCCTTATTCCCAGGAAGCTGTAAAGTTATAAGGCAAAGTAGCAGTTGTTGCCATTTCATGACACTTTATTATTTAGGTATTTACAACTGCAGATCACTTTCAAGTGAAAGAAGATTATAAGAAGTAGAAGAAGAGCTATATAATATTAAATGATATATTACTGGACTTTGTGGAGTTATAAGAAAAAATCAAGAAACAATGGTACTGTACTAGGCACACACATTGCAAGGCCAAGGGGAGGAGAATTCATTATAAATAAAAAGTGAAAGAACAACATCTTGGAAATTGATAAATGGCAAGATTAGTTATTTAACATGATGGTGGATATCAAACTCAGATAATTCAGGATTATATTCCAACAAGTTCTCACTGTGATGAAGAAGTAGAGGATTTATATATATATACAAAATGTGTGATCAGACGAAACAACATTTTAAAATTATCATAGGAGACATTAACTGCTAGAATTGGCAAACAATTGAATGATGAAAATGTTGCAGGTAAATTTGATTATGGTGATAGAAGTAAGTGATGATATACACTTGTTAAGTTTGCAGAAAAAGAAAAAAATTATATTATATTTTGTTTTTTAGAAAAATACTAAATAGAAATAGACATGGAAGCATCCAAATGAAGTTACAACAGAATTGGATTATATTCTGATTAACAGAAAATCTATTTTTCAGGATTTTAATGTTTTTAATAAATTTAATATAGAAAGTGATTATTGATTATTGAGATGTAAGCTATGTGTTAATGCAAACCTAGAGAGAAAAAAATTATTAAGAAAAAAACAGTATTTGCAGTTACTATTCCTAATCTTCAGAAACACTCCAATGAATTTTAAATTAGAACTTGCAAATCGCTTTTAAATATTAACAGATTTTAAACATGATTCAGATTTGAGCAAAATCAATAAGAAGATAACTGATTCACTTTTAAAAAATCAATAAAGATAGTTGATACAAAAAATTGACCAGTAAAATTTCTACTGAGACAAGATTAATTTTGAATGAAATAAGGAATATGAAAATATAGAAATATGATGCATTAAGAATAATTAAATATCTAGAAATTTGTAAAATGGTTTGAAAAAGATTTGATAATAATGAATTTGTAATGAAAACTGTGAAAGATAATAAAAGTATTAAGAATGTGAATCATGGTATTGGTAGGAAACATTTCTGCAACAAGAAAAAAAGATGAAATTATTATTAAAAAGAAAGAATCATTACAAAATATGTAAAAAAAAAAATATCAAGAATTGTATAGCGATAAAGAAAGGAAAAAGTACCTTTTACAACTACTATATCTTGTGAATAGCCCAGAACTTTAAATGAAGAAGTGAAAAATTTAATTAAACATATAAAAAAGGAAAAAAGCTTCTTGTAATGTTGGAATTATATTCAATATCCTATAGGAAACAGGTGAAAAAGTAGAAATTATTTTGACAAAATTATATATCAAATGTCTAAATAATCAAGATATTAAAAATTGTACACCTGTATGTCTTTTATCAGTTCTACACAATTATTTTACCCTTGCACCAAACTTTGAATTTTAATCAACCAAAATAAACTGTATTTAAAAATGATTTTAGTATAGTGGATCATATCCAAGTATTAAGAAAAGTTATGGAAAGAAGTAACGATTGATAGATTATAAAAAAGGCATTTGATTCTATAAGCATTTTTTCAGTAATTAAAACATTAGAATATCAAAATATAGATTCAGGATGTTATAAGATTCTGAAGAATATTTATAAAAATGTAATAGCAACAATATAATTACATAATGACCTTAGTAAGATTAACATTGAAAAAGGTGTATGACAGGGTAACTTTATATCTTCAAAATATTTTATAGCAGTTTTGCAATAAGTATTTTGTGCATTAAAATGAAAAGGTAAGGGACTAAAAGTAAATGGAAATTATTTATGTTGCCTAAATTTTGCTGATGATGTAATTGCTTTTGCAAATAATGCTTTAGAGCTTCAAGAAATGTTGCAATAATTATCACATGAAAGTAAGAAGGAGGGATTAAAGTTGAATGTTATAAATATTAAAGTAATGTTTAATGGAGTTTTTCAAATGAAGAAAATAAAGATTGATAAGGATAAGTTTGAAAAAGTTAACAACTACCTTGGTCAGATTATTTCTACAGATGGAAACATAATGAATGAAATTAATTACAGAATTAAAACTCATTGATAGAGCTTTTTGTAAAAATAACAATATTAAAAGGAAATATGCTTATGTATTTGGAAAAAAATGTTTTTAATGAATGTATTTTATCAGTCATTACTTATTGTTATGAGATTTGGATACTTAATAGAAGAACAATACAGAGACTTCAGACAACTCAATGCTGTATGAAGAGATGCATGTTACAAGTTATAAGGAGAGCTAAAACAAAATACACGTATGAGAAAACAAACAGGTATTACTGATATCATTGAAAAAATTAAGAGTACGAAGTAAAGTTGGGCTGATATATTGCTAGAAGAGATAATAATAGAGGTACAGATAAAATTTTAAGCTATATAACAAGATTGTATTTATATGTTGGACTATTTCCATCATCTAATATGAATATTGAATGTCTATAGAAAAATTCAACTTTATTTAAATATTCCAAATATTTAAAAAAGCTTAAATTTTTCTAAACACATTCAATACTCATATTAGATGATGGAATTAGTCCAACATATAAATACAATTTATACACCACTATCACAAATCTTTGGGGAAATACTGAATAACAAGACATTGTAAAATATCTACAATGAGACAACATATAAAATGTATAGATGAAATAAGAAAATATGCTGGGATAATGTGGAAAAGAGTGGTTAGATTTGAACTTTGAGAGACCATCATCTTGCAGTGAACCAATAGCAGTTGAAAATGATGATTATGATAATATATGTATGTATAATAATTTTGGCTAAATAAAATTATAATTTTTATTAATTAGACAAATACAGTTTGACAAGTAAGCAAATATTAAAAATATATTTTCTCAATAAGAAAAATATAAAAACATTATTCCTAGAGTTTAAATATTAAAACAGGCAAAACTCACTATATATTGTTGTTTTAACAACAGTTATACACAAGCATAAGAGAAGGTGGTCATATGATGTTTATTAGTTTAAATATTACAGACATATATAGAAAAATTGATTATGTATTATTTATATACACTGTGTTCCAATAAAAAAGTAATTTGTAAGTGACTTTCTCTATGCTGTCTGAAGCACAATCTCTTAATGAATGCATGTGTTATATAATGACATAGATAAGGTATTCAGAAATATATTAATATGTTAGCATCTCTGTGTTTTGTGTTATGATGTGGAATATAACAATGCATTTCACCTTAACATATTGTGAAATAACACATGAGTATTATTTTGTTTAAATTGGAATAAACTGCTACTAAAATGTTTGACTTAATTCAAACTGTTTATTATCATGAAGCTCCTTAATGAAAATAATATTTTAAGTACATTTCAAGATTTCATAGTGAAGCAGGCGGATCTGAGTTCGATCCTAGCTTCATGACCTCTAGCCATAAGCCCACTTCAAACCTTAGTACTAACCTTAAATTTCCGATGCAATGGGGTTTTATACATTCAGTCCATGCTAATTTCCATAAAGAATAACTTATTTCATAAATGTGTATTCAAATAACTAGTTTCAGATTTAAATTGATTAATTCTATTAATAAATTCATGATAGAATTATTCATGAATTTATATATTATAACTGCGTGGATTGTGCGTATACATTTGTAAATATTTAAATATATATAATTGTTTAAAAGTTTCATTGCATCGGGAATGTTTGATTTTATTTTTAAATAATTTGTTAAAGTTTTATTGATTAAAAGCTACATTCTTTCGATAAGCTTTCAGATTTTCCCTTTTCAAAAACAACAGTTAAAGTTTTATTAATTAGAAAAAAAGATAAGGATTTCCTAATTAAAATCATTTTCTGATTTTAAGAATTCATTTTTTAATTAGAAAATGAATTCAAGTTAATGAGTTTGAAAGCCTTATCTAAGGAATGTATCTAAAAACATTGATAATGAAAGAAGCGCTAGCCTGAAGGCATCAGAGAGGACAGTATATACAGCTCTGAAAAGTTTGAAGAAAAGCCATCTTTGTTGTAGAGAAGTGCAGTCAACTCTGTGCATTTTTAAATTATGAATTCAAAAAGTGTTCCTATCATGGTAAAGGGCTAAACATCAGGAATCTGAATATCGGTTCATGAAGCCCTTTGAGAATCTTCAATGAAGCTGCTAAATTCTTTCCAGACAAATCATGCTGCCAAAATCAAATAAAATGCTGTTCAAGTAATCAATCAAATGGTGCCTGCATTTTTTTACCAACTCGGACGTGTAACCTAAGGGAACCAGCCCCGGAAGAAACGGGTAATATATTTCCATAATGAACCTTAAGCTTTCTGGCCAGTTTCCGAACTTTACTTTACACTCCCTTTTAGAACTCTTTTATTTTATAATGAAATAATCTTTGTAAAACTCTTTTATTTATGCTTTTTAAATTAGTAATTCTCTCAATCTCTAGTCTTTAAATTTAACTTTCCTTCATTACTATGGTGGTTCATTTACTATATTATATATATATTTATCGTGTGATTTATTAATGTCATTTATTTTTAATTATATGCCAATAATCTTTCGACTCGATGATATCCTTTGTTTCCTTTGCCTTGTGCAAATAATAATATATTAATTCTAATAGTAATTCTCGCCCATTAGACCTAGATTTACCATTCTATCAATTATCGAGTCAAAAGAAATTATTAAATGTGTGTTATTTTTATAATTGGCTAATAATAAATTATTAGCTCCATTTCTAATCTATGCCACTGCTATTTTCTCATTTCACTAATATTTGTTTATTATTCAAATATAATCTTAAAATGTTTTTTTGCAAAGGGACGATAAATGAATCAAATAAATATATTCTAATTCAACTTTATTATTTTCTATTAAGATTCAGGAAGGGCATGATGATTGGGGCCCCACATTGGGTGCCAAAAACATAACCATGTACCAGTCAAAAAACCCACCAAAAGAACTGCAAGTTCGATCCAAACTCAGCTGAACTAAAACTGAATTCAAACCCAACTCAACAGCTCAGATTAGTAGAAATCTAAATCGATGGCACAGTGCTATGTGCCAAGAAACTAGCTCAATGGTTGGTGAGGATCAGAGACCCCTGAACTGACATTAATATCTGATAATAAACTGACTAAAATAATTTTAATAAATTAAAATGTCATTTTGTAATTCTCTTTCTTATAATTAAATGCTTTCAAGATTATTTTTTAAATGTTCATCAGTAAAAGATTCGTTAGTTAGAATAATTATTTAAATATATGTATAATTAATTATATGTGTACCATATCAGCATATATATTATATGTTTGTTTATACATGTTTGTGACAGTAAGAAAGTTATTGTTAGAAAAGTAGTAAGAGTATCAAAGCAAGGGGTAAAATAAATGAAATATTTTGTCTGTGTCAAAATTAATTAATTAGTTTATCTCAATCTTATAATTAAAAATATCCAATATATCATGTTAAAAGTTTTAAATTTCAAAGTATTGCTTGCTAGCACTTATATTAAATGTTCACTCCGTATTCTTAGTAGCCTCAAAGCAGGCGAAGACCCGCTTAAATGACAATAATTTCTAGAGTAACCTCAAAGCAGGTGAAGACCTTTTGTGTACACCAAGCAGCCAGATGCAGTTGTCAAAATGCTTAAATGGTTCACACGCTTTCATGCTGGCAAGATTAAAAATGATATCAACAAATAAAAGTCTTGCATAATATTAATTTTGACATTTTTTTTGTGTGTGAAAGCCTCATGCTTAGTGAAAATAATATTTGAATTCCTATATTTAAAATCAGGTCAGGAACGTGTCATTTGTTATTAAATAATAAATACTCATCATCAATTAAATTGTTTTATCAAAAGTTAAGTCAGTCATATGTAGTTTGGGGGTCAATGGGTTATTGCACATGCCCTATTGATCTCATTTTGCTCACTGGTGCCCATATAAATAAATTTGTCAGCAAATTTGATTGTCAGCACAGTAGTGGGTCAGTTGTCTAAATAATGAAAACCAAATGTGTCCAATACAATACCTGCTAATATATATGTATAAATATTTGTATATCACTAATCATCTGTATAGTGTTTTTTTTCAGACATGGGAGAACGGTTGAACAGAGGGAAAGTGAATAATGTTTTTTCCCTTATCTTTAATAGTTTTTTTCTAAATAAAATACATGTCTCATTCAAAAAATTTATAGAAAGAGCTAACCAAGAAAACATAGGCAAACTAAAACTAAGCTAAAAAAAGGCAGATTACATAGATTGAGGAAATAATACACAGCAGCTAATGAAGATAGGGACAATGGGACCAGTAGTCAGAGACCTAATTAAATGTACTGAAGAGAAAAATTATTATTTAAGTATACAGAGAGTGCCATACGTTTGATTCACATTGTTTATTATATTATATTATTTACTTATTTTCAAAAATGGGAAGAGACACTTTACATACGATCCTCAGAGAAATGAGAGAAGACAGGAAGCTAATGACTATGATGATGGAAAGGATTTTAAGACTTGAGGAAGCACGAGGCATCCAAACCAACTCAAACCCAGAGAATGTAAAGCATCAGCAAGAAATAAATCCTTCTGAAGCCCCAAAAATAGATGATGAAGATGATCAGACCACACCAAAAGAAGATGACAGTGGAGAAGATGAGTCAAATCAAGAAACGGTTGAAGAAGCTGATATAAATACAGAAAGGAAAAAGAAGATGTTCAGACCACTAATCAAATAAAACCAAAATTAGAAATGGGATGGATGATGAATCCTCAACTTAGTATGAGGACTTTACAGATGCTATTCCCTGGATCCTCAATACAGACTCAAATTTTCAAAGGAGACCCAGGAGAGAACCCCATCGCTCATTGAGATAATGTTAAAGAATTGTTTTTTGTGCATTCAGTCGCAGAAAAGGCCATAGAATTAATGACAGCAATAGATTACAGGAACTTGACACCAACAAGAAAGGACCAAGACTACGATCATTATCAAAAGTTAAAACCATATTTGCCACCTGATCCAGGGAAACAATAGGGCAACCATTAAATGACAGATATATATATATATATAGACAAACGACTGACATGGCCATAGGGAAATGAGACTTGTTTAACAGACCTATTTATAAGCTAGATAATATTTTTAAAAAATGATCGCAGTAAGACATGTATAATTTTGTAATTTGTACAGATGATATTATTCACACTCATGCTGTTCTCCCAGAGTCTAACAACTAGTCAAGTACACTTATGCGAATGTATCATGCATAAGTAAAGAGATTTTTTTTTCATTGTTTTTTTTAAGTGAAAAGAAATGAAGCAGTCGGATCTGAGTTCAATCCTAGCTTCATGACCTCTAGCCATAACCCCACTTCAAACCCTAGTACTAACCTTAAATTTCCGATGCAATGGGGCTTTATATGTTCAGTCCATGCTAATTTCCATAAAGAATAAATTATTTCATAAATGTGTATTTAAATAACTAGTTTCAGATTTAAATTGATTAATTCTATTAATAAATTCATGATAGAATTATTCATGAATTTATATATTATAACTGCATGGATTGTGCATATATATTTGTAAATATTTAAATATATATAATTGTTTAAAAGTTTCATTGCATCGGGAATGTTATCTGTATTCCAGTGAAAGTTTGCTGAATTTATTGGAGGAGGGGGTTAAAGTATGGTATAAACAGATACCTGGCACCACACAGCACATAGCATGCATAGCATATATGGATAATGTTACAGACTTACCTCAATTGCAAAAATACTACAAGAATATACAAACCAATACAAAATAAAATTTAACTTAATAAAATCAACTGCCTAATCACTTTTCACTTGAAAGCCCTGCACACCCATATACCAATCAAAACCCACCCCATTTCTAAGATTTCCATTTCATCTAGGAATCACTGGTATAAGATGCTAAATACAAAATAAATTAAATAATGAGGCTCAACAGATTATCAACTTCCTATCAAAAACATATCTCTCCATATACTCAAAGGTACAGCTTATAAATCAATTCATCATCACAAAAAATAATTTACTACTCACCAATCATATCATTTATAAAAGTATTCTAGTCAAAAATAAAATTCACCTGCAATCATCTTCTATGGTCCAAGAAAACAGCAGTGATATCAACAAGACAACTCAATCAACCACTAATAAAGAATGGTCTGGGATTACATAATATCAATACTTTTTACATATAAAAGCTAAGAAACCTCATAATTGCAATCATTAACCAATTCCTAAAGCTCAAATGCCTAATTTCACTCAGATTATATACTTCATCAATTATATACCAATATAAGACAATGGCAACATACCTGAACAGTCCATGCATAAATATACCTACTGGGATATTCATATCCTTACATACAAAGAACATAATGCTAATGACCCCTTCCAATATTAGGAATAAACAACAAAAAATTACTCCATCATTATAAAAGATGGGTGCTGGAACCTAAGTTCTTTGACTTTATTTAAAAAATAAATCTTATCATGTCAACAACTTTTTTCTCCAGCACAGAAGAATGTACATTATGGTAAATCCTTTTTGCAGACTATGTCTTCCAAGCAGCTGGCCTGGGTTCGCTTCCCAGTCAATGCACTTGAGATATGAAAAAAAACACCTCAGCTACCAGTGTACAGCACTAGAACAGATAAGAAAAAATAATGTGTACCACATAGCAGCAGCCAAATAATACAGTCCATGAAATCATCATTGCATACCAAGGCAAATCAAACCCAAATATCAGAGCAGAGACCTTTCATCCTATATGCATTTTGATACATGAGCTGCACTTTTTTAATGGGCAATAACACCAGATGATACCCATCTACTTTTCACAACAAATTATCACAAATATGAGATACTGACTAGATCTTAGAAAACCAACATCTATACATGGCCACATGGTCACTATTAAAAGAGCAAGCAATGTTATCACTACAATAATAACCACAGATGTACTTGCTCTATACAAAAGAAAATGAATACCCAACTCCAGAGAGGATGAGCATTTGAACTTATTTATATGATTAATGAATAGTCTCTAACCTATTGACAATCTTTAAACAAACATTCCCATATGTTAAGATGTATTTCAATCAATGAATAATGTCACTTAGATCACTCCTATCTACAATGCCCTTACAAAACTAAACCCTCCCATGATGTATGTACTCCCATCCATCATTTTTTTTATAATTGAAACTAAATAATTACCATGCAAATGAGCATGTATATACAGATTGAATCAAAGTAAAAGTTTGCATTCAACCCTTCCATGATTATGTACCATTGTACATAAATATAATTACAGAAGATAAACCAATACCATGTAAACAAATCTTTTATATAAAACTATAAACAATACAAACAAATCTTGTATGTACAAATGTAAACAATGTAAAATTTTACTTTGAATCAATAAAGTTCCATTTTGAAACATCATCATCATCATCATCATCATCATCATCATAATAATAATATTATGATGATGATGATCAGTCTTGCTCTGTTATAGAAAACAAGATATTGCTCCTGTGTCTAAGTTCAAATGGCAAAAAACTACAAAAGATATACAAATTTTGCAATAAAAGTAACAAAGAATAAAACAAATCTAAGTCCAAGAAATAGAAGTGTGTATAAATTCATAATATACAATAATTAAGCCAATTTACCAAAAAACTAATTATTTGGTATCAAAAAAACATGATCACCACTCAGCCAAATGACAAGGCGGTTGGCACCAAAACAATTCCCATTAAAACAATGACATCCAACCCAACAAAAACTTATGCCAATGTTGCCAAGTCTGATGTAGAAACAATCAACATAAACCATAACATAAACAATAATTTAAATTCACCTCAAACAAGAACCAAGACCCCCCCTCCTGCACATTGGACTGCAGAAGAGCTACAAACAGTCAATATTAATTTCAATAACACAATTCCTAGAAAGTTATTCAATATATTCAAAAAAAATTTATCATCTAAATCAATTGTCTTATCAGCCACATACATAAATCTCACACTATACATAATTCCCCAGATCATTGCTAAACGAGGTGCTGACAACATGCACAATGTGGGACATAGTGTTGAGCATCCTAATTCATGCTACCTGTCAATCAAATATCAAAGGGCCTGATTTCAGATCCAAGCTAAAACATTAGGAAACTATGCATTGGTGGTGGTCAATAAAGACTCACAAAAGTACATTACTGGTAGAATAAAAAACACATACTTCAGATATAATATTCAAGACTTCCACCACATGATAGATCCATTTGGCAAAGTTGTAAACCTAAATTCAATGTACTTAAAAGACACACCTATACCAGTATATACCAACAATTTTGAATTTAAGATAAAACTATATCTACACAAACTATTGACCAGTAGGTGATGCTTTCTCTCTACATAAGAGGGTTAAGACTCAATGTTACTCCTGTGGACAGCATGGCCATCTGGCAATACACTGCAATGTGGACCAAATTATGCATAACCAACCAATACAATGCTCACAAGGACAAATAATGAAATTACATCACAATGATGATGATATAAACAAGAACTCCAAAAGTAGCAACATCAACAATTAAAAAACAATCAAACCAAAAATGCAAATACAAACATAGAAACATTGGACATATCAATCCAAAAACCAAATAAAAAACAAACAAACAATGTAAAAATGAATCAGATAACCTTAAATTTTCCACCAAAAGTGATTGATAAAACTCAACATTACCAATAAAAACAATAATAAATCAAAAGCAGACAGCAATAGTACAAATAACACAGATCACCACATCAAAACAGAACATACCCTTACAATAAAGAACAATACATCAACACATATAGCAAAAACAATTACTCTATGTATTCCCTAGATAAAAGAAATGGTGGCTGAAGCAAAAAGATGGCCAGGATACCCACTAAAATATCATTAAAGAAAGCTAAACAGAAGAATTCAATCAAGGAGATGATATTGGCCAAATATACATACATTTGATCCAACCAATAAAAATATAGAATTAAACTACCCTTAATAACATATCAACAGAGAAAACTCCAGCCACCATGCAGAAGAAATACACCACCATCTATTCTATCAAAGCATAGCACTAGAAGAGATCTGAAAAATAATGTGTAACACATACAGACAGCCTAATACCTCAACAAAAAAGATTATCAGTGCATATTCAGAAAAATCAATCAAAAGAATAAGGGTGGCAACATACTCTATGCATTCTGGTGTACACAATGTACATTTACAATGGGCAACAACATGAGACAGCATCCCACCACCTTCCATAACAAGCTAGCACAGTTAAAATCAGAGACAACATAATAGTACATCCAGAGATATTTGTAGCCATTTGGTCACTACTAAAACAACAATCAGCCCTATAACCAATATGTAAAGGACAATTCATGGATACAACAAGGATAATCCATGTATCTAACAAAAATTAAGAGCTGGACTAGATCAAAACACTTATGAACTCTATGAAACAAATACCAAAAGAGTTATAACCAATCAGCCATTTTTCTGAAAATTAAAACCCTCCTAATTAACCAGACAACCTGACTAAACTAGCCAAAAAACAATGAATATAAAACTGTATATGTAATCTACATGTACTTTCGACGTAAAGTTCATCTAGTTTGGTTAAACATTGTTCAAAAATAGACTTTTATACAATTAATGAAGTAAGCATTTTTTATATTCCATAGTAAATTCTTATAATATTTACATTTATATTTTTACATAAAAATCAACATTATTTTATCCTTCTTTGATAAATTAAATTCCTTGATAATTCACATTATTACAAGTTTCACTTTATATCCTTTTTTATTTTTTTATGGCAAACATACATTTTTGTAACGTGGAGAGCACTCGCACATTGTTTCAAACATCAATATCCTATACTTTAAGGTAATTTTGTTCTTAAGTGTTTCCAAGTCTCTCAAAAGTCGATGTCTTGTATTTTGAAGAAACATTTTTTTTAATTTAGCCATTCATTATTATACTGCAAATTAATTATCAACTTTTATATAAAACATTTTGATATTTTGCTTACTAAAGAGGCAGAACAAGAGAGAGAGTTCAATCTCGAAATATGGGCTTTTTATACGACTTTCTTAATGATGAGATTATTATCAAGGATATTGTTTCCATAATTTCTCTCCTTTCTATAGTTTTTCCTGTGAAGCGTCAAAATTTAACTGAAAAAAGAATTATTTTAAGTACAGCAGCATTTTGTGAACTAAAAATGGCTTAAGTTTTAAATAAATGAACAGTTTGTAAAATAAAAGTAATACAATAGATTTCCAACTTAAAATATATTTTTTAAACTCATAATATGAATAAAATACATTATTTTAAATATCTATTGAAATAATTATATATAAAATTAATATTTTTTTAATACATGTAATTTAAAATTGCTTTAACTGTATAAGAAACAAGGCCCATACAACAGCATACACACACGAAATAATAATTCATTTTTGTATATTTATATTTACGTATTGCTTGTTGAAATGGGTAGAAGACTTATCAAGAATTATATAGCATTAAAGAACAAGTACTTCCTATATCTATTATATCTTCTGAATTGCCAAGAATTTTAAATGAAGAAGTGAGACATGCAATTAAATTTATGAAAAAAGGAAAGGCTACAGTGATGATGGAATTATAATTGATATATTAAAGGAAGCAGGTGAAAAAATAGAAAGAATTTTAGCAAAGTTATATACCAAATGTCTAAATGATAAAGATGTACCAGATGATTAGAAGAATGCAGTATTAATATTAATATTTAAAAAAGGTGATAAAGATATTAGAAATTACAGACTTATCAGCCTTTTATCAGTTTTATACAAAATTTTTATCAAGATAATTATAACTCATCTACAGAGAACATTGAATTTCCACCAACCAAAAGAACAAGCTGGATTTAAAAGAAGTTTTAGTACAGTAGATCATATCGAGGTATTGAGAGAAGTTATAGAAAGGACAAATGAATATGAGTTGCCATTATGCTTTGGATTTGTAGATTATGAAAAGGCATTTGATTCTATAAACATTTCTTCAGTGATTAAAGCATTGGATCATCAAGGTATAGATCCAGGTTATTGTCATATTTTGAAGAATATTTATAAAAATGCAACAGCAACAATTAGATTACATAATGATACTAGGAAAGTCAGCATTAAGAAAAGTGTAAGACAGGGCGACTCCATATCTCCAAAAATTTTTACAACAGTGCTGCAAGAAGTATTTTGTGGATTAAAATGGGAATTTAAAGGAGTGAAAGTAAATGGAGATTATTTAAGTCATTTAAATTTTGCAGATGATGTAGTTGTTTTTGCAAATAATGCTTTATAGCTGCAGGAAATGTTGCAGGGGTTAGATGAAAGTAGGATTAAAGATAAATGTTAAAAAGATTAAAGTAATGTTCAATGGATTTTCTCAAAATATGAAAATAAAGATTTATTATGATTAGTTAGAAGAAGTTAACAGTTACAAACACCTTGATCAGATTATTAATGCAGATAGAAACATAATGGATGAAAATTATCATAGAATTACATTTGGTTGGACTGCTTTTGATAGAAATAACTTGATACTAAAAGGAAATATGTATATGTGTTTGAAAAGAAAGGTTTTTAATAAATGTGTTTTACCAGTTCTTACTTATGGATATGAAACTTGGACACTTAGTAGAAGAGCAATTCAGAGACTTCATACCACTGAAAGAAATATGGAGAGATGCATGTTAGGAGTAACAAGAACAGATCAAAAATGCAATATATGGGTAAGAGAACAAACAGGTGTTATTAACCTCATTGAAAAAATTAAAAGACTGAAGTGGAATTGGGCTGGACATATTGCTAGAAGAGATGATAATAGATAGACAATTGAAATATTAAACTAGATTCCAAGAGATTGTAAAAGACCCAGAAAGAGAGCACATGTGAGATGGATGGATGAAATAAGAAAGTGTGCAGGGATGATGTAGAGAAGAGAAGCTAAAGATTGGAGATGATTGGACAGATCTTCATCCTGCAGTGGATTGATAGTGGTTGATGATGATGATTGCTTGTTATATGTATGAAGTAAAGTAAAATATTAATAAATGAATCTATTACTATCTGTTTTAATCTATCCAATCTTTTTTTAAAACATAACTTTATTACAATATATGATTTAATACACTGTCTGTTAAGAAAATTAAAATTTAAAAATCACGAATGTCATATCATTTAATATTATGCGGTATTATCAATAACCATTTATCAATAATGTAAAGCATTTGATCTTTCAATACAAATAAAAAATGAATATGCCAACCAAATTGTTTTTACGAATAATTACAGGTTTGAATCTAAACTAAGTTGGTACAAGATACATTTCTTTTTATAATTCTATCTAATTAAGAAAAAAATGTGTTAAGAAAAAATAAATAAATATGGAATCATTAAAAAACAATTTAATAGTTTATTACTTTTAAGTTCATTAAAATTGCAAGTAATAGAATTAACAGTAAATGATTTTTACTAACAAATTTACAAACATGTTTCATGATTTCATTTTATTTAAATACAAGGTTATCATGTAACTTTGTTGTTTGTTTCTAAGAAAAAACTTTTTTTTTTAATTTTAAAGCATATAAAATTAACTCTTTCTTTTAAAAAGTGTTTTAAATAATATCAACTTCTTTTATAGCATTAAAATGTTTTTGATAAATGGCTACATGAGACAGTTTTCATTTTTCAGCCTAATGAAAAAATAGAAACATGTACTAAAGTAAATACTTTTATTGGATCAATACATTTTAGGATATTTAAAAAGTTTTATAATTTTTATAATGTAATTTCAAAATGGTTATATATTGTAATTGTATAAAACCTGAGGTGACGTGGGGAGATGGGAATTTAACATCATCTTAATTCAATAATAAAAACAATCACAAAAAGAAAGAAGTAAATATGTAATAAATAAATATGGAGCATGAAATCAACGCAATAAACATGAAATTAACAAAGAATAACTATATATAAGTACTTAGTCTAATAATAAATTATAAACTACAACCTAACCAGGCACTTGATAAGAATATCAATTTATCAACAAAAGACAATAATTAATAGTCAAACTTGTGACTGCAGCTAGCCACTGCCAAACTTAGAGCAAAATATAACATAATAATCTAGATGCACATATGTAAGTAATAATATGTCATTCATAATAAACAATAATGTTGGGAGAACACTAAAATATGCTGATAATCAATGCCCTTGCCATATAGTAACATTAGTATACCAGCTAACTGTAAACATAATTTCTAGTAAAAAACAAAATGCAGTGAATGGTCATTAAAGAGAATAGCTTTGCACCATCCAGAGAATTATCAAGATGACCAAACACCAACATAATCCACTATATCCATATACCTAATTATTATGTTTTCTACTGTGAACTCAATATCATGAGACTAGAAACTGTAACCATGAACAAGAGATAAATATAACAGCATACTCTATTTTAAATCATTTTACAGGGATAATTAGCTAAACCCCTAAAACATTAAGCTATAATGAAATAGTCACACAGACAACCATTTCATTAGAAAAGATAGCTGGAGGAAAAAAACATTAATACTGGAATATTTTTAAGAATTATTTAATAAATTGATTAATAATTTAAAAAATATTGAGATATTATTTTATATAGGGCTATGTTTTTATACTGCAATAGTGATATTAGTGATTAAGTCAATGCACATGCACTTTAAAGATAAATTATAAATGAATATTCTCACTTTTCCAGACACAAGATATAGTTTTTTTTAGATAAGATGGAATGAATCCACCCATCCTTTCGATCCAAACATTTATGTATGGGCAAATCTTAAGCGTATGGAAATGAGAGTGTGAAGATGGTAAGCAATCACTTTAAATTACATTTATTATGTTTGAATAAATGACACTTGCAAAATCTTTACAATTTACAATATGTCATTCTTTAGTTGAAATTAAACATATATAATGAGATATTATTTTATATAGTGCTATGTTTTATACTATAATAGTGATATTAGCGATTAAGTCAATGCACATGCACTTTAAAGATAAATTATAAATGAATACTCTCACTTTTCCAGACACAAAATATAGTTTTTTTAGAAAAGTGAGAGTATTCATTTATAATTTAGCTGCACGTGCATTGGCTTAATCACTAATATTAATATTACAGTATAAAAACATAGTGCTATATAAAATAATATCTCATTATATATGTTTAATTTCATTAAAGAATAACACATTGTAAATTGTAAAGATTTTGCAAGTGTCATTCGTTCAAACATAATAAATGTAATTTTTAAAAATAAAATAAAATGATATGTTAATACGATAATTCAAATTAAATACATTTTATTAAATTATAATATCATATAGCAAAAGTGATTTGTCATTTAATTTTCATTCATTATTTTAATTTTTTTTTTATTACTGAGTTATTTCCCTATTAGCAAATAAAATCAAGTCAACTTTTTTTTTCTCAAAGATAAGGAAGTTTTGTGTTAGTCATTAAACTTTTGTATAATTTTAAAGGGCAAGTCAAATAGATAAAAAACATGTTTAAATCAATGTTAAATTAATAAAAAAAAAGGTTCAATATGACCCATTCTTATATATATAATTTACTTGACAAAGATAATATATTTCAAATGGGCTAAATCCATTTTTATAGGTTTGGAAAGAAAATCAAATTAAAAAACATGTTCATAAAAAAATGTTAAAGTAATAAAATTATTAATTCTTATTAATTAATATTTCTATAAAAATGTATTTAACTATGGATTTATTTTTCTTTAGAATCATTATTGGACAGAGATAAACTTAATTTTCAAGTATGTTTTTTTCGTAAAGAATTCTTCATTTAAGGCTAATGTGTACAATTATTTTTTCTTATTATTACCACACATATTTCAAGTTTCACAGAGAATGAATTTCATCATTTTCTTCAATTAATTTCCAGGCCAGGCTAACACCCAAAAAGATATCCATTTTGCTTTGTAATTTACAAGGTCAGGATAAGCTACTGTATACATAAAAATAGAGACAATCATGCTGTTGTATGGGGAGAAGGCCTGTTGCAGATTATTTCAGGGATATTCTTTTTATATTTCTTTCCAGTAAAGCATGTTTCATGAAGATATATGATGGTGAGCTCCTTACAAAATCTTAATGCATGTTTTTAAATCCATTTTGAAAAACATTTTTACACTAAAGATGTGGTTTTCACAGCTAACTTTTACTTCTATCTTATTCAAAAATGAAACCAGGAATCCTAAAATCTTCTTTAACATCCTAGTCACCTATTATATATTTTTGGAATAAATCTGTCTCCAACCAATCATAATCTTATCTCCTACATGACTGAATTAAACACTGACTAATAAGATCTATTTTTACAAAAAAAAGTTATGTCCTTTCTTTTTTGGATTAAAAAACAAATAAAAATACTATGTACTTGTTTTTATTATGCCAAATATAAGTTAATTTTTGAATTATGCTAATTTGGTAAACATTATTTATTGTTTTGGAGAGATAAAAAGAAAAGAAGAAAAAACAATTCTAATCAATTAAAATAAAACCCAAAAATGTTAAAATCTAATTTTTTTCTTTTGCTTTAAAAATACTACTCAATACAAAACAGTAACTACTTTATCTTTCATAGAATGTTAAAATTTGTTAAATAAATTACTGAAGAGAAATGTTTTTCATTATTTTTTAATACTAAAATTAAAACTGGTGATTAATAAAAAAAGAAAACAAATGATATTATTTGTTTGCTATTTTTCTCTTTTTCAAATATTTACAACACATTAAGATAATATTCACATTCTTAATAAAAAGTAATGTTTCAAAACCAGGATACATCATTTAAAAACATATAATGTTTTATACAAAATAATGTTTGATGTTAAAAATACATATGGCAAATTAAATCAATTATCTCCTCATTCATATTTTATTTATATACCAGCTTGTAATATTGACATGGCTGGAGATGGCCATTGTCTACAATATTACAATATAGTAGAAATGTATATAAAGCATTCACAATAATAATTTTTTTATATAAAGATAAATCTAAATTGTTTTAAGTTAATAAATATATAATTTTCTACTTCTTCTTCTCCTATGTATTGATTTCTGTTATAACATATCATACCTTTGACACCTTCTTTGACACTTTATCAATACTTTTATTTTTATTATTTGTATTACACTAACAGTTTCGACTGTCCTGCAGTCATCATCAGAGCTACAATATTCAAATATATAATTATACAATTATTACACTTATCCATATATATATATATATAATTAATACACAATATAAACAAAAATAATAATACATTTTAATATGATCTTTATAGTCATTTCCCATTTTATTATCTTATCTTCTAAATAATTTTATCAATATTTTATATTAATTTATTTTATATCACTTTATTTCATTTTTTAAATATTATTTAATATAATAATTATAACTTTATCATTTATTTTACTATTTAATGCATATTATTATCATTTTCTTATATTATAAAATCAACTTCTAATCTTGTCTTATTTTTATTAAATATTTCTATCAATTAACTTTACCCACATTGCAAATTATTATTATTATTATTATTATTATTATTATTATTATTATTATTATTATTATTATTATTATTATTATTATTATTATTATTTTATTACAAAAAATTACTTACTTCTTGTTGATTCTATTACCAAAACCCAACTGACAAAAAAATTCAAATTTGTATTTGTTTAACCTCCCTCTATTGTCATTTTCTTTAACTATTTTCTTTTAACCTTTTCAAATTCTAATTATTACTAACAATTGTTTATAAAATTATTGTTCTTACCCCGAAATCTCGATTAAGACTTGGTTTTATACTCTTAATCAAGATTGCTTCTTTAATTTTTCTATCCCTACTATTATTTGTGTAATTAATCATTTTTATACAATCTTTTTCAAACCTATGACCTGTTTCTAATGAATGCAAATAAACAGGTGATCTCTTATCATATTTATGCTGAATTAATCTGGTATAAATTGAGTTCTTTGTTTCTCCCACATAATTAGTTTTTATATTTTTACTTTTGCATGATTTGCATTCAATTTTATATACCCCATTTATATTTTTTTCTACTTTTCTTACATACTTATTATCTAATATATTAAGTATATTCTTCCTTCTTTTATTCACTATCTTAAACTTTATAACATTATTAAACTTTTTGTTAATTCTAATAATTATTCTATTCATACCTTTTACAATACTGTTATTATATGTTTTAATACCTATATATTTATTTTTATCTATTTTTTTTTTTTACTTACTATCCCATTGTTTGTATTAAATTTGTCTTCCAATTTTCTTATATTTTCTTTTATAACTTTTTCTGGATATTCATTATCCCTAAACTCTTTAATTATTAATTCTATCTGTCTTCTATAATCTTCCTTATCTGAGCAATAATTCCTAGCTCTATATATTCTTGAATTTACACTACTTATTTTATATTTAACATCTATATTTGAATGCCAATTAGTTATATTGCTATCTACATTACTTTTTTTATATACAGATGTCTCTATCTTGCATTTACCATTTTTATATGATTTTTCTAACAAAATATCCAAATATGATAATTTATTATCATTTTCTTTTTCTACTGTAAATTTTATATTTTTATCCAATCTATTAATCTCCTCAAGATACATATCTATTTGCCTTTGACTCTTGTTGAAAATCAATAAATAATCATCAACATATCTTTTCATAAAAATTGGACCATTAGTATTATTAATCATTAAATCTTCCATATTTTCCATATATATATTACTAAGTACCCCACTCAATGCCCCTCCTATTAGTAATCCTTTATTTTGCTTATAATATTCTCCATTAAATTCAAATGTAATATCCTTACAACAAATTCTCATTATTTCTCTCATTCTATTGGTATTTTAATTTCTTTATGTTCATCATCTCTATATCTTTTTATTGCTAACTCTATTGCTTCTTCCACATTTATATTTGTGTACATTGATATTACATTTATTTTTACCATAGTTAACTTATAATTACTATATTCATTTATCTTATCTTTAATATCATTTATTAACTCTTTATTATTTTTAATATAAAAACTACTTTTATCATTAATATATTTCTTAAGAATATTACTTGATAACCATTTAGATATTCTATCAAAATATGAATTTGTACCATTTATGACTGGTCTTAAAGGCACCCCTTCTTTAAATATTTTTGGTATATATTATGGTATATATTATTATGAAAATAAGGATATTAATAATTTAATTGATATTAAGGTATAAAATATGTACCATATGAAGTATGTAAAAATAAAGATATAATAGAAGTGCAAGCATTAGTAGAGAAAATAGCACAAAATTATTTAGAGACTAATTATGGTATATATTATTATGAAAATAAGGATATTAATAATTTAATTGATATGAAGGATAAATTATGGATGGAAAGTTTTAAAGAAGAAGTGAATAATATGATATATAAAAAAGTAAATATTGAAAATAAACATAAAAAGTTGAATAAGGGGATAAATAAATTAAATAATGTAATTAAAATAAAAGAGGTTAAAGAAATAAGGGATAAATATGAAAAAGAAATAGTGTTTATAAAGTCAGATAAAGGTAATAAATTGGTATTAATGAATAAAGAAGAATACATTGGTAAAATGAATAAATTGTTGGAAGGGGAGTATTTTATTAAAATAAAGAAAGATGATACAAAATTAAAAAATGGGAAGATTTATGAGTTAGTAAAAGGATTATATAATAATGGGTTAATGGATAGAAAAGTATTTGCATTTTTGGGTAATAAAGATTGTGCTATAGCAAGAATTTATGGAGCACCAAAAATATTTAAAGAAGGGGTGCCTTTAAGACCAGTCATAAATGGTACAAATTCATATTTTGATAGAATATCTAAATGGTTATCAAGTAATATTCTTAAGAAATATATTAATGATAAAAGTAGTTTTTATATTAAAAATAATAAAGAGTTAATAAATGATATTAAAGATAAGATAAATGAATATAGTAATTATAAGTTAACTATGGTAAAAATAGATGTAATATCAATGTACACAAATATAAATGTGGAAGAAGCAATAGAGTTAGCAATAAAAAGATATAGAGATGATGAACATAAAGAAATTAAAATACCAATAGAAAAATTGAGAGAAATAATGAGAATTTGTTGTAAGGATATTACATTTGAATTTAATGGAGAATATTATAAGCAAAATGAAGGATTACTAATAGGAGGGGCATTGAGTGGGGTACTTAGTAATATACATATATGGAAAATATGGAAGATTTAATGATTAATAATACTAATGGTCCAATTTTTATGAAAAGATATGTTGATGATTATTTATTGATTTTCAACAAGAGTCAAAGGCAAATAGATATGTATCTTGAGGAGATTAATAGATTGGATAAAAATATAAAATTTACAGTAGAAAAAGAAAATGATAATAAATTATCATATTTGGATATTTTGTTAGAAAAATCATATAAAAATGGTAAATGCAAGATAGAGACATCTGTATATAAAAAAAGTAATGTAGATAGCAATATAACTAATTGGCATTCAAATATAGATGTTAAATATAAAGTAAGTAGTGTAAATTCAAGAATATATAGAGCTAGGAATTATTGCTCAGATAAGAAAGATTATAGAAGACAGATAGAATTAATAATTAAAGAGTTTAGGGATAATGAATATCCAGAAAAAGTTATAAAAGAAAATATAAGAAAATTGGAAGACAAATTTAATACAAACAATGGGATAGTAAGTAAAAAAAAAAATAGATAAAAATAAATATATAGGTATTAAAACTTATAATAACAGTATTGTAAAAGGTATGAATAGAATAATTACTAGAATTAACAAAAAGTTTAATAATATTATAAAGTTTAAGATAGTGAATAAAAGAAGGAAGAATATACTTAATATATTAGATAATAAGTATGTAAGAAAAGTAGAAAAAAATATAAATGGGGTATATAAAATTGAATGCAAATCATGCAAAAGTAAAAATATAAAAACTAATTATGTGGGAGAAACAAAGAACTCAATTTATACCAGATTAATTCAGCATAAATATGATAAGAGATCACCTGTTTATTTGCATTCATTAGAAACAGGTCATAGGTTTGAAAAAGATTGTATAAAAATGATTAATTACACAAATAATAGTAGGGATAGAAAAATTAAAGAAGCAATCTTGATTAAGAGTATAAAACCAAGTCTTAATCGAGATTTCGGGGTAAGAACAATAATTTTATCAACAATTGTTAGTAATAATTAGAATTTGAAAAGGTTAAAAGAAAATAGTTAAAGAAAATGACAATAGAGGGAGGTTAAACAAATACAAAATTTGAATTTTTTTGTCAGTTGGGTTTTGGTAATAAAATCAACAAGAAGTAAGTAATTTTTTGTAATAAAATAATAATAATAATAATAATTTGCAATGTGGATAAAGTTAATTGATAGAAATATTTAATAAAAATAAGACAAGATTAGAAGTTGATTTTATAATATAAGAAAATGATAATAATATGCATTAAATAGTAAAATAAATGATAAAGTTATAATTATTATATTAAATTATATTTAAAAAATGAAATAAAGTGATATAAAATAAATTAATATAAAATATTGATAAAATTATTTAGAAGATAAGATAATAAAATGGGAAATGACTATTTATAAAGATCATATTAAAATGTATTATTATTTTTGTTTATATTGTGTATTAATTATGTATATATATATATGGATAAGTGTAATAATTGTATAATTATATATTTGAATATTGTAGCTCTGATGATGACTGCAGGACAGTCGAAACTGTTAGTGTAATACAAATAATAAAAATAAAAGTATTGATAAAGAAGGTGTCAAAGGTATGATATGTTAATAAATATATCAGAGCTGAGAAATAAAAACAGAAAAAAAGGCTACCAATTCAAAGTAGGAGACAAGGTTTTTATAAAGACCTATAACTTTATTAAACAACTCCAAAACAAATGCCATAAATTCTATAATCCCTTTAAAGGACAATTTACTATAATAAAACAAACAGATCTAAATACATTCTGTATAGATACAAATGAGGAAATGAAAGGTACATATAATGCCTGAATTCTTAAACCATATTTTGGTCAATCAGAAAGTTTAGATAACTATCACATGCAGATTATAGAAGGAAAAAGTGAAAAGAAACAACACTATATAAAAACCTAGGGATAATCATTTCAATGATGAGAAAACCCAGGCTAATAATATATATACTTATAACACTAGAACACACATACATACCTTTAGTGAGGAAATTTTCTTCATATTAGAAAATTTTAACTCTGTACAGATGGGGAGTTGTACAGGTAACTTACAATCTTATTAATCTCATTTAGTAAATACATTATCCTTTTATGTTAAAATACCCATATGCACATGTATATAATGTAAACATTAGATTGTAGAATTTTAATAATAAAAATCAAATCAAATAAATAATTATTTTAATGAAATAATTATTAAAAGAATTATATTTCAATCATTCATATATATAATTATTAAGTTAACTAATATCATTAACCAAGATGCAAAACATAGAGATACCCTAAGATCAAGTCATATTTTAGCAACTAAATGTGAAGGAAATAAAATTAGAGGTCAGTTATGCAATTATTAATTATGATGCAGTCAATAATAATCAAATACAAAATCATGAAATGAAATAGTAATTTAGCATGTGCTAATTATTGAAAGTCAATTCTACTATAAAAGCTAAATCAAATAATTTCCAAATCAATTCTATCTTTTTTCAAATGAACTAGTCACTACACATATTTATTTTGCTTTGTTCAAATACTGAACACATTAAAAAGATGGATCAATAACTTGAACAAATTTTCCTGATTTATAAAATCTTCATTAGCAGAGAATTCTAATATCACTCAAGAAAAAAAGTAAATTAATTAATCTTTAATATCATTAATACTAATTTCAAAAACGAAATTGTCTTTAATATAATAATTAGAGAAGTTCTTAATGACATCATGCTAAACTTGAATTTTAAGAAATATAAATATTATCAAAAACATTTATGTATCTAAACAAAATTATTTTAAGATTTCATGTTATAGAAAATACATTGTGAGTAAAGACAATTTGCCAATGCTATTGTTCTAACCTAAGCAGTGTGATTACTCATTCCTACTGAAACATCTAATACATATATATTTCATCTAGATGATTCAACATCCAACTTTAATTTATATGGAAATAATTTATGAAGGGGATGTCAACATCATGCGATAATTGATGATTGGAAAATAAAATAATTTTAGTCTTAATGATCATTATTAGTCAAATTATGGAAATGAATAGGACAATACCATAAACATTCAACACATCATATCATCTTTGTGTATCAACATCCATAAATATCTAATTTTATTTCCTTTGCTTCTAAAATCTACTTATGTTGGAATAATACATTTTGGAAAATCATTAGTTAAAAAGAAAGTGAAAAGATCATTGGGTTAAATTTTTTTTATTTAATAGAATTTAGGTCTTCCTTACAAAGTGACTTGACCAGGGTAATAAGTAAAGTTAACAGAAAGATAAAATTTTATTTTTCTTAATATTAAATTCATTCACTTATGACAAGACAAATGATTAATATCCTTGGATGAAAGGTCTTTTCTATTAACAATAGAGACCATACCTAAATGGGAGGTCTTACAGAAAGGGAATTCCCTCAAAAGGATTGGATATTATAAAATTTTTTATTTATAATGTTTAAATTAAATTTATTTAGCTAGTGTTATTATAATTTTTGGAATTATAAAAAAATATTTATTTTGTTTACAACCTATTAAATATTGTTTATGTTATGATAGATATCAAATATGGGGATAGGGAAGATATTTTAAAATTTATATACTAATATAGTAGAAATGTATGTAAAACACTTATAATAATAAATTTTGTTATATAAAGATAATTCTAAATTGTTTTAAGTTAATAAATATTGTTCTTTTATTTTATTTTAAGAAAGTCTCTGATTTATTTAAATTATTTATTTTCATAATATAATAAGATTGAATACACATACTCATATATCATCCTGACTTAACATCATGATAACTTGGTTGAAAGTACTTTTGAGAATCTATTGAACTTATATAAAAGTATTATTATTGCTATAGAATACTGATGGATCCTTGAAGAGAGTTACGTGTAAAATTCACTCTGAGTTTGAATACTGAGCATAACAGAATAATCAAGAGATGAAGATTGGATGAATTGGTTTAAGTTGTATCTGTATTAAATATTTAATATTAAATTATCTTATATGAAATAGTTTCAAACATGGATTAATCTATTATTGCATCATTCATGTATCCTATATGAAGACCATAAGTCTGACTATAGTTAGATCAGTTCACCCTCATTCCTTAAGGGAATGCGGACCGTTACAATATATTAGTCATATTTTTATTACTATCATTAAGCTTGAAATTTTCATATATTAAAAATATTTTTATTTTAAATTATCATTACTGATTTCCTGTTTAAATAATTTAAAAGTTTTTATTTAATGCAAAAAAAACAACAAAAAAACAACAATTCATCACAACAAAATTTTATTAACAAATATTATGCAGTTAAAAAGCAAAATTATAATACAGTTTCATTTATTTCTTTAAAATTTACATATATTACATTTTGATCAAACGTTTTACTAATAAGTAAAATTAGTTTACACCTCATTAACAATAAAATTGCATAAATTTGTACATTCGAACACACTCTGATATATTACATTTAATATTTCAACAAATGACAAGGTAATACATATTTTTAAAGATTGCTACATTTAGTTAAATTAAAATTGATAAAGATATTCGATGTATGCAAATAATAAGTCAAATAAACTATTTCAAAAATATAGTAGCAATAACAATTATGTAATACTGAGGTTCTTAGAATAATTTATTGTTTAGAACTTTGTTTTTTTAGTTATCTTGACTTACCTTCAGTTAGAGTAATTAACACACATCACATATAAATAGTTACTGTTATAACTGAATATTATAAACCTTTGCAATAGTTTGACCTTTAAATAATTGATAATATCAAAAAGGATCATTGGTGAAATGACTTCATATTGACCTAATCCTAATAAATGCTACAATTAAAAATATTATTTAATAGGAATTTAAGCACCATAAAATAGGAACTGTTTGTAGTTTATATACATATTAAATGTTCTACTTGAAACAAAATTCAGGTAACAATAAGCAGTAGAAGACTAGAAAAAATGATAAATTTTAACTTTTGTATCAGACGTGATGTGATTTTATTATCCTTTTTTTGTATAATAACATCAATGTGGCTGCCTAAGTATATTAAATAGTCATATTATTTAGGTTTTTGGCCACCCAATGATAAGGGTCCAATGATATTGCAGTTATAGCCGATTTTGTTAGTTAAAAAAATTAGTTTGTCGGTATAATTATGATTTATTCATTTTGTCTAAAGTATTGTAGTCATTTAACCCATTGATAAAATAGTCTTTGATTATAAGTGTACAAGTTAAATAGAAAACTTATAGCTTGTAGTTTTAAATATGTTTATTGCAGGTATTAATATTATAGGTTTTTTTTCATACCAGAGCTATCACATAAAATGAAGAATATCTGCTTAATACATATAACATAAATCTAAGAAATCCCCTAATTTAAATAGATTATTAAATAATACAAAGGATAGAAAATCACAGGATCAAACCCTCCATGTTGTGTATAAATTAAATACAATAATGATTCTTGTATATCTCTATACTATAGGGAGTCTTGTGCAAATATTGCTACCAGAATCTCATAACACTAGAACTTATACAAATATGCAACAAAAATGATTTGGAATATAAATCTATCTTCTTAGAGCATGAACAACAAGCAGTCTTTACTTCACTTTCAATTCAGTAATTGTTAAAACCATCTGTACTGAACATGATGATAAAAAGCAAAAGGTAAAAGAGTTGTGGTTTAGTTCTAACATTTTCCATGCAAACAAAAAATAAAGAAAATAATATTTGGCTAACTAAAAAATGAAATATGTAAATTATTAATTTATATAAATTAGCATTCCACATAAATTATATAATGTATCCTAAAGCTCATGAGTGCTATGGATTTGGCTTCACTAGCTGAAAGTGTGCTAAGCCTTTGTATATATATACTAAATAAAATATCTTCTTAGCCAATGTTAAAAACATTGCAGTAAATCAGAAGGCAAATTTACAAATGCAGAATATCTGAAAATATATCCTTCAGCAGCAATACCTACAAAATTGTTCCAAAATATAAAGCTACATAAAAAGAACTATCCCCTGTGATTAATAGTAGACTTTATAGATGCATATTATTATAGGGTCACAAATACTATAACAGATTAGCTAAAAAACCATTTAGAATTTGGCAAATATACAATCAAATTATCATTCAAAATAAACTGGCTTCACTAGACATAACAGAATTATAAAGATGAATAACATGAAAACATCTCAATACATTAAAAAGTTAGAAGATAACTGTGATATAATCAATTATTTTAGAATTATGTAACTGGATTAACAAGATTCATAGAGAAAGATCACAAATACAATATATAAATAATATATCAATCATGCACTTCCTAAACAAATAATCATAAAAAGACACATCGTACTGGGCACTAAATGACCATTAAAATGGAGAATAAAAAATGAAAGTCATACATATAAAATAAAATATCTATATACGATAATCAAAAAAAAACAAAAATAACTTGAATTACAAAATGGTGATAAAAAGATTTGAAATGAGACCCTATCCACTGACAATATAAAATCCTACTGCCACACAAACTGGTGGTTGACAATGGGTTTCTTAACAAGAATCAACTGCTTTGCAAATATGAATCAGGCAAGAAAAATACTGTACATGAATAAATGAAAAATACATGTAGTATGGATAACAAAATATACAGCTGAATGAAATTTAATAATTCAAAAAATAAATCAAAATGTAAAGTCATAGGACTACTTAAAGTCATGGATTAGCATGCCTTATATTCTGAAACTAGGGGGGGGGATATTTAAAAAAATTTGTAAGCCAAGATACAATGTGAGCTCCTAAATGTGAGAAAATCTCAACAGGTTGATAAATAACATAAAAAGCAGATTAAAAAAGGAAGAGACACTATAGATAATATATCAAATACAGTGCAATAGCCCAGATTGCACATTCATATAATGAGATTAATCAGCAATCAACTTCACAAACAGAATAGTGCAGCAGAAATATTTATATAAGCACACTAAAGATAACCCAGAATATAAGTCCATGTTCTGGAACCATTGAAATGCAACACAGTAATAGCTTCAATAAATAATTTGTCAATTTAGTATGTACAATATGGTGACTGAAAAAAGTTAAAGAAGCTTAATTCATAACCAATAACAAAAATGTGATAAATAAAAGACAAAATAACAGTCATGTATCACACAAATGGAAAATTTAAATGAAATGATTTACACAATATGAGTAATTAAAATGGATGGAGAACTATGAATATGACGTTCATTCCTGAAAATGCATGCAACTAATAAAATAAAGTAATAAAATTTACTTCCTAAACATACACACATATGCATGCAAAAGATTTATATATATGTTTTAAAATATTTTATTAGAAAAATAAGCACATTATTATAAATTTATTAAGTAGAGAGAACTTTTATTGGTGTATTTAAAATATATTTGGGAATAGATTTTATCCATTATGATTTAATAATTTTACATAAAATATCTCATTATTAATTAATAGTATTTGTTTTTTTTTTTAAATTATAAATTTTGACTTTTTATCTTTAAAGAAATGTAATAAAGAAGTACATAGGATATATGGAGCAAATATTTAATAATTAATTAAACAAAATGTGCTTAGCATGATTTTGACTTAGAAAAGTCGTAAATGTAGCAGTAATTGATATATATATATATATTGAGCAGGCTAATTTACATAATATTTGCATTTAACGCTATGTAAGTTGGATAGAGCACTTTTTGGAAGGAGGGATGCAGGACTTCTTTTTGCTAATGGTGTGTTTGTCTTTTAAAATGTGCCATGCTTCTTTGATTTTGCATTTGGAATCATTGTGCTCTGTGCAATTGAAATATGTGGGCTCAATAACATGATGGGTGGTGGAGGAGTGGTCATAGAAAATTGAGTGATTGTTTTCATGTGTTTTGGCTTTATGAGTGCTGAGTACTATGGGTTTGTAAGTTGGCCTGAGATTCACTGTAGTAGATGGAGCAGTGCACTAAATCTTAGCATTTAATTTTGTAGACTATTTGGGAATAGATCTTGGCTGGAAATCTATCCTTCAAGTGGTTGAGTAGTTGATGCAAATGAAGTGATATGCAAGCTCCAACTTAGTGTGTAGTATGATGACTTTAATGATGCAGTGAGTACTGCTGGGTATGGATGGAAGAGAAATCCGAGGCTTTTGGTTTGTGAGTGAGATGTCACTTTCTATTGTAGAAATTTTTAATCATTTAAAGCAAAGCTAAATCTTTGTAGCTGACATTGCATAATTCAGAAATTTGAGTGCTGATGTTATCCCTTTTGTGATTCAAACTTGAAAATGTGGCAGTTATGGTATAGGATGACTTTAAGTCCATCTAGTTTATGAGCACTTGGTGTGAGTGATTTGGGAAATGAAGCCACATATATGAACAGGTTTTATGAGAATTTTGTAATCAGGAAGCAGTTGTGCTGTATGTAATGATTGAGAAACTTGATATTATTAAATTGGGCTCGTATTCTCTGAACCATATGAAAGATGGTGTGTGAGCAAGCTCCTACTGGAATTGGCTAATTAGGGAGTCTGGAACACAAATAAAAATGTCAACCACATACACAAATAAAAATGTCAACCACATAGTGCACATAATAGAGGGATGTAAAGCACTATCTTCAAAGAGATTAAGGAAGATATTCTAGATAATGCCACTTATGGAGAGTCCCATGAGCTAGCTGTCTTTCATTTTATAATAAATCTAATCAAACAAAGCTGTGATGTCATTGTGAATCCATGTTTGGCATTAAATAAACAAAGCTGTGATGTCATTGTGAATCCATGTTTGGCATTAAATAATGAAATCTGTTTTGTGCAATTATATTCTCCACACTCTAATACATGCTTGATCACTTGAATAGAAGCTGTGTGGAAGATTGTGCCATAAAGTTCAATAATGTCAAGTGATGCAAAGTGTGTTACGTTGATATAAGCTAGAGTTTTTGATTAAATCAGAACACTCAAATAAAGATTTCGCAGTATGCTCAATCAACTGGGCAGCTTCATAATATGTGCTGCCAAAATTGATCATTAGCTGAAGAATGTGGCCATCTTTGTGCATCTTGATATTGACAAATACTCTGGGAAGAGTGGCAGCAGAGGGATAAATCCATCCTTATTCAGTGAAAGCTTTATTAGAGAATTTATAGAGGTTATTGAAGATAAATATGTCTTTTGTTAATGTAAGATATCATTGATTTAAGTTTAAGATAGATATTGAATGTTGTTTGGAAAGTAACACAAAATAATGGTCTTTATCCTCCTCAATGCATGTGATATTGTTGTCAAAAAATATTGCTTTGCAGCAAAAATTCTTTTAGACCACTACCTATATTTAAATGTGGAATGGTTATAGGTGGAAATTTGAATGATTTTTATCCAATAATAGTATCTCATTGAGGGTTGTCATTGAATGTTGTTTTGATTTCTGCAGCCAACTCTCTGAGTACTGCCAAATGTCTCCAATGAATTGAGGGCCAAGATTAAAGGTTTTAACAATCTGGTCAGGTGGTATGAGAGTTGTTAACTTGATGTTGACCACTGGTATCAACATTATTCATTGGTTATTAGCAAGGAAGTTATCTTGTTATATTTTGCTTGTAGCCATAAGGTGAGACGGCATCATTTATATACCATTTCAGAGGGGTGTTGAATATATCTGGGAACTTACAAAGTTAGCACATTGCTTTTTAAGGCCTTTTTACAGATGTTGAGGATATTTTTAATAAAAAGAAATTTAAGTTGTGTGGTAATTTTATTATGGTTGTAGAATGAGTTCACAAGGTGTGATTGGCAGGGGTTAGGAAATACTTTCTGAAAGCCACATGTTTCCAAAAATTTAATATATTCTTATAGTTCAAATGTTTAACTTAATGGTTTTAAAATCCATCTTATGCACTAGATGGGAATCTATTTTATGAAGCTGTAATTGTAATTATAAATTTCAATGCTTTATTGCTAAAGAAATATAATAAACAAATATGCAGGAAGAATAGAGCAAAGTTTTAAAAACATTAATTAAGTATGATGTGCTGAGTATGTTTTCAACTTAGAAAATTCATAAAGGTAACAGTAATTGTGATGGAAGTTTAGGTGTATATATACTATGTATAGACAAATTAACATAATATTTGGATTTAAGGTTTTGTACATTGGATATGCCATTTTGCAGAAAGGGGGACACAGGACTCCATTTTGTTAATGGTTTATTTGTCCCATGAAATGTGCCATGCTTCTTTTATTTTGCATTTGGCATCATTACATTCTGAGCTGATGACATTGAAGTGGGTGGGCTTGAAGACATGGCCAGATATAGAGAAGTGGTCAAAAAAAATTGAGCGAGTGTCTGCATGTGTTTTGGTGTTATTATTAAGATATGAATGAATAGCAATACAGGTTGACATGTTAGCCTGAGACTCACTGTAGTAGACTGATGGACAAGCTATATTTTGGCATTTAATTTTGTAGACTATTTTAGAGTGGGGCTTAGTTGGCAATCTGTCCTTCAAGTTATTGAGTAGCCAATGCAAGGGAGGTAATGTGCAAACTGTAACTTGGTATGTGAATGGCTTTGATGATGTGACGAATAGTTCTCAATATGTGTGGAGGAAATCCAAGGCGTTTCTTTGGAGAGAGAGGGGGTGTTGATATCTTTTTTAGAACTTTTTGATCATGTAAAGCAAAGCTGAATGAATACCTTGTAGTTGTTGCTGCATAGTTCAGAAATGTATGTGCTGATGTTCTTTTTGTTTGATTCAAAGAATGTTAAGCACATCATGTTTCATTAACATTATTAAAACTTTGCTTTATATGTCCTAAGTACTTGTATATTACATCGGTACTTACGGATAATTTGCCTGATGACGTATTTGACCCACCGGTTTCCCTTCCGGTGGGCATCGACGATCGTTGTATGACAACGTTGTCATGGCAACGAAGTGACTGGCGTGATTAATCCATCAGAGAGTCAATTTTTTTTTTTTTTAACCGCGAGATTTAAAATTCGGAGAGACATTTGGGAAATTTTTTGATTTTTCTGTCTATTGTGATTTTGCTATCCACTTGATCACAGTGACTTTTTTCAGCTCTTCCATTGCGTTTTTGATATTTTACTTTGTGATTTTACTTTGTGATATGGCTGAAGCTCCAAGAACCTTGTTCAGTTTACCGAGTACGGAGGAAGAAGCGATCATCTTCTTACAAGACCGCGGTCTTCTCCCCAAAAGGAAATTATGTCAAAATGGGCATGAAATGAAAAAATATATTCATGATTCCAAGAAACAATGGCGGTGTAACTTGAAGGATTGCCTGTCAGAAATTGCAATTAGAAAAGGCACGTGGTTTGTTGGCTCCAAAATGACTTTCGTGACCGCTATACGCTTCATCTATAGTTGGTCCAAAGAATTAACATCGATAACATTTTGTGCGGAGGAATTGAATATTTCGGACAAAACTGTAATCGATTGGAATAACTACCTCCGGGAAGTTTGTACCTGGAGATTGTTAAGAAATGAAAGGCGGAAAATCGGAGGTCCCAACACCATCGTTGAGATTGATGAAAGCCTCTTCACAAAACGGAAGAACAATGCCGGAAGAGTCCTACCACAGCAATGGCTATTTGGCGGCGTGTGCAGAGAGACTGAGGAATGCTTTATTGTAGCCGTTCGAGATAGAAGTGCGACTACTCTCATGCAAGAAATTTTGCAAAATGTACACGAAGGCTCGACTATCTACAGCGATTGCTGGAAGGGATACAAGAGCGAAGAGTTAGCTGAGGCTGGCTACGAACACCATCGTGTTAATCACACATACAACTCGTAGACCCCACAACTGGCGTACATACACAGAATGTTGAAAGGTTGTGGGGTTTGGTCAAATGGCGTAATAAAAAACACAGAGGGACAGCACGTCAGCACCTCGACTCATATTTGAGCGAGTTTATGTGGAGGCAGTCATACAAAGCTGATCCTTTCGCTGCAATTTTAGAACATATATCCCAATTCAGTCCTCCACAGTGAACGCTATTTGTAAGTAATTTTAATTTTTTTTATAATAATTATAATTTTAGAATTAATTATATTATTGAATATAGACAATACCAATATACAGTCCGTTTTTAACATTACCGCATGCTAGATCGAAAGTACGGCCTCTTACACCACATTTTATACAAGATGGCCATTAATGGTAGATTCGCATTAACTTTTTTTTTTTTTTTTTAAATTTACAAAAAAATTTTTTTTTTATATTTCTTCAATTATCAAACTTCCACTTAATTACATTTAATTTGTAAATAATTTTTGTATTTTTTGTTTAATATTTCTACAAATATCAAATTATTTTTCGTAAATTCATCGGCTATATTTTGTATTTTATATCTTGACACCCCCCCCTTTTAAAATTAGCTCGCCATTAATGGCACATTTTCAATAAGTTTTTGTTTCTATATTTTGTATTGACCTTATTTTGTATTTCATGCAGGTAAATTTCCACTAATTTGTTGGGTTTTTTTTGTATTTTTTGGTTAATATTTCTACAAATATCAAATTATTTTTCGTTGGGTTTTTGTAATTCATTTTTAAGATTTTTTAATAGTTTTCATGCATGTACATATTAAATAATTTTGTGTTACTATATTTGTATTCACCGTATTAAATTTTCACAATGTTTTTTTTTTTTGTATTTTTTTCCAGGACCAAGAAGCATGCTGGTGTTCGGTGCGTATCACGTGACATTCGGTACTTACGGATAATTTGCCTGATGACGTATTAGCCTGAAGGCATACCGGTCTAATGTTGCGCTTTTTAACGTGACGTGTTCACGTGATATGCGGACACATCTTATCGAATAGATGTGTCTGCAGATCACTTGGAGACGTTATCTTAAAAATCGCAACATTAGACCGGTATGCCTTCAGGGTAATACGTCATCAGGCAAATTATCCGTAAGTACCCATTTCTTATATATATATATGTGTGTGTGTGTGTGTGTGTGTGTAAAAACATTACAAGCATAAAGCTAAACTAGTCCAATATATAATCAAAACTACCCCAAATCCAAAATTAAACAAGACCAGCATAAAAATAATATTAAAACACAACCTAAGGTTTCACTGCTACAAGCAGACTTCTCAAGTGTAAAGAACTACAAAAACTACACAATATATATAATATTAAAAACTACCCACCAATCCATTCACTTCCCATCCACCCTTAATATTAAAAGAACTCTTAAATAAGTTAATTGCTTCAGAATAATAAATTTTCAATAATAAAGACTCTTTAATTCTTCTTTTGATTTCATTTCTCTCAAAGAAGACAACCTTAGCTTCATCAAAATCAATAATGTGGCCTGTATCTTTTTCATGGACATACAAAGCAGAACTAAGATATCTATTTTTAACTCTACTTTTATGAACCTTTAATCTTTCATTTAAACTCAAACTACTCTGACCTATGTAAACTTTCTTACAAAATAAACAAGGAGTAAAATATACTACAACAGGAATAGTCTTTCTATCAAAAACTTCTTTTGTATTATTTAATAAATTATTCAATGTAACACCCCTTTTCCAAACAATTTACTATTTCCACACACAATCTTGTAAGAAGACAATTTAAATGGCAAAAGAAATAAAATCATGTTTTTCTTTAACCTTTACATCCTTACAGATATTACTATTAAATAAAATACTTTTAACAAATTTATTAGAGTATCCAACACTTACGTAATCTTTATAAAATTGATATTTCTGAAACAAAGCTACCCCCACTAGAATTATTTAATTTAATATTCCTATGACAATAATTCCTTAAAGCAGCTACTTTATGAGATACAGACTGATAGCTATCGGGTTTAATTATAGATCTTAATTCTTTACTTTTAACTAAATAGCTGCACAATAAACAATTAGTTTCTACATTTCTAATCACCAAAAGATCTAAAAATTTTAACTTACCAAAATCTAACCCCCCTCCTTCTAACACAAATTTTATAGAAGGATCAAAACAATTAAACTCATTTACAAATTCCTTCAATTTATCATTCTCAACTACAAATAAACAATCATCAACATATCTGACAAATAATTTTACATATAAACAATTCTTTTTAATAATAATTTCCTCTTCCATAAAACTAATATAAACTGAACATACTAAAGAAGAAATAATATAACCTATTATCCATCCTTCCTTAATCTTATAAAAATTACCTTTATAAGTAAAATACATAGAATCTTCCAATAACAAAAGCAAATCTTTAATTACCTTAATTTTATTTTTTGATAAAGAACTTTTCTTAATCAATACAGACAAAAGAACATCAAGTTCTTTATCAAAAAATAAAATTAAGGTAATTAAAGATTTGCTTTTGTTATTGGAAGATTCTATGTATTTTACTTATAAAGGTAATTTTTATAAGATTAAGGAAGGATGGATAATAGGTTATATTATTTCTCCTTTAGTATGTTCAGTTTATATTAGTTTTATGGAAGAGGAAATTATTATTAAAAAGAATTGTTTATATGTAAAATTATTTGTCAGATATGTTGATGATTGTTTATTTGTAGTTGAGAATGATAAATTGAAGGAATTTGTAAATGAGTTTAATTGTTTTGATCCTTCTATAAAATTTGTGTTAGAAGGAGGGGAGTTAGATTTTGGTAAGTTAAAATTTTTAGATCTTTTGGTGATTAGAAATGTAGAAACTAATTGTTTATTGTGCAGCTATTTAGTTAAAAGTAAAGAATTAAGATCTATAATTAAACCCAATAGCTATCAGTCTGTATCTCATAAAGTAGCTGCTTTAAGGAATTATTGTCATAGGAATATTAAATTAAATAATTCTAGTGGGGGTAGCTTTGTTTGAAATATCAATTTTATAAAGATTACTTAAGTGTTGGATACTCTGATAAATTTGTTAAAAGTATTTTATTTAATAGTAATATCTGTAAGGATGTAAAGGTTAAAGAAAAACATGATTTTATTTCTTTTGCCATTTAAATTGTCTTCTTATAAGATTGTGTGTGGAAATAGTAAATTGTTTGGAAATAAGAAAATTGTTTGGAAAAGGGGTGTTACGTTGAATAATTTATTAAATAATACAAAAGAAGTTTTTTAAAGAAAGACTATTCCTGGTGTAGTATATTTTACTCCTTATTTATTTTGTAAGAAGGTTTACATAGGTCAGAGTAGTTTGAGTTTAAATGAAAGATTAAAGGTTCATAAAAGTAGAGTTAAAAATAGATATCTTAGTTCTGCTTTGTATGTCCATGAAAAAGATACAGGCCACATTATTGATTTTGATGAAGCTAAGGTTGTCTTCTTTGATAGAAATGAAATCAAAAGAAGAATTAAAGAGTCTTTATTATTGAAAATTTATTATTCTGAAGCAATTAACTTATTTAAGAGTTTTTTTTAATATTAAGGGTGGATGGAAAGTGAATGGATTTGTGGGTAGTTTTTAATATTATATATATTGTGTAGTTTTTGTAGTTCTTTACACTTGAGAAGTCTGCTTGTAGCAGTGAAACCTTAGGTTGTGTTTTAATATTATTTTTATGCTGGTCTTGTTTAATTTTGGATTTGGGGTAGTTTTGATTATATATATATGAAAAACAAAAAAACACAAGTTAAAAAACTTGCTAACGCTTGTATTTATGATAACAGATGGCATTCTACCAAAAACACCGTCAAGTGTAGTTTTCTGTTTACATAAACGTCAGAGTGAGCATTCACTATCTCTAACTTTAATTCCACTTTCAGATCATGATTTCAAGCTATTTGCTATTGTCAGTGAAAGACAGGAATAAGAAACTAGATCTAAACACAAACTCTGAGCATTTATGAAACAGTTTCTATTCAGCTTGCAAGCGTGAATCTTTAAACTCAGCATAGCAAGCCAGATAGCTACATGGGTCTGATCTCAGTTCAGCATCACCACATAGTAGAAGCCTCTGCAATATACATCATTGCAAGAAAGACCTCAAAGGTACATTTTGAAGACATTAACGTGTCTAAAAGATTCACGCTTGCAAGCTGAATAGAAACTGTTTCATAAATGCTCAGAGTTTGTGTTTAGATCTAGTTTCTTATTCCTGTCTTTCACTGACGATAGCAAATATCTTGAAATCATGATCCAAAAGTGGAATTAAAGTTAGAGATAGTGAATTCTCACTCTGACATTTATGTAAACAGAAAACTACGCTTAACGGTGTTTTTGGTAGAACGCCATCTGTTATCATAAATACAAGCGTTAGCAAGTTTTTTAACTTGTGTTTTTTGTTTTTCATAAATGTACCTTTGAGGTCTTTCTTGCAATGATGTATATTGCAGAGGCTTCTACTATGTGGTGATGCTGAACTGAGATCAGACCCATGTAGCTATCTGGCTTGCTATGCTGAGTTTGAAGACATTAACGTGTCTAAAAGATTCACGCTTGCAAGCTGAATAGAAACTCTTTCATAAATGCTCAGAGTTTGTGTTTAGATCTAGTTTCTTATTCCTGTCTTTCACTGACGATAGAAAATAGCTTGAAATCATGATCTGAAAGTGGAATTAAAGTTAGAGATAGTGAATGCTCGCTCTGATGTTTATGTAAACAGAAAACTACGCTTGACGGTGTTTTTGGTAGAACGCCATCTGTTATCATATATATATAAACTTTAAATTATAATAATGGTAAATAGTAACTATTATAATACAGAAATTAAGCAAAAGTATTTTGAGTATTTTATAATCATTATTAACTGAAGTTACACAGATAAACCACATACACACCAATGCAGTTATAATGTTATTTCCAAGAAATGTTTATATTAAAATTAGCAATTGTCTATTTATTATACAAGCTTTAAATTGACTTATAAAAATTGCCTCCATTTTTTTTTCTTTTTGTGATGTTTTTCTTCATTTAATATTCTTTTGTCCATGGATTAAAAATAAATTAGACAATCTGCTAATATTGATATAAACATGTTAGAAAAACAAAACTGAGGTAATATTAAACTGATTATCTGTAGCATTTTTTTCTCACAATTGTGTAGCAGTTAGTGTTCTTTTAATTTTTTATCCAAAGTGTATGTAGATTCCCTTGTATATTATTTTTTGCATCCACATGTAATTTGACATATAATATTATTTCCATTTTAGAAATAGAATTGTTAACCATGTAGTTTACATTTGGAGAAACATAAAATGAACCTAGCATTACACTAAATACATTTTAAATAAATTTGGATTGAAGATTATTTAAAAATTAGGTATAGATATCTATTTTTTATTATTTATATAGTTTATTATTAAACTTAATTAATATATATATATAGAATTTGACTTCTGTTGTATACTACATTTATATCTTCTAATTAGTTTAATATTTGAATTTTACCACTTTTATAACAACAATCCACACACACATATAAACAAAGTTCATTATTACAAAAAGTTTTTATTATTTTAACATATGAAGTAGTAATAATTGTTATATATTTGATATTTAAAGAAATTTCATAATCCTGAATAACAATTCGTTTCTTTCTACAGATAATGCAATATCTTCATATCAATAATTTTCAACCATAGTTACAAAAAATTTACTTTTATGTCATAGTATGTTTAATTCATAGTAATATTTCAATTATATTTTGTATATGCTCTTTTATGAAACAACACTAATCTTTTATATATTAGTTTGTAACAATTTAATTAAATTATATATATATATATTATTATAAATATTATAAATTATAAATATACCTACTGGCAATTATGAATACTTACAACTAACATGATAAGAATGATACATAATGATAACATCTAATCAATTTATTATATTTATGAGTAATTATGAAAAATTTCCATTTTCCTTTAGTAAATATAATAAATAGTGTTTATATTTGAACTTAAAATTTTTACATTTGAATTAGCAAAAAATAATTAATGAAAATATAACTTCAAATATATAATAGATTATTGTTTCAAAACTACCTATTTTTTATTATTTATAATAGTGAAAAATAAATAGAAGAAATAAATACATATTACTACTACCATTTTATTAATAAAGACAAACAAATTCAAACTAATATTAAATGCATTATAAATATACAACCAAATCAATGAATTAAAAAAATATTTGTTTTATAAATTGATTTACTGATAATTATAATAAATGAATCACATATAATCATTATTTAACAAACTTACCACATTTGTTGTTAAGTATGCATAATTACAAGTAAAATTATTTTCTCTTCCTATGGGTATATCTCATATAGCTGTTGAATATATTATGGTAGTTTAAATAATGAGTAAGTAATCTAGGCTTTTTATTTGGTGGTAGCTTCTTGCAAGTGTGACATTAATTTACCAAACCATTGTATGCATTACAATATACAATCACCCTAAAAATAATAATGTTTAAACAATCACTTAAAAAGTGTTAATAATGTTTCTTTTATCTTTAGAATATATAGTTACACTTATGTGATGATGAATTCCAATCAGCAATTTTTTCCAGCATTATGCATTATTATAATAAATTATAAAATCTCATCATTCTGTAAAAAGAAGCTAATTTTAATCTGGTTACTTGTTTATTTTATTTAAAATTTCATAATTAATATGATAATTAGCTATTTGACTCATTGTATTTAAAAGAAATAATATTTTTGTGACTAGATTCACCTGATTGTAGATTGTAACTTCTTATATTCTTATATTTGCGTCATTTACCATTAGCTTTACTAATCAATAAATCCCAGATGGAATTGCTTAATCAATTAAAGATTTAAAGTTAATTTTACACAATAATTATATAATAATTAAAATACAAAAGTGTGAAAGAGGTAATATGTTGGACTATTTCATCATTTATGAGTGAATGTTGAATGTATAGAAAATTTTAGACTTTATTTAAACTTTCCAAAGACAAATAACTTGTTAGTAGTAACACACAAATAGACAATACAGGTTAGTAATTACATATCAGATGTTGCTGGCCTATATGCACAGTGACAATATTCACTTAGAAGTTGAACTCACACCTTTAGATTCTTGAATATTGAATTTAAGGCAAATGCTCTACCAACTGAACTATTCTGTCAAAGGCAACATATAGTAGAAATTTGATATATTTATATATGAGGGTTGGTTCAAATCCTCCCGAGTCCTTCAATTTTTTTTATAATGAGGCTAATTATTTTTATTTATTTTATTTTTTCCTAAGAGAAAGATTAATTAGAGGCTTCCATACATTGTGTATAGCCACACTGAGTTGACTTATAGGATTATTTACCAATGTCATATGAGCAGTTTCCTTGAATTTTCTTCTGTGCATTTTTTCCTCTTTATCCAATACCTTTGTATTTTCCCACTTAAGCATATGGTCATTAGAACATACAGGATCTTCTATGGTAGGCACAACTGTTTTTTCTCTTTTAACCATTAGTTTGTGTTTCTTCAATTGTTGTTCAACAGGGCGACAGGTCTCACCAATGTATTCCACATTCACATGGTATTTCATAAATGCAGTTTTTGTTCTTCAGCATTTCCAGTTTAGGCTTAGTAGAAGTAAACATTTCTAGAAGTGTGGTATGGCTTTGGAAAGCAGTTCTAATGTTATATTGACTGCAGATTTTCTTTAATTTGTCCACCATTCCTGGTAGGTATGGATACACTATCATACCAATAACTATTTTCTCTTTTGGTGTCTCTTTGTGTTGTCTATTGAAGGTTTTTCTGATGACTGCTGATGGATAACCATTCTTCATAAGCATTTGTTCTATGTGAATCTTTTCTTTTTCCAAATCACTGGTTTCTGAACAAACATCATTTGCTCTGTTCCATAGTGATTGTACAATTTCTTGTTTAGTGCTTCTTGTATGATTGGATGTATATGCCAAGTAATTGCCAGTGTGTGTTGTTTTTATACACTGTTGTTTTTACTTTGCCCTGAGGGAGTCTTGTCACAAGAACATCCAAAAATGCTAATTTTTGTTCTTGTTCTGATTTCATTGTGAATTTAATTATAGGAGATATGTTGTTAATGTGCATCCAGAATGCCTGTAATTTTACCTCACCATGTGACCATACCACAAATATCAGTTCTTTCCATTTTCATGTTCCTGACTAATTCTACAAAGTGCTTAGAATCCCTGATAAAAGACTGCATCCTATATGCCAATGGACTAAGAACTTCGAGAAGAAATCTTGACAAATTTTGACATGGTGAAATTTATAGAACTAACAATAGGTCTTAATGGAACATTGTCTTTATGGATTTTAGGAAGTCCATATAGGTGAGGAATCTTGCTGAAATAAAAAAGTTAATTTTCTTTTCTCTGAATCACTGAAATACCTGTGATGCTTCCAGAGTAATGCTTGCAGTGTTACCTCTGTGTTTGGAATTGGATTTTTTGCTACTTTTTTTTTTGTATTGGCCTGCTGTGAGAAGGCCTTTTATTTTTTTATCATAATCAGTTTTGTCCATTACAACTGTAGTGCTACCTTTATCAGTAGAAAGAATGATTATAGATGTATCCTGTTTGAGAGATTTAATAGCTTTCCTCTCATCACATGAAATGTTTGACTTCTGCTTGTGCATTTGATGTCTTTCAAGTATCCATTTTATACTCCAGTGTAACTCTGCTGCTTCTTCTAGAGTCAAGTTTTGGGTCACCTCATCAGTGGCTGCCATTATATCCAATAGTTGTTTGTATTTGGAAAGTTTAAATAAAGTTTAAAATTTTCTATACATTCAACATTCACTCCTAAATGATGGAAATAGTCCAACATATCACATCTTATAATATACCATTATTACAAACTTCAGACAAATACTAAGTACTCAGTATGGACTCGATGCTATGTTGAAATTTAGACATTATGAAAAATTATGTCTAAAACTGGCTAAAGTAGAAAATCATTTAACTTTTTTATGTAAATCAGAAGGAATCATCCCTAAAGGTTTGCAGTTGAAACCTTCTATTTCCTCCAAGAGAGCTGAGGAAATTATTCAGAGAGCAAATGAGGCTTTATTGAGAGAAAGTATAAAGGTTCAGTGGTGTACCAAGTATCAAACATTGCGATCTATTACAAATATGAAATTGTTTCTATAAGACAAAGTTACAGATGAAGATTTCTCAAGAATTTTTCAAGCAGTGAACAGATCATATTGTAAGTTACATGAAAAAATAAAAGAACTTCAGAAGAAAAAAATTGTAAATCTACATGGCAAGTCAAAAGTAATACTGGAACTAGTCTATCCTCCTCATCAGTGAAAAATCTTAGTTCTAAGCAACTTACCAATTGTGAATTATCAGTTCTTGAAAAAGATTTGAATTTCACCATTACACCACCTACTGTCTCACCATTGGATATAATGGCAGCCACTGATGAGGTGACCCAAAACATGACTCTAGAAGAAGCACTTTGTAGAATTAGTCAGGAACGTGAAAATGGAAAGAACTGACATATTGGTAAGCTTTGATGTGGAAAGTCTGCTTACAAATGTACCATGTGATGAGGCATTGTCTATTGTAAGGAAAAGGTTAAATAATGATAATAGAATACAAATTAGAACAGCTCTACCTATTGATAGTATAATGGAATTATTAACATTCTGTGTAACAACAATATACTTTCAATATCACTCAGAATTCTTCCAACAAAATCAAGGGATGGCCATGGGATCATCACTGTCACCCTTGCTCAGCAATACTTATATAGAAGACCTTGAAACCCCAGCCATAAATATTACTCCATGTCCAACTAAAGTGTGGCTTCGATATATTGATGATACATTTGTGGTCTACCATAGCAGATCATGTATGTACTAATGACTATATGCTTAAGTAGGAAAATACAAAGATATTGGATTAAGAGGAAAAAATTCATAGAAGAACATTCAAGGAAGCTGCTCGTATGACGATGGTAAATAATCCTATAAGTCAACCCAGTGTGGCAATACACAATGTATGGAAACCTCTAATTAATCTTGCTCTTAGGAAAAAATAAAATAAATAAAAATAATTAGCCTCGTTATAAAAAAAATAGAAGTACTCAGGAGGATTAGAACCAACCCTCATATATAAATATATCAAATTTCTACTATATGTTGCCTTTGACAGAATAGCTCAGTTGGTAGAGCATTTGCCTTAAATTCGATATTCAAGAATCTTAAGGTGTGAGTTCAACTTCTAAGCAAATATTGTCACTATGCACATAGGCCAGCAACACCTGAAGAAGAGTGAAGAATAATACAACTCAAAACATTGTGTAATTACTAACCTGTATTGTCTATTTGTGTGTTATTACTAACAAGTTGTTTGTATTTGGAAAGTTTAAATAAAGTTTAAAATTTTCTATACATCAACATTCATTCATAAATGATGGAAATAGTCCAACATATCATATCTTATAATATACCATCATTACAAACCTTCAGACAAATACAAAAGTTGAATGCTTACATTTGATTTTTGATATTTTATTTTAAAAATAGAAAATAATAAATTATTGTATAACAGAAACCAAGAAAGCTATGACTATTACAATCTGCATGTGTTTGTGAGGCTGATCACTAAACAATTACTGACACTGAATTATTATGTCTTGAGATATTCTAAAAATTATGAAGTAATTTTAATGTTTTAAAACATAATTTTATAAAAATAACTGAGATTAATAGTTATTTATTTGCATTTGAAAAATAAATTTAATTCAAACGAAATTTTATTGATTTTCTGAAGTCACTCTGGTTGGCTTTTACTTGTGGCCAATAAGTGATGAAAATATCCTTTGTTTTCTATTTTTTTGCAATATTTGCAAAGTTCAAAAATAATTTTTGGACTATTTTTTATTAGTAATATATTTGTAATAAATCATGTCCAATTTATTGAAAGTTGATACAGAATAATAGTTTAATACTTTAATGAAATTTGAATGATTACAAACCTTGTTACTAGGTGAGAAATGCAAATGTCACCCTGAAAAAATATTAAAATAACATTATTATATGCTGATTGTAAAATTCTTTGTTAGGGAATTAACAAAACAAATAAGAATAGCTACGTGACAACATTCTAGCATACATACAGGAAGTTTGTATTTGTTTGACAACCTAAGCAAACTATCTAAATATTTTAGACATTCTAAACCTTAATTGATCTTTTACAATATTGTGATATATGATATAAGAAATATCCATATGCTTGCTATAAAACTTATATTATTTATAAAACATTTTCTAATAATAATAAAAGATATTAATAAAACTTATTTATTTTTTTATATTTAAATAATTTTAATGTTTCTGTTTCATTATCAGTTTTTTAAATTTTATCAACTAAGAAACAGAAATAAATCAAATATAAATCAACTAATCACTTTTAATGAGAGCAACATAATGTAAATTTAATACTCTTTTAATCTCTTTTTTAAATAAACAAAAATATTTTTCAACCAAAATTTTATGTATCAAATATTGTTTTTAAAATGAAAATATAAAATTTATTTACTAAAAGACATGTATTCATCAAAATAAAAGTAAGAGAATGTAAATGTGTAAAAATGGTTTTGCTAAATTAATTTATTCACAAAAATACATAACTTTATCTATGGTTTATTTGCAAAAGTTTATATTATAATTACACATTTTTATTCTTCTGAAATCAAACTATAATATTACAAAAAAATAGAGCTTGTTATAATATAAATAAAATTAAAAGTCTTTCCATGACAAATCTATTTAAATAAATAAAACTAGGACTAAAATATAATAAACTGAAATTAATATGCATCAAAGTTGATAAAATAAAATAAGTTTTAATACACACACAAGGATAATACATAACAATTTTAACATATAAAGACAATGTCATAACTAGAATAAAGCTAAAACCAAAAATTATATACAAAAATGTTAAAAATTCCCATTGGATTTTTAACTTATAAGTCATTTTATTTAAAATGAATATTTACCCTTATTATCATTAATTTCCAAAGAGTTAAAAAAATTTTTTTATCAATTAATACATGTATATATTTACAGACTTTCTACATTTCAATCATTAGACTTCTAATGTGAAAAAAAAAGGTAGCTATACATTTTTTATATTAATTTATGTAATTCATTATATAAGGCTGAGTGATTTCTTTAATTTTGGTGATATAGTTATATATGTTAAAAATAAAAATTAAAAAATCCACCTACTTACTGTTAACTTATAATTTTAGTTATTGTTGTCATTATTATTTTAAAACCTATTTATATAAATTAATAATTACTTATTTGTAATTTTAAAAATAATCCACATTGTAAAAACATATTAATATTTGAAAGTATAAAATTAAAGTGAAATAGAAAAAAGAAAGGATACAATTAAATAAAGTTATAAAATAAATAAAAATATTTTTAAAAAAAAAAAAAAATAAGCTAAATGAAAGGGGATAAAATTTGAATAACCTGTGTTGAATTAAGTATTAAAACTAGAAAAAAATATTAAGTTACCATTGATTTTATTGCATATATTTATGAAAGTCTATAATTTTTATGAATATTTTATTGTTTTTAATAAATATATCAGTGAGATTTAATCTTGATTTATGTTCTATTGAATTATAGTTATGTGAGAGAAAGTAAAACTTAAGTATTATATTTATAACTATTAGAAAGCTTGGTGATTATGTGATCTCATTATTTTAGTTCTCAGTATTATATTTTGATTATGTTAATAAAATATATCAATTATTTAAAATTAAGTTTTTTTGGAATAATTTATTTTTAATTATTTAAATCTAGTCATTGTCTCATTCATACCACAAAACTATTTGATTAGCCCAACCCCAAAAAAGTTAGATATTTACATAATGGAATAATAAAATTGTATTCTCCAATTTTTTTTTTCCAATTCCTTTTTTGTAATATATATATATAACAAACGTTTTTGTTTATTTTTTAGAAAAAAGAAAAAGTGAAATTTATCTAAACGAAGAAAACTTTTACTTTTTATTATCTGTTTCCTTTTTTGCAATTACTTTACAGAATTGAAAATATCAAGAGGATGTTATCAAAGCTTTAAATAATGTTAAGACTTATTTTAATTACATTAGTACTAATCACAAAAGAAGATATAGAACCAAATAAAACAAAACCTGTAAAAATATCAAATTAAATAATTAAATAAATTAGCCTTTCCTTAGGTTTAAAAATACAAAAATATTAGTAGTAAAACAACATAAAATTTCATTAATTTTATAATGAATCAACTTTATTTAGGCTTGATATATTTCTAATATTCACTAATACTAATTAATTTAGATTCTTATACTGTGAAGGCTTCAATAATTATGCTTAATAACCAAAAATATATTTATTTATAAAATCTAAAATATAATTAATTATAAAAGTTATCAATAATTATGATGGAGTTGTCGTCAACCTGGATATAATGCCCTATAATTTTTAATTTTGAACTTTTATGTAGATAGATAATTTTATTAGAGATTTATGTGATTGCTAGATATATGCTTAAAATTGAAAAAAATGTTTCATTTTGTAAACATGGTCACTTTAAAATTAATAAACACAGAAATTCTATATCTGTGAATCAAAATATTGGTATATATATATATTTTACTGAGCTCATAATAAAATGAAATAAAATCTCAGATAATATACATCCATATAATGTAATCAAGTTCTGAATTCTATATTTACCATTCACTTTAGTCAAATTAGAGACTCTCTCATGACAAATACAGAAATTCAATTTGCAAGTATAGCTATCTATAAACCAATTTCATTAACTTATTTTTTCTAATCACTAAAATCCATGCATATTTTATGACAATATGTTAATTCCAAAAACATTCTAAAGTTTTTCTTTTTCATTATTTTAATAATGGCATATAAATTTTTTTTGGTATTTTAGAGCCCCCTCCCTTTTGTCTTTAAACAAAACAGTCAATGTTGTACATTCTTTGAAACCATTTGATTTTTTTTTAGGTAACGTCTTTTTTCAGATAGTTTTTGAAGCTACAAAGTTTTAGTTAAAAGGTTGTGTTTATTTGTCCATAGCTATTTGTTTCTTATGCTAACTATAATTACAAGATAAACTATTAAAAAAGAAGGTATTTCCAAGAAATTGAAGGTATCTTTTATAACCTTCTATTTTACATCATAACAGGAAATAAAGTAAAGAAATAACCATAGCAACTATTAAATATTTCATGAGGTCATAATCTGCCATTAGCTTGACACATTCCAATTATTCTACAATAACTTTCAAAATTGTAAAGAAAATGAAATAAAATATATTTTTAAAAATAAATTACATTGCTCTACAAGCCATTAATATATTGTACTGGTCAAATGATGTATGTTGGTGTAACCCAGTTTGAATACTAGGTGAAAGTACCTTGAGGCCACCCATAAGCAAGATATAGAAATCAAGAATACTATTACCTCTGCCCTATTCGCCTATTCTCAAGTCTAACTATGAACCAACAACATATCTGAGATACACCTAAATTATTTTCTCACCCGGCCCAAAGCTTAGCATCAGGAAGAGACATGGATGAGAACACTGATGGGACTAACTAAGTCAAATGTGCATAAAAATATATAATATGAAATATGTGTTTGTGCATGCCTGGATCATTGGATAAGTAAAATAAAGGTTAAGCTAATAAGAAATTGAAATAAAATTAGAAAACTTAAGCCTTTTAGATTAAATAACATATTTTAATAAAACATAATACAAAATATTTGAAAGGTTTTAATTATCTCCACTATTCCCCAGTTGATTATATTATAAATAATTTGATCATAAGGCAGAGGGCAATTACAGAACATTTTGCAATCTAAATCTATATCTTCCCAACTTTAATAAAATTATTAACTTGAATCCCCTCGATAAAGCACAATTAAAATAAATCTTTCACAAAGCATTTTCTAGTTGCTTTGTGCTTAAAACAATTTGAAAATATTTAAGACATTTATACTAACTAAGATATAAGTATGGGGCTAAAGGTGGACAAAAGAAGCATTATTGAGGAGATCAAGTTGGCAAACAAATTAATCTTACTAGTATTTAGAAGACCGATATTATTTTAAAGTGGAAAGTTTTAAATGAAAAAATAATAATTTAAACCGCAAATAAAAACAAAAAAATATTTATATACATTTTAAAATGAGGAATAGTGAAGGGGAAAATTTTCAGTATAAGTAAATGATCAAACAATAAAATAAAATTAATCTAATATTTCAAACGATAAAATAAAATTAATCTAATATTAGTCTAATGTGAACAATAATTACATAATAAAGAGGAATTGAAGACATAAGTAGCGAAAGGTATTTTAAAAAAAGGTAAGTAATAGTTCATGAGGAGATTTTTATACAGTTACCGGTCCTTGTTCTTTGGATCCAGTTCCCTCGAAGTGGTGGCTTGATTGAATACGTTGGGATTTGTCCGGACAAGGAAATGGAAATTATGCAGCATTTTACTCACAAAGTTCACAGACACAGCTCAAAGTTCAGGTTTCTCTTTGTTGAACACATTATGGCATTTTGATGGACTAGGACCCCAGCGGCAGGCAAAGCTGTTGTGCCTAGCCGCCAAACATGATTGTGTCCATCAAACTAGTGAAACTTTTAGCATGTTGCATGTTGAAACTTTGAATAGGAATTTTCCCACAAAACTAGGATCACTTTAAAGCACCGACTGCCAAATCTTCATGCACAAAATCAGAATGACTGCAAGGACCAAATCTGAATAAGTTCGGGAACAAAATATGTATCAGTTGAACAGCGAAATCTGCCTAATTCAGAAACAATATTTAATTGCTTTTATAAGTAAGATTTTTTCTCAAAGCAAGGCACAGGATCTGCATGAATAAGCATAAGAGACCAAAAAGTGAATAACCATTATAACCAATCACAATAATAATAATCCAGTCTTTTGTTCTCCTCTCCTTTTTATACCCTTTCACGAGCTACCCTTCTATTGTTTTGCATATGATTTTAGATCTTGATAAGCCCCCTATGCTCCATTGTTTCAAAGTAACTTTTTCTAAAGATCAACTTTTAATTTCTTTTTATAGATTTCTGTTTTTAACTTTCGAATTTGTATTAATTAAAAAAGGCCATCTTTAATTGGCCTTGAATGGGCTAACTAATTGAAACATACATTCCTTTGGAAATGCAAGCAGGCTTATCTTAAAATAAAATCATACGCCATATTTTAACAAAATTTAAAAAGAAAAATATATTATTATTTCTTTTAACAAAATAACATTTTATTTCAACAGAATTTTGCATTAACTCATATATATACGCTTGACGTTTATATATGTTTGATTCCTAAATTTTGGAACGGAAAATTTTAATAATGAGCTTAAACAGAATTTTACTTTAAAAGACATATTTTAAAGCAATTAACTAAATTTAATATGTGTTGGATATAAAAAATAAACACGTTAATTTTATATTTTTTATGCAAAATCCTGTTGATATTTCGATATAAATTAAATCCAGGTTACAATATTGGAAAGTTTATATAAGGCTGTGAAGCATGGATCGGACTTCCAGATCCATTGCTTCAATATTTTTAAATAATATATTCATTTTCTCTTATTCAACTAAATAATTTTGTTATTTAAATAATATGTAAAATTACATAAAGTTTAAAATGTTAAGAAAGTAAATCAAATCAAACATTTATGCACACTCGTTTTGTTATTACTATTTCACTATAATTAATTCATTATTATGCACACTCCTTTTGTTATTACTATTTCACTATAATTAATTCATTACTGCTAGTATAAATATTTTAAATCTCATTTAAAAATATGTGTTTATTAAATTATGATTATTCATACAAAATTTTCTCTCATAAATAGGTAGTTTTAAAATGTATTTAAAATAAATGGAAAATGTATTTAATGAGATAAATACTGATATTATAGATTTTCATTTAGCACAAAGACAAATAAATATTGCTACAATATAATTTTTAAAATAAAATCATTCACAATGGATAATGAAACATACAATGAAGCTTCTATAAAATTTATAAGTAATATTTTTAATGTTATGACTTCTATCATCATATTATCTTCTAAATAAGCTAAATAAAGTTTTAGATACATTTATTTAAATATAAGTCAATCACCAATAGCTACAATATCTTCTTCATGTAAAAAAAAGTTTATTTCAGCCATGTCTTACCTAAAACTAAATATTAATTATGATAAAAAACAAATCCTCCAAAATAAATAAAAAATTATTCTTTCAAAAAGTTTTAGTATTCATTTCTACAAAACTAAATAGATTAATCTCTATTAATATACTTTTTTAAATTTAAACAAATATTAAATATTTACTAAATTTATCTAAATCTATTCATTATGCACCTAAAATTATATAATTTTAAATATATCCATAAATGAACAAAATAATATAATGAACTATATGTATACGTAAATTTCTTCTAATAAGATAAAGCACAAAATAAAACAAATTAGTTAATTCATAATGAAGTTATGGTTACTGCATTTTTGAAATTATATGCACCCCTTTTTCCTACTAGTATTTTCATTATAAAAATAACTTATTTAAAAAGACTGACTATCAACAAAATGAAAATCATATAAAGATCGTACCTATTTATTTTTTTAAATTTCATTCTAACAGGATAATTAAAGAATAAATCAACAATCATAATATTGGTTATGTAACTTTCAAATACTACATTCAATTTCTAAGTACTATAAAAATATAGCTTTCTTATATCAAATAAAATGATAAATAAAATCATTATTAAATAGCAGCTGACCCAGGTTCACTTCCCAGTCAATGCATTTGACATATGAAAGAAAGTTACAAGAATGTATAATTTTACCATATCCTTATAAAAATTAAAGTTTCCAAATTATTATAATTATAGATTAATTAAACAAGTGACATTAACTCTAACATCATTTTATATATATTGATATAAGCTGAATCTTTTCACTTTGCTTTGCATATGTTTTCCAGTGATCATATTTCTTAATATAATGATCACTTTTAGCTATATTTCACAAGACCTTAAAATATTAGAGCATATATTATACAAAGTTAAAATACAAAGAAAGAGGTATTTCTTTAATGTTTATTTTTGTGAGTATATAATACTTGTTCTAAAAAAATATAATAAGATTTATTTCTAGATTTCTTTCTACCAGATATCTGAACTGAGGAAATTGAAGTCATAAAGATACTTTGTTACATCTTTCTTAAACACAATTATGTTTGGTGCATATTTACCTATATGTGTCAATGATGTAGTATGTTTTAATATTTTATGGGATTTATTTAGTTTATAAATACTATAAATATAATTCTGTCTTTTCACATAGGACATTGATTTAGAAGCTTAGCATCATTACATAAAGTTCAATTATTCTATTTACAGAGTACATTATAAATTTATGCCATTAATAAATAATGAACTATAGCAAATGATTGCTACTATTTTACAAAGCTTCTTGAAGATAAAATATAGTGTTGAACTTGTTATTTACATATAAATACAATTTATCCAAACCACTTTGAACACTTTTTAGCAAAACTCTTTATTTGTACATATATACATACACCCCATGTTTGGACTGCCCTACAGTCTTCCTCAGCGCCAGTTCACTTTAATCTCTAAAAAAAAAACATTTTTTCAACTGTCCTGCAGTCTTCCCCAGAGCCAAAAGTGCATGTATATACATACAAATAAAGGTTTTTGCTAAAAAGTGTTCAAAATGGTTTGGATAAATTATATTTATAGGATATTACTGCAAAATAAGGAAAAGTGTGATTTTGGTATTATTTACATATATTTATTGAGTTTATAAATAATGTTTTGATATTTAGTAAAAAACTGATATGTAATGATTTTCATAAACTTGAAAAATATACTTCATAAAATATATATCTAAGTTATATATGTTTAAACCATTGTTTTCTTATTCTTATTTATTAAATTTTAAAACTAACTTCATATTTATGTTACATATAATGTTGTTGCATACAATTAGATACACATGAAATATATACGTTATTAATAAAAATTTATTGTATAAAGAAAATGGAAGCTGGAAATTTTTTTATTTAATTAAATCAATTAAAAGAAATAATCTTTTTTATATAATTGTAAATAAAATTAATTAAAATTTTTATTTACTAAAATTGACTTTGTATTTTTTAAAATTAAGATTATATTATTTACTCAACCATATTTGGTTACATCCTGACATGAATATATTGAATTCTGAAATATATTCTAATAAGATATTGTTTATTTATGAAGATCAAGTGAGATATAATGAAATTGAATATTTATTTCATGTTCCCAAATATAATTAATAACACATATTAAACATGTACACATATAATTTAAACATATAAAAATATATTAAGATTTACTTCATAATATTATCATTTGGTAAATATGAATTCAGTCAGTGCAAACTTAATCAAATATTTATTTAATAAAATATACTTTAGATACAATAAAATGTATCCTCTACTTTGATTCTGCATCTATAACTGCATTTACTGAATATACATGTGCTTCACCACCCATTTTCTCTTATTACAGTAGTATGTGTAGTTATAAATTTATTTTTCAATTTTAAGAACTCTATTGAACAATTGTAGCGACCATCATAATAATAGCATTCCAATATCTTAAAACATTTGAACTGTAGATTGATTAAAAATGGACTTGTTAATGGATAGTCATTTGATAAAAATCTACAACTTAAAATAATATCACTGGAGTCAACGGATAAAGAAAGTGACTTTATTGTTTATTTCTCTCTCTCTGTGTGTGTGTATATATATATTGTACCGGTATAAATCCACTTACTCATACACAGTACCCGAGTTCAAACCCAGTCCACGTTTAAGAATAAATTCCAAAACGCCAACGAAATTCAAACCCAAACCCCAGCATGACTAACCGATGATGACTTTATAACAGCACGGGGTTATCCCTTTACTAGCTCAACTCAGAACACAGACTAAATTACTTACAGTTTTATATACAGATCTATTATACTCTGGGTATCGGTACGGTCATTAATGTAATGTATATATTTAAGTTGTCAATACAGCCAGTAGGTGACCAAATAGACTTCGAGAGTAATGAGGTGGAAAACACAAAATTAGATTAAATAAATTGTTTAATAACAAATAGGGAGCATAAAATATATATTATTCAAAAGTACGGTAAGATTTCCATAAATACTCTATTATAATTAGCTACTAGTCTTTAGTAATCATTTTATCTGGTAAACAAACTCATACCAATATTTGTGTAGTGAAATGATCGATGGGTGGCTAAGGGAATCAGAGCTTTGAGCATTGAAAATATTTCTCTAGTTTTATTAAGTTATTTTATTCGAATAGATTCGAACGTTGCGTGTACGAATAGTTGGAGGGTGGTTTCGTATAACTATGATATCTAAGATTGATGTACTAGCGGTTGCCTAGATTGAAGAGCCCTACAGTAATCACTTGGGTGCATTAACGGAATACCGGTGGCTTGTACTTTGACAAGGCAATGCCCCCAAGTAGCTCCGGGACACTACAACCAGCCGGGATCATTTGAAACCCGGTGATCCAAGAGATAACCTGGGAAAGAATTGCTTTCTTCCCCATATGGTAGTATGGCGACACTAACTGCGAAGGGAAGGCTTGCCACAGTCATCGAGTACGAGTGTTGAAGTGGGTTTGAAAAGGAATTATACCAAACCTGGGTAATCAATTGTCTATTTCTGCGCAACAGGCTGATATAACTATTCCAATAAAACATGGCGGAATCAAACGACCGAAAGAATATTAATTAAGTTTATGAAACCCCTAATAATGTTGGGGGTTAAAAATTATACTAGAATATTTCTCATTTATGTAGGAATAAGATAATAAACTTAAAACTTTATTTTTAAGATTTAAGTATGTTAATAGTATGAAAAAAAAATATAAATGATTTAATATCTGCAACTATATATGAAATAATCTTTACTTTAACAACGAACTTCCTTTAAAATATATATAATATTATAAACTAGTTTAAAGAGTTGGAAAATATTTTATTGGTGTTTGTTTATAGTAGTAAATAGGAAAAAAATATAAATTCTTCATTTGAATTATTATTAGTAGTAATATTTAAATATTTTCTAAAGATAGGAGAGGAAAGGGAAAATTTACTGAAGGTTTGAAAAGTGGTTTAGAAAAATTAATTGTTCATTTGATTGACAGGTTAATTATAAATTAGTGGGGAAAGTTAAAATTCATTAAACATTACCCTTCCTTCTTCATCGGCTTGGCTTTATGATGGTATTTCTGATGAAGTAGGGATTTGAAATCTACTGGGAAGGATAGTAATTTGGAGTTGGAAGTGGAAATTGTGAAGATAAAAATTATAGGAAAGATTCAAATTGGCGGGAAAGATAGCTCCTGGCATTATGAATTAGTTTAGGGTGGTCTTAAAAAGTTGAGAGATTTCTCTAGAATGTTTGTGTTTTTGAGAGATCTATCTCAGCTCAAAGTTAGAATGTTAGTTTTCTCTATATTGATTTTCTGTTTTTGTTTTAATCCCTACTTTTCTCTAGCTTCGAATCATTGAATAATATAATTATCCATTTCCATTGTTCGTTTTAGCTATCTTTAATTTATGATTTAAATTGAAAGTATTAAAATATAAATTCTTATCTAATGTCGATACTCAATTATCTATAATTTGTAAATAAGATTTTAATTAAAAACTGATAAAGGAATGTGTTTTGTGTATTTTAAATGATCTGTATAATTCTAAAGGCTAAAATTTAAAAATAAAATGAAATTTTAAATTAAGCTGATATAAATTCAAAAAGAAGAATATTATTTATGATTTGTGAATTTATGGAATCTTTAAGATTTATTTAAAAATAAAATATATATAGTCAATTTTTGTGATTGAATAAAATATTGGGGAATAGTATTTGAATTAGATGAAAATAAAAAGATGGTTCTTCGATCTGTCTGTGTCAGTATATATATATTGTACCATTTATTTATATAAGGTACAAATATATTGGCATTTGGTAAAAGCAGAAAAAAAAGTAAATTTATATTTTTTTTTGATTAGTATAATTTTTGTCAAAACTGTGCAATGAAAGTTAAAATTGTCGTTTGTATTTTTTTTATCTAATTAAAAATAAAAGTTAAAATTGGAGAGAACAAAAGACACACAAATTACCAATCTAGATAAGCTAAAAGAAAAATATTTTAACTAATTAAAGATGGCCAAAAGACATTATAAAATAAATACTTTGTAACATAAGTTTTATAAAGAATGTACAAGATTATCAACGTATATTTTTGACAAACAAAAGGTATGCACAGAAGTCTGAAAACTGGACCTCGAGTATAAAAAGGAAGAGGCCAGCTTGATCAACATCTTGTTTTGTCTGTTTTTTCCTATGGTCAGTCCTGGATAACAAAAGAATATATCCAGGATCACCCTACACTGAAATAATTCTGCATGTTGGAGTGAACTGGAGCTTTTGCTGACATTGTTTCTGAAGATGGAAACCAGAAAAGCTTTTGTGATGACCAGTAGAATATACCACAAGATCAACTTATAACAAATGGCCAAGCTCATTCTCCCACAAAAAAAAACTATGCATAGTAATCTACAAGCTTTGTGAACTCACTAAATGTACTGGTAAGTTAAGATTACTTATTCCTGATTGTGACAAAATTAAGTGTTTGCCAACAATTCTTAAAAATATGTTTAAAATAATCCTGATAGAGACATTAATTTTCTTATGCAAGAGACATTCATTTTAAGGAACTTTCTAGAAGAAATTTGGAAGTGAACAGTAATTATGAAATTGTTTTTTATTAATTGATTCATGTTTGGATTAATGTGTGTGTGTTCTCTCCAGTTTATTTAATACGTAATTTATCTTTAAATATTTTAATTTGTTAGAATAAAAATATTTATTTCTAATACTAACTTTTCCTTGTATGTTATTAATAATAGTTATTAATGATTATTATTAAATTCATTAATATTAGTTTAGTAAGATTTGAAAATATAATTTATCTTTGCCAATATGTTTTGAATAAGCTCCAGGAATAATAATATCAAAAAAAATAATTCTAGTTATGGTATAATATAATACCAATTCTTGTAAAAACATTTTTCTTTTTAATTTACGAGATGTGATGCAAGAGATTTCAACGGATTCTTATATGAATCCTGGCGCCCTGATAAAAGAAATAAAAGCTGATTTCATTGATAGCATAAATTGTAACAATTACTAGGTAGAGTTGATCAGGAAATATAGTTATGTTTTTAGAAATAGGAATGAAACTTTCTTCTTTTTGAATAAATTCATCAACTCATACAGTTTATTGCATATAGAGGCCTAGCAAGATGAGGAAAACATTACAATATATAAACCTTAAATTAAACATAGCTCAATGTATATATAAACAAAGGGAATAAATTATATTTCCAGAGACTATGACTTAAAAGCACTCTAAATGTTGAACAAGAGATACATTGTTCAACATTTAGAGTGCTTTTAATGATATATATATATATAATAAATAAAGTTTGATATCTGTATTTGTTTCACAATATATGTAATATACAAATCAATATATATATCAAAATACAGTACAATTTATATAAATTATATTCTTTTAGAAGTACTTTCGACTATACACTTTGTAGTCTTTATCAACTATATAACGTTGAATAATCAAAATGAGACAACCCTTAACAATACCCATAGTTCAATTCAGATTTTCCACAATTCTGTTATCTTAACATTTGATGACTGGCGATTCATTAACATTTGACGATTTCTTGAAATCAACATAGCCTCTTTTATTTTACGTTTATTATAAACATAAAATAAAAGAAATGTTGAGAAATCGTCAAATGTTAATGAATCGCCAGTCATCAAATGTTAAGATAACAGAATTGTGGGAAATCTGAATTGAACTATGGGTATTGTTAAGGGTTGTCTCGTTTTGATTATTCAACGTTATATAGTTGATAAAGACTACAAAGTGTATAGTCGAAAGTACTTCTAAAAGAATATAATTTATATAAACTGTACTGTATTTTGATATATATATTGATTTGTATATTATATATATATATATATATATATAGATTCACAAAGGATCTGGGAGTTAATTACAATTTAATGGTTTATATAAAGATTTGTAAGTTATTCTGACAATTTGAATTTAGTGAAATGGTATTATGATCTTATACGCCAATTTTATTTCATGATATTAAGCATAGAGCTAGTATATTTGAAACAAAACTCATACATTTTATGTAAAATTATCAGATTGTCATTTGCATAAGAAATAGCTAAATATATGTAGAGAAAGCTAGAAATAAATCCTATTGCTTTTTTAAGAACAATTACATATATATATATTGTAATAATAAAAATAATAAATATAGTGGTAATTAATTATTATATACATTTTCAATCCACAGAAGTACCTTTGGTTAATTCTTAATCTGCCTTAACTGCTGTAACATTAAAAAAAATAGAAATAAACATCACATAAAATTCCATAAATCACAAATTTTAATGTTAGCAGCTTGTCTATTAATTATATTTATTTTATTTCTAATTATTAAAATTGCCTCCTTAATTTTTCTTATATTGTGGTTTCTCTCTTCATGCAGAATCTTAACACTTCCAATATCAAATTTCAATTTATACTAACATGTCCTTTTGTGATCCAAGAAAACTGAAGCAATCATTAAATCATTATTATTTTTACCTTTCACATGCTTGTACACCAATTCATGCTCCTTTAATCTTTTTCAATACTGCATTTCAATTCACCTATATATGATAACATATATCCATGAAAACTTTGATACACAACATTACTTTTCTGCTTCACAGGTATAACATTTTTAGAATTATTCACTAATTTATTAGCATTTGTAATACAAAATGAAACATTAAATACATTTTTATATATATCCTTAAAAATTTCAGTTGAGCATTTGAAAGATATGGAATAAATATCAATTTTTTAGTATCTATCTTCAACTCCTTTAAACCATTATAACTCTTTTTAAATTGACATAATATATTGTTAATCTGTTTTATTTACAATAAAATTCAAGCAATTCCTTGGCAAATATCTCAATGTTTTAACTTATCACATTGATAACAACATAATTTTTCATTATGAAACAAGAAAGAACTAAAACTTGCTATCTTATGCATAATTGGTACTTTTGATTTGCAATTTATATATCCTCTTGTAGGTAATGGTTTGATTATTAATTTATAAATTAACATATGATTATCTATTGTAATAATTAAATCCAAATACCTAATACTTTTGTATTACTTGTCATAAATTTAATGTATTTCTATATGATAATTCATGAGAATTGACCATTTCAGAATTTAAACAGAATCTGAAGAATGATAATATGATTTATTTGAAAAAATATAAAGGAGTGTGGATTTGTTTAATGATGAAATGTCAGTATATTGAGAAAGTTATGGTGCAAATAAATAAACTTGGTTTTTTTTTTGATTGAAGAATATAATATGGATGGTAGACCATAAAAGTTGTTAACAGTATTTTTAAAATTCTAAAAATGAAGCTTTAAATAAAATTGTGTGCTATAGCAGTGGTCTTCAACCACCGGGAAACAGAAGTTTTCTGCCGGGCCATGCTAGACTGGCAAGAAAGTTAATAATAACAAAATAATAAGATTTTAAACTTTTAATTAATATAAGCAGTTTTTATTTATTTTTTCATCGCATTTTTACCCTGATTAAAAGTAAGAAACAGAACAAAAACGAAATCTAATCAATCATACATAAATTAATTTGTTTTTCTATTTATCACAGATGTTTGTGGAGAGATAGAATTAAATTTATTATTTTTCTAAAAAAGTTCAAAATTAAAAAAAAAGGTTTTTTATTATACAAACTCCAGTTGTCTTTTGATAGCCAATCAAGGTTGCTTGTCGACATTGTTTATGTGTTAAAACAAGATCAAAACTTTTGACTTTTTCAAGTTTCGTTTTCTTTTTTTTTTTTGTTTAAAAATACGCCCACTTTTTTTTTGGCCTATAAGGCGATATTTTTTGGTTTTATTTGTATACTGCTAATATATTAAAACTTTTATTTTTAAAACCAATTTCTGTTAACCTTTTTTAAAAAATAAAAACAAACAAAAAATAACTTTGCGATTTTTTTTTTTGGCTTTATTTCTATTATGCGATATCTCTTTTACTATTTTTTTAAAAAAAATTTTCCTATTAATTACATTTTTTGATCCTTTCAACACATCAGCACAAAAAAAAACTAGAATAACATCAAAACTTCAGACTTTTATACATTTCATTTTATTTTTTCAGATTTAACATACGGCGAATTTTTTTTTGACTGTACGGTGATTAATTATGCGATTTCTATTTTGCCCTTACTACTATCAAAAGACAACTTCATATATATATATATATATTTATAACCATATTGTATATTTAACATTGAATACAGATAATACATTTATCATAATCATTGCCATGTGATTACACTAGCTATGATATTCCCCAACATTCAGGTGAATAACATTTTATTCTTGAATGTTTTAACAATGAAATAATAAACATAGAAATGCAAGAACATTAATGAGAATGATTGTTATTGTACTGTTTTCTGTGTTCAGCATGTGAAGGTAAGCAACACCATTACAATACACAATAACTAGTGTGCTGTTTTGGTCAGTTAAAAAAAATATCTGTAAACTTCTGCCTGTCTGCGAAACCTTATCCTTATTTTTGCTGGGCCACAGGTGTGAAAAGGTTGAAGACCACTGTGCTATAGGATGTATCCTTCCTTTACTATATGCCTCATATTTTTGCAAATGTAAAGTTACATAAAGAAGATAATCCTTTGTTAGATAAGATTGATTTTAGTGGTTCATTTATATATCAGACTTCTAAATATATTGGTATACTGTTACAAGTGTTTTTAGCATTTGCAGAAAATATTATTGCTTCATCTTTTGACTTTGTAGATAAAATTAAAAATATAGTGATTATTGAGAATGATGTTATTGCTTCATTAGATGGACAGAAATGTATAGTTCTATTGATAGAGTGGATTCCTTAAAAATAATAATTGAACATGCATTAAAACGTAAAGATGTTTGTAAATATGTGATAAAATTTATTATTGACTCTTTAAAAAATTTTGATGATAATATTGTTGCTTCTTTTGAAGGTGGATATAAAATGTCTAAAGTTGGCCTGTGGATCTGCCTGTTGATGCATAAGTTGACAATTTTGTTTTGTTTACATATGAAAATGGTATTTTAAATATGTGTTCTTTTAAAGATATTAAAATTTATGAAAGGTATGTGAATGATGTTTTTGTTTACCAATACTGTAAATTTGCTTGTATATGAATTAAACAATTTGAATGGCTTGAAATGGGCTATTAAAAAGGAACAGAACAAAAGTATTAAATATTTGGATTTAATTATTAAAAGAGATAATAGTATGTTAATTTATAAATTAATAATCAAAAAAGGGCATATATAAATTATAAATCAAAAGTACCAATTATGCATAAGGTGGCAAGTTTTAGATCTTCTTTTGTAATGAAAAATGATGTCCTTACCAGTATGATAAATTTAAAAATATTGAAATATTTGACAAGGAATTGTTTAAAGTTAGTTATAAGCTGGAACAGATTAACAATAGTTTATGCCAATTTAAAAAGAGTCATAATCGTTTAAAGGATTTGAAGATTGATAGTAAAAAATGGATATCGATTCCATATATGTCAAATGCTCAAGTGAAATTATTTATGAATATATATATATATATATATATATAAGAATGTGTTTAATGTTTCATTTTGTCTAACAAATATTAATAAATGAGTGAATAATTCTAAAAATGTCATACCTGTCAAGTAGAAAAGTAATGTTGTGAATCAATTTTTTTGTGGATGTATGTTATCATATATAGGTGAATTGAGATGCCTCATTGAAACAAGATTAAAGGAGTATGAATTGTTATATAAGTATGTGAAAAGTAAAAATAATAATGATTTAATGACTGCTTCAGTTTTGTTGGATCATGAAAAGATATGTAAATATAAATTTAAGTTTGATATTAAAAGTGTTAAGATTCTTCATGAAGAGAGAAATCATAATAAAAGAAAATTAAGGCAATTTTTATAAATTGAAATAAAATAAATATAATTAATAGACATGCTTCTAGCATTAAAATTCAGGATTCGTGGGATTTGAATCGATGATATTTGCTTCTGTTTTGTTTTTTGAATTTAATGGCAGTTGAGATACGTTATGGAATTAATCAAAAGTACTTGTGTGGTTTGAATGAGTGTATATAATAGTTAAATACCATTATATTTATTATTTTTATTGTTATTACAATAGTTTTTTAATTAACAGACATTTTATTTGTATTACATATATACATAAAAACTAATAATGTTCAAGGCTAGATAGAATTATAAATGTAAATTTATTGAAAGTAGTCAGCACTTATACAATCAAATATCAATAACAATCAAGAATCTCAATCTATTATATCTTCTTTTAACAATAAAAGTGGAAATTCACCTTTATTTATGGTCTAATATGTTTTTAGGATGCTAAAGATTGCAACTCTACTACAGAGAATGAATTTATTGATACAAAAAAGTTTAAATAAACCTCATTACAGAGGTAAATATAACCTGCTCTGTGTGCACACTAACAGATTGTCAATTGAAATGTCAAACTGCAATTATAACTTTAAAACTGCATTCCAACAATGTACTACCTAAATATTAAAGCTAATTATGTGCAAGGCTAGATAGCACAGTCAATATTATTGTCCTTAACAACCAACAATCTCAATAACTTGTCAATGCAACCTTTTATAATAAATGTGGAAATGCACCTTTATTTATGGCTAATATATTAATATAGACCCTAAAGTTTGCAACTTGACAACAGATTGACATTGTTGATTGTTACTGATATTGGTGTTATCTAAGTGTTGACTGTTTTCCATGAATTTATCCTTATAAATCTATCTTGCCTTAAGCATTATTAGCTTTATTATTTAAGTTACATTGATGGAGTGCAGTTTGAAAGTCACAATTGATAATTTGTTTAATCTGAATTAAGAACAGGTTTTATTTATCTGTTTCAGGTTGCAATCATTAGTCTTTTTTATAACCATATATATTAGTCCAAAATGATGATGGATTTCCACTTTTATTGATAAAAGGTTTCCTTGACAACATATTGAGATTGTTGATTGTTATTGATATTGTCTATGGGCTGATTGCTTTCAATGAATTTAATTATATATATATATATAATACAAACAAATTTATTTAATACAGTATTAAAACTAGTTTTTATTTTGTGTACTGATTAATGGTTGATAAAGATTATCAGTGATACAATCGAAAGTACTTCTATTAAAGAATATATTGTTTAAAAATTTAATACTGTATTAAATAAATTTGTTTGAATTATTATTATATGATTTAAAAAGAGAGACATTTAATAGTTATATTTAAAATACCTAATAACTATATTTTTCCAGCCAAAACTGGATAGAAACAAATCCCTATCTTGCATGAGATTAGTGTAGTGAAAATTACACTACGAAAATATTATTCATTATTGGATAATCTCTTGTCTAATGAATGACTCATAGAAAGTTGGAATTTTAAAATAGATTTTGTAAATTTCACATGACATTATATTTATTTAATATTAAAATATTATTTATCATTATGAATATATTACTACTAATATATTCATCAGAGTAAATTACAAATGTAACATGTTTTATCTAATGCTTAATAAAAAAAAATTTCTCATTAAAATAAATAAATAATCAAATAACTTGTTACTTAAGAAGACAAGATATTTGAGCAATGGAAGTGAAAAAGTCAAGTTGTGATACTTAAATGTTTAGATTATCAATCAATCCATCACTTTATTGTTGCATTAAATAATTTTTCACTTAAATCAATAGATATTATAAGATTATTAAGAATTTTGTTGAGCAAGAATTGCTAAAACTCATTGAACATTTATAACTATAATCAAAATGTAAAATGTATATATTGTATAAACAATATAATACAGCAAAATGTGTTCAGTATATAATTACAATCTAAGCATTGTAAGAGTAACTATCTTGGATTTCAGTAAATTAACTCTTATTATATTCAGTGATTAATCTAATAAAATATTTTTAATCAAACTCAATGCCTTTATGATTTAGGAAATCAACAAAAAGTAACATCTTTGCCATTTTTATGGAGCACATTTCTTACATAATTTAGTGCAGAGTGAAAGAAATTATAATTTTGAAAATGGAAGCATAATTTATCAATTCTCATTCTCAAATATTTTATGATCTTCACATATACTATTCAATTATTTGTTTTGCTATTGAAATATCATATAGTTGAATAAATCTCATTCTTTTGTTGTCAAAGATATTACATCTATAGAAGATTTACTGATTATTCCTGATATTTTAGCCCAGAAAATTGAGTGTGATTATAATATTTTAGGCTATATTGCCATAGTTAAAGTGACCTTTTCAATGGTAATGTTCAATTCATTTTCTGATGGGTACCACACATGAAAAATAATAATGGATAATTTACTATCTTTATTTGTGAAACTGTTCAAACTTATTTACATCTAATTACCATCTTTATTATAGTCCTTTTTAAATTGTTATTAATTATTTTTATTTGAATTCATTTGTGCATGTAGTTTAGAGAAAAAAAATTTTTTTCACTGCAATAAAAGGGTTTTAAATGAAAATGATATAAATTATTCTACTAATCAATAAACATTATATTAAAACAAAACATTAAAATGTCCCCAGGATGAAAACTTTCACCTGCTTTAATAGTAACTTAAGTAATTTTCTTAAAATTGTTTTACTATGTTTATGCTATAGAATAAAGATTGCTAATATATGCTTAAAGGATATTATAATTTAATAGATATATAAACAATCTACTAAATGAGAAACATTATATCAAAATATTTCTTTTATCATTTTACTTTTATAAAAATATAAAAATAAACAATAAATAAAAAGCACTACATAAAGAATTTTCAAACTAAATAATTTTGTTAAATTTATATTTTGAAAAGGTAACTTTTATTTTATGAACTATGAAAAAGCTTTGTTCCTATTTGTAAAAGACAATATATATATATATTAATAAAAAAAAGATTAAATAATTAAAATGAATTCCATGCTTTTATGAAGAAGACAATATTGGTTTTATTGTTTGAATGTATATTCTTTACTTCTTCCATTTGTCATACTTTCTGATTATTTGCATTAGCTAAAAAAAATATCATGGAAAACAAAGACTTCTATATCGATTTTTAAATTAAATAACAACAACAACAACAACAACAACAATAATAATAATAATAATAATAATAATAATAATAATAATAATAATAATAATAATAATAATAATAAAGTAATAATAATCTTCACAACTGAATACAGTATTTTTTTAACCATTACATGTGTCATGCAAACAACTATCACTAAGGTTTATTAAATATATTAACAAAAATAAAAATGAGCAATATTTAGTCTAATCTTCTACTGGGATTATGATAAATGATTATTTTATTTTAATTTGCCTGAAAAGTTTAATAAATAAAATAGGTAAATAATGCATCAGTACTTATCTAATCAGCTATCTATATTTCAACTTCATTTTGTTTCTTCAAAACACTTCTTTGACATCATTAAAGAATACTGGGATGATTAATCAATCAATTAAAGATTCTTTGATTTTGGAAAAGGCATTTAGTGTAATACTATTATATAATTTATAAATTCAAACTGGCATTGAAAAACCTCATTACTTTTCAATGGACGGATCTTTTTTTGGGAATACTTTTAGTACTATTTGTCTTTTCAATTTCTTCTTTGGTTTTGAGAAAATGGAAGAGGGTAGGGGGGTGGGAATGAGGTAAAAAATGCCATAAATTATGTTTTTTTAAATTTATAATCCTAATATTGATTTATAAAATTAATTGATATATAATTTCAAACAAATTATTTTAATATTTATAACTGACAAATCGGTTTTGAAATTTGTATCCTTTGTCATGATATTTTTTCTGGAAGGGATGAAAGGGTAATAAATATTGTACATTGTAGAAATGTTGTAGATTTTGATTAAAACAATAATTGTCAGCTCCATTCAATACAAAGTACAAATAATGTCAATGGTTCAAATAAAAATGAACTGATTTGCAGTGACAGAATATCTACAAATTAATGATAACAAAAAAATCAAAAATAAAACATTTCTTATTTATTTGGATTTTCTATCACCTGGAAGATTCATCACTTTCATTCTCAACTGTGTAATTTATTGGCAGCATGCATGGAGAATCCAAAATAACTCTGTACTTTCTCTTACTCCTGCTTTCTCCATCATAGGTCTCTAAATAAAATAAGGAGGCTTATTTTTACTCTTTTTAAATTAAAAACTAAATACAACAATTTCATCTTCAAATCTAATATTTCTAGTTGCTTTTCAAATAATAATATTTTAAACAATATGATCAATAAAAAGTAAAAAAAAATATTTTAAAATTAATTTGTAAGAAGTTTAAAAAAAGGTAGTTCTTGTAACATTGGGTAAAAATATGTTTCCTTATTTCTTTTAGTTTTCTGTTGACTTATTTTTAAGTAATTTATTAATTAATTATTCCAGAATTATTTAGTGATAAAACACAGTGTTTTAAAGAAATGATTGGAATCTAGATAGCCAAATAGATCAATACAAATGCATCTACTTTTATAGGATATCCATTTACCAAAAAGATCATTACAATGTATATATAAAAGATGATATGTTACCTTGAAGTAATCACATACGATAAAAAAGTCTACTTTTCTTTGATGATCTGTATATAAGGTCATCAAAAATTTTTTTTCTGGAAACAAAATTTGATGTTAGATTTTTATGTTAGTGAACCAGAAAACTGAAATAATACAATTACCATAGTGCTATTATTATTATTATTATTATTATTATTATTATTATTATTATTATTATTATTATTATTATTATTATTATTATTATTATTATTATTATTATTATTATTATTATTATTATTATTATTATTATTATTATTATTATTATTATTATTATTATTATTATTATTATTATTATTATTATTATTATTATTATTATTATTATTATTATTATTATTATTATTATTATTATTATTATTATTAAAAGTGTTTTATTTAGATCATATTACATGTAAATATTAATATAATAGTAAGATTTCCTCTACAAATTTTTAAAATTAATTTCAATTAAGATGTAATTAAAAAAAATTAAAAAAAATGAATGAAAATCTTTTAACTAATGTACATATGTATATTATATCAATATTAATATTCTGACTACTTGCTTATTAAGTTAATGAAATACTCTTGATCCAAAGCACAAGACATTTTTTTCTTTCATAATTTCATTTTCTTATATAAAGAATTATCTAAAGGTCTTTGGAAAAAAAGCCTGACTTTTTAACTCAATCATATTATTTTTGAAAGCTATATTTTACAATTGATTTATATTATTTTAATTAATGTTTGTAAAATTTTCAATTTTCACATTGTGAATACTGACTCAAAGAATATGAAATATGTAAATATAAGATATATCTAATGATTAATATTAATTAATATGTCGAGATTAAGACTCAAACTACTGCTTTAATAAGTAAATAAAACACTCTAAATCCAACGTATAACAAAACATTTTATTAAAAAAAAGAACTGACTGTCTTCTCTCTTTACCTTATTTTCTTATATGGAAAAAAAGCCTGAATTTTTAAATCAATCATATAAGAAAATGAGGTAAAGAAAAAAGATGGTCCATTCTTTTCTTTTAAAAATATTTTGTCATATACTTTGGATTGAAAGTATTTCATTTGTCTCTAGTATTAATCTTGATGTATTACATAATATTAATCACTGGAAATATATATATATTATAAAGTCTTATTTATTGCATTTTTATGGCATAATTACTAATATATTTATGCAATTTTTTCAGGAACTAAATTTGAAATTAGGTACAAAGAATTTAATTTTTTTATACTCAATACACTAGATAAGTTTTTTAAAACTCCCAAATATATGGTAGCCATTCAATATCATGAATTATTTTTCTTACCTTCCAATGCATGTGAAGTGACCTCTTTATCAATCTACTATAGAGGATCAGTACTTTGCCCTACCATAGGTTATTTTAAAGCTATTTTAACTTTAATTTATGGATATTACAGTTATGAATAATATATATGCAACAATTTTCATTGTAAATTGTTTTTTAATGGAATAAAATTATATCTTATTTAAACAATGTCAAAAAGGATAATGAAGTGACACAATAAAATATAATTAAATCTTATTCATTGTGCAAGAATTGCCCATGGAAGCTTAATATTTTAGTTAGATGATTTTAAAGATTATGAATTAAATGCAGAATTATTTCATGATTATCAAACCAATAATAGTCTGTGTAGATTATGTAACTCATTGGTTTTCAAAGAGGTCGATATCAACACCTGGGGGTCAATTTCCACTTTCAGGGGGTATGTGTTAGTGACAAAAAAAAATTGGGATCCACCTAACACAATCATTATTTCAAACAATTGGTACTTGTGAATAATTCAACCGATGACGTTTTTGACTTACTGATTTCCCTTCCGGTAGACATCGACGTTTTTTGCATGACAATGTTGTCATGGTAACCAAGTGACTGGAGTGATTAATCCATCAGAGAGTCAATTTTTTTTTTCACCCGCGAGATTTAAAATTCGTAGAGAGGTTTGGGAAATTTTTTGATTTTTCTGTCTATTGCGATTTTGCTATCCACGGCATCACAGTTACTTTTTTGAGCTGTTAATTCGGGTAAAGTGTTTTATTTATCTGTTTATTTTAAATTTACAAAAAATTTTTGTTAATATTTCTACAATTCTCAAACTTCTCCGGTAAAGTGTTTTTTATTTATCTGTTTATTTTAAATTTACAAAAAGTTTTTGTTAATATTTCTACAATTCTGAAACTTACATTGAATTACGTTTAATGTGTAAATAATTTATTCTCCGGTAAAGTGTTTTTTATTTATCTGTTTATTTTAAATTTACAAAAACTTTTTGTTAATATTTCTACATTATGTTTTTAATGTGTAAATAATTTGAAATAATTTTTTAAATCAATTTTGCAATATGCAGTACGTTTTAAAAATTACCAAATGCATGTAAAAGTGCGGCATTTTCTGGACGCCATTAATACCAGATTTGCATTAGATCGCGTTTTTTTTATTTAGGTGTTTATTTAAAATTTACAAAAAGTTTTTGTTAATATTTCTACAATTCTCAAACTTATTTACAAAAAATATTTGTTAATATTTCTACAATTCTCAAACTTACATTGAATTACGTTTAATGTGTAAATAATTTTCAATAATTTTTTAAAACAAATTTTGAATATACATTACCAAATGCATGTGATAACAAGGATGCCATTAATGCCAGATTCGCATTAATTCAGGTAAAGTACTTTTTGTTAATATTTCTACATTACGTTTTTAATGTGTAAATAATTTGAAATAATTTTTAAATCAATTTTGCAATATGCAGTACGTTTTTAAAATTACCAAATGCATGTAAAAGTGTGGCGCCATTAATACCAGATTTGCATTAGATCGCGTCTTTTTTATTTAGGTGTTTATTTAAAATTTACAAAAAGTTTTTGTTAATATTTCTACAATTCTCAAACTTATTTACAAAAAATATTTGTTAATATTTCTACAATTGAATTACGTTTTAATTTAATTTTTAATTTCTGAATTGTATCATACAGAAAATTATTTTTCGTAAATTCATCGTCAATTTTTAATTTCATAATTATATCATACAGAAAATTATTTTTCATAAATTCATGGGCAATTATAAAAATTACAGCTATGAGAGTAATACAAGGTATAGGTGTACGCCAAGCCTAACGGCTTGTCAAAAACACAAAGGGCCCCCCCGCCAACTCCAGCGCTACGCGCTGTTTTTTATAATTGAGCATAATATAGGGTGGTTTTATAAATTAGAATATAGTTTTTTCTAAATTATTTTGACACATGCATGTACATTTTTTTTTTTACTATTTGCCTGACCTGCGTCAGATTTTTGCCTTTTTTTTTGTTTTTTTATCATGTGACCTGCATCACATTTTTTTTTTTTTCTATGTTTAATTTTTTTTAAATTTTTTATATTTTTGCCATATTTTTTTGTTTTTTACCATGTGATCAACCGATGATGTATTACCCTGAAGGCATATCGGTCTAATGTTGCGTTTTTTAACGTACCGTGTTCACGTGATCTGTGGGCACATTTTAGTGATTACATGTGTCCGCAAATCACTTGGAGACGTTATCTTAAAAATCACAAGATTAGACTGATATGCCTTCAGGGTAATACGTCATCGGTTGAATTATACACAAGTACCAAACATTTATAAACTTTTAAGTAGATATTTTAAACTTGAAATACTTAATTATATAAATAGATACAATAAGTTTTGGATTTTGTTATTATAATTTTTGCAAATCACAAAAATTAAATATAGCTTCTAAAAATAATAATAATAGTAATTTTTACAATGTTTTTTATTAAAAATTATATTTTTTTGAATTATCATGATATTTCATACTGATATTTAAACCTAATTTTCCCCATGTATTATAAAAATGTCAAAATTAAATAATTATTGGTTTACAAGATTATTTAGGTATCTGCTTCTTAGTGTTCTATGATTATTTACAAGTTTCCACAAGTTTTCATACTAGCATTGCATCAAGAAATCACACATAGTGAATAAAGTTTGTTTAGACTTGTTCAGACCAAAACTTTTGCACAGACATGTTAAATTAGGCAATTATAAGTAGGTGTGTTAGAATCAAATATTGATTATTTCTATTATGAATTTTGAGAAGAAAAATGGTGAAAAAATATTAACTTTATTTAGTGCAAAATACAGGTGCAAATCAAAGTGAATCAAAAAATCTTGTTTAGGAGTATTTAAGGAAAATAAGCACAAACATCTAGTTAGTTAGTCATCCAGATTAAGATCTCAGACACATTTTTTTGTTAAATATTTAAAAAAAAAGATAATACCTGCTAAAACATATGACTGAAAACTCTAATTGCATGTTTGAACAAAAAATTAATTATCCAAACAAAGAAATAGTCAATAGTAAAAAATAATTTATTTCCTGCTTTTTAAGGTTTGTTTTTGTTTGTGTAGATGTTTTTTTTTTTACAGATTTTGTGTAAAGGTGTAGGAATTGTTTGGATAGTTTTTCAATTTTCATTATACTTAGTTTTAATGTAAGTGCCCCAATAGAGTCTTACTCCAGTCAAATAATTTTAAATTTTTTACCTGATGAGATTTAAATTGCTTATTTTATATCAACAGATATCTTCTACTCAGCATGACAGAGGCTAAACAAAGTGTAGGTCAGTACAGTGTTGATTATTTGAAGTTCAGTTTTATTCCATCACTATCAGACAAGCATTTGCCCATGTGTCTTTTATGCAACAATGTTTTAAGCAATGATGCTATGAAAACATCTAAGCTGGAGGATCATCTGAGAAGGTGCATCTTGATAAAACAGGTAAAGATTTGATATGCTTTAAAACACTGAAATAAAAACTTCAGAAGAGGATCATACTAGACAGCATGTTTGTTTCAACATCAAAAAGAGATGGTAGTAGTTGCTGGTGTCTTACAATATTTCATTATTCATAGCAAAATCAGGACAGCCTTATACTATCGGAAAACAGCTGATTTTGACAGCTGTTAAGGAGGATTTAAAAACTATTCTACATAAATTTGCATAACATATACTCAAAAAAATTCCTTTGAGTGACAGCACAGTTCAAAGTCATATTGATGAAATGAGTCACAATGTGGAAAGCTTCTTGTGTAATTATATAAAAACAAATCATTTTTCCCTTTAAGTCAAAAAGTCAACTTTAACCGGTAATGAAGCATTATTAATGGCATAAGTTCATTTTGTTATGGACCAAGAAATCTATCAAGAATTACTTTTTTGAAAACTTTGATGACAGATATTAAAAGAAAATCAGTATTTAATAGTTTAAAAGATTATTTCATGGAAAAATCAATCCCCTTAATAAATATAATATTGGTAGCAGCATATGGAGCACCAGCCATGTTTCATCACTATTGCAGTTTTATAAGCTATTTAAAACAAGAAGTACCTGGTACATTTGCAATTCACTGACAACATTTAGTAGCTAAAAATATAAGTGCCAGATTGCATCAATCTCTCCTATTCATCATAACAGCAGTTAACAAGATTCGTAGCAATGTGTCAAATTCTAGGTTGTTTGAGCAGTTGTGTGAAGAAAATGATGAGGACTTTCATGGATTATTTCTTCACATTGAAGAATGCTGACTTTCAAAAGGCTTATGTTTGAAAAGATTTTTTTCACTTTTTGACCCATTATAGTTTTTGGATAATGAAGATTCCAATTTAAAAGAAAATTTAATACAATGGAAACCAGATATTGCTTATTTAATAGATTTGTTTGCTATATTTAATAAAGTTAACTTGTAGTTCCAAGGAGATAACCTGAATTTAATAAACCCAAAGTCCATAATTTCAGCTTTTTTTCCAGAATTAACCTATTCAAACAAAACATTGGAAGGTGTTAATTTTCACAATTCTACAACTTATCATTGACAAAAGTTCAGAATGATAACATTATGGCAGATGTTCAACATTTAAATGTCCTTCACTAAGACTTTAAAACCTGATTTGATGTTTTAACTATGGTAATACCATACTGGGTTATTGATCTTTACAAAGCAACTGAAGAATCAAATATCACACTACAAGAAGAACTCAGCAAAATAAGCATTAACTAAGAACTTAAAAGTGCAGTTCAAAAAGGGAAATCACCAAGTCTGGCTTAAACAAAAGGAAGCTGTTACTTATCCTGCATTATGGAGTATTGCAAAAAAAAATTTGATAGCCTTTCCATCATCATATCTTGTGGAAAGGGGTTTTAGTGCAGTAACTAATCTGCTGACAAAGAAAAAAAACTATGCAAATAACTGAACGAGGAGACTTAAGACTATACCTGTCATTTGACTCCAAATATTAAGCAGTTGCTATCAGAGCATCAAGTTTATCCCTCCCATTAACACCATTAATTATTGTATTTTTAGTTTTGAACTGTAGCTTTATTTTATGGTTTTATTACCAAATTCTGATTTTTATCCAAAATCCAAATATTTAGAGAGTTTTGTGCTAAATTTAAAGGGGAATTTTAATTTAGCCTTTTTTTTATTTCAAGCAATTAATATTTAATTTCGTTTTATTTCACATAAAAATAAGATTTTTAATTTAATTATTTCAGTAAAGATCTGAGTAAAACATTTAAGTTCATTTTCTTTTTTTAAAAAACCCTATCAAAGCGAACAGCACTATGTTAGCTGTGAAAAACATATTTGATGATATATTGTTTAGAAAAATTTAATATTAGGCAGGCAGGGAATCTACTGCTAAGAAATAATTTGAAAAGTGGTCCACAGAACAAAAAATTCAGGAACCTCTGATGTAACTTAATTATTTTTGAAGAATAAATGCTTCTAGTTTCAATATTTTGATATTATATTTAAAAACATATGTAATGCATGTTGGGAAATATATTACTAAAATGTTTTATATGCATTTGATTTTAATCATTTTAAAAACACACACATATATATATATATATATATTGTAGTGGTCAGAATCGTGTGTTCAACCAACAAGATTCAGAGACTTAACAAAAGTATATCAAACCCAGCATGTTTGGGATATGGTAGTCACAGAACAGCACTAAGCTTTAACCTATTTGCCAGTGCTCCAAAATCTCCACTATCTGACCAACGCTCCTGATGCTACTAATAGTAATCATTTTCTTTCGGTCCCAGTGATCAAGGTGAAACAAGGACTCCATGGATTCAAACTCTGCCTCAGTCATGAATTAGTTACTAAATTAATTGATCAGATACTCACCAGCTACCATAAGAACCTAATACTTTGACAATGCTTAGAACATCATTTTATATGCTTCAGGGGTTTTGAGTAGACTCATAAATCATTTAACCAAGTATGGATATAGTTGGGTGGATGTGGTGAACCAGGGCAAGACATGACAAATGTATAAACATAAATATACATAATTTATTAAGAACAAATTCAATAAGATATAGGATAACATTGATATTATTTGGATCTCATTATGATCCATGTATGAGTATTACAAATGAACTAAAAATTAATAATCACAACAATATTATGACATGTGAATGAGTATGACAAAGGAACTGTGTGTTAATAATAATAACAATATTTGGGTATCATATGAGCATTACAAATGAATGAGAATTTAATGATGATCACAACATTTAGGTGTCAGTATGATATGTGTATGAGCATTACAAAGAAACTATATGTTAATAATGATAACAACATTTGTGTATGAGTATGATATGTGTATGAGCATTACAAATTAACTATATGCTAATTTGATCAAGAAATATGCCAATATAAAATTAATATGCCAATTGTCAAGAGTTGCTTCAATACCCAGTTATATATCATCAAGTTAGAGGCCAGAAATATATATATAACAAATTGATGTGCATGTTTACATATATATGGGGAAGTTAAGTATTTTTTATTATTATATTTATTTTATTAATTCCAGAAGGAGTTATGGAACAAAGCATACTTCTAGTTCCCTTTATTATTAACAATTACATTATAGATATAGTTTATCTATCCCACACAACATTACTAACAGACATGATTAATAAATTTAATTACAGATGAAGGTCAACAGATATCACAGAATGATAATGTTAGCCAGTCAAAAACATCTGGACTTGTCTCATTGGAACAACTACAATTCATTATCTGGGTTTGAATTCTGGGCTGACTATATTATTATAGGTATTGGCTGGATAGGCCAATCTCCATTATTGATTAATAAATATATAGATATGTTCTTCTGAAGACATGTCCACTGGTTGGCATGGCATGTGCAGGAAAATGGAGCATGGGTTATGAATCACACGGCTATCTTCAGTACTGGTAAAATATCCATCTGGCAGCTCACATAGTATTACTTGACATCTTTTCATTTATTGGAAGTGTAAGCACATATATTCTACCAAGTAATAACTTACCAAAAGGCATTAACTCATACTTGGATAGATATTTAAGCCTGTATTTAAAATTTAATAAAACAAGCAATGATGTGAAAATCAAGATAACCATATTTTATAGGCTATAAAATGCCCATGAGTTTAAATATAAAGCTTAATTACGAATTATTATAGAAAATTGCTAAGGAGGCTATAATATACACCTGCTGAGACAGAGTACTTTTCTCCTAGATGCATGCATCATTAAATAGATATAGTGGGATGAACATATACTTTCATAATAAATAACATTGCCCATTTTACATTTTAAAAAAATATGATTATTTCTTTTAACTCATAAGAAATATTTACTAAGGCAATAAACCTAATGCATGTGCAGTTGAAAATGTGAAGGTAGGGATCTCTACAGGTCTTAACCACAAGTTTACACATTGGAAGAAAATAAATGCACATGTAGATTATTTCATATAATTGTCATAAAGAATTTCAACCAAATATAAACTAAATAGATATGGACTTAAATACTTATTTTAGCACTCATTTATTCTTAATTTTGTTAACAAGGAATTAGTTTGATTACATATATACCAGTAGATTGAAAGTTTTAAATCAGATATTTGATTTTCTTTTTTTTTTAAACAAACAAATGACAACATTTTAACTCACAAAGATTTGGATGAATGATTTAAGAAATTCAAGCTTGTACTTGTTACTTTAAAGTTATAAAATGATTATTACTCTCCCCCTAAAGATTGGAGACAAAACAACAATTTATGCATTAACCTCTTTTTTGCTGATTATTTTATTGGCTGAGTGAGGTAAAAGGCTAAACTTTTAATGGGTCAATTCACAAACACAAGCATCAAAATATATTCATCTTTTAATATTATATTCACTTTAGTTTCATTTGTAAAAAGTATATTAATAATTTGTCAGGTTATGAAAGTGAATGAAAGTTTTTTTAAAAATAAATTTTTATTTATAATTATAAAAATATTCGATAGCAGCAAAATCTAAAATGAACATTACTCACCAACCAAAAAGTTTTGGTGACATCAATCATTTTTTTCCCAATTTTATGTCGTGGGAAAGTAAATAATTTTTGCTAAAGTCTTAACTATTTTTCTAAAATAATTTTATTTTTAGCATACTTTATTAAAATAATTTATAATTTGTCAAAAAATACTTTTAAAATGGTCTAAAACATTCGTTTATCATTTTCAAAATGAAAAAAAAAAGAAATTTAGTTATTGACAACCATTTTCTTTGTGGTCCAAATTTAACAGCCAATCGGATTCAAGAAAAGAATGCCTTTTTCCTTTGTTAGACCTTCACTGCCAGTTTTATTGATTTTTTACTTGAAAAATAATTCAAGAGAGGACAGCATTTTATGGAACTTTTTATAACCTTTCAAATGATGGGAAAATCTTTACCATAGCATTAAAAATAACAGGATTTGAACAACGGGAAGTGGTCACATTTTTAGCCATAACTAGCAAAAAGATGGTTAATCAATTTAATAATAAAATATCATTCCTCCAATGCTTGAGTCAGGCATATAATATAGATAAAGTTAATCAATAAAATGTATATTTTTATAACTAAAAAAAATGATGTGGCATATTTCAAAAAAGATAATAAAAAATTGTATTTATAAAGTTTATAAAATTTTGTACCATTAACAATTAGAAATTAAGTTCTGACATAGACTGACTTGTTATAAAAGAGTTACTACACTCATATATATATATATTAATGTCTTTTTTTAAATTACATCTTCCATTGGGATCAAGTCTCTTTACTGAGTAGTTATGAATCTGAAGAATTTAAATTTAGATATTATAGAAGGCATTTTAAAGATTTCATCTTTAAAGATTAAAAATTCATACTTGCATTGGAAGTTGTTTGATGATTACTTTGGTGAGGCAGAATGGTACAACTGTCTTCTTACAAGTTAAAACTTATTTCTGGGCAGGCTCTTGGTTTACTGGACACTGGAAAGGACTGCATTTGAAACTGGTATGTTCTCCTATTTTTGCAGCAGCATCATCATGGAATCAATTGATTTCTTCACCCCAGAGATGCACTCTCTTCCTCCAGAGATCATCGAAAAGGAAGGCTAAACTTGTTTCACTCAAAAGCCATGATGATACATGACATCTGCTTATATTCAATGATACATTAGAGAGAGTTTCAAAAAATAAATATAACCCAGTATTTATAAACCTTTCAAATCTAAAAAAAAATCTTACTCAGCAAAACCAAAAAATCATATTTAGTTATCCCCCCAGTTATCATGTCTAGAGTTTTTTCTTTACTCTTATTATTTTAAAAAAATATTTTAATTAATTCCCCAGACTCACTTTTGCTGGAAAAGAAAATATACCAGTTGACTAATTCTTAATTTGCACCAATCTGCTAAATCTTATCAAGATTAAAATAAAGTAAGAAAACTTAACTGCCCCCAAAGACAAGAAATAATTTGTATCCCAATGAAACTATATTTTTCCAAATGTTTTATAAAAGACTTATAAAAATTCTTGCTTTTAGCTGAATGTTTGGCCATCAATTAGTAAAATATGTTAATTGCAAAATAAAGTCAACTTAATTTTTCCATTTCTTTTTTTAGAAAAACATACAAAACAAAAAAAATACATCACTTTTCCAAATATATAACTAAAATGTATTTTAGTGATAACAATATATACATACATATACCAACATTCAATCATACACACTTGCATATATATCTTATTTTGTTAATGAGGGTAAAGAATTAGCTAGTATATCTATCACTCTCTGTTCATATTACATTTAATGAAATATCATGAAGCTCTGTGTGTGCATACACGCAGACTGCTTCAATATATAATATTAACCTCAAAATAAAATAAAGGTTTATTCAATTTTGTTTCTGTAAAAAGTTATTGAACATGACCATTAGAAGGCAATTTCATTATTGTTTAAAATGGAATTAGTAAATTCCACATGACATTATATTTATTCAATTTAAAATAGTATTTATCGTTACATATATAATGTGTTTATTTATTATGGAATTTTGAAGTGGCTAAAATATCTCGACTCTATAAATTTAATATCAGTTATTTTAAAATATTTAACAAACTTTACTTGGCATAGGTATTGTATATATTATTTATTTTAAATTACATTTTTTTGAGAAAAGTTTAAAACTATTGGAATTTTAATAATAATAAATTTGTATTTTTTTGGTATTGTCATTACAATTATTTAAAGAAAGATATTTCTAAGTTTGCTATAATTTGAAATTATTATTGAATAGATAGATATTTTACTCAGTATTTCATACCATGCATTTTTATATATTTTATAATTACATAATAATTTACAGAAATAGCATTTATTTATATTGATTCATAAAATTAAATAATCTAAAATTCCACACTCTTTATCAATTATTTATCAACATACAATAACCCTTATGAATTCTGACATTTTCTTCTGTTCTATTTGGTGAGAATTTGTGAAATTATTATAAGTTGTATTTGATTTCATTTTAATTTAATGTTATAAAACAAATAATATTCTAAAAATTACAATCAACCTTTTTAATTAATTAAAAACAGATTTTTAAATAATAATAATGTATCATAAATGTCATAGAATAAACATTCTTTCAGAAAATAGACAATTTTTTTATTGTAAGTTTTTATTTTAATGTAAGCAAAATAAAAATACACTTACGATAAATCTATCAAATTCTACTTTAAAATATAAAATTTACTTCATAATAATTACATTTAAAAAGATTTTAAGGTCATATCAATTCTGAAAGATAATGATGTAAAATAAATTGTTTTTTTATTTTATTTTATGGTCCAGTTTATAAACTTTATTTTTAAAAGTAAAAGATATATGAATAAATTGAAAATGCACATGTGATATTTTATTAAACATAATCCAAAATATTTACAAAACAGAAAATATAATTTCTTCTCTTTTTCAAGATAATTTTATTTGACCTATAAGTGATTACAAAAAAAATAAAAACAAAAAAAAATAACAAGAAATAACTAGACGAGGTTACAGGGTGGTATATACAAAGAAGAAATGATTCAAAAGTCAGTAGAATATAACCTGTAGATGCAAGGTGAATATTAATCATCTAGTCTATAACGAAATACCTTTGTTAGTAAACCCTGTTTTGGCAAGTTATGGTTGGAGGGTTTTATTAAATCATAATAAGATATTAGATCATAATAAATATTTTCATATAAATTATTTAGGGGTTGGTTGGAGAGGTGCTGTTTAGACCAGTTGTGAATTCCCAGGTTAGTATGGCCAGGTATGGATCGGCCTCTCTCTTGTCTGTTTCTTGGATATTTTTAATTATGCTGAGGAAGCAGTTATTGATTTCATTAAGCGGTAATTTTTGAAAAATCACCTTGCATCTGGTCAACCAGATGGCAAAGTTTATGTAGGTGGCGAGCCTGATTTCAGCGAAAATGCCTCTATTTAAAACCCCTTCAAGAGATGTTAGATCTGGACCATTATTATCAATGTGTTTCTGGAAGTTTTGTCTTAGTCCTTGCCAGACCGGACAAAGGCGAAGGATATGGTCCATATCTTCTGGGCTGGAAAGACAGAGACAACATATGGGATCTATGCGGAAGCCTCTTCTATTAAGAAATATAGCAGTGGAGAGGCTACCAAGGTTAATTTTGAGAAGGAAGTCTGTGTGTTTAGGTGCTAGTTTCAATCTACGGGCTAGTTTGTGCAGTTTGTTTATGTTGATGGGGAGGTAAGTGTGTGCCTTCTGGGTATTTGAGTTGGATAGGTTGAAGGCTTCCCAATAGGTTATTTTTGAATTGAACATGGTCGCGGAAGGTACTATGTGCGTAAAAATGTATGAGATCTGCATTTGAAGCCAGATGGGAGTGAACCTCTGAGGGGGCGGTCTATCAGTGGGAAGCACTTGCTCTTTGGGAAGCGGACATTGGAAGGTCCTGCAATCAGAATAAAGTTTATGGATCATATTGTAAGTTCTCTGTATTGCGAATACCTTTATTGAATGCAGTCCCAGTCCATTCATGTCTCTTGGCTTTTGAAGGGTGCGCAGACTGATAAATGATCTGCGCCCACCTCTACAGAGTCGCAGACAATGGGATTCTACTTTTTTAATGAAAGCTTCTGTTGGTTTAAAACCCGCAAGATAATATATAATCTTGGGGAGTATGAGGGAGTTTAAGAGTGAAACCTTTCCAAATGTAGATATATATATTCTTGAGAGGCATGTTATGATGATGTCTATTTTGTTTAGTAGTCTTCGTTGTGTTTCCATCCTCATTGCTGTAGGGGATAGTGACATATTGAATCCCAAGAAAGGCTGAGGCATAGCTTGTAATGAACCTGTTATCCTGTTAGCTGTTTTGATATTCCAAATTGCTGATTTGTTCCTGTTAACAGTAAGCCCATGCGTCTGAGCATAGTGCTGTAATAGGCTTTCAAGAATGTTTATTTCTTCATGTGATTTAAGAAACACCACTACATCATCCATGTAGGAGATGTGGAGATGTTTTCATTAAGAAGAGGGATGGAGATCCCAGGCAGTGCATCCTCAATGCTCAAAAGCAAGGGATTTATATAGATCATGAAGAGGAGAGCACTTAATGGGGAGCCCTGGGGAATGGAGATGCAGGGTTTGAACCCAGGGGCAATTCTCCCATTTAGAGAAAAAAAATCTCTCGATTTGCTAGGAGATTCTCTATGATCTGAATGTATGCCAAAGGAACATGAAGAGCCTCTAGTTCACCAAGTAGTACATCTATTCGGACAGAGTCAAAAGCCCCGGCAAAGTCTAGTTGGACTGCGACTGGCCGGGATTGTTTTGTTCTACGGATATGATCAACGAGGAGTCGAAATTGGCTTACAGCATCACCAGTCGATGAACCCCTCTTAGCATATTGATGCCTGGAAAGTTTTGATACGATTTTCTCTTGAATTTTATCTTTTATAATGCTTTCGATAATTTTGATTAGGAGAGGAACCATGGATATTGGCCTAATGTTATTTAAGTCTACAGGTAAATCTTTCTTTTTTATGAAAGGGACCACTGATATAGGATAGATCCCTAGAAGATGTAGGCTATAAGTGGCTAAGAGATCAATGATTCCCCTTGTAACATGTATGGTAAATTTTTCCAAGTGTAACAGAAGAAATCTAGGAATTCCGTGCATGCCGGGATGAGTGTGTTCAGGCAGGCTTTTAATTTTGGAGATGATATCAGCTTCAGTAATGCTGTGAGAGTTATTTGAGTCTTTCACAAATTTGTGTCATCTGGCAACAGTTCCAATGGGCTGTAGTTTGGTGGAATAATAATCCCTAATTTTGTTAAGCATACTGATGCCAGAGTAAGTAATACCGTCAAGGCACAAAGAGGAGGGTGGTGATTTCTTTTTCCTGATCCGAGGGCTCATCTGATATAACCTGGAGTCCAACAATCTTGTTGTTCCAGATAATTGCGTGCTCGCTTAATACGAATATATTCCACAAGAGTCATTCTGGTTTGTTTATATGTATGTTTTAGGAGTAGAATTTTTGGGATGTTGTGTTCTGTAACTTGGATGCTTTTCAGTTCAGATGTAGTCCGATCAAGTTCTGAGAGTAATCTTAATGGCCCTTTCTGGTATCTATTGTATTGATTAATAAACTTTTGTGTTGTGGTTATAAATGTATTCATCCTTGTAATGCTGGTAGATTCCATATCTTCTGTTCTTGAAAGGTGATGTATATATCTGAGATTAATTGGGGGGGGCACATTGTGCCTGTTGAGTAATCTCATCGTCCAGGGGAGGTTGGTTGATGTATGAAGTTGTGGTTGCAATTTGATGGTAGCTTGAACAGCGAGATTATCTGAAAAGGCAATACAGAGCTGTGTATCTATGAACGAGATCATTTCAGGAGAGTAGAATATGAGGTCTATGAGCGAGTGAGTACTTCTGGTATAGAAAGAGAAGGCTCCTTCATGAAAGAGTGCTTTCCCACTGTGTATGTTTCTAGCAACCATCTTTAAATATTTTTTCTCAAAATTGTCAAAAGTGTGGTTGAAATCACCAAGCCAGATAACTGGGCTAGGGTTCGATCTAATTGCTATGTTTATATTATGTATAACTTTGTGTACTATTTGTTCATCTTTAACCAGATACACATTGATAAGAGTGAACAGAAAACCCTGGATTTGTATAGTAGCAATAATGCAATTGGTATCTATGTGCAGGATTTTGAAGAAGTCAATAATTGAATTTCTATTGATGATGAGAGCAACCCCAGCGGTAGCTGAGATGGAGAAAGAGTAAATAAAGTAACCAAAGCTCTCAATTGTTTTTATTATCGTGGGGACTGTGTGAAGGTGAAGCTTAGTTTCTGATAAGCAAAGTATATCTGGTTTTTGGAGTTTGAACCAGTGTGAGATAGCAAATGCCCTGTCTTTGGAGTTAAGCCCCCTGACGTTGAGTGACGTTATTGTGAATGACATTTTGAAGTAGGTTGCTTGGTTTCTTGTTCATTAGCTAGAATACTTGCAGTGAGCTGGTAGTCTTTTTGTATTAGGCAGACTTCAGGATCAGTTGATGGGATCCATAATGTTAAATCTTGGGGGACTATTTGCCCAGAGGTATTAGCTTCAGGTTGGGTATGATATGAGTTTGATGTATTGTCATTATCTGATTTTAGGGATTCATCTTTCCATTTTTTATAGTTGGGATTGGCATTGCACTGTATGTCATCAGAGGTTGAGGTGGTCTCATTAATTTCTTTTGTTCCAAAAACATTGCATTAAAACTAGATCAGAAAAAAGTAAATATCTTCTGGGCAATTTTTTTCTGCCATAAACAATAGAGTAATCTTTAACATATTGTCTTCTTTAGGTTTTTTTTAATTAAAGGATCAATAAAAGCAATACCACAGAAATGTTTTTTTTTAAAAAAACATATGCTATTATGATTAACTATAGCATTAAAGCAGCAATGTAGATTGGAAAAACTATAATGCCTTTTCAGAAGTAAACAAACCATGTTTTCTATTGAATCTATCACACTAAACTAGAAATAAAAATCTCAAATTCCTCTCATATTATAAAAATATTATTTAATAAGTATATAATTATATTATTTTCTCCCAATATTGTATGCATTATTATATGAATTCATCTAGATAAAGCTTATTAATAAAGTATAATGTAATGTTCTGCTATTATATTTAAGATAGCTTGGTATGGATTAATACATTCAAGATCGTTTCTTGAAAATCTTTTTTTTCTAAAGCATAAACAACTGCATACACCAATTGGTAAGTAAACCATATTTTTTGTGTATAAATACATAATTAAATAATTGAATGGTTTTATTGTTAGGGAACTACTAGAACCAGGATTGATATGAGAATCTGATTCTCCAGTTTCAGACACTTTACCACTAACTTAAATCTACAGACATATATATATATATATATGAAATAAAAGTTATTGTGCATTGTATAAAAAAAGATGGTAGACTTTCTTTGATTTTTCTCATATTGATATCAGTAATATTAAAATATTCAAAAGCATTTTGCAATTAAATGCTGCCACTTAGAATAGTATTGAAACAGACTCAACTTTTTTTTCAATATATGCATGTTTTACTAGGCCAAACACTGGTTTATTACTAGATGTAAATGCAAGGCCAGAGGAAAGATCATCAGTGCCCTTATGCAAAACAGTGATTGGTGCCCCCACAACAATAAAAAAAGTATTATTACATAATTAAATGCAAGTATATTATACATATTGAACTTTAGAGGTAATTAGAGGGGATTTGACAAAGACTTTCAACTCATTCAGCTATCCACTCCATTTTATATAACCGATACACATAATCACATACATGTAAAAAAATTAATGATTTCCAATATACATATTTCACTGCTGAACCAGCATTCATTAGTTGGTTCAGGTCATCATCTCTCACACATATATACAATCAATGCTCTGTTTATATTAATATAGCATATCTTCAAACTTTAATGGTCAGGCTTCAATCTTTCCACCTTCCAATTCTTTTAGCTCCATATGATGGAATGCTCAAAGATGTTGATGCCAATATTGCTGCCATACCAATGTTGACTTTAAGTCACTCTAACTTCTCATATATAGGACCTTAATATGTGTATTTAAAAACAGAAAAGATATGGAAAAATTCAGGCTGAATTAGTAATATTTTTAATACAAATATATTATATATAATGAATTTTAGATGCAGTTAAAAGGGATTGGAGCACAGACTTTCAAGCTCCCTTCAGCTATCCATTCCATCTTATGTAACCAATGCAAGAGTTGGAGAACGAAGAAAATTGAAGCCTGTATAATAGTTTGGAGATTTTCTATCTTAATATAAACTGTGCAATGATTGTATATATGTGTGGGGGATGACGATTTGGACCAACTAAAGAATCCTAGTTTAGCATGAATTAGGTACATTAGAGATCATTTATCTTTATCATATGTATGTGGGAATGTTTACTGATTATATAAGATGGACATTAGAGATCATTTATCTTTATCATATGTATGTGGGAATGTTTACTGATTATATAAGATGGAGTCAATAGCCGAAACAGTTTGAAAGTCTGTGTTTAAATTCTCTCTAATTGTTACATAATTATAAATTTATTTTCAGAGCTTTTACAGAACTGAATTTAGATACAATATCATCAGCATTTAGAATATTGCATATGTCATTCTTTGTAGTTATCATTGACAAATTTATCAAACAATCTTGTGTCATTGTTGAATATAAATATTTTTTATGATTTTTAACTTCAAAAATTATCTTTCTCCACTATCTGTATTTGTAGGAAGAATTAATAATATTCTTAATGACATGCTCATATTTGAAATGAAACAGTCAAATCATTTTCATAAATATAACTTAGAACATATCCAGTGAATTTTTAAATTGAGGTAATTCACTAGAAAATAAGTATTTAAACCAACATAATTCTTCACACAATTCCTCTCCATTTATGTCTTTATTATTATCATCTGTGTCACTTAAATAAATTTGTAGATTGAAACATTCTTTTAATTTTTTTTTAAAAATAAGTTTGACCAAATTTATTTATTGTTGACAAAAGTAATTCATTATACAAATATTCACCATTCAGTTTTTAATGTACGCACATTAACATTAATTAACAATCTCTCTCCAAAACCAATTACACACATACTAAGTCATCAATATAGAAATATATATATAATTTAAATTATATTACCAATAAAACCTTTTTTACTCCAGCTTTTCTCTTGTAACAACTTTAAAGCAACTACATTATATAGTCTATATATAGTAAGTAAAGACAAATATTCTTTATAATCTAAAGTTGACTTAAAGTCTTTAAGTTTCAATTACTTTTATCCTAGTAAAATCTTTTAGCATGTTTTTTTTTTAAAAAATTGAAAACCTTAGGTTCTTTAATTATAAAATCACAAAGAATTGGAGGACTAATTCCTGTTAAAACAATAAATAATGATGAAATTTTATCTTTTGAATCAATCCATTAACGGGGTAAACTTTAAGTAACTCACAATATGCTTTTTTTTTATTTTTAAAAATGCAAAGAAAATAATTAATGATTTTCTAAAAAATGAAATCCACTAGTTAGTCATTTCTTATTAAAGTTAATCCTCTTAGTATCACAAATATAATTATTGTTATTGCATTTTAATTTTTTTTTTTAAGATTCAGTATTATTTTGAATTTATATCTTGATATTTTGAAGTTGTAACCACAGAAAAATTGCTAATAGAATCAAATATTTTTTATCATTATTTACAAATTTAAATTTAATAACAACTTATTCATTAGTTCTTTCTGTATCCTCTCTTTATACTTGAAGGTAATCTATTGTGCTAAAACCAATTTTACATTAACATATTTTTTTTAATTGTATAGGCTCCAAAAGTTTTTTATAGATGAGGGGTAATTACATTAATAAATCATCTCAATAATAATATATCTATAATTTTTAATGCCTTTTTTATCTTTATCCAATATCAATATCATTAATGAATTCTTAAATCATTTGGATTACATTTATCATTTAGACATTAAGTATATAGCTTTGCAACATTTTTTGTTTATTTTTTCATTTTCTTTTAAGATATTAATAATCATTCCATTATTTCTAGGAACTTTTCTATTCTTCATAGATTTCATTGTACTTATCATATAAAATACTTGCCAAATCACAACATGATATAATTGTATAAACTGCTATATTTTCTATTATTTTTTTGTTTCATAATTTTTGTTAGAACTTTTTCATTCACTTCATTTAATCTTATTTTATTACTGAAGTAACTTTTCTTTCAATACAAAAATATGTTATAAATTTTAAGATCTTCTGTTAATATCTCTCCTTGTCAATGGTCATTGTCCCAAATGGTAGAAGTTTTTCAAAAACTTTGCAGAGATCTACAAACATCAGAAAAATAAACAGCTTCTTCCTATTCAGTTTTTTTTCTTCAAAATAATGTTTTATCTAATAAAAAAATTGCAATAGTTCACAAATATGAGAGAGAAGCTATTAAAATAAGTAGTTTTCTGATTTTCTGATATCCTATTTTGGCATATTATTAATAATATTTTTTCCAATCATTTTACAAAATTATAGATATTCAATTGTATTAAATTGAACATTTAAATAACTTTATTTTTGTTTCAGTTTTGCTGAATAGCAGTTTAATTTTTGGACTAATTATTTGTAAAGTCATAGCTAAAATATCAGTTATATTTTTATTGATTTTATTCAAGTTTGAACAGTCATCAAAGTTCGAAAATATTATAAAACAATTTACAAATTCTACTTTAAATTCATTGGAACCTACATTCTTTCTAAATGGCTTTCCTTTCTCTAGTTTCACATCAACATATATCTTGCAATTCACTAATTGATTTTCTAATAGTTAAACTAATGCTTCCATATCTTTTTCAATTTTTGATTTTTTTTTTTCAAAAATGAATCATTAATATACAGATTCTCTTTTCCCACAACTTTTACTTCTCTACTTTCTTCCTAACTTTTATATCCATATCTAAATTTACTGGGACTATTTTCTTTTTTAATTATTTGTCAATTCAAGCATTAAAATCTCCATTAATCTGATCAAACACATTTTGTGTATATATATGAATACATCAAACATTCTGTATATATAAAAAATACCTACCCTCTATTCAATCAAAATATTTTTTGAACCAAAAAACTAAATAATCTGCAAATTGCATCTTCTATTACAATGAAGAATGAATATTGATCATTATTTGCATATACTATCAATTTCTACAACATTTTTTTTTCATTTATTATTTATAATGAATGTTACATTAATTCCAACTTTAATAATAGTATGCCTTCTTTCCAAACCATTTATTGCTTCATTTTTTCATTAAACATTACAAAATCATAAAGTCAGACAATGTTTCTATTTAAATTAGACAGGTTTTTCTCTAATTTCATGTAATCTTTTTTATCACAAAGTAATATACTATTAGAAACCAGACAACACTTAAACAATTCCAATATAGATAACAATCAATAATTTCTAATTGTTGTCAAGGCAACCTCACTTTAACAATAACTCATTTATCTTTGTGCATTATTACACTTATTAAAGTAATATATTGTACACCTGGGTCTCTTTTTATGCAGTATATAGGTTCTGCAAAAAAAATGCATAAAAGATATCACACAAAAATAGACTTAACTTACATTGAAAAATGTGGGATATGTTCCATAATTTTCAAAAATTGCATAAAAGCAAAGCAACAAGGTAAAATTATAATTTGCATAAAAAAAAAAAAAAAACAAGGAAATAAAGTACAACTAATAAAAAATTTCAAATATTTGAAAAAAATTGATACAAGACAAATTTTTTTTTCCTTTTTTATTAACTATTTAATTTTATTCAAAACAATATGTTTTTATGTGTAATTTATTTTACATTTTTTCATATGTATTTTAATCATTATCACTATTTGACAATATGCAGTTCAATTGTGAACTGGTAAGACATCAGATTCATCACAAAAGGAAATACAAATAGCACCAACCTCAGTCTTGTGCTGTGTTAATGGTTTTCTGTCAACAATGTAATCGGTAATTAAACTTTGAGATGAGAATTTTACTAATTGTTTATGAAGCTCACAATATCCAAACTGCTATGTATAGCTGTTAGAAAATGCACTTCCACAAGTGCAACTATATATTTATAACATGCTTCCATGAATATGTTAATAATGACTAATGGTTAAATTTTCTTTTATACACATATATACATGGAGAAACTTTTAGACAGAAAAAAGTTATAAGTAAAAATATTTAAAAACTTTTAAAGATAGATTTTTTTTTAAAGTAGAAATTAAAAGTTCTTAAATATTTTTACTTGTAACTTTTTTCTGTCTAAAAGTTTCTCCATGTATATATGTGTATAAAAAAATATAAACATACATAACGCAGACATACAACTATTTAGCGCTCATTGGAATTTAGTTCATAGTTCATGTCATTAACAAGAAAATGATTTTACAATTGCTTAGAAAGTTGAAGACTTTCTTGAATCATTTTTGCTGAGGAGCAAACATGTTCTACTTCTGTTTCATTAACTTTTTTTAAATCTTCTGTGGTATCTAAATTTATTGCCAAACCTTTTTCCAACAGGCATTTAAAGTATGTAAAATTTAATGCATGTATATAAAATGGGGAAATCCTGATTTTAAGTGAAATATGAACTTCTTTATCACATAAAAGAAAACCATATAAAAAAATATTAAGAAGAAACATAAACTGCATAACTTCAAAATCGTATTAAAAAATCTGCACAAAAAGAGACCAGGTGTATTAGGTAACTAAGTAAACTGACTTTATAACAATACTGTATCTGTCAGCTTTCTTTTGGCTTCAGTTAGATATTATAATTATTATAAACAAACCATATCCCACAAAAATTATATATATAATATATAGTTCTCTATTAAGTTGATTATGTTTACATATTCAATTCAGCAAAAATATATATATTGTAACTATCAAAAATTTTATGAATGCCAATAATATTCCTACATTAAGAAACCAGATGGTACCTAGACAAAATAATTAAATATTTAGGTGTATTATAAATATTAGTTCAGGGTGATGAAAATAATATATAACTTTGTAATGCAGAGGATAATATGCAAACCCAATAATATTTACCAAATGTAATATTGTCTCAGGGTTTAAAATATTTGAATATAATAAATAAGTCTTTAAAGTTTTATTACTTCATTCTAAATATTATAGCAGACACACATGGATAACAAGGTATTTTATTGTACACAAACCATATCTTACAACAACTAAACCTTATTATTTAAATTGCACATGTTAGGATTAGCAAGTAATATTAACATTATTTCTAAAAATCAGTATATCTTTAAATATATGTAATATCATAATTTCATGTCACTACAAAATACAAATTAGATGATGAGTGCAAAAATATGAAATATGAAAGTCCAAAATAATATAATAAATATATAAAATCAATTTATTTACAAAAACAAAATTATAACAATAATAAATTATGTTATCAAATTCCATATTCTAAATGATTTTGAATACCTTTTAAATATAAAAGCTTTATTTTTATTTATACTATGCTAAAAAAAAAAATACTACATGTATCTTTACAAATCGGTGGACAAGCAATACACCAATGTAAAACAATGCTTTATATGATCTTTATTTATTATCATACAATCAGTCTCTGAAAACATGAATCACTATTATAGAAACTTTATTCACTTCTTTACAAATATAATAAAATATTTATCTACTCACAAAACTATACAAATATAAACAGGAAGCATATAGCTATAAGGCATTATAAATTACTTGCCTTCTGAGGTTAAAATGCAATTTACCAGGAAACTTCCTCTACTGTATGATTGGACAATACAGCATCATAATGAAAACATTATTATTTCTTTTTAATGAATGAGACAATCAGCAGTAGCAATTCCTTTTAGAGCTGGGGGGTTAAGTCTCTAGGGATCCCCCCCTACAACTACACCCTCACACTCCGTCAGCAAAACTGATTAAACAAAATTTTTCTTTAAAACTAAAATCTCTATGCAAATCTTTAGTAATTTCTATGGCTGTCATTTAATTTTCATAGCGTTTTGAAAAAAAGTTATAATTATTCTTACTTATGATCAACTAGTGACATACTTTGTATCTGAAAAGATAGCTAAGAAGCTACTCTTCTAAATAGGACTACTTTCAGAGAGATTTAACTCCCTGAACTAGTGAATTTGGAACTAAAACGGGGAGCCAGTAACAGAGTCAACTGGCTTTCTTTAGTGGACTTGAAAAATGTATTATTTTGCTGCTATCAATATACTTCTTACTATTTTGAGTTTAGTGTGTAAAACAGAATTAGCCTACATTTATTAACATAAATTTGAGAACCATTAATAATAATAAAACAATTATTATTATTTGTATAGCCGGTACATTTAATGCAAATTCATAATATGCTACTATATTAGTAAAATAAAAGTCATTAAAAGTATGGATAATTATATTTATACATAATATAGTATTAGCATTAAATACATAAAGTCATCCTTTTATTAATTAAAACAATAAAATACTGACTTTCATAAACTTCTTTTTAAAACTTTTTAATTATATTTTCCGCTTAAATTTACGATTATAAAAAGTAATGTTAATAATACATGAAGGAGGTTTTAGATATATTAATTTGTGTGTAATTGTTTTCGATATTAAATTAAATCAATATCTGCACATTTAAATCAAGTAGTTAGTTGTTGCGGAAAAAAAACGAAATAATCAGGGTTTTTTTTTTAGATGGAGAAATTAAAAATAAATTTAATCAAGAAAGCAAAATTAATAAAATTGGTAATTAAAATTGGTGCTTTGTAAATATTTCATAAAAATATTTATGATTAAATAAGAAATAACTGTCTAACTAAATAAATGGAAAAATGAATTGAACTATTACATTTTGAACTATAATTATTATCATCATCATCAACCATTATCAATCCACTGCAGGATGAAGGTCTCTCCAAGTTCAATCCATCTTTTCCTATCTTTAATTTCTCTTTTCCACCTCACCCCTGCACCCTTTCTTATTTCATCCACCCATCTCACATGTGGTCTCTTTCTGGGTCTTTTACAATCTCTTGGAATCCAGTTTAAAATTGCAATTGTCCATTTGTTATCATCTTTTCTAACAATATGTCCAGCCCAACTCCACTTCAGTCTTTTAATTTTTTCAATGAGGCCAGTAACACCTGTTTGTTAAAATTATAAAAATATACAAATACTTTAAAAGAATATTACATTATCAGAAACAGTTAAAAACAAACAAAAAACTCCGTTTTAGTACTGAATAGTTGGCACACTAAAAATGTCTGGCCCTAAAGCATAAAATTTGTAATCTAATTTTCAATTAAAGAAATAATATAAAAATTGGTAATTCTTTATTTGCAGTTTCCATTGAATAGACTATGAAGACAGACTATTGCATTATTGACTAACATTTGATTATCATGAATTAACTACGAATATAAAATATCACCATCACCACCTGTTGCATTATTTCACAAGATAGCTGCTGAAATAATATAATGGTTGATGATAATGATATCTTATATTTGAATTCCAGGTTGTAATGGTTTTATATATATGAGTATGTATGAACAATTGGTTTACTGTAAAATAAAACTTTTACTACTATCCATAAGTGTAAATTATTGCTCTTCATAAAATATATAAATAGAAAAAATACTGAATAATTTCATTTTTCCAAAAATTAAAATACTCTTATAGAAAACTAACCATCAATGTTTAGTTGATGGTGATTACAGGACATTGACAGAGAGGGATGCAAAATACATTGGAGAGTTGATAAATCTCAAATAATTGTTATATATTGCTGCAATGAATTTTGAAGCAGCTAACAAGAGATCTACAATAAAAAATATTTCCAAGTAAGAGGTAATCTGGTTTATTAAAGGAATATAGCAACAAATCTGATATGCTATCAATGGTGCACAAAGGAAATAATTTAAAAAACTTGTAGTAGCTAAAAGAATGTAAAAATAATAGATTCATTTTAATTGATCTACAAAGTTTAGAACAGAAAATGAAAGACCAAATCACAGTTTTAAATTTCCCCAAATGGAAAATACAGACTAACAAGTATTAAAAATAAATGTTTTCTGTACTAAGAAAGGATTTTAAAAAATGTACAACATAAAAGATTATTTAAAAATGTATTTCTTTTATGCATTTTTCCAAAAATATTACAATCATATTAATCTATAAGCTGGCTTTCCATCTAAGATTTGAAATTGATTTTGATAGGATATATTAATATGGTACTTTTGTACTAAATGTACAATGAAGAAAAGATAGAAGGCCTTTTCCCATTCTTATCAATACATCGATATCTTTTAAATGGTGTTATTTGGACAACCATTTACAAAGTTATCAAATATTCCAAAGTTACTGATGTATTTATATAAATGTGTAAAGCCCTCCTATCTTTTCTTTGTTACATGAATAATACACAATAGTTTTTAAAAAGGACCAAAAAATAAATATTATAGGACATATACACCTATGAAATCTACATGCAACAATTCTTTGCCACTTAATTCAATGGATTTCAAAAAATGTATAGAAATAGTTTTTTTAAAAAACACATATGGGTAGACTTTTCACAAGATTTACAAAGTTATTGACAGGAACAACATTTTCAATCTATCTTAAAAACTACATGGCCCCCGAAAATAGATTGAATCCAAAGTACTGAATCAAAACTGCCAAATGTTAATTTACAAACACTAAATTATTAAAAACCAATTTTTCATGAGAAATATATTAAAATGTGAAAAAACATAATTATCAACCCTTATTAAAATCTGGCATTTTCTTTTATTCCACCTGGTAATAGTATTTAGAAAATGCACAAGCTTGTATAAAATCTTTATTTTATACTAAAGTTCAATAAATTGGACATGGTTTCTTTTTAATTAATTTTATAAACAAACAATATACTAAAATATCATATTTGATTTTTTTAAATATTTAAAAGCTGACTTGTAAATAAGAATAATGTAACACAAACATCAACTTAATGTAAACATTTTTTCAGAAATGAATGAATTATTATTTTTAATTACTTTTTAATGTGAATGAATGAAGATAAACTTGTGATAAATGTATCACATTCTGCTTTAAAATCTGATATTTGCTTTATAATAATAATTACAATATTTGAAAAAAATTAACACTATGTCCTTTATTTTATTTTAAATAAAGAGAGTGAGTCTTTTCATTAGATATTTTTCCATATTTGAATATCTTATTTTTACAATAAAACCTTTATTTTATATAACATATTTATAATCTTAACACTATTTATTACAAGTGTAAGCTTTCAAGTGATAGGCATTTTAAAAATTAATATTTTATGCTTTAAAAATATGAAAATAGATATTTAAATGATGTTCATACCTATAACAATGATATTTGGAATCACTGAATGTAGATTACTTACTCAGAAAGTCAAAATAATGAAATATTAAATATTTGAATTTTATATTATTAAAAAAAGGATATATTTAGTATTGTTTATTATCAAAAAAAGAAAACATATGTAAAGTTAAAACTCTATTTATTGTTATTAAGATTTAAAAAAATATTTTTTTAGCATTTGACAAAGTGATTTTATGTTACTCAGTAAAAACTGCTTCCACTTTCTATAGCAAACATTTTAAGAATTATTTTTTTGAAATAAATTGTTTTTAAAGAGAATCTCATATTAGTGATGTAGATTTTGGTTTAAAAATAAGACTTTGGAAATAAGTAAACAAATTACTGATAATTACAATTTTTCTTTAGAAATCTAGGTTATTCAATTGTTTGCACTTGGGATTAAACATTTAACCAAAATTCTCAATTCTATTGACTGCTACATCACCTCCCTCATGACATTGTTATGCTAGTAGGATACTGGAAATTGTGCAAAAAATCCATATAATGCTGACATATTCAGTTTTTTTCCATCTAATATTTTAAAATTGTAGTTGCAAAAAAAGAGAGGCTGCACTTCATACTATAAGGATATAGATATCCTTAAAACAATGTAGAGAAAATATAGCACAATCAGCACCATCATAATGCCAAAACAGCAAATATGCATGAATTTTCCTCAGACCATATTAATGAATGAAAAGTTTAATATATATATAAATGAGGTAAAAGAAGTTATTCATAATAAAACAATTTAAGAAGTATTAAAACAAACTTGATCAGATATAAATAAACATAATAATATTATAAATTCCAAAAAATTATTATTAGCTCAGTTACTGAAAAGTTAAATGAGAAAAGAAAGAATTAATTAAAATAAGATGGATAATCAAATTGTCCATTCTTTTATAATAATATGTAAATTTATTCTTATCGCTATCTTGTATCTATTACCAACTTTAAATTATCTATATATAAATGATAATAAAGAATATGAACTTTTGCAGTATTTTTTGATTAATGAATACGTAGTTAATAAATAATAAATTATTTGTAGTTTATATTTTTTGCAAGAAAATAGCAGTAAATAATATTTTAAAAATTTCTCTTTGAAAAATCATTATGTTATTATAAATATGTTTTTCTTTTTTCAGTAACTCAGGATGTTGCTTCAATCAAGCAAACAAACAATGATTGTAAGAGCATTTTTATTTTATTTTTTCCAAATTTATGATGAGTTGTGATTTTTTGCTATTCGATTTTACAAATAAGATGTGAATACAAGTTGATTACATATATATATTAAATAAATTACAAAGAACTGTAAACATTCTCAATAATATATATTAATTATTATGCAATATCAGTTCTAACCTACTAACGCTAGTGATTTTTAAAGAAGTGATGAATTTTAAAAATCTTTGAATTAATTAATAGGCTTTTTATCTTTTTCGATTTGCAAAGAAACACATCAGTACTTCTGTTGACTGGAAAAGTGAAACGCCAAATGGGTAGAGATAAGATTCTAAGTTAATCAGGATCATTAATCCTAGCAGCTAGAAGTTTGAAATTTAAAGTGGTATTTAAATGATAATATAGCTAATGTTTGAAGGCATTTTGATAAATAATGATGAATACTAATCAAAAGTAAAAACTTAAAAAAAATTTATAAATTAAACATATATATATATTCCTTATAGTGAAATCTCTGTTCAATTTAATCTTGAATTTGAATTAATTGTTAAATCAAATAATATTAATAATCTCAGATTATTAATCAATTCTAAAAATGTGATTTTTAATTCAATGTAGATTAATTTTATCTTAAGCTGATCAAACCATTCATTTTTGATCGTCAGTTACTTTTTAAATACAAGTATACTGCCTATACCGAACGCAATGTAATTAGAAGGGATTTGAACTCAGATTTTCAAGTTCTCTACAATTATCCATTCTTTCTAATTATACTGATAGTTACGTTTTTTTTATTTTGTCACTGTGATTTTAGCTTCTTGTGTGTGTATATATAAAACATTCTCCTTATTAAATATAATAATGTTTTCAAAATATATAAAATGCGCTAAAACGCACAAGCATACAACGCTAAAAACAAATAAAGAAAATATTCACCAAATATGGTGATATATATTATTATTTTAATATCTATTCCATTAAATGGCTAAGCGCTTTCAAGGATCAAAGCCCTCATAGTCATAGCCGTATTACAAACTATAATAAATTGACTTGGAGTGATGCAAATTTATGCAAATGAAATGATTACCATTCCATTTCTTGGATATTTTGTAGCGAGAGTCTTTTCTATTGATGGCGTCGCCATCTCTGGATATAAAGAAAGCTTCTTTTATCTTTCTATTAAGATCGTGCCGCTCTCTGCACACCACCACTGGATTTCCCGGTTGGCAATCATGCCCAGCTGAAGCGCGGTGCTGCGCAAAAACTGAACTATGAGCAGTGTCTACCAAAGCTTTATTATAAGAATAAATGTGTTGAGATAGCTTGCTACAAAATATCCAAGAAATGGAATGCGTAACCATTTCATTTGCATAAATTTGCATCACTCCGAGTCAATTTATTATAGTTTGTAATACGGCTATGATTATGAGGGCTTTGAACCTTGAAAGCGCTTAGCCATTTAATGGAATAGATATTAAAATAATAATATATATTTACTTTATTTGTTTTTAGCTTTGTGTGCTTGTGCGTGTTAGAGCATTTTATATATTTTGATTCATAATTAGCCACAAAGTATAAACTGTTTGCTTATAATAATGTTTTAATGGTTTATTGCTAGGAGTTTATAAGGATTTTAGTACTGGAAGTGACAAGATGAGTTGCAATCTATGCCGCTTGAACTCCAGAGTCTGCGAATCTATCAGTGCACTAAATCGCAAAAATCATTACTGATCTTATCAGTAAGGATTTAACAAATAATATTAGCTTAAAAAACACATATAATCTATAATACAGCATTTAATCTTCAGTAAAGTTGCTCATAAACTGATAAAGAAAGAATAATTTTGTCAACTTTTTATTTAACACTGCCTCTTTTTATTCTTTTTAAATTTTTAAATATTATATATTTTTTATTTTTTAATTATATATAACTATATATTTATTAATATGTGATACTAAAAAAAATGTAATTTTTTATTTTAAGATAAAAAGTGTTTTGTGCAATATGTGCATACATTTTCGAAGAGGTTAAAAGAATCATTAATAAGATGAACCTCCAGAACCCAGTTATTGTAGATCTTAAATATATAACTTCCTAGAGAAATAAAAGAAGAGACTCATAAAGAAGCTAACATTAAGTTTACTGGTAAAATCAAGCTAAATCATCACTGAAAACCTGTAAATTATTATCATTTTTAATTGTCACTATTATCAAATTAAGCGACAAACACATTCATATTGTAACCAAAATAAATGAGTTCAAATAGAAATAACTAAGTAAAGGTTCAAAATATAACACTATCAAAATTATAAACAAATTATGAGAAAATTTTTCCATGATTTATTTTAAATAACCTGAGAGAGTAACTATAAATTAATAAAATAATATACTGGGGATCAGGGGGTAGGGCTTTCCCCCTTCTTTCTTTGTTTTTGTTTGGTGTTAATTTTAAATAAAAAAATATGGTTAAGTGGTTTGGGGGTGGGGCGCTGCATTTTTGAATGTTTGTATCGGTTTATTTTTTTTATTTTTTTCTTTTCCCCGTTTTTGGTCCTCTTCTTGGTTTTTTATTTATAATTTTTGTTGATGATGTTTTGTTTTTTTTTTTTTACACTTTAAATTATTAATAATTTTATAAAATAAAATTAATTTAATTCAATGGAGGTGATTTTTATATTTTTTTTCTACATATTTAATAATATTTTTTTTTAATTTTTTTTTTATTATATATATATTTGAGTAAGGAAGGGTGTCTTCTTCTATTGATGGGTGGAGGGTGGGATATTTAAAAAAAATAAAAATAAAAATATTAATTTTTTTTTAAAATTATTATGGTGGGGTGTGAAAAAAAAGAAAGTGTTAAAAAAAATTAAAATAAAATTTTTTTTAAAAAAAAAATAAAAAAAATATATATTTATAAAATAAAAAAATAAAAAAAAAAAAAAAAAAAAAATTAAAATTAATTTTTATTAAATATTATAAAAAAAAAAAAAAAAAAAAAAAAAAAAAAAAAAAAAAAAAAAAAAATCCATAAAAATTATAATAAAATAAATTAAAATAAAAAAAATATAAAAAAAATAAAAAAAAAAAAAAAAAAAAAAAAAAAAAAATAAAAAATTAAAATAATAAAAATATTTTAAAATAAAATAAAATTTAAAAAAAAAAAAAAAAAAAAAAAATGTATGTGGGGGTGGGGGGTTGGGGGGGGATAAAATTAAGAGAAAAGATTTTAAAAAAGGGGGAAAGTAATGAAAGGGAAAGAGTTGGGCTGAGAAATATAAAAAAAAAAAAAAATAAAAAAAAAAAAAAAAAAAAAAAAAAAAAATTTCCAAAAAAAAAAAAAAAAAAAAAAAAAAAAAAAAAAAAAAAAAAAAAAAAAAAAAAAAAAAAAAAAAAAAAAAAAAAAAAAAAAAAAAAAAAAAAAAAAAAAAAAAAAAAAAAAAAAAAAAAAAAAAAAAAAAAAAAAAAAAAAAAAATATATACATGTGGGTGTTTGTATATGTGTTATGAAATTATAATGCTAGTTGCAAACCTTGGTTGAATCCTGCTTACTAAGTACAGATGTAATTGTCAATGTGTAGTGTAGCTTTCCTATTATCTTGCTTATAAAGTAAAATATGTTTCTAAGCTGATAGCTCATCTATCAATAAATGAACTGTGGATAAAGTTGATACTGAAATGGAAACTAAATCCACAAAGAATAAAATTCAATAAACCTACTGATATAAAGTCTATCTGTGAAAAAAGTCATTTCCTGGGAGGAAAAAACCTATGAAATTAAAGTATTGGTTTTATAAAGGAAAATGTTGCAGTCAATGATGTTTTGATAAAATAGTAACATGTATGATGAAAAAAAAAGTTTAATATTAGCAAGAAAATACTGATAAGAGTTTGATTTAAATTCTACTTTATAAAATACTCAATAATTATAATGAAGAAGATATTTTAATTGAGTAATAATGGGAGAAGTAATTTTGGGAACTTATTATTGTATTCATGTTTCAATGTTTTTGCATTATCTTTAATGGCTGTTTGAGCTCACATTTTATTATAGTAGTAAAATCTTTATTCTTTATTATGAATCAATAATTTTTACTTTATTTATTACAAATAAGTATGCAAATAAAAACATGCTATAAAATCATATTTGAAATTTGCAGGTACAGAAAAAAATAAGGTGAAATACATAGTGAGAACATTAATGTTTTTCTTATTAGAAAATTGCCACAACACTGGTAAAGAAAAAATAAATTAATGAAATCATGATTAATTAAATTTCATTTTTAAAATTCAAAGAACTTATCATTGTGCCATAATATAGCTAAGAAATTTTGTTCTAAATTTAAAATTGTGTTTGTAATTATTAAAACATCTCAAAAGTTCTGTATTACAATATTTGGCAGAACAATTATTGATTGTAGTTTTAATTTTCCAATTACTACAAACATTTAACTTGAATTTTGAAAAAAAAAAAATGAATTAAATCCAAATATAATTTTGAAAATATTTATTTTTTAATAGTTACTATACAAATATTTTATTAAAATAATCATAAAAATGTAAAGAAACTACAAAAAAAAATTCCCTTAGTCCTAACAACAATATTAGATCATTTTTCAAGCAGTCTTATAATTTCTCTTAAAACCTTATTAATGTATTGTTAGCTCATTTATAATATCTTCTCTGTATAATATTGCTATTTTCAGATTTTTTTAAAACTAATAAGTTAATATTTAACTTATTTTCAGTTTCTATCATCAAATGAGTGCAAAAACAGCAAATTAGTGATGCAGAAAGTTGCAAAAGAAACAACAGTGTCAGCAAATATTCTGTAATAATCATTTTGTTTCACTCTTATATATAGTAAATACAATGTATTTTTTTTATTTTAAGAAGATATCTTATAATCTTCATTTATCAATTAATAACTGTTTTTATTTAGAATATGGATATATTTTTAAAAAGATTTAAAAAGATATTAAATGAGGTAATAATGTCAACCAGAAATATGCATAGCCAAGGACATTGTATAAAAGACATTGATATATTTGCAGATAGGCACTTGTATGAATATGTTTTATAAGATTTGTGTATTACTTATATCTTTTTTCATTTCATTATCAACCTCATTCATAAGCATACATTATATACATATGAAAAGCTTATCTTGACAATGGCAGATGCTAATTCATCAAAATATCGGTATATAATAGAAAATAATACATAGTTTTACCGAAAAAATAATTTATATACATCATACAACCATGAAAACAGTAAATATATATATATGAGTATGGTTTATGTGATGCATAAAAAGAATTTCCCAATGCTTACAATTGTATTACGCCATAGTTAACTTACTAGATTAAAACAAATATTTAAAAATTAATGATAGGTAAATTAATCTTTTGACTAATGATGACAAGGAAATATATAAAAGAACTCTTATGATCTAAATAAATAAATCTGATTTGGAATCAATATTTTATAGTCACCCTAGTGAAGTATGCAAGGGAAATCATTTCATCAATATTACTTTATTATGATCATAATATAAGTAATTAAACCATGTATATCCATGATTGTCGATGATTTTAAATCCAGTTACCTACCAATGTTGTGCTGGATGAATTTAGTTTCAATAATTATATTAAGTAGGAAGATGTCAGCATAGTTGGTTATCATTTTCTATTTGATACATAATGGCATATCATCAAAATAATGATGATGACATTGTCATTTTATCACCTGATATATTTTATATTATGTGTGTTAGGATAAAAAACCACATTTAAAAAATGTAGCAAATATATCTAATAGAATCCATTGAGGAATTCAACTCTCTAAGGCAGATATATATATTAACAAAACTTGAATATATCCCAAATAACGGTAAACAACTTATAATATAATATGAATAAAAACTCATAGAGAAATATTTTCGATTATATTCATAATCATTATCAACTCAACTCAAATTTCAAAATTGACTCATCTATTACCAACCGGAAACACATGTCAATTTAAATATTCCACAATTCATTAATCCTAACATTTGCTAACAGTCTATTTATTATCATATTTTTATACCTATTAACAAAAACTGCCTCTTTAATTTTTCTTTTTTTATTATCTCTTTCCTGACCTAAAATTTTTATCCATTTTATATCAAAATCAAATTTAAAATTACAATTTCTATGATGATCATAAAAAACAGATTCATTATATAACTTCTCTTCATTATTACTATCACCATATATCTGTACATTTTAAAAAAACTCTTTTATACAACAATTTATGCTCTTTAATTCTTTTCTCCATATTACATCTAAATTCCCCCACATATGATAAGTTACAACTACAAAATATTCTATAATTTATATTACTCATTATTTTTTTCTAACTTATGTTTTGAATTATTAATCATTCTATTTAAATAATTCAATCCATAAAATGAAACATTATATATCCCACTATAAACTTTTTTCATAAATTTTACTCGATTATTATTATAAAAAGGCAAAGAAATCCACTTCTTACTCTCAATTACTTCATCACCAACATTTCTATTAATTTTCTTATTAAATTGACAAATCATCTGATAAATTTTTTTTATATTATAACTCACACTTAATAATTTATCCACATAATTTTCAATATTTCTCTTTTTATTACATGAATATTTACACAAAATATTATTTCTATATAAAAAATACCTAAAACCAGCCATTTTATAATTATTTGGCACTTTAGATAAATATGGAATATATCCTCTCGTTTCAATAGGTTTAATAAACAATTTATAGTCAATCTTATTATTGTTTCTTGAAATCTTCAAATCAAAATATTTAATACTATTATTATATTCTTTCTCCATAATCCATTTAAGACCTTTTAATTTATTATATTCATCAAAATTTTTATCAATCATTTCTGATGAAGCACATACAAAAACATCATCCAAATATCTCATATATATCTTAATATTTCTCATAAATATAAATTTATTTACAATCTTTTCTTTATTATAAGAAAACAAAACTACATAAGGAAGGTTATCCACTTAGAATAATTTTGTATTTTGGAGGGTCTTTTATGCATAAAACTAGTAAATATATAGCTAAAATTTTACAGGATTTATTTGGATTTCAAAAATATTCTGTAATGACATCATTTGATTTTGTTGAAAAAGTTAAAGATTTAAATTTGGACTGTGATGATGTTTTAGTATCGTTGGATGTATCTGAGATGTATAGATCTATTGATAGAGTTGATTTAATTAAGATTATTTATCAAGCTTTATTGGAGAAGAAAGTTGATAATCAATTAATATGTTTTGTGATGAAGACTTTAAAATTTATTGAACAAAATATTGTTGCATTGTTTAATGGTAAATTTTATAAAATGAGTAAAGGATGACAATGGGATTACCAATGGTGGCACAGTTACATAGTTTTGTTTTGACTTATTATAAAGACCAGTTTATAAATAAATTTATATTTATGGGAAATATTAAGATATATACAAAATATCTAGATGATGTTTTTGTATGTGCTTCTTCAGAAATGATTGATAAAAATTTTGATGAATATAATAAATTAAAAGGTCTTAAATGGACTAAGAAAGAATATAATAATAGCATTAAATATTTAGATTTGATGATTTCAAGGAACAATAATATGATTGACTATAAATTGTTTATTAAACCTATTGAAATGGGAGGGTATATTCCATCTTTATCTAAAGTGCCACATAATTATAAAATGGCTGGTTTTAAATAAAAAGAAAAATATTGAAAATTATGTGGGTGAATTATTAAGTGTGGGTTATAATATAAAATAAATTTATCATTCAATTTAATAAGAAAATTAATAGAAATGTTGGTAATGAAGAAATTGAGAGTAAGAAGTGGATTTCTTTGCCTTTTTATAATAATAATCAAGTAAAATTTAGTTAAAAAGTTTATAATAGAATAAATAATGTTTCATTTTATTAATCGGGTAATTTAAATAGAATGATTAATAATTCAAAAGATAAGTTAAAAAATAATAATATGAGTAATGTAATTTATAGAATTTTTTGTGGGTGTAACTTATTATATGTGGGAGAATCTAGTTGTAATATGAAGAAAAGAATTAAAAAGCATAAATTGTTGTATAAAAGAGTTTTAAAAAAATGTACAGATATATAGTGATAGTAATAATGAAGTGAAGTTATATACTGAATCTCTTTTTTTATGATCATGATAAGAATTGTAATTTTAAATTTGATTTTGATATAAATTGTAAGGATAAAAATTTTAGGTCAAGAAAGAGATAATGAAAAAAGAAAAATTATAGAGGCAGCTTTTATTAATAGGTATAAAAATATGATCAAACTGGCCTCTTCCTTTTTATACTCAAGGTCCAGTTTTCAGAATTCTGCAACTACCTTTTGTTTATCCAAAATATACGTTGATAATCTTGTACATTCTTTATAATTTACGTTACAAAGTCTTTATTTTTTTAGCATAATTCTGCCATGTTTAATTAGCTAAAATATTTTTTTTTAGTTTATCTAGATTGGTAATTTGTGTGTCCTTTGTTCTCTCCAATTTTAATTTTTATTTTTAATTAGATAAAAAAAAACAAAAAAAACGACAATTTTAACTCTCATTGTACGTTTTAACAAAAATTATACTAATCAAAAAAAATTCTAAATTTACTTTTTTTTAGCTTTTACCAAATGCCAATATATTTGTATCATATATAAGTAAATGGTACAATATATATATATATGCAATAAATAAAGTTTGATATCTGTACTCGTTTCACAATATATGTAATATACAAATCAATATACATATATCAAAATGCAGTACAATTTATATAAATTATATTCTTTTAGAAGTACTTTCGACTATACACTTTGTAGTCTTTATCAACTATATAACATTGAATAATCAAAACGAGACAACCTTTAACAATACCCATTGTTCAATTCAGATAACAGAATTGTGGGAAATCTGAATTGAACTATGGGTATTGTTAAAGGTTGTCTCGTTTTGATTATTCAATGTTATATAGTTGATAAAGACTACAAAGTGTATAGTCAAAAGTACTTCTAAAAGAATATAATTTATATAAATTGTACTGTATTTTGATATATATATATATTGATTTGTATATTATATATATATAGATAGATAGGTAGGTAGGTAGGTAAGTAGGTAGGTAGGTAGGTAGGTAGGTAGGTAATAATTACATATAAAGCAAGTTTTTTCAGCACATGGTTTTGTGTCCTTTTCAAATATTAAGCATTTATTTTAAAGTTAACCAAGTATTGCAGATAGAACTAGGGTTTCCAATACTGGTACTACTGACCCTGGGATCCCAGTATTACTGAAAATAATTCAATACCAAAATACTGAAAAATTTTATAAATTATTTATACAATTCTTTTAATTTTATACCAGATTCAAAATATTTTGAAAAGCTCCTACCAGAGTAATTTAGTTTTATAAAAGGTATTATTTTATTTATTTTTTTTTGTTTTAAAATATAACAAAAATGTATGCTGAAAATAAAATTGCCATGAAATATGAAAATTATTGTATACTTTTCAACTTTTGTCAGATTCAATTGTATTACATTTATTCAATGTTGAATTGGGAATCCATGTAAATAATAGAGTAGATCTTTTATCAACATTGGGTTGATCAACATATGTTTTTGTATTCAAAATTGCATAACAGGGGTAATGGAGAACATTTATATCTTCACTAAATAAAACTTGGGGGTGAACACAAACATTATTTTTACAAAAAAATCTTAGTTTTCTTATCATGAAAATCAATATTGTCTGATTTTTTCTTTATTCTGTCACTCCCCAAAATATAGCCAGATGTCCCTTTTAAAATATCTGCTATTGGCATTTTCTCAATTGAATATTAACAAATTTTAGTTGAACCTTTTGAATTACAGCATCAATAATTTATGCTTTTTGAAAGCCTATTTTTATAAAACAAAAATAATGATTAAAAAGGTTTTATTATTATTCCATTTATTTTCTTTTATTTTTAGTTTTGTGCATTTCTTTTAATTTATGTATTGTTAATTTTTTGAAAAATGAATTAAAAAAATGTTTTTTTTTTATGTTTTTCTTATTTTGTTTATGACTTTGAAGTTTGTTAAATGGAATGAAATAAGCCTTCTTTTGAATAATGAAAAAATCAGTATTTCCATTTTCGGTATTAATACCAGTACCAAAATAGCAGTTTTAGAAAAACTCTTTGGTACTGGAAATCCTAAAAAGAACACAATCTAGTCTTCTAAAATGGAAATAAAATAGAATAAAATCTTCATGTAGAGATCCAATATAATTTCAAAGACTTGATTATATAACACAACAATATACAGAATAAATAATACTAACTATATACAACTTTATATACACTATCTTATAAAAGTGTCATTCATTTTTAATTGATCAGTTGGTTAATAAATGTTCACTTAAAAATGAATGGAAAATTATATACGTTATTATGTATAAAGTTGTATAACATATATATTATTGATTCTGTATATTGTTGTGTTATTTAGTCAATTCTTTGAAGTATATTTGATCTTTATATTAAGGTTTTATTTTATTTTACAGATGTTTTATTTTATTACTGTTAATTTACTTCCATTTTAAAACACTAGATGGTGTTCTATCTTAAATAAGAAGTTAAATAATTATAGACTGATAGTGGTAACATCAGTTTTATATAAAGTTTTATCATATATGGTGGCTGGAAGAGTTGTAAAATGGATTGAAGGAAATAAGGTAGTGGGGGAAATGCAAGGAGGTTTTTAATTAGATAGGTGTATAGGAGATAGTTTGTTTGTAGTTACACAACTTATGGTTATGAGTAGGAATTCAGGTAGACAGTTGTATATGAGTTTTATAGATATAGAGAAGGCATATGATAGAGTAAATAGAAATAGATTATGGACAAGTTTAGCAAATTTGGAAATGGATGAAACTTTAGTGGATATTATTAAGAAATCATATGAAAATAATTACTATATATATATCAATTAGGGAATATAGAATCAGTTAAAGTTTAAAATGGGGTGAGACTAAGGCAAGGATGCCCTATGTCATCTATTTTGTTTGTGTTGTATTTGAGTGAAATGGAAAGAGCAATAGAAAGATTAGGAAGAGGGATTGAGATACTGTTAATAGGCGATAAGGGAGTATATATTTTGTCAGGTCTTTTTTTTTTGCAGATGATATATTTTTGTGTGCAGAAAGAAGAAAAAATATAGAAGTTATGCTGAGGACATGTGCAAGGGTGGGTAAAGAGATGGGGATTAAATTTAGTGGAAAAAAATCATATATAATGATGGTTATTAATATTGGGGAAAGTGAAAATGTAGAATTTTTATTGGGAGATATAAAGTTAAGTGTGGTTAATAGATATAGTTATTTGGGAATTATTTTAAGTAATCAGAAAAATTGTTTGGATGAATGGGAGAAAAAATTGATAAATGAAGCAAAGAAAAGAAAGGGATTGATAAAGAAATTAACAGTGTTTTCATATAATAAATATGATGTAGCAAAAATTATATGGAAGCAAGTTGCAGTAGCAGGGTTAACATATGGTAATGTTGCATTATGTGTTAGTAAAGGGATATTAGATTACTTAGAAAAAGTACAAAGGGAAGTAGGAAGATATGCATTGGATGCAGATGTATGGACAGCAAGGGAGGCAATTCAAAAAGAAATGGGATGGTCAAGTTTTTATATGAGAGATGCAAAAAGTAAAATGAAAATGCTTGGTAGATTACAGTTTATAGATAATAAAAGAATAGACAAAATTGTATTTAATTGGGTTACAAGTACAGGCAATAAGATAGGTGAGATAGGTAATGCAGTAAGCAAAAGATTTGGATAAAGAATTTAGATCAGTGTATTTGTACAAAAGATGGGATGATTGTGTTAGGAGGATTGTTGAGTGTTATAGTGGTAAGGAATGGGATAAAAGACTAGATTTATTAATAAAGAATGAGGAGTTAGAGAGATGGAGAACTAGTACAGAGAGTAAAAAGAGATTAAATATACATAGAATAAAACAGAATATTAGGTGCGAGTTAATATATGATAATAGTAAGGAAAGTAGTTTATTGTTTAAGGTTCAAATGGGATATTTAGCAACAAAAGAATATACATGTAAATGGAAAAATATGGGTGATTTAGTCTGTAGATTGTATAAGGAAGGAATAGAAAATATTAGGCATCTGTTAATTGAATGTAAATGCTTGAAAACAGAAAGGATACATATAATGAAATTATGGAAGAATAAACATGAAAAAAGTGATTATACAGAAAATGGATTATTGGTTTTTATGCTGGGTTTGGGAAAAGATAAGGGGAATTTAGATATAAAGGCTATAGAGTTGACAAAGATTATGTTGTGGAAATGGGATGGAGCAGAATATGGAAAACTTAGAGTGGTGAATGGAAAATAAAGTGGCTAACAGGTTTCTCTGGGTATAATTGCTGAGAGATTCTTGATTTTGTTCAAGGAGAAGCCACAGTACATCACATCACATAACTTTAAAATAAATGATTAACATTTGAAAAGAGCATTAAAAACAAGTGATGGAAAAGTTTTTTTTTTATGTATAATTATTAATATATATTTATATAGCTTTTATATATGATTTTCATTATCACTATAATTTATTTTATTCAATATAACATTAAATTAATAATTCATTTTTTTGCTTTGACTATAGTATTTTGAATTGTGCAAATGAAAATTGCCAATTAATGTTAATTTTATATCTACATAATGTATATATTCATACGAATGTTCTCACAAGTTACAGATTTAAAAGACATATTTTGCAGTTTCATCCTAAGATTTTAATTAGATATTCTAAAATGCTATAACATAAAACAGCATATGCTCCTTATCAAAAAATTAATAATTTTTAACCAAGTCTAAAGAGTCAATTCCTCTTGAGGCTCGAGGAGTTTATGAGATTTCATGTGGAATTTGCAAGTCTTCTTATGTATGAGCAAACATTGCATCAATACTAGAATGGATAAAGATGCAAATGCAGTCAAATAACATTCATCATCATCAGTACTCTCAATCCATGCTATGGATTCAGGTTGCAATATTGATTTTTTTAAGACTATGATCTTATCCACATGATGTAAGATCAAAGAAGTTACTGAGATACTAAAAAAAACTAAATTGTATCAATAAACATGAAAAGACATGTAAACTTCCTTATAATTGGAAAAACATTTAAAAAAGCAAATTATCCTGAAGATTCTGAATTTTTTATTGGTTGTTTGTTTATTTTTTTATTTATTTTTTAATTTGTTCAATTTTATACATCTGTTTTTTTTCTAGTTATGGAACTTTAGCAATTATTGTGAACACTGTTTACAGCACTTCTATGACTATTTTTATAGACACTGTTTACAACATCTCTACAATTATATGGTATTCATTTTCCAGTTGAAGTCTTGTATGATGAAGTTGAAATGTTGGAATATTTAATTAAATTCTTACACAAATGAACCAAGAAAATATGTCTTTTATATTATGTATAATATTTGTATATAAATGTGAATAAATCCCAACACTTTATAGTTAATGATTTAATGTTTATATTTTATAAATATTTTTACAATAAATGTGAACAATTAAAAGTAATAAGAAAAAATGACTACAATATATAACAATCATAATTTCCTTTAATTTTGTTAAATATTTCTTAGAGCAAAATATTTAAAAAATATATGATAATAAAATAGTACTGTAATAAAAATAATGAATTGTGATGGTGATAATATATTTATAAAAATTATAACAATCCATAGAAGTACTTTCAGTTAATTTCGTAACCTTCTTCAATTGAAAATTATTTAAATGTAACAGAAGTAAACATCATCAAGTAATATTCCAAGCTTCCTGAATTTTACCATTAGCAACACATCACATCAGCATATTCTTGAGGTTTACAGCCTTAATAAATATTACTTATGTAATCAATGTGCATTTAAATAAATTTATAATTAGCAAACTGTTAATTGATCATACATATCCTATTTCTATTTATAACAATTGTTTCTTTAATTTTTCTTTTATTATGGGGTTTTGCCTCATGAAGAATCTTAGCATTTTCAAGATCAAAATTGAAGGTAAATTTACATATTTTATTATAATCAACTATAAAAAAAGCTTTCATTAAATCATTATTACTCGTATTTTTTATGCATTTATATAACATTTAATGCTTTTTAGCCTTTTTTTAAGATTACCTCTCAATTTATCTGTATATAAAGCTGTGCATTTACATAACATTTAATAAATAATATTCCCTTTTTGTTTGGAAAGATATAATAATTTTGAATTATTTATAAATCTATTAACATTATACAGAACACAAAAGAAAACGTTAAATAAATCTTTATATTTATATATTTTTACAATTATGCATAAGATTGCAAATCTTAGATCTTTTCATTTGGCAATGAAAAATTATGTTGTTATGAAAGTGATAAATCACAAAAAATTGAAACATATATAAAAAGATCGATTAAAGTTGATTATAATTTTAAACATATTTATTGCATTTTATGTCAATTTAAAAAGAAATATATTATTTTAAAGGAGCTGAAAGTTAATAATAAAAAAATGGATTTCTATTTCATATGTGTTAAATGCTCAAGCTATTTTTGCTAAAAAAAAATGAAATAAAGTTTTATTTAATGCTTCAAGTTAATAAATTGATAAATAATTCAAAAAATATATCCTTGAAACAAAAAATTTAATATTATTTATCAAATTGTATGTAAGTTTATGATTTCATATATAGATGAATCAAGATGTGTCTTGTGAAAAGATTAAAAGAATAACAATTGCTATATAAATATATAAAAAATAAAAATAATAATGATTTAATAAAAGCTTTTTCCTTTAATCACAAATAAAATGTGAATTTCCCTTCAGTTTTGATCTTCAAAGTGACAAAAGATTTTTCATGAGGAAAAAAATATATAATAAAAGAAAAATTAAGAAGACAATTTTTACAAATAGAAATGGGACATCTATAATTTAAACAACAATTTGCTAATGTTAAAATTTTGAAAGCTTGGGACATTACTTGATAATGTTTACTTCTGGTATTTATTAATTTAAATGATTTTTAGTTGAACAAGATGAAAAAATTAAACCACTAAACATCACATAATCACTATCTCATACTAGCACATAATTGTTATTAAACAAAGCAAAACTCTCCATATAGTAGTGCCATCTTGTGCTAACAAGAGTAATCAATGGATGCCAGAAGCCTTCTGGCATCCATTGATTGCTCTTGTTAGCACAAGATGGCACTACTATATGGAGAGTTTTGCTTTGTTTTGAATTGTTTAATGAAAAAATTAACCAAGTTCTTCAGAAGTGTGTTATAGTTACAATATTTATTTCATAACAAACAATTTATTTTATGTAAGATAATATTTGTAAATAAGTAAATAACTAAGATTATATGTAATTAAACAGGAAATAAATGAATCTTCCAATGAGTTATATTATGTTTGCATCTCAGTCTCAACCATCCATCAACCCAGAAGTCAGACCAACCTCTCAGATCATAGATATGTTAGAAACATACACTTTGTCAAGCAATTAAAATAGCACATGTGCCATTTCAACTTTATGTACACATTATTTCTAGAAAAACCTTAACCTAAATTTTTTAAAAAACATTCATTATTATAATTCTATCACAGATTACTGAAACATATGATCAAAGTCATGTGAAAAGAATAAGTGATTGGGGATCATTTATCCATTTCACATGTCTTTGATGTTATATGTTTCAGTAATCTGTGATAGAATTGTAATAATAAAATAAAATAATTATATATAAAACAGTTAAGGTTAGAGTTTCTCTAGTAATAATGTGTATATGAAGTTGAAATATCACAGTTCTAATGTATCTATAGTCTGAGCGGATGATCTGACTTCTGGGCTGATGGATGATTGTGATTGCATTGCAAGCATGATATAACTCAATAGAAGTTTAATTCAGTTCCTGTTCTGTAAGATAATATAGTATAAAATTAATTACTTATACTAGAACTTACCACCAGGAGGAGTTTTATGAGGTGGATATAAAAACCACCTCTTTCGACCAAAGACAACTCCATTCCAGGAATCAGCGTGTTTATGAAAACTAGCACCTGAGCCACTTCCTCCCAAGAAAAAAAAGCTATCTTGAAAATTTTCCTAAACAAAAGATCATATAAGCACATATAAAAATTTAATTCAAATGATGACATCACATGCGCACACACATTTATATATATTTACAATGTCATGTGAAATTTACCAAGTCTATTTTAAATAATAATTGAACTTCGCATTAGCTGCTATGCTTACCAACTTTTTACAGTAAGAAAATAGAGCAAATGGCCACCACTTACCGTATTTTTAGATTGTTTTATTTAGAGTTATCAAGAATAATAACAATCAAAGAGTAATTTTAAACCAGGCTACATTTTTCAAAGTAAATTGATTTTTAAATAATTGATATCAAGTTTATAAAGCAGAGATGTCTTATTTATTTCTAAAACTTCATAAACAATAAATACGAGTCATATATGCAATATTAAATAATAGTTTAATATTGAAAAAATAAAGGACACGTGAAAATTTTCCCTGTAAAAAGTTTTTGAACATGACAACTAGAAGGTAGTTCATTTATTATTTCAAATAGACTTGGTAAATTTCACATGGCGTTATATTTATTCAATATTTAAAATATTATTTAACTTTTATATATTTATATGGCTGCAGAAAAAAATTACTGTTAACTGAAAGTAAATCCTATGATTTCTCTTGGAGGCGATAAAAAAACCAAGCGGGGGCAATTTCCTAATGCCCACTCCATAAGTTCTTATCATTGCAGCTGTTATTACTATGTGATTATTTATATAGTAGACAAATATGGATGGGCTGCTCATCAACATGCATTAGCCAAGTGGTAAGTTTATTCACTATATACCTCTAAGTTTAAGACCAAGAAATACAATGGTCTTCCCAGATGCTTGATAGCTCTTGATTGTAATCAGTTGAGTTTTGAAGACAGAATGAATGTGTGTGTGAATAATTTATTTTTCTAATAGATATTAACAGATATGATCAGGAGGCTGTAAAGTCACCAGCCAAGGCAGCAGTTGGCAGCCAAAGTCAGAGAGTGCTAAGAACTTCCTGGTTGTGAACACAGTCTGCCATTTCATGACAAACTTTTATTTAGGTACTTACAATTGCAGATCACTTTTAGGTGAAGATTGCAAGAATTAGCAAAAGAATTGTTGAATAGTAAATGAAACATTATCAAACCTTGTGAAGTTAGAAGAAAAGATAAAGAGATAATTGATTTAAAATGTGGATGAATATTGTATTACAAAGGCACAAACATTGGAAGTAGGATTCATTGTAAAGAATAACAAATGGACATTGTGGAGATTGATGGTGTATCAAACAGAGTGACAAGATAGTCAATTTAATAGCAGATATCAATTGCAAATAATAAGATTTATGCTATAATAAGTTCTCATTATCAGACAGTAAGGCAAAATTATTTATCCAAATAAATAATAGATATTAAATGCAGATAACAAATTGTAATTTGAATAACAAAACAGAAGTCTTTTTATATAGATGTACAAAACAATATTTTAAAATTATCATGGAAGTCTCTAATATTAGAATTGGTAAACAATTGAAGTTTAAAATATTGTAGGTAAATTTGGTTATGGTGATAGAAATGAGAGAAGTGAATAACTTGTGGAGTTTGCAGAAAAAGAAAAACTTCATATCATGAATTCTTATTTTGAGAAAAATGTTAAACCAAAATGGACATGAAAATATCCAGATGAAGGTACAACAGAATTATATTATATTTGGCTAACAAAAATATGTATTTTAAGATTGTAATGTTCTTAATAAATACAACTTAGTAAGTGATCATCAGTTAATGAGATGTAAGATGCATTCATCAAAGCATGTTTTCACAATTTCATATGCTTACACAAGCTGTTAATAACAGTAGCAAACCCTCTATACAATAGTGCCACCAAGGGCAAGTCTTTGTAACCAATGAATAAAAGAAGGGTTTAGCATAAAATCCCTATCTATTGCATACTCATCCAATATCACCAGATTAATTTCTGACTTGTGGATTTCATAAGTGAGAAGCCTTGGATTTGAGAGCACTGCACCTAGATTTTGGGATTTAATACAATCTTCCAGTAGCCACCTTTTATTTATTTGGTTAACTATAAAATAAGAAACCCAAGATAAAACTACAGTAATGTCTTCAATCCAGGCTTATTCACCTTCATAGTCATATAGATCTAAAATCAGTTTAGCATATATAAGTATTGGTTTCTTTAGTTTTTCAAAAACCACAGTCACCATTATTCTATATGCAGGATAGATATACATTTATCAAAACATCATGTGATCACCATTTCATATTCTTACACAAACTATTAATAAGAGTAGCAACCTCTGTATACAATAATGCTACCATAATGTTGACTATGGTTTTATCAAAAACCAAAGTCACCAAAATGTATAGATGATGATGAACTGAGTTCAGATCTATGTGACTATCTTGGGTTCCTAGTTTCACATTTAACCAAATAGGAAAATGTGGCTGCTGGTTAGATTAATTAGAACCTAAGGTATAGGTGCAGTGCTCTTAAATCCAAAGATCCTCATTGATAAAAGCCACAATCTAGAAACTAGTTTGGGGACATTGGATTATTAGGGAATAGATAATGATTTTATGCACAAACCTTCTTGCATTTGGTTATGAAGGTTTGCATTTGGAGGCACTACTATATGGAAAGATTGCTACTTTTATGTAAGATACATGTTAATGCAAAACTAGAAATACAAAAATTATTAAGAAAAATAATATTTAGAGATGATGTAACTTGCAAATCATTTTCAAATATTAGCATATTTTGAATATGATTCAGATTTGAACAAAATCAATACAAATATAACTGAGCCACCTTTAAAAACTGCAACAAAGACACCTGGTGTAAAATAGCAGCAATACACCAGTAAAATTTCAATTGAGATAATTTATAAGAAAAGAAGGAATATATAAAAATGGTGCATTAAAATTGATTGAATATGTTAAATTTGTAAAGTGGTGTAAAAAAGAGTTCATAATGATATCAAAAAATATAATTGTGAACTAGTAAGGAAATCTGGAGAAGAGAATAAAGTCTTAAGAGTATAAAACCACATCTTGGTATTGGTAGGAATTAATTTTTGCAATAAGAAAAAAAGATGTAACTATAAAAGAAAGATATCATTAAATGTATAAAAAAGTTCTACCAAGAAATTTATAGCAATAAAGAAATATCTCCTACAATTACTATATTTTTCTTAATTGCCCAGGACATTAAAGGAAAATGTGAGGCAGACAATTAAATTTATGAAGGAAATTCAATATCTCAGAAGAAGCAGAAGAAATATAAAAAATAAGATGTATAATGATTGAAAAATGCAGTATTAATATTTTTTTAAAAGGTGATAAAGAAGATAGTAGAAGTCTTTTATCAGTTCTATACAATTTTTTTCAAAATAATTATAACTTATCTATAGTGAACTTTCAATTTTAATCAAACAAAAGACATGCATGATTTAAAAGTGTTTTAGTACAGTGGATCATATCCAAATATTGAAAGAAATTATAAAAAGTCCAATGAATATGAGTTGCCACTATGAAAACACATTTGATTTAATAAGCATTTCTTTGGTGATTGGATAATCAATGTATAGACATAGATTATTGTCATATTCTGAAGAATATTTATAAAAATGCAACCGCAACAAATAAATTACATAATGATATTGAAAACATGAACACTGAGAAGGATATATGACAGGGCAGTTCCATATCTCAATTTTTTTTATAGCAGTTGATGTGAAAACTTTTTTGGTGTTAAAATAACTATAATCTTCATAAGTCTGCAATTTAAACTACAGATTTAATAAGCATGTCTGTATTACAAAAATTAATATTTATAATTTTTTTTATTTTTTAACTAAGAAGATTATGATTAATGATTAAAATAACCAATCAAACCGACTCTATTCTGCCAGTTGTACAATATGTTAATGTAACAAACAGTCTTTGCTTAAGTTATGTTATACTATTGGTTTTATTATTACGTTTTATGAATGTGTAATTACTATAAACGATTTGAACACTTGGGAAAGCAGGATTATTCAATAATGTAAATACTGTTTCCAAATAACAAATATTAATTTGAAGTAATACGATTTTTGTGAATCATTCTGGAATAATGAATAAAATTTAATATTTGGTTCTCTATTAAAAGTTTTTACAAAATTTAGACTTTTTTCAATACCAAATGGCTCAATTTTATCTCATGTAATATGCAAAAGATTGTCAAGGCAAAATACTTTATCAAACATTAATAGAAAAATTGCAGATTTTTCTATAATATTATATTATTCCTATACATGGATAAAAGCAGGGCAGCCACATAATTAAAAGATATCTTTCTGCAAGTTTTAGGACACGCACCCTTCCCCTCAGTCATTCTATGAAATAAAATGTGCACATTAACCCTTTAACTGTCCAATTGTTCATTCGCTGCAGGTGGTATCACTCAAAGCTTTTAATTAGCCGATGCACAAAATAATGTATCAATTTTTCAAAAGTTATTGACCGTTTTTTTAAATATATTCACTTTAGTTTCGTTTTTAAAAAGTATATTAGTAATTTCTCACATTATAAAAATAAACGAAAGTTTGTTCAAAAATAAATTTTGATTTTTAATTTTAAAAATATTTGTTACGGTTGACATGAAAAGAAACGGCAATCATAATTTCACGTTATGATTTTTTTTTCCCGACTTTGCAATAAATAAATAATTCTTGCTAAAATCGTAACTATTTTTGTAAAATAATATTTATTTTTGACATATTATATGAAAATAATTTGTATTTTATTTGTATTTCATCAAAAAATATTTTTAAAATGCTCTAAAACATTCGTTTATCATTTTCAAAATAAAACAAAAGCGTTCGTAAATTTTTAATTTTTGGCAGCCATATAAAAATTTTAACAGCCAATAAGATTCAAGAAAAGATGATGAGAAGGCGGAGCTTTTCCATTTTCTTTTGTTTACAAAATTTCAACAGCCAATAAGATTCAAGAAAAGATGTGAAAAGGCAGTGCTTAGTTTTTGTTTGACATAAATCATCAATTAATTGATTTTTTACTTGTAAAATAATTCAATAGATGGCAGTATATTATAAAACTTTTTGCGTTCTAAAAAATGACGTCAAAACCGTAAACGTAGTCCAAAAACTAAGCAATTTACAGCGATGTCAAATTTACTCGATTAAAAACGAATTTAACGAATATGTATCAAAAATTGCCTCGATTAAGAACGAGTCAAACAGTTAAAAGGTTAAAAGTGGTTTTGCAAGAAAAAGTTGAAAATATGTCTGTAATCATTCAACGAGTTGGTATATGCCTTACGGGTTTTATTAATTTATTTCTATAAAATAAACCCGGAGAATAAACACATGCTAAAATAAAACAAATTAATGTATAAAACAATTGATTTTTTTTTTTTTCAAAAGTTTTTATATTATTTTTTGAACAATCCTGCAAAGTTACTACTAGGGATAAGAAATGTCTACAAATAAGATATTTTTTTAATATTTTAAGTGTTTTTATCATATTTAAAAATATCACTACCACACGCACTCATGAAAACATTGCTCTGCTTTTTTCCTCTTTGTAGACTGGGCTCTGATATTAAATAAACTAATCTAGTTTGATTACTTGGCTATTAAAAATATCTACAGCCAGAGTATGAGAGAGTTCACTGTGTCCCCATTATTTTGTCTGTACCAATATTTAGATTAGCTTTATCTGACAGATTGAAAATTTATTAAAATAGTTTTTGTTAGTTTGAAAATTCATTCATAATCTCATATGCATAAACATTCATTTTTTATTAACAAAGCTGTATTTCTTCAATAATAAAATATTTATACTATTATTTAATTTTTATGAGGTGTTATTCCACTACTAATAACTAAAAATTATTTCATATATATATAATTCAATATTTTAAATTTTCATACTTATATTATTCATTAATATAACTTATATTTCATTAGAACCACCAAACTAGGTCAATTTTAAATAGCATAATTGATATAACTCTTATATTCCATTAGCACCTTCTTGTTAAAAAGTTGTTTGTTTTAATAATCCATAAGGTACCTTTCCATCAGAACCTCACATACATAACTTGCTGATGCATTTTTTAACTTTTTTTGAGTATGGACAACACTGACAGCATCCATGCATTTATGGCATTAATTTACTCTCTAAATGCTATTTTTAATGCTACTTTACCATATAAAACTGTCACCTTAGGAATTTTTTTACTACTAATAAATTAATAATATTTAAATATAGCATTATATCAATGAGGTAAAATTTGTCATGTTGCTAATTGGTTGTTTCTTGTTCTCTCCATTTTGCCAATGATTTTGACAGATCTATTTTTTTGATTTTGATTTTCAAAGTGAAAATGTATGTTTAAAACTTTTTTAACACATTTATTATTTTTCCACACAATATTTATGAAATATTAATTATTTTAGAAGAATAATTCAGATTTTAGCAGAAAATATTTGCTTTTACATAACAGCAAATTGAGAATAATGTAAGGCTGCAATTTATAAATGGATGACAAATATATATTTTTTGTTTACTGGAATAAATTATTTTCATCAATATAAATAGAAATTTATTTTTTAAAAAAAAAATTGTTTACTTTGATAATCTAACTAATTAAGTTGCATTTTAAAAACTAAACTAAAACAAGCATAGTTTTAAAAGACAAATACAACTTTACTGCTGATTCTGTAACTGACTAATCAAAAGTTTATAATTTTAATTCAGTCTGCCAATAGGGATTTTGTATTAAGAAAGGGATAACAAAATAGTTTCACTTGTTTTCATTCAATAATAAAATATTTACACTACATATTTTTTTATTACTTATTAATAACTAAGTTCTATTATATATATTATATGACATTATATGGTTTGATAATTAGGCATTTAACCAGGATTTACATAAGGAATAAAAATCTACATCTTTATATTTACATTGTTTATTCAATACATTTTTTAACATCAATTAAATCACCTTGCAGTTTATTTTGTTTATTGGTAGGTTATATTATTGGATAATTATAAAAGAAATCAAACAATTGGTTTGTTCCGCTAGATACATTTTTAAAACTCTGTTTGTATTCCATAATATTATTACCATAAAATTTGTTAAAACCTAAATATTTTGATGAGTGACAACAATTCTATTAAAAATTATGTTTTTTACTCATTCTATTTTCCTTAAATTTGTACTGTACTTTGGATTATAGATCAATTATGAGTCTTTAGCTAAAGAACAAACCTAAGTCCACATTCAAGGAACACCTGTTTAGTAAACCATGTAAAAAGACAATATGGGATATAAAGAAGATAATATTATTAAAAATAGGAAAAGCTATTTAGAAAAACATGTAAAAAGATCATATGGCATAATAAAAATAATAAAACGATAATATTGTTAGTAAAAATGCTTTACACAAAACAGCATTGGAATCAATCCCAAATCATCACTCAGATTCCAGAGTCAGTCACTCTCTCAATACTCTAAATTGAGCAAGACATTTAAACACAGTAAAATATCATTGATGAACATAATTTCATCACATGCAGAATTACTATAATTATGAGGCAATATTTTTTTAAATAAGTTTTAGTTGGAAATAAATCATTAATGTTGTGAAACTTTTTATATAAATTAGGATATTTAAGTAAACATGATTGGGAAATTTATACATTTTTATTTACATAAAAATTTTATTAATTATTTTGGTGATATAGCACCTCCATGATGAAGTATATTTGTGCCTCACACAAACTGCATACCACATGTAATGGCCATGTATAAAAGTATATAACTATAACCATATTTGGAATGAAGAATTACAAATCAATGATATTTGGTTGCTATAATGACAGAAATAAGTTTCCCTTTTGCCTGTGGCCTAAGCTCTTCTTTACATCTGAAGCTACTTTATATAATAACAATTTCAAAAATGAAATTTAATTCATTATAGTTGTTAATACATAATTAACTTCAGATCAAATTTATATCTCAATATTTATTATGCATTATTAATATCTACAGTGAATTAAATTTTATTCTCTTGATAATATTTACATTCACTTTTCAGATTAAAATTTAATCTGCAGGCAAAAGTGGAATATATTTGGTTATCCTAGCAACTAGATATTACTGCTGTGAAACTTCAGATGCTATTTACAAATAGTTACTTGAAATGTCTTCATTCCAAATACAATTGCAAAATATTTCAATGGTGAAGTTATTCTATATTATATATGTATAAATTTAAATGTTTTTATGATTCTTTTTAGCCCAGTTTGAATAAAAGTCATCTATAGAGGTAGCTTATATAAATGCATCTTTTTGTAATAATAAAAAAAGATAATCAAAATTAAAATAACATAATAGGCAGGAATTTAATTAAAAGAAAAGACAAATTTGCAGTTGTAATTCTAGAAGCTTATGAATAGACATTGAAAAATGATAAAATATATTCATAATCAACAAGAAAATATAATATTAATTACATAGTAATCAAATAATTTAAATGTAAAACACACAATTTAATCTTACACAAAAAGTTCACAACCAAACATTGAAATTATTTGTAATTACATAATAAATTCATGACTAAAAATATAATTAAGTTCCACTAATAATGTGAATAAAGATAAATACTTAATACTGAAATGGTGAGTTGAGTAATTTTAATAAATTAATATTTAAATTTTGAAAAAAAAAAACTTTTATCTCATATACTATTATTAAATAATATATATTTTTTATTTTAAATTAAAATATTTGAACTAACACATGAACAGTATTGAAAACAACATTCTGGTGAAACCAAAGGAGAGAATGATAATGAGCTTTTATAAAAATAAAAGGTTAGATTTTAAACTACATCAATTTTAAATAATAATTTTTTTTAAATTTATGTAATATTGAATATTTAATTTATAAAATGTCAATAGAAAAATATATTGATCAGCCAGAAAATGGGTGACTAAGCTAAGTGATTTCCTTCTTTCATGAAGTATAAGTCTATCTCAAAATTTACTTATTTAAATTTATCAAAATTCCAAAAAAATATATTTAGAAATTTATCCTCTACATGTCTCTAAGTTATTCAAGTTCAAAACTTATTCATTGAGACAGTGATGGTTCTAAATCTTAAAGTTGGGTTCAAGATATCTTCCAATAATATATTTTTTTCATCATGTAAATTGCATGAATTTAGCTATGTGAGTGGACTAGCAATAGTTAGCTCTTGTTAAACTTAGGACATACTTTTGAAAAATTTCATACTGTTATTCATACTGAAAGTCATTTTCAGCTTGCAAGATGATTTAATATCACTCATTATTAATTTCCAAAAGCTCTTTCAAATAGCTAGAAATTTCTGTTACTATTATTACAAATTGCAAACCAACAAGACTAAAAGTTTCTCAGAATGAGCAGCAAGAATTAGATCAAATATAATTTAATAAACTTGCCTTACATATATATATTTCCTCTACTACTATATCATTATTCCAAGGGCATTATTTTATTTTTTACATGTATTTCTTTTTTTCCTATCAATTTTCAATTCTAAACACATAAAAAAAAGATTATATTTCTGAAATATATATTTATAAAACACACAAACAACAAACACATGATTTTTTTTTGTAAAATTCTGCTAGACTTTATAATTAATGATTTATAGATATTATTTAACATAACAATATTTAATGTTATTTTTCTCTTTACTCAATCTTAAATTTTTTTGTTGCATTAGTAATTAATTGTAAATAATGTAACTTTATTGTCTTTGTATTTATTATATAAACTTAAAGTCTGTGAAACTTATATTTATTACATAAGCTAGCTCTTTCTAAATATGAAGAAAGACTAATTCTTTTTAATATATGTATATATACCCAGTGCAATCTGAATGCAATATATATATATATGTGTGTGTGTGTGTAAAATAAATATTTTTCATTTTACTGTCAGCCATGTAGTCTTCCACTTGATGATAATAAATAAATAAATAAAGCAATACAAAAGAATTTACAGAAAATTATATAAAATACAATAGCTTAAAATAATGGAGTCAATGTAATAATAATAATAATGTTCAAATTATGAAATAAATTATTAAATGACATTTAAAAATAATAATAAATAGTTGTTAAAATTATTTAAATTTAAAAGAAACTAGTAAATTATATAAACTAAATTAATATTTCCTCTTATCAAAGATTAAAGGAATGTATGGAATATATTGCAAAACAATTCAATTAAGTATACTAATATTAATATAAATAGATTTTAAATTAATTGATTAAGTCTGTTTTCATATATGATATTCAAAAACATGGGGAAAATTCAATCAATTTAATACTTACAGTGTTTTGAAAAATCGATCAATTAAATAATAATGCTTTTAAAATTCATGTAATTACAATAAAATGAAGTCATAAAGATGTTGAAAATAAGATCTTATCAAAGTTTTTAAAAAAAAGATCAAAGGTATTAAAAATAAAAGATCAAAAGTTTTTATAGTCATTTTTTTAAATTAGCCAGTCTGGAATTTTGCTTTTTTCATCTTTAGGATGATTGAGTACAAAAGAGAAAAGACTATTAATTTTTTGAAATTTATCTGAGACCCTTTATGAATCTGATCAAGCTATTTAAAAAAAATATCTACACAAAATAAAGAAAAAATGTTTACACCTCAAGTTTTAGAGTCAGGAAATTGATAAAGGACAGGTAAAACTCTCCACATAGTATTGCCACTCAGTGCAACTCTCAGATCCAAGGCTCCTCACTGACAAAGTCCACAAGAGTAGGCACTAGATAGGGATTTTATGCACAAGCCTTATGGCATCCATTGATTACTCTGGCTTGCACTGAGTGGCACTACTGTATGGAGAGTTTTGCCTGTTTAATAGCAATTATAAGCAAGCATAAGAAATGGTGATCATGTGATGTTTATTGATAAATGACATTATAATAAATTGTAAAGAAAATAACACAAATATAAATGGAATCAATTAATGCATGTCACTGTGGGAGAAATCTCAACCTGAAAAAAAAATCCTGAAAATAATGTATAGAGAATTCAGAAAATAATATTTATATTACATAAAAGGAAAAAAAAAGGAAAAAAATCTTTTTGATTAAATTATTATCCTAACATATTAATCAATCATTTTACAAATTATATTTTGTTAAGTATAAAGTGTTTATATATTGATTGATTGATTGATTGATTGATTGATTGATTGATTGATTGATTGATTGATTGATTAAATAAAGAAGTGAATGTTTTATTTTTTAAAAAGGCAGCATTTGTTGTTAAGGTTCTATAAATAATGGAGTTGCACTTTAAAACACCTAAAATACCAAATTTGCTTCATCTTTGCTTTTATTATATATGAAATGTGATTAGTTAAAATGTTATCTTCTTTTTAAAAAAATAATTGTCTTTTCATATAGAAATTGTCAGCCAATATCTAAAATTAGATTAAATAATCAGGATGTGATATTCACTTATGTAAAATATTTAATGTGAAGCATCCAAGTGTCAAAATAATAAATAGTAATATAATTATTAGGGTTTTAAATTAAAGATTTATTTTGAAGTTCAATCAAGATCATTTGTACATAAATTGGGCCTCTTTAGATTAGTACAAGTTACATTTCATGTGTGTAAAACGTAAAATCTAAATGAAGTTGTTACATCATTGTTGAATGGTTGGAATATACTATATATAGATAGAAAACTTGTTTACAATTTTGTCTTGTAAATCGGATGTTGAATTTCAAAAGAAACTATGTCACATATCTGAGTTGAATTATTATTAAATTTGTAATCATATTCACAATAATCATTTCTGTAATTAATCTTAGTAATTATTATTTCAGGATTTGAATCTAAAGTAACTACTCTCTAGAATTATCATTGTACAGAATGTGTATTGATTATAATAATCCTATATATATATATATGCAACTATACTCTGAAGCTAATAATAGGATTAAATGTATCACATTTGTTAATGTTAGCCATATGCAGAATTATACTAGGGTGAATTGAATGCTAGGAATTTGCACTATGGCAAGTGTGTACAATCATAGAATCATATTATTATTATAATATTTAACTGAAAGATTAGTGTTTTAAAATTATTCAAATAAACTTTGGACACTTTACAAATAAATACTATCATTTTGTATGCATGTGAAAAATAATGTTTTATTAAAGCAATTATTATAATTAAATTATGATTATAAAAATAATCAAATTACTGAATTAAAAAATTGTCATAAAGCTTTTTGATATAGTCTGTAATGTAAGCATGTTTAGGAGAAAAGAACATTATGTCTTGTCTGACAATTATGACTCTTTGTAAATAATCTATTATTTGTTTAAGTAGTGAGCTAACTTTTTTATATTGTTTGGTCTGCATATTAATTCTATATACAATTATACTTTCCATATAATTTTATGTTCATTCCATCTACAGTAAAATTATTTGAAATTTTTTGGGATCTCCGCAGTGCAGCTTCAATCAAATAGCTATAATAAACACCCTTTTTCTGAGAAGAATGAATGGCATAGTTGATCAGACAAAAATTATTTTTCTTTTATTACAATTACTTGCTGAAAACATTTCTAACATTGGCTAAGGAAAAGGTTTATTTTGTATCTTTATTTATTAACAGTATCTGAGTGTTCTTTTGGCTAGAGAAGCCAGATTCATAGTACCTATAAAGTGGATAGTATATTGCAATGTTTATAAGCAAAATGTTAATTATTTAAATGTTATTTACATATTCCAATTGATTGAGAATGGGATGGAATTCTCTTTTTTATTAATGGCATGGTTGCCATATGTACTAAACCACACACCATCTCACTCCAATAAAACACTATTAATGTTTATTAGATTGAAGATGTGGCCTGTATTTCTAGTGGCTATATTTTGCCCTAGACTCACTGTAATATACAGATTTTCAAATAGCATTGCTGCATTCACTTTTATATACAATCTCAGGTGTTTTTTAGTATTGTTTAGCAGTCAGTTCAAAGAAGATCTAAGCTATCATATATAATATAAATATTCAATTCCCCCCCTCCTAACCTAAATCAATTTCTAAACCCTACCAAACATAAAATATTCCTTCATCAAACAACTCAGACCATATATAAAATTGAGTGTAGCAACACTGCTTGCACATTTATATATTATGGTGAGTCTAAGGCAAATATAATCACTAAAATCTCCCAACATAAATACTTATATAGGCAAGTTAGAAATGACCCAGAATATCAATCTGTTATTGGGAGCACATACAGAAATCCAAGCACATCTTTGATCCAATAAATGTTAAAATTCTTTGCATGTAGCAAGATAACAGAAAGCAAAAAGTGAAGGAAGCATGGTTTGTTGCAAACAGCAGCCATGCCATTAGTAAAAAAAGAATTGTGTCCAATTCTCAAACAAAGGGAATATGCAAGTAACTAATTTAAATAATTAGCATTTTATCTATAAATATTGCAGCATACCAGATATCTTATGAGTGCTAGGAATCTAGTTTCCCTAGCCAAAAGCATGCTCAACTACTATTCATAAATAAAGATACAAAATAAACTTTATTCTTAGCCAATGTTAAAAATATATTCAGCAACTAATTACAAACAAAAAAAAAAAAGGGTAACTACTTCATTTTTTTTTTGTGTGTATTGCAATTAAAAAACATAAAATAATAAATAAAGCTGAAGTTATGAATAAAAAATAGAATATAAGTACTTATCAGGTTTCAAGTGGATCCTGAGAACAATGAAATGCAATTGTGAAGATTCCACTTGGAGATATATTTATAATAAAGGGTTTATTGCATAATAAAGAAAATATACAAATCAAAAACATGCAGAATGAAAACAAGATGAAAATGATCAGGTGTGATTATTGCAAAAGAAAATTTAGAAACAAGCTGTGAGGAGAATAATGTAAAAAAAAAAGATGATATAGAGAGTTCTAATATGAAGATTGTTGATCAAGACAATAATATACATAAACAAATAAAGCAAAAACAGTCTAAGGAAGAAATAAAAAATCCTGAAAAGAATGCTGCAGCATCATCACTTAGATATGATGAAGATATTTAACATATTATGGACAAAATGGAAAATGGGTTAAAGCAGATAAAAAAAACCATTTTGATTAAAAATTAGAAAAGATGGAAAATAAACAAAAGCAAAAAGAAAAACAAATGTATCAAAAGATAAAAAATTCATATCCAGCATATGCACAAAAAATAGAGGATTTATAAAAACAATAGCAATTAATACAAATGATGTATGATGCAAAGCAATTTAAAAAAAGATAGAAAATTATAAGAAATAAATGAACTTACAATATGAGCAAATTAATCAGAAATTAGGAAAAAAATCATTTGCAACTATAGTTAATTAATGAAAAGCTAGATTGTAATAATTGAAAGTTTGCTAGTCTTTCACATGCATGATTGTCTCTCAGACAGCCAATCAGATTTTAAACAGCTGTCTTAAGAACGATCAGGCTTCGACACATGACATGGAGAGATGAAATAAATAATCCTAAAGATTCATAAACAGATAAATCAAAATACTGAAGATGAACCAGCTGAATTAGACCAAAAGTGAGATGATCCAATGCAAGTAGAGAAATCAATACAAAAAAATAAGCAACTGCAGCTTAAAAAATAAACCCTGGATCAGTGCTGAAAAATGAACAAGCTCAATTAGAACTAAGTCAGAAGAAGATGCAAAACTGTTGGAATATGTACAAAGTGAGTTAGAGCAGGAAAAATTAATTGAGCAAATGATTAAATATAAACATATCACATTAAAACAAAATGTTGATGTTAAATAAAACTATTGAAAAAAATAGAAATGGAGCAAAAACAGACTTAAATAGTAGACCTAATCATAGAAGGTGGATCTTATATATTAAAACAAGATAAAAATGATGAAGTAAAACTATATAAAGAAGTAGAAATTGAAGAACTGGTAATAAATGAGAGACCAAATGGCAAAATATAAATCTATTAAATTAAATAAGAGGAAGACAGTGAATTGAAACTACTACAAAAACAGAAAGTGATCAAGAACAGGTACAAGAAAAAATCCAAATATAAGAAGATAAGCTTTAAGAATTACCATATTTTGCAATTGTCAGAAAAGAAACTGATGACTTGTTGTTTGAATAATCAATAATCATAACCCTATTAGTTAAAAACTAAAACATTCTAAGAATTATTTTTTATAATACAAACATACTTATTAAATCCAGTTTAAATTATAGGCTCACGTCAAGCATTGGTGGTCGAGAAGTCAGCGACAGCTTTACAAGCAGTTGTCCCGCAATAGCGGGTTTTGCTTCCTGACTGATGCTATGACACATGAGAAAAAAAAAATATAGGCTCATGAAAATATAGACATTTTCATACCACAAATTTTTCACATCAACAATAAATTCTTTATTTTACAAACATTAAAATACATTGTCCAACACGGTCGATTCTTGGAAAATGTTTTATTTTATATTTAGTAAAGACTAAGTTTTTTTTTTTTTAAAGTAATATTCCTCAACTAGACAATGACACGTACTACTTAAATGAAACGTCAGTGCAATATTACCTATAATTACACATTAAAGTGTGATTGTAAAAATACCTCTTTTACATATACAGTGGTTTATAACATTTGAGAAACTGCATACAGATTTTTATTAAGAGACAAACTAATACTACTAATAATCTACGGTTATAACTTTGCCTTAATACTTTATTGATTAGTTATTTTGATAAGCTATAAGATATGATATAAACGTTATATAAACATAAGATAGAATAACGATTCATATTAAATAGTAAATAAAAAAAAAGTTTTAATATGTTTATTTCTCGTCATACCATTTTAATGTCTTGGGATCTAAAGAATTTTTGATATTATCCGTTAAAAAGCAAAAACAAATTATAGACACTAAGGCGCAAATAACATATTTCTATGATGTTAAAAATAAGCTTTATTTTAATTCCTGTCAACCACTTCACTTTTGTTTTCAGATCATTTGTTCATAGCAACTGATTTCTCATAGGTTTAAAATTTATATTGACAAAAAGGTTAAAGATGTGAATATGAAGGACTTTAATCATGCAACGTTTTTTTAAAAAAAGTTAAGATACTGTTCTTTTTAACACTTTATTATTTATTTTTAACTTTCCAATTCAATGATAATGGATAATTCAATTTGATTTAAAAATATATCGTTATATAAACGCAAAAGTGCATAAGCTTGGTAATGAAAATGACTAGCATAAACTTAAATATTAATTTGAAATTGTAGCCACTGACTTGCTTTGATTGTTTGTACTTTGTCCATACTTCTAACAGTGGCAACAAAAGATCTTATACGTATTATTTCTTCATCATTTTCAATAATTATCTATACGCTATAAGATTTAAGTTTCTTTAAGTTTAATCCCATTTATCTGATGCATAGAACCCCTTCTTCACATATCTATCTTATTTCATCCAATTGTTTTGAATATGATCTTTTTTCTCAGTCTTTTTAATTTTTTGAGATTCAGTTTGAGATTTAAAATTTTTATCTATTGTTCATTTGTTAGCAACTATATCACCCTCAATGTGATTTTTTAATCTTGTCAATAATATCAATGATATCTGTTTATACATTTTATTTTTGGTCCATTTTTAATATATCACTATACTTCAATCTGTTGTCTGTAATAATTTCATGAACCATACAAAGTCATTGCAAAAATTTTGCTTGTCAAACACAATAATTTCTACAAAAGTATTTCATTTATGTTTAAATATATAAGTCATGGGAACCATTGTTTTCTTTTTAATTTTTACTCTGATAAAAAAAAACATTTTCAAATTTATACTATCAAGTTTCCTTTTCATCTTTTCAAAAAAATCTTATCTTTTATTACAATTTATCTTAATTGCTTTTATCTAAAAACCTTTGCAATATTTCCTAAGCTCTGGAACATTAATTTACAACACCAATATTATCCTCAAAATTGAGATCTACTTTATTCATATTTCTTCTGTTTTTCCTTTAACCTGTAATGTAAATGATACATATGGTAAAATGATACTACTCATTAGAAAAACATAATTTTATGATATAATTACAAGTCCAAATAGACATTTAAAATAAGTAAAACAAATAAAAATAATTACTTTAGTCTTTTGCCATCTGCATTATTGTTACTGTCATTATTAATAGTTGCAGACCTTCCTAATGATTTTAAAAATATATTATATTTTTTTTCAATATGGTTTTATTAGCAATTTTTCTGGTGTTATTCAAAAGTCCAATCATTGAATTTTCTTTGACTGCTTAACTATTTTATATAAAGTGATGAGTTGATAGTTGAAATATTTAAAATTTGGAAAAAAATTGGTGTAGACCAACATTTTGTTCAAGTTATCTGCATGGTCCAAGAGTAGTTATTACTGAAATGAAATGAACTAATGCAAGACATAAATAATTTATTTAAGAATTCTTTCACTATTAATCATTTATAAATTCTCTAATACTGGAATTTTTACCATAGTATAAAAATATTCAGCTTATTTGTTTGATGTTAGTCCAAAGTTTTCTTCAAATAAGTTGTAAAAGATCTCAATAAATATAGAAAAGTCATGCATATCTGTAGATTCTAATATCACATTTTTATATATTTTTAGGTTTTGATATTATCACTGTGTTCTTCCTATAATCTGGTATATATTTATTATAATGACAATTGATAAATTGACTTACTGACAATTTTTTAATTTTTTACATACTGTTTTTAATAAAAGTAATAATAATGTCATCATTTATCAGAGATACATTGCAGATTTAATTGCTTTTTATTCAAACTTTTGATATTTGAAAGATGTTGCAGAAGAATCCATTTCTTTATTTTTTGCATTTTTCTAAATTTTTATATAATCGTTAAAAGAATAATATTCACACTTCATCATAATGAAAGTGATTTTTAAAATAATATTTAAAACTTTTCTGTTATATTGGACAGCCTGCACTACATATTTATCAACACAGTGTGCCACTAGGCCTCTTTATCAGAGTCATCAGAGAGAGAGAAAGTAATGGGTCAGTACACAGAATTGATTAGGAATTTGAGTATGGTTAAAGGAAGAGTAGGAATAGTTGGATTATTACCAAGATTTGATAAAAGGTATATGTTAGATAGGGTATGTTCTATAAATGAGAGATTGAAAGAATTGTGTGAGAGAAATGATGTTACATTTGTGGATGTGTGGGATTTTATTATTGGAAAGAGGGAGTTATATAGTAAAGATGGGTTGCACTTAGGGAAACAATGAAGTGAAGTTTTAGGGAGTCTGATTTATAAAGAATGTAGTTTGGGAAACTTGTAATGGGGGTGAGATTTTAAATTGTAGTGTTATTAAAAATAAGAAGAATGGATGGGAGGTAAGGAATAAACAAAGGGCAGTTGATTTAGATATAAGTGTAGATGTGGAGAGGGAATGGGTCTGTAAAATTAATGGAAAACAAGTTATTTATAAACATAATGGAGAAGAAAAAAAAAATTATAAATGAGTAGTTAAGAAAGAAAAAATTGTTAAAATTGGGTATTTGAATATGCAAGGTGGTAGGAGACCAGAAAAGTGGCAGTAGTTAAACAAAGCAATTGAAAATGAAGAACTTGAGGTATTAGCAGTAGTGGAAATATATCTAAGAGAAGAAGAAGAACCTGTTTTGGAAGATTTGGTATGGCAGGATATAAATAGAAAAGAGAAAGAAAAAAATGGTGGTGGTATAGGTGTTATATCAAAAAAATATTTAAATACTATTAAATGCCAAGAACATTTATGGTTTGAAATAAGGTTGGGAACACAAGAATGGATGGTAGCTATAGTTTATATAGCTACTGGAGATAGTCAAACTATAATGGAGTGGAACAATAGCATATATGAGTGCCTAGTTAAAGATATACAGAGTTTTAAAAAAAAGCAGAAGAGAACAATGGTTATAGGAGATATGAATGGGCATATTAAAGAAATTGATGATGTAGATAATAAGAACGGACAGCTTTTGAAGAAATTTTGTCAGAGAGTAAATTTGAGCATTGGAAGCTTATCAAATATTTATGAGGGACAATACACATGGTCTAGAAATAATATATCCCACACATTAGATTATGTATTGGTAGAGAAAGAGGGAATGAATAAAGTATGGAAAATCAAGGTGTTTGATAATGAAGAGAGAGTATGTAATAGTGATCATAATTTCTTTGTAATTAAAATGGTTAGTAATGTGATGGAAAATAGAAATAAAAGAAACAATAGTGAAAGATGTGGATGGAGAGTGAATGATAAGAATAAGTTAGAGGAGTATAAAATACAAGTTGAAGAAACTATGGAAGTGATGGTTGAAAATGAATATGAGGACTGGTGTGATGAAATAGAAAAAGTGACAACTAGTGTTTTAGGTGAGAATATTCAGAAGAATAAAAGTAATAGAAAAATGAGAGTTAGTAAAAGTGTAAAAGAGAGGAAAAAAGCATGCAGAGAATATAAGTGTGCTATTAAGAACAAAGAAAATGAAAAAGATATTAATGCTAAATGGGAAAAGTACTTAGAAAAGAAGAAGTTAGCTAAAATAGATAATTATACAGAGAGAATGAAACTAAATAGTAAGTTATTGGATGATATTAATAAAAGTGGAAGAGGGGAGTAAAAAATTTGGGATTACATTAAAAGAAGAAATTTAGGGGAGAGAGATAGTATTACTGGATGAGGAGGGAATATAGTGTAGCTCTAGAGAAGAATTAGAGAGAATATTGAACAGTTATGTAATGGATATAGAAAAGATGTTAGATGTAAAGGACAGAGGGATAGTAAATATGAAAGCATATACTAATGGGAATATTAGGTTTACAGAAAATAAACTGAATGAGGCAGGAAAGAATTTGAGAAGTGGTAAGGCAAGAGAGTTAGATGGATGGACAGCAGAAATGGTAATGAATTTAGGGCATTGGGCAAAAGTAAAGTTACTATCATGTTTTAATAAGCTGGCACAGAAGAGAGTTTTTCTGGGTAGTTGGAGTAATATGAGAGTAAAATTATTATTTAAAAGAAAAGGTAAGGATCATAGAAAGTTAAATAATTATAGACCAATAGCGGTAACATCAGTTTTATATCAATTTTTTTTCATACATGGTGGCTGGAAGAGTTGCAAAATGGATGGAAGAAAATAATATAGTGGGCAAAATGCAAGAGGTTTTAGGTCAGAAACGCATGTAGAAAATAGTTTATTTGTAGTTATACAACTTATGGATATGAGTAGGAATTCAGGTAGACATTTATATATGAGTTTTATAGATATAGAGAAGGCATATGATAGAATGAATAGAAATAGATTATGGATAAGTTTAGCAAATCTGGGAATGGATGAAGCTTTAGTAGGTGTTATTAAAAAATATATGAAAATAATTACTATACATATCAATTAGGGGATATAGAATCAGTTAAAGTTAAAAATGGGTGGGACTAAGGCAAGGATGCCCTGTGTCACTTATTTTGTTTGTGTTGTATTTGAGTGAAATAAAGAGAGCAATAGAAAGACTAGGAAGAGGGATAGAGATACCATTAATACATTGTTGGGTCTTTTTTGCGGATGATGTCTTTTTGTGTGCAGAAAGAAGAGAAGATATGGAAGTTATGCTGAGGACATGTGCAAGGGTGGGTAAAGATATGGGGATTAAATTTAGTGAAGAAAAATCAAATATAATGATGGTGAATACTGAGAAAGAGAAGACAAAGATTTCTTATTGGGGGATATAAAGTTAAGTGTGGTGAATAGATATAATTATTTGGGAATCATCTTGAGTGTTAAGAAAAATTGTTTGGATGAATGGAAAAAAAAATTGATAAATGAAGCAAATAAAAGAAAGGGATTGATAAAGAAATTAACAGTGTTTTCATATAATAAATATGATATAGCTAGAATTGTATGAAAGGGAATGGCAGTAGCAGGATTACCATACAGCAATGATGTGTTATGTGTTAGTAAATGGGTATTAGATTACTTAGAAAAAGTACAAAGGAAAGTAGGAAGATGTGTGTTAGATGCAGAGGTGTGGACAGCAAAGGAGGCAATTCAAGGAGAAATGGGATGGTCAAGTTTTTATATGAGGGATACAAAAAGCAAATTGAAAATTTTTGGTAGATTGCAGTTTATGGATAATAGAAAAATAACCAAAATAGTATTTAATTGGGTTACAAGTAAAAGGCAGGTAACAAGATAGGTGAGAAAGGTAATGTGGTATGCAGAAGATTTGGATAAAGAATTTATGTTAGTATGTTTGTACAAAAGGTGGGATGATTGTGTTAGGAGGATTGTTGAGTGTTATAGTGGTAAGGAGTGGGATAAAAGAATACATGCATTAATAAAGAATAGGGAGTTGTAGAGATGGAGAACTAGTATGGAAAGTAAAATGAGTTTAAATATACATAGAAGTAAACGGAACATTGGGTGTGAGTTAATTCGTGATAATAGTAAGGAAAATAGTGTATTGTTTAAGGCTGGAATGGGATCTTTAGCAACAAGGGAATATACATGTAAATGGAAAAATATGGGTGATTTAGTCTGCCAGTTGTGTAAGGAAGACATAGAAAATATTAGGCATCTGTTACTTCAATGTAAATGCTTGGAAGCAGAAAGGGTACAAATAATGAAGTTATGGAAGATTAAATATGAACAAAGTGATTATACAGAAAGAGAGTTATTGGTTTTTATGCTAGGTTTGGGAAAAGATAAGGAGGATTTAGATATGACAGTCATGAAGTTGACAAAGATTATGTTGTGGAAATGGGATGGAGCAGATTATGGGAAAACTTAGGGTGGACAATGGAAAGGGAAGGTAAATTGGCTAACAGGTTTCTCTGAGCATAGCTGCTGAGAGATTCCTGATTCTGTTTAAGGAGAAGTCATGGGGCATCACATCACATCTCATCACAGAATACTTATTTATTTATGGTTAACCTCGATATTCATTAAGTGCCTACACAGCTGTTTACTTACATATACATTAATTATTACCATTAGATCAAGGAGAGTAAAGATTCTTGATCAAATAAACAATTGGTAGGGCAGACAACAGTAAATAAATGCCAGACAAATCTAAAACTTAACAACAATGTTTATTAATGAAATAACAATAGTAAAAATAATAACTAACTTACATTAATGGATGTGTTTGAACTGTACTTAGCTCAATCATATGGAAATTTAGTATTGTATTTGTCAATTGATTGTTTTGATTCTCCCCTTTGAATTAATTTTATTCATTAAGTAATTGAATGTAATTATAATAGAATTCTCCTTGTGCTTGAAAATTGCAGATGTGTGCACTTATATCTCTGTAAAACATTACTTACCAAAAAAAAGCATAGGCAGATTTTATTATCACACAATTTACACATGCAAAATTTTTATAACACAGCTCATATGCTATGCAAGACTTGAGAGAAAACAGGAACTGAACAATAATAAATAGGCCCAAGATAACCTGTGTTAAATGACAGTAAAAATGTACATAAAAATGCATAAAAAGCTTAACTATACTTGACCCAATGCCAAAGCAATAATGAGCAGTTTTCAGGCAGTAAATAAACATAGGTTATGAAAAATATATATATATCAGCATAAAAATAAATAAAAGGCCAAATAAATAAATAAACCTCCCATGGGATCTGAAAAGGCATCATTTATATGTACATACACACACAACCTAATGTTCTCTGTTTCTTTCAGGCATATATAATAAGCATGAGTGAACTGTTATTACATTAACAGTATGAATATACATAACAAATTATTATACACACATCCATCTACATAAAAAAAATGTAAATACGTTGAGTTCTAAGACATAAGTAATTAATATGTCTTTTAAAAAAAATATTAATTCCGAGTTGTTGTTTTTTAAAATCTAATTTACAAAATTCTTTTACTTTTGCTGAGAAAACAATGATGAGTGAAAGAAGGAAAATCTGTTATAAGATTCTTTTTAATTTTAAAACAATAAAAAAATAAGTAATTTTATAAACTATAGCATTTTCAACTGTTGAAGAAATTAACTGACTAATCAATTATCAAAGACATTCATGGGTTGAAACCAAAATATTTATTGTCTACAATACCTATATAAATGACTAAGATCAATAAATAAAATTTAATAAAATTGAAATATATATGAGATAAATATAAATTAATGAAACACAATTTATATGCGACCAATTGTCACTGGATTACTGATATATATATGTAAACAACAGTTCTTATAAAGGTTTTACTGTTAGTGTGTAATGATGGATTGGAGAGGTATTACATTTTATACAGGTTAATTAAATAAGAATGTACTCTTGGCAGATTGATATATTTTCAGGGGATCTTCTTGTTTCTTGGTTGTTGAGAAGTGCTTTGTTCTAACAAGTTCTAAGATACCAGAATTGGCTAGCTCATGAAATCAGTTGGCAGGTAAATTTAGCATATTCTGGCAAAAGAGGAGTTCATGCTGTAGAGAAATTTTTCTTGGTGGTGCCTTAGCCACACATAGCTTTAGATATGTAAACTGAAGTGATTTCAATTAAACGTTTTTAGCTAATTGAATAATTATTTTAAAAATTCTTGCACATAAAAGAGAATGATGATGAAATATATCAATAATTACCTTATATTTTTAAAGATTAATAACAGATAAACACAACCATTTCCATAGATATCCTGAACTGAAGGTGATTTAGACTTTCCAAAAATAATATGCATAGTGTAACTTTATAAAACACTTAATGACAACAAAGTGTAAGCAGCACAATCACCTGAAATAGAAATATTATAAGACAATATACTTTTTACAACAAGACTCATAAATAGTTAACAAAACAGATGTAGGCAAAAATTTAACCAAATAATAAAATAAATAGTTATTCTTACATAACCTCAAACACAAATATACAATATGACTTGACCAAGATAACCTAGAATCAATAAAAACTCCCAAATAAGAATTATTATCAACAAAAACAATATTTCTACAAGTACAAATGCTATTACAATGAACTCTATATTGGTAACAAATAGAAATATTCAAAGAATGAGAAAGAAATTTATATGATAAAAGAATAGCTCTCATTTTATTACAAGTGACTATCAAACAATTTAACATAAGCCAATTACTAATTAAAACCAAATCCTTATTAATTATTTGCTCAAGATGAGTATATGAAACAGTACCAAAAGACAGAGCAATATCATCAGCAAAAACATAAATCACTGAATTTAAAGGCAATGCAAAATATCATTAATATAAATCAAAAATAGCATAGGATCAAGTATAGAATTCTGTGGAACTCCATAATTTATCAATTTAAAATTACCAATAATGCCATTGTTTTTGGCTTTTTATTTTTTAAATAATTTTGTAACCAAGAAACAAAATGGCCTCTAAAGCTATATGAACATAATTGCTGAAGAAGAATTTTATGATGAAAAGAGTCAAATGCTTTAGAAATATCTAAATATATGGCTGCAGTCTTAAGACCATTATCTAACAAATATGTAAAATTATACAAATGATTATAAAAAGCATCTAAAGTACTTTTTTTAGCAACAAAACCATACTAATGCACATAAATCACTTTATGCTCACATAAGAAAGACATAATTTTATCCCTGACTGCCATCTCAAACAGCTTAGAAATAATTGAAATAAGTCTGTACTTGAAGATAAGTAATGAAACATCCTTTTTTATAGATTGATGTAATAATACCAATCTTCTACACTCAGGAAATAGACCAGCATTTAATGAAAGATTAAACAAATAAAGCAAATGGGTATAAATATAAGCTTATTATCTTTTAAAATTTTGAAGTTAAATTAACCATACCAGAAGATCTAACATTCAAGTGAGATAAGTGAGTATTAGAAACCCCCCCCCCCATAAATTTATTAAACATAGATTAGTATGATAATAGGTAATTTTTGTACAGAAAAAAAGTAATACAAACATGTAAATTTTGTACAAGTGTTGATTGTTGATTATCTCCTGATTATCAGTTCTCAATTATCAGCTAGTGTTCTGCAGTTCACTGCATCACTTATTTTTATAGTGAATAACAAATATAATCCAATAAATCCTTTGTAGGCTTTTGTCCATGATCTGCATTCATATAATCTTTTCACATTGAGCTTCTGCAATGTCATGTAGCACTTCACTGCTGGAAGGGCACAGTTCTAGAATCTGATATGGCTCAGAAACTCAATATTGCTCTTCTTCATTATCTTTTAAACAGTGTCCACTGGATAACACGTTCTCGAACAGTCAGAATTTAGCATTATTATTTGATGTTCATAATCTATTTATACGGCCAGATGGCATATTTCTATTACAAGATGGACTATTAATTAACATTGATTTTATCATATATACAGATATAGGAATTTTCTCGCTAACAAAATCTGTAGTGACAATAAATTATCAAATGAAATTGGGTTTTTAATTCATGAAAATTTCTTGTTCTCCGAGTGTACTATCATATGCCTAAGGACATTGCAATAGTTGTGAGGGGCAATATCCAACTATGTACAAGTACTGTTTCTTAAAACAAACATCTGTGGTGTAATTATATTCTTAGAAACTTTACCAAAAAAAAAGAAAAGAATATTCAACAGAATCAAAAGCGGAATCATTAAACAAGCTTCCACCTACACTTTCATAAAAATAAACTATTAAAAAGATCAGCAACGTACTTTTCCTTACCTTTAACTTTTAATAAGTGACCATTATTTTTAACAAAATCAATGAGATTAAGGGATTTTTTTTAAACAAGAAATAAATTGTTTTCCAATTCAAAAAAGTATTTTTACCAGAGAGGAATTCCCTAAATAACGCAATTTCGCTGTTTTAATATCAAATCTAATTTCCTTATTAATCTTTTTCAATAATGCTTAACATTCTCAAATTATTTTTTTTAATTAATCGATCAGTTATCCATAACAACAACTTTCCTTTCTTACAAAATGAATTTGATACAATTAGTACACTTGACTCAAAATTAAAATATTTACTCGGTCTAACAAATACATGATCAAGCAAAGATTTGCATGTCTGTGTTCCGCATTTAGACAAAAAAATTTACCTAAGGTAAAACATAATTATATAACATAATCAAATATCTAATCGTTTTTCTCTTTAACTAGCAAATCAATATTTAAATTATCAATAAATACTGAAGAAGATGAATCCATCATAGATAGAAAAGATTCAAATTCATTTATAAAAGGTATAGCAGAGCAAGTACAAACTGTATAAAAAACAATTAAAGAAAAATTTTTAAGAGGAAAAGTAAATATAACCAATGCAGATTTAGCTGTAATAATAATTAAATTCAATATCTATTTATTATGTGCATTTCAACATTTACACTTTAACAGAAATACACAATAAATTAAAAATTAAAAAAACAATAACAAATACAAATTATATACATAAGATTATATATTCTCAATTATAAGATTAGTTTTTTTCTAACATTCATAATAAACTGATCACATATAATATCAATATTACTAAAAGTTAGATTACATACTCCTTGAAATCTATTAATAACTGACTTATTGAAGAAAATATTTTTACATTTATTAACTTTGAAAGTGTGCATTTTTGTTAAGAGACTACTAGGTACTTTCAATTCTATTTTTGATTTACAGTCATTGACATCAATTTTCCCCACAGTTAACTTTTTCAGCAATATCATATCTTCCAACAATTTTCTTTCTTTCAATACTATTTTAACATTTTAATGTTCTTCCGTTATTAATCATGATCCACTACTGCTGCTGCTACTGCTATTCCTCTTCCTCTTCCTACTACTACTCGTCATCCTCCTGCTGCCTCCACCGCCGCCACCACCAATAATAATAATAGCAACAACAACAACAATAATATTTTTAGTAAATTTTTCTTAAAATTATTTTCATGAATTTTTTAAATAACAGGCAAATGTTATTTATTTACAAATCATATATAAGATACAATTCTTTATAAATAGGCATAGTGTTTTTTAGTGTAATCATCTATTACTCTTTAGGCTAAATTTAAAAATTGCTTAGCTAATACTTGTATGTGTGGAAAGAAATATATTGCACTAGCGTAAGAAATTATTGTTACATTACACGTTTCTGAAAACAACAAATATCCTTTATTCAAGAAATGATGAATAAAATATTGATTTTGTCAATTTTTATGAAAAAAAAAAACGAAATAAAAAATAATAGAAAATATGAGAATATTATCTAAAAAACAATGATATAATTATATTTTTTTAAAAAACAGAGCTTTCTTTGCTCCCATAAATCTCTAATATAATAGGTGTGTGCATGTGTATGTGATTTGTACCAAAAGTGTGAATAATGCAATATTATGTAGCTATTTATTATTAGCAAAAGTATTAAATCTATAACAAATAAAGGACTATTATTGTTTGAACACAGTAATTTATCATTTAGGTCGTTTGTCTTGTCAACAAATCAATTCCAAAATTACTGATTTGAATAACTTTTTATAAAAGCCCAAAGTTTTAAAAAAATTATGATTTATAGTAAAATTATGTTCGAAAAAAGAGTATTTAGTAATATTAATCAACACATTAAAATATATGTAACAAAGAGAAAATATGAAATGTGTCATTTTTAAAGGTAACAATATGTGTCTTTTGATTAGTATAACTATATATAAGTATCAACATTATTATTTCAACCATTATTAATTCACTACTGTATGAGGTCTCTCTATGTTCAATTTATCTTCTCTGATGTTTACCCTCTCTTCTCCATATCCCTTCAGCACACTTTATTTTTTCCCATCCATTTCATGTGTAGTCTCTGTCTAGGTCTTTTACAATCTCTTGAAATCCAGTTTAAGATTTCAACTGTTTATCAGTTATAATCTTTTCTAACAATGTGTTCAGTCTAACTGCATTTCAGTCTCTTAATTCTTTCAGTGATTAGCACCTATTTGTAATCTCACATGTGTATTTTGTTTTTGACATCTTATTACTCCTAACATACATCTCTTTATATTTTGTTGAATGGTATGAAGTGTCTGTATTAATCTTCTGCTAAGCATTCAAATGCCAGATCTATAAGGAAGAACTGGTAACACACATTTATTAAAAACCTTTTTCAAATACATAGGTATATTTTCTTTTAATATTAAGTTATTTCTCTTAAAAACACTTCAATCAAGTTTAATTCTATGATTAATTTCATCCAATATGTTTTCATTTGCAGTAATAATCTGATCTATGATATTTCTAGTTGTTAAATTCTTCTATCTCATCATTATCAATATTTATTTTCTTTTTCTGAGAAAATTTATTTAACATTACTTTAGTCTTTTTAACATTTATCTTTAATCCTATTTTCTTAAATTCACCTGATAACTCTGGCAACATTTCCTGAATCTCTAAAGCATTATTTACAAAAAAAAACAAAAAAAAACAATCATATCATCTCAAAATCTAGATGACTTAAATAATTTCCACTAACAACTTGAATTAAACATCAAATTTGTGCATAACAAAATTTTTACTTACATAACTACTGTGCACCATGATATGCAGGATTTAGAGGGAGATGAACAGGCGAATAGTGTTGAATATTAAGTTTATTTAATATTAAGAAAAATCAGAGAGAAAATACATTCACACACCAATTATAGTTTCACTAGACTTACTACAGAAAAAAAATCTCCAGTTCAATGTCAACATTAAATCAGGATAAAGTAAGATTATATAAATGGCAAAGAAACTTGATTAAATAGCTTACAAAATACAAATTGGATATGAGAAAAGTTAGTACAAGTACAATCATTTTTAAACCACTAAACATCACATGATCACCATTTCTTATGCTTACACAGGCTGGAAACTTGTCTGGGGATATTGGATGAGTAGGCACTAGATAGGGATTTTGTGCACAAACCTTCTTGCATCCATTAATCACTCTGGCTTTCACTGGTGGTGCTACTGTATGGTAAGTTTAGCCCTCTGTACAATAATTTTTGTGATTTTTTTGTTTCAAAGTTTAAAAATATGAAATAAATAATCTCATTTATTTTATGGTAAACCATCTGGTCTTCTATATGGTAGTAAGTTGATTTTCTGTTGCTATGAGGATAGCAAATATACTAGTATGAAAGTTTTAAGGAGAATTATATAAAATAAATAGCTTAAAATAAAAGGTTAAAATGTAATAATAATAAGTAAATTTCAAATTTTAGAATAAAATTTAAATGTCATATTTTAAAATAATATTAATTAATATATGTAAATAACCATTTATTTTTTATAGCGCTCTGCTTTATAAATTGTAATACATTAAAGATCAGCCTTTTCAAGATATGTGCATGTGCTTTTCACGAGTGTTAATAATAAATGAATACTTTCACTCCCAACACGAGATATAGTATTTAAGAAAGAATAAAATGAATCCAATGAATCCACCTATTCTTTCCAACCCAAATGCTTATATATGGGCAAATATTAAGTACTGGAATACATGGGAAAATCTTAAGTACTGGAAGTGAAAGAGTGAGGATAGACCACTCACTTTAAATTACTGATTATGATGTCTGAATGAATGAATTCAGACATCGTAATCAGTAATTTAAAGTGAGTGGTCTATCCTCACGCTTTCACTTCCAGTACTTAAGATTTGCCCATATATAAGCATTTGGTAGGAAAGAATAGGTGGATTCATTTTATTCTTTCTTAAATACTATATCTCGTGTTGGGAGTGAAAGTATTCATTTATTATTAACACTCGTAAAAAGCGCATGCACATAGCTTGAAAAGGCTGATTAATTAATATAGTACATTTGTTAAAGTTTAAGAGAAACTAATAAATTATATAAACTATATTAAAACATGTTCTTATCAATTTGTGAAATATATTTTAAAATAATTCAATTAAGTATACTAGTGTTTAAAACAGATTTTTAGTAATTAAATCTAAGTTAATAAAAAGATTAAGACTGTTTTGAGATATGAGAATTCAAGCAATTTGATAATTATGTTATTTTTAAAATTCAGTCAATTAAATAATAATAGTGTTGTTAAAATCGTGTAATTAAAATAAAATAAGGTAATAACAGTATTGAAAATAAGAGATTATCAAAATTAGTCTGTCTGGATTCTAGCTTTATTCATGATATATCAAACCATAATTATGATGACCAAGTAAAAAAGAGAAAAAACTGCTGCCTGTTTAAAGTCTAAGCTGAACCACTTATGAATCTGACCAAATACTTAGAAAAAAATCATTATGACAAATGAAGAAAAGATGTTTAAACCTCAAACTTCAAAGACATGAGAGTGGAAAGGACATTATAGCAAATTGTAAAGAATGTGATATGATTGTAAATATCTATTAATGAATATCATCATGAAAGAAATATTAATCTAAAAAGTACCTCTACAATTAACTGTAGAGAATTCCATAAACAAACTTTATGCCGCATAAATGGGGGGGGGGGGGCACGGTTTATTGATTAGACTCTTATTATAACATTAATCATTTTAATTTTTATTTTACAACCACTTAGCATATATTTAATTCAACAAACTATACTTTATATATATATAAGCATTTTATAATATATTCATTAAAGAAAGAAGTGATTGTTTTATTTAAGAAAAGTCACTATTTGCTGTTATGCAGCTATAATACTTGAGTTGCATTTTAAGACAGCTGAAATGCTAAAATTCACTTCATTTTTTCTTTTATTATATACATGATATGATTAGTTAAAATTTTACTTCCTTTAAAAAAAGTTACTTTTTAACATACAAATTAACAACCAATGTGGAAAATTAGATGAATTAAACAATATGTAATATCCATGCATGTTAAAATAATTGTTTTAGAATGATTATTAGAGTTTTATTTTAAGATTTATTTTGAAATTTGATTGAGTTCATTTAATACATAAATTAATTCTCTTTTGTTTACTGGTCAATTGGATTTTATGTATGCAGTGTTTACAATATAAATACAATTGTTAGATCACTGTTAAATTGTTAAAATATACTATATCTAGATTGTGAATTTATTCTCATTTTTTTCTGGGAAATTGGATTTCAAATGAAACCACCTCACATATTCAGATGGAATTGTTATGAAATTTGAGATTGCATTCAAAACAATCATCTTTATAATTAAGATGAATTATTATTAATTCAGGATTCAAACCTAAACTGATCACTTCCTAAAATTAACATTGTAAGGACCCCATATTAGATAAATGTGACTATGCTATGATAAATGTAATCTATTTGTGAGGTCATCCATATATAAGATTATATTTAGAATGTACTGAAGGCCAGGGATTTGCATTACAAATAGTGTGTTGCATTATACAACCATATAAGTATTATAATATATGATTGAAAGATTAATATCTTAAAATTATTCAATTAAACTTTGAACAATTTACAAATAAATACTGTTTTCATATTTGTTTTCCAGTATGAGTGTAAACTAAAAATTAAATGGTAGTGAAGAAATGTTATATTAAATCATTAAACTATAATTATAACTATAAAGGTAATCAAATCATAAAGAAAATTTTTGTAAATTTTTATGATATAATCAGGAAAGTAAACATATTTAGGATGAAAGAACATTATAAGTAACTTGTCTTTCAATTATGATATTATGTAAAAAAAACTATTGTTTTATTATTTGTTAAAGTAGTATAATAACTTCTTTATATGTAGTAATGTCAGGTCTGCATATTAATTCCATGTCTATATCATCAGGGAGAGCTTATGTTCTGTGTGATTTGCCCAGATATTGCAAATAGTGATTCTGTAGCGGTCATCATCATCACAAATTTAAAAAATAGTTTGAAATCTATAAAATTATAAATAATGAATATCTTCCAATATATTTGCTGATATTTAATGACAGATTGCATCTGAATCAACTAAAATATATTAAAATAAATTTAAACATATATAACCTGACCAATAATAATTTAATGAACTTGATTAAATATCACTTATTTTTTTACACCAACAGTTCTTTGAAATATCTTCTAACTTCAGACGAAATTACGTCAAATTATAACAGCAAGGTGATTTTTTTTCAGTAAGAGCAGCAGGAATAAGACTAATAATAATTTAATGAGCATGCCTTATATATATATTAATACTTTATCATTATTTCAAGAGCATTACTTCATTTTAACATAATTTTTTTAAACAATTTTCAAATGCTTCACACACAAAATATTTATATTTCTGATATATATAATAATAAAACACACAAACAATAAATTTAATGATTTTTTTTCTTTATCCAACTATAAATTTTCTTGTCCAATTAGCAATTGATTTATAAATAATGTATTTATTATATAAACCAGTAGTCTGCCAAACTTATGTTTATTACAAAAGGAACTCTCTCTAAGCCTAAGGAAAAAATAATTATTTCCAATATATATATCTAGAGAAAACTGAATCCAAAAAGTATGTGAAAGAAATATTCTGTTTATATACATAAGAAAATATCATAATTCATATTACAAGCTGAAATAGATAGAAAATTCAAATCACCAATCACAATTATACAGTATTTGAGCAACTCCCTTTGTAAACAAATATAAATTCTGAACTTCAAACAGCTAATCCCAAAACAATATCCTCTTGGGTTTAATGCTGCAAATAATGTTATCTATTGAAATTCAGATCAATTAAAAAAAGTGTGAAATCAAATTAATAACGATCTTACATAGCTTTGTAAACAAACATGTTTAACTTATGTATAGAAAGAAAGACTAAAGCATTTGTTATTTTCAAACTTTGCTAATTCCCACTGTAAATATATAAGAAAATATGATAATGCATATCACAAGCTGATTAAAAAATTTTAAAATTTAAATAGAAAATTCAAATCACCAATCACGATGTGATGTGATATGATGCACTGTGACTTCTCCTTATACGAAGTCAGGAATCTCTCAGCAACTATGTCCAGAGAAACCTGTTAGTTACTTTGAACCTCTTTCTATTCTCCACCCCAAGTTTCCCCATATTCTTTTCTACCTGCTCCATCCCATTTCCATAACATAATTTTTGTCAACTCCATGGTCTTTAGATCTAAAACCCTCTTATCTTTTCCCAAACCCAGCATAAAAACCAATAAGCCACTTTCTGTATAATCACTTTGTTCATATTTATTCTTCCACAACTTCATTATTTGTATCCTTTCTGCTTTCAGGCATTTACATTATGTTATGATCTTTCAGCAACACCCTCTATGAACAAACTGATCTGAATTTCAATATATAACAACATCTGCAACAATAGAATCAAGAGAATATCCTTTTAGGTTTAGCTGTTTGAAGTGCAGAATTTATATTTGTTCACAGAGGGCATTGCTGAACTATCTTAACATTGTGATTGGCAATTTGAATTTTTTATCTATTTCAGCCTGTGATATGCTTTATGGTATTTTCTTATATATTTATAGTGGGAATTAGAAAAGTTTAAAAATGGATAATGTTCTAGTCTTTCATTGTATATGTAAGTTAAATATGTTTGTTTACTATCTATATAAGATTGTTGGTAATTTGATTTAATACTCTTTATTTGAATTCATCTAAATTTCAATATATAACATCATCTGCAGCAATAGGGCCAACAGGGGATAATTTTGGGTTTAGCTGTTTGTTATAATTTATATTTGTTCACAGAAGAAGTTGCTGCATAGTACTGGTCACTGACTTCAATTTCAGCTAAGTTTTATATCTTTTTTATGTGATTAATCATCTGAAATCATCGATTTAAATATTTTAATTCTGGTATGAAAGTGAGGAGTAAATTGTGATCAAGAGAGATAGATTTTTTTGAATTTGGAAAGATCAAAATTATTATAAAAAAAAAAGTGTTTCGATCGCCATTTTAAAAATATAGCAGTTTAAAAAAAAAATTTTTTTTGTTGAATGTGTGTTATTGTAAGGATTTCTATAACTAAGTTGTATGTAAGATTAGTTGGTTTAAATTTGCTACTAAAGTTTTTTTTTTTTAATTTTAATTTAAGAACAGTTAGCTATTTTGAGGTAGAAGATAATGTTTAGAAGCCTAGAGATTGATCGTTTTTGAAAGTAAATTTTTTTTATCTTTCTGTGCAAAAGGGTTTGAAAAGTAGGAGAGAAAGTATAAAGTTAAATATAGAATAGGTGGCTTGGAAAATAAGTAATATGGATTGCATTTGTATTTTACAATGCATATATAGTCGTCAGAAAGGAATTAGAAGTGCTGTGGTAGAATGTAATATATGTGATGAGGTTTTCCACTTGAAATGCTTAAATAAGACTAGGAAGGATGTAATAGGTTTATGGTTATGTAGGCAGTGTGTGAATGTGATAAAAGAGGTGAAAAAGTGTTTTCAAAGTGTAGATAGGGTAAAGAGAAAGTCAAGGAAAAATGGAGCAAAATGTAGTTGAGGAAAGCAGGATAGAGTGTGTTTGTAGTTGAGTGACAAGAGATATGGGTGGAAAAATAGGTAGTGCATTGGAGATGGTTGGCCAAAGAATAAGTAAGATAGAGGAAGAGGTAAAGGATGTAGAAGCAAAATTAAAATCATTAGAGATGAAGTGTGAGCAGATAAAGAAATTATTGAGTAGGAATGATAAGGAAGAATGAGATAAGGAAGTCCAGAAGGTGGTAGAGAAGGTTGTGAATGAAGCAGAGAAAGTAGACTATGAGACAGTATTGATAGGGGATTCATTAATAAGAGAATGTGGAGATATAATTGCAAGGGAAAATAGAAACAGGTATGTAAGAGTACGTTTGCTGGGAGCTAAAATTAGGGATGTTACAGATAAAATAAAGAAGGGAATAGAGATTTATATGTTATGGTAAGGACTAATAAATTTCCAGAGGCATCAGGGAGAGTAATGGGTGAGTACACAGAATTGATTAGGAATTTGAGTATGGTTAAAGGAAGAGTAGGAATAGTTGGATTATTACCAAGATTTGATAAAAGGTATATGTTAGATAGGGCATGTTCTATAAATGAGAGTTTGAAATAATTGTGTGAGAGAAATGATGTTACATTTGTGGATGTGTGGGATTTTTTTATTGGGAAGAGGGAATTATTTGGTAAAGATGGGTTGCACTTAGGGAAACAAGGAAGTGATGTTTTAGGGAGTGTGATTTATAAAGAATGTAGTTCAGGAAACTTGTAGTAAAGGGGGGTGAGATTTTAAATTGTAGTGTTATTAAAAAGATGAAGAATGGATGGGATGTAAGCAATAAAAAAAGGGCAGTTGATTTAGATATAAATGTAGATGTGGAGAGGGAATGGGTCTGTAAAATTAATGGTAAGCAAGTTATTTATAAACAAAATGGAGAAGAAAGAATCAAAAATATTTATAAAAGAGGAGTTAGGAAAAAAATTGTTAAAATTGGGTATTTGAATATGCAAGGTGATGGAAGACCAAAAAAGTGGCAGGAATTAAACAAAGCAATTGAAAATGAAAGGCTTGAGGTATTAGCAGTAGTGGAAACACATCTAAGAGAAGATGAAAAACCTGTTTTGGAAGATTTGGTATGGCAGGGTATAAATAGAAAAGAGAAAAAAAAGAGTGGTGGTATAGGTGTTATATCAAAAAAATATTTAAATACTGTTAAATGCCAAGAACATTTGTGGTTTGAAATAAGGTTGGGAAAACAAGAATGGATGGTGGTTATAGTTTATATAGCTACTGGAGATAGTCAAACTATAATGGAGTGGAACAATAGCATATATGAGTGCCTAGTTAAGGATATACAGAGTTTTAAAGAAAAGTGGAAGAGAATAATGATTATAGGAGATATGAATGGGCATATTAAAAAAAATGATGATGGCGACAATAAGAATGGACAGCTTTTGAAGAAATTTTGTCAGAGAGTAAATTTGAGCACTGGAAACTTATCAAATATTTATGAGGGACAATAACACATGGTCTAGGAATAATATATCCCACACAATAGATTATGTATTGGTAGAGAAAAAGGGAATGAATAAAATATGGAAACTTAAGGTGTTTGATAATGAAGAGAGAGTATGTAATAGTGATCATAATTTCTTTGTAATTGAAATGGTTAGTAATGTGATGGAAAATAGAAATAAAAGTAGAAACAATAGTGAAAGATGTGCATGGAGGATGAATGATAAGAATAAGTTAGAAGAGAATGAAATACAAGTTGAAGAAACCATGGAAGAGTTGGTTGGAAATGAATATGAGGACTGGTGTGATGAAATAGAAAAAGTGGCAAATAGGGTTTTAGGTGAGAATATTCAGAAGAATAAAAGTAATAGAAAAATGAGAGTTAGTAAAAGTGTAAAAGAGAGTAAAAAAGCATGCAGGAATATAAGTGTGCTATTAAGAACAAAGAAAGTGAAAAAGATATTAATGCTAAATGGGAAAAGTACTTAGAAAAGAAGAAGTTAGCTAAAATAGATAATTATAGAGAGAGAATGAAATTAAATAGTAAAATTATTGGATGATATTAATAAAAAATGGAAGAGATGGGAGTACAAAATTTTGGAATTACATTAAAAGGAGAAATTTAGGGGAGAAAGAGATAGTATTACTGGAGGAGGAGGAGGGAATGGACTGTAGCTCTAGAGAAGAATTAGAGAGAATATTGAATAGTTATGTAATGGATATAGAAAAGATGTTAGATGTGAAGGACAGAGGAATAGAAAATATGAAAGCATGTAGTAATGGCAATATTAGGTTTATAAAAAATGAACTGAATGAGGCAGGGAAGGCAAGAGGGTTAGATGGATGGGAAGCAGAGATGGTAATGACTTTAGGGCATAGGGCAAAAATAAAGTTGCTATCATGTTTTAATAAGATGGCACAGAAGAGAGTTTTTCCAGGTAGCTGGAGTAATTCAAGAGTAAGATTATTATTTAAAGAAAAAGGTAAGGATCATAAAAAGTTAAATAATTATAGACCAATAGCGGTAACATCAGTTTTATATAAAGTTATTTTCATATATGGTGGCTGGAAGAGTTGCAAAGTGGATGGAAGAAAATAATGTAGTGGGTGAAAGGCAAGGAGGCTTTAGGTCAGATAGGCATATAGGAGATAGTTTATTTGTAATTACACAACTTATAGTATGAGTAGAAATTCAGGTAGGCAGTTATATATGAGTTTTATAGATATAGAGAAAGCATATGATAGAGTGAATAGAAGTAGATTATGGATAAATTTAGCAAATCTGGGAATGGATGAAGCTTTAATGGGTGTTATTAAAAAATTATATGAAAATAATTACTATACATATCAATTAGGGGATATAGAATCAGTTAAAGTTAAAATGGTGTGGGACTGAGGCAAGGATGCCCTATGTCACCTATTTTGTTTGTGTTGTATTTGAGTGAAATGGAGAGAGCAATAGAAAATTTTGGAAGAGGGATAGAGATACCGTTAATAGGTGGCAAGAGAGTATATACATTGTCGGGTCTTTTTTGTGGATGATGTCTTTTTGTGAGCAGAAAGAAGAGAAGATATGGACGTTAAGCTACATTGGGTGTGAGTTAATTTATGATAATAGTAAGGAAAGTAGGTTATTGTTTAAGGCTCGAACGGGATCTTTAGCAACAAGGAATATACACATAAATGGAAAAATATGGGTGATTTAGTCTGCAAGTTGTGTAAAGAAGGCATAGAAAATAGTAGGCATCTGTTACTTCAATGTAAATGCTTGGAAGCAGAAAGGGTACAAATAATGAAGTTATGGAAGATTAAATATGAACAAAGTGATTATACAGAAAGTGAGTTATTGGTTTTTATGCTAGGTTTGGGAAAAGATAAGGGGGATTTAGATATGAAGATCATGGAGGTGACAAAGATTATGTTGTGGAAATGGGATGGAGCAGTTTGTGGGAAAACTTAGGGTGGACAATGGAAAAGGAAGGTAAAGAGGCTAACAGGTTTCTCTGAGCATAGCTGCTGAGAGATTCCTGACTCCATTTAAGGAGAAGTCACAGTGCATCATATCACGTGTTATTGGTGACTTAAATATATATATGTTTATATTATACAATGAGCATGCCAATATCTCTTAACAAGCTTTTCAGAATATCCCTACCTTCAGACTGTTTTTTAACTTTGGCTTTCATCAGTGATGCACTAAAATATTCAAGCATTTGATTTAAAATGCCAGATTAAGTCCAACACTTTATCTAATGTTTAACTATTAAGTAGAAAATATGAAATTTTCAGACATACATATGTTTTCAAATCCAGCTATCTAACTTAAATAGCTATATCAAACTGAACTAAGTTCAGATACATCATATATTAATAGCTTTAACAATATAAAATCACCAAAGCCTTAAGAACAATAACAATAATTGCAAGGAAATCAAGTCATATATCACATGATTTATTTTAATAAGCTTATATTACAAATGTTATATAATGAGTGGCCAATAGCTCTTAACAAGCTTTTCAGAATATTCCTATCCTCAGAGTGCTTTCCAGCTCTGGCTTTTGTCAGTGAATCTCAAGGATATTCAAGCATTAGATTTAAAATACCAGGTCAAGCCCAACACTTTATCTAATGTTTAATTATTAACTAGAAAATGTGAAATCTTCAAACATCAATATATCTTCCATATATTAATAGCTTTAGCAATATAAAATCACCAAAGCCTTAAGAACAATAACAATAATTGCAAAAAAGTCAAGTCATGTATCATGTGACAATTTAATAAGATTGTATTACAAATGCTATATAATGAGCATGCCAGTATATATGATTTGATTTCCTTACAATTATTGTTATTGCTCTTAAGGCTTTGGTAATTTTATATTTCTATAGCTATTAATATATGGCATATCTGAATTTAGTTTAGTCCCACATGGCTATTTAAGTTTGATAGCTAGATTTAAAGACATATTGATGTTTGAAAATTTCAGATTTTCTACTTAATAATTAAACATTAGATAAAGTTCTGGACTTGATAGGATGTTTTAAATCTAATGCTTGAGTATCCTAGAGTTTCACTGGCAAAAGCCAGAGCTGGAAACCAGTCTGAGGATAGGAATATTCTGAAAAGCCTGTTTAAGAGATATTGGCAAGCTCATTATATAACATTTATAATACAAGCTTATTAAATTAACTCACATAATGAATGACTTGATTTCCTTGCAATTATATATATATATTACAGAGTTTAGCAACGATGTGTAACGAGTACCCATTCATTTACATCAACAAAATAATTTGATTTAACTCTGCATAACTAAATTTAAATCTAATTAATAATTTATTTGATCTGTCAGAAATAAGAATTTGCTGAGTTTTTGTCATAAATACCAGATAAATCATTATATGATGCCAGTCAAAAAATCAGATTTTTTTTTTTACCATTGTACACACATACATTTAAGATACAGATATTGTTTGCGTTTATTTACCATTTATTAATTAATGGATGGTTTTGTGTGGAGAAATCTTTATTTTATAATAATCAGTACTGCTATTATGTTAAAATATTTATTTTCAATATATTTTGTCTAATTATGAAATTACTTGTGTCAGTGTCTTTTGCTAACATTAAATAAGTCAATATGTGTTATAAATAATTACTTCTTTCATTTTAAATTTGCAAATTAATGAACATGAGACCCACCATTATATTTAATTGTATATACCTGAGTTTCTAAGATAAATATAATATAAGAGTTCAGATATTTTGTGTTTGCATGGAGTAATATTCACTAAAAAAATGTAGGTATGTGAATAATTACATACCCTAAATTATTAATCAGATGATGTAATAAAACATGGATTCTCCTTTACTAAAGTCAGAGCTCTGTAAAACTATATACCAAAATATATGTATTAGCCATCATAGTTTTTCTTTTGTCATTTCCTATCCTGAAGAACAATCAAAATCTCAAATTTATTTATAGTCTGTTTTATTTTTGCAGCAACAGGCTCTGTCCATTCAATAGATTTAGTTCCATAAATAGCCTTACCTTTCGTCAATACCAAAATAAATATCATACTTTATTTATAATCACTGGATCATACTGATAATTGTATAACTTCATTCATTCAAATTATTTCATTTATACATATATTCTCTTGTTGATAAAAATTCTGTTCAATTCTTAAAAAGTAAACTACTTTCCTATTATAAAATGATCCTCATCAAATACTTTATTTATTTTTATATGTTTTGAGACTTCTTTTATCTTTCATTTGTTCTCTCCATCTCTTCAATTTTTTTGCAATTTCTAATAAAACTATTCTTCTATATCTATATTTACTACTATGACAATTATCAATGTTTCATTCTATTTTTGTATAGATAAATTGACAAAATCTTTATTCAATTCTTTAGCATATCAACATCAGTTAATATTGCTAAGGCACTCTATAAATAAGTCTAGTAATTATATTAAGCAGATTGCCATTTATGAAATACAATGAATGCTGTCTTGCTATTACACTATAGATTTATTGGCATATACTAGTCTCATAGATATATTTGCATGTAGTAAAATTTAAGCATTTGAATCAGGCAGTTATTCTAACAAAAACTTGCAGTATGACAATAAACAATTAAAATAGTTTATATATTGTTCATTTAAAAAAAATTGATGATATGAAATATGAAATTTATAATTTGGGCAGGCAAGATAGGAAAGAAAAATGCAAATAAATTATCTTATAACATTATAATTAACTTTAGAATTACAAATTTTTAATAATTTGTGAAAAGTCTAAAACAATTGATATATAAATTCAGAAGAAAAACTTATAATTCAAAGTCATTCTTTTTATAAGCTAATTGCAAAATTATTAATTTAAAACTTAAAAAAATATTTAAGAAAAAGAGTTAAACAGCGATCTAAAAAGATTAAGAAATTAATTCATTTTAAAACATCAAGATTATAATGCAATCGACAGGAAAATAAAATGTTCTGCAAGTATATATATATATGTTGTTATAATTTTTATATACTTTTGTGTATCTTTCAAAGGTAACCTTTATTAGTTAAAAGATTACAAAAATTTTCAGGTACACTTACCCGTTGAGAATTGCAAAGTGTTCAATGTTACAAGGTAAAACAATTATTGACCAGGTTTATATAAAGTACATATGCTCAATAATAATTATATCCATAAAAGAGTTGCTATAATGTTGATTAATGTGAATCTGTACATGGATCTACATGGCCCAGCTGCTGAGTAGTTATCCATCACCCAATGATCCCACCCCTGGGGCCCCGAAACAAAGACCCAAATGCTTCAGCTGAATAGGTGAAGAAGTCCAGCACTGCACCAACCACCACGACAGGCAGCGAGGTCCAAGGCCCAAGTCCATTAAACAATACACTCTTGACCCACAGCCGAGCCATCTAAAAACCATTCTAGGTACCTCTGTCTCCCAATTAACAGTCCAAATGTGCAGGAACCACATTTGATCTACTTTCCCAGAATTGGAAAACCAACTAGAATAAAACTAACAAGTAACGAGCACAGATCCGCACTGCCCAAAACCAACTTATCAAAGGTGGATAACAGCCGACATGAGCAGAAATGGCACTGAGACTTTGACCAGGTACCCTCCCAGCAGGTTTTCCAGGTAGTGGCAATAATGGTCAACAGCCTGCACCAATAAACCAGGCCCCTAATGACCGCTATCACCTCCAAGGAAGAAAAGGGAAATGTAGACCCATGCCTGCAAAATTATTGCAGCAAAAACTCCATTAAAGTGTATTTATTCTGTAAGTACAACTTCCAGCAGAGAAAATAAAGCATAAGCAACAGCTAAAAAACCATTATTATTGCTCAGCTTTTATGCTTTAAGAGCTTTCTGTTTCTGTGAAGATACAGGCTCAATTATATGTCTAGTACTTTTGCCAAGGAGGAAGAACTAACTCTAATAATTACATTGCCAATGCACAGAACATGGCATTAAAAAAATTTTATCCATAGAAGCCATCAGAATCTAGATATTTGGATGACATTCAAAAAACCAATAAGCAAAATGATTGAAAAGAAGCATTATTGTAAAATGTTATTAGTAAAAGATATAACTACATAAGCATAAATTTGCATATACTCACTTGAAATTTTAAAGTGACAATTTGTTTCTTGATAATAAACTTTAAATGGGCTAAATAATTTATTCTAATATAAGAATGAGCATAAAAAATGTATAAAAGTATTATTTTTTTATGTACATCAATAACTATTTTTGTAATTTAAAAAAAAATTACATGTATTAAGATCAGCACTTTCTATATATGAACATATTTGTGGCTCACATATTAACTTACTTAATAATTGCAAAACACATTGCATTTCTAGAGCAGTTTTTTTGCCTTTATCTTTACAGTTGCAATGTCCATATTCATTTATGAGTGTTTGCCATATGGGATGTCTATATGAATAACATTTTTTTTATACATATAATTAAAATGTTCTTAATTTGACATTTAAATGATTTTCAAAAATTATTTATGTTTTTTGTGTCCCAAAATTCATATATATATATATATTTAATATTTTCATGGTTATATTATATAAATAAAGTATTTTAAAATGCTTTTATTGAAATTGAAAAATCTTTTTTTTTTGTTTATTTTTTAACTTGCTAGATGGCAGTATAAAGGGTTTTTTTAATTTTTAAAATTGATATTTAATATATTCAGTTCAATATAACTTATTGAAATTTTGTACATTTGTTTAAAATATCTGTGGAAGTGATAGGACACATTGATTTTTTAAATAGGTAATTTAGTTTCTTAGACATATACATATACAATATGCATACTAACTTAACTGCAGAAATATCCAGTAATATATATATACTCTATATGTGCGAACTTAATTTATAGTAAAATTATATTTATTAAGTGAAGTTTATTTACAATATAGTTTTGGTAAGCTTTTTTTTTTAAAAAATAAAATTTGAATCAAAATAAAAATGTTAAACATTTTTTACTTAAAAGAATATTTTATATTTTTAATCTCTTATATACAACTATGTTATTATGTACACAAACTATATACATAAGGGTTATAAATTTTATCTTATAGTAGAAATATCTACTGATACACACACATATATTGAAGCAGTCAATCTGAGATTCAGATTGTGCTTCACAGTCCTCCACCAAACCGAATCCCATTCTTTTAGTTTTTTTTCAAAATAACTATGCCTAAGATATTTATTAATATCTTAGCTAAATAATAAGATTTAGTCTAATTAAAGGTCATATATGTGCACAAAGGATATACATATAAGGTGATGGGGAATTGTGTATAAACTAATAATTATATTTGTATATTTTATATTAAACTATATATTTAAAATTATATTCAAAATGGTTATATTAAAATATATATTTATGTAATGGCGATCAGGATGATGCAATCGGCTTGGAAGGTTCTAGAAACATTTTAAATATTTAATTAAAATCCATTAGTATTATTAAAATTATTAATGTTATAAAAAATCAAATCGATCTCCTTAATGAAAATTTATCGTTCAGTAAAATCTATTGCTGAACTAGAAATAGATTTGGAAAAATCATTTTAGAAACTTACCAACCCGATTGCATTGTTGTGTACTATCTTCAGAACAAAGCATTTTTATAGCCTCAAATAATGGAGCATGAAAGCATTCCTTAGATAATCAGGAATCATATAAATAGGGTCCAATTTTAGTCAAATGAGAAGAGTACCTAAATTTGTTAGGCACTGGCCAAATGAATCCATGTCACTCAAAATTTCAATATGACAACCGCTGAGTAGTAGGGAAAGATGCACCCTTTCCTGACCATTCCTCAACCAGCTCCCACCAGCATGCCACTCTACCATTAAACCTTCATAAACTGATGTGCTATGTTTGAAGACTAACCTGAAAATCTGCTATCTGCTTTCAAAATGATTGGAAGAACATTCGTGCTCAAAATGAGACATGGTAAAATATGGACTTCACAACTTGTCAGAAAACACCAAAAATGAAGATAAAAACATTGAAAATGCTACCCTCATAGACTCTTTAATTTGATTTTCAGTAATTTTTAAATGTTTAAGAATTTAATATTTGTCTCATAAATTCTGAAACCCGTTGTTTTCTCCTTAAATTTATAAATCTTTAAATATGTAATCTTTTAACGTGATACTCTATTTCACTTTATAAATATTTTAGATTAGCCTCATAATTTAATTTAAATTTAATTTGATGCGGCAACTGTTTTCTTAATATTTTATGATGAATGTATATATTTTAAATGCCAAATGATATGTCAATAAACTCCCACCTTTGCAAGTATAATTTTATTTTAACTCCTTGCTATTAAAAAGGAACACCAATTGATTAATGATTTTGTTTTACTTTAAAACTTCAGCTGCTTGCTAGGTTGAGAGATTTTAAAATGTTTTTTTTATCCATTATACTTTTTGTGTAAACAACAGAGGGGGGGGATAAAGTTCCACCTTTGATTGGTTTTTGACAGTGATCTTCAACCTTTTCACACCTGCGGATCGGCAAAAATAAGGATAAGACTTCATGGATCAGCAGAAGTCTACAGATAAATTTTCGTAAAGATTTAAACTGCTTACAGAAAACAGTACAATAACAATCATTCTCATTAATGTGCCTGCATTGCTACATTTATTATTTCATTGTTAAAACATGCAAGAATAAAATGTTATTCAACTGAATGTTGGGAAATATCTCAGCTAGTGTAAGTATATGACAATGATTATGAAAAATGTAATATCTGTATTTAATGCTAAATATACAAGATGAAGTTATATATATGGAGTTTGTATAATAAAAAACTTTTTTTTTAATTTTGAATTTTTTTAGAAAAATAATAAAAAATTTAATTCTACCCCCCAATATCTGTGATAACTAGAAAAACAAATTAATTTATGTATGATTGATTAGATTTTGATTTTGTTGTTTCTTTTTTTTAATTGGGTAAAAGTTGGATTAAAATAACACCAGATTGAATTAGTTGTTTAATCTTGAAGTCACCTGAGGACCATCTGTAACGCCACTGGGAAAATTGAGCTGAAAGGTTGTTTTGGTAAAGTGTCACATAGCTTCATTTGACAAAATTTTGGAACATACTACACACAAAGGCTATGGTGATAGTTCACTATCAGGAGCAACTATGAAACCAAGTTTTAAATACTCCTTACTCTAATTTGTAATAAAATGACTTTTGTTTTTGTTTTTTTCCTGTGCATTCTGAAGTATTGACATATCTCTTTTTCCTCATTTCTTCAAGAGTTAAAACACTAGTACTTGGCATACTTTCTGTATTAGCATCACTTTTTACGGGAATATTATCCTTGTCTCTTCTTAAAAAGGCCAAATGGTTTTGCTGTTGACTTTTTTTGTCTCCATTTTGTGAAGTTTACAATTTCAAAAAGAAATGTCACACACAAAATAAAAAGATGATAACAAATGCAATAAAAATTTTTGCTATATGTGACCAATAAATGAACTGATGTAATACAGAAATGCCTACTAGGTATAGAAATTGACATGTAAGGAGTGGTACAATTATCATGAGATTGACACTTTATCTTTTAAAGATTGCATTTTCAGGTAAATTCCTTCAATTATTATTTAGTAATTATAGTATTATCTAATAATTTAAATAAAATTTTGATTTATAATTAATTTTATTTAAGCAGTTGCAATGAAAAAATAAATAAAAATTGTTTATATTAATTAAAAATTTAAAATCTTATTATTTTGATATTACAAACTTTCCTGCCAGTCTAGTGTGGACCAGCAGAAAACATCTGTGGCCCAGCACTGGTCTATGGACCAAGGCTTAAAGGCCACTGGTTTATGAGTTATACAAATTTTACTATATTTACTAGTGCAATATTAATTTTAAAACAAATATGATGATTATATATATTTCTTTTATGCTTCTTGCTCCTTGCCCAGTCAAACATATATATATATATTGTACCCTCACTTCCAGAAATATATAATATAACTTAAAATATGACTAGCTCAATTAAATCGTTATGCTCGGCTAAAATATGTATAACTATTATTAATATATTTTTATAATACTATATCTTATCAGATTTAGTACAACTAACAGAAAATTAATATGGTTTAATATCATGCACTAATTAAATAAGTATTTATTAAATCATGAGACTATGAAGTGAAGTTACAAGTGGTAATTGAATTTTCATTGAGGCCATATCTTCTAAGATATTATCTCAATGGCATAAGAATACTATTACCTCTTTATTATCTCACTAATACATCTATAACACTCCTATGTCTTTTATAAAAATTAACTAACTTCAATAATAATAATAAATAAATCTCAATCTTTTAATCAAAGAAATATAACTAAATAATCTCAGGTTCTTTTAATTATCTTAAAGTAATAATACTTCTTGCAGATAGGCATGATAAGGGATTTAATATCAAACCTAACTACACCTAACTTATAATAAGAATAAATAACTAATAATAACAATCTCCAGTGTATAAGTTAACCTTATCTATTTTATTATACTACTAATCATTAAGAAAACAAATAAATCATCTACATGTCTTTCATCTTCATATAGTATCTTAATGGAGAATATAATAAAATCTTATAATTTAATAATACGTGGCAATAAATAATATTATACTCTTATATTGTGCATTATAATTATTTTTATGACCATTATAACATAATATGTTAATGTCAATGAATTTCTATAGATTATATTAAGAAAATACTGTATTTCTTTTTTAAAATAAATAATAATTTAATTCATATTGTGCAAATATTATGTTTTATTCAAATTATCTGTTGTCAAATGCTGTGGTGCAAAATAATGAATTCGACACACTTTTAAAACAACTTAAATAAATTTATTTACATCAACTTTAATAAACAACTTACATACATTATTTACATTACAAGTGGAAATCAAGAAAAATAAAAAAAAATAAGAAAAATAATAATACAAGATTCTTACATTGTTATTATTTCCATAATCCAAAATAAATAATCCATACATTTCTTAAATGTTTTATCAGTAACATTTAATTGAGTTTATGAACTTATATTTTACTAGATATCATTTATAATCATTTAGTATAATAAAAGGCTTTTATGTGAAATATCACTTATGTAGCACATGTAAAATAAACAAACTTTAATAATTAAAATGCTACTCCACTTAGGTATTATAGCTATTCTATTATAATGTAACTATTATGTATTACATTTATTATTAGCATTAATTAAATATCAACTAATGTATAGATTGATACAACTTTGTAATATTATGTGACTTTTAGTGACTACACAATTATTTACTTCATTCTGATGTAATTTCATAATATATGTCTTACCAAAATATGCAATACATATGTTCTTTTCTTAAAATAATATTTAAAAATTATTCAACAATTTTGTGAAGACAAAATTTTTATTTATAAATTACCAATTTTATAAAGTTATTATATTAAAATAAAATTCTATGATTCTTTTCCATTTAAACTACTATTCTTCTCTACTTGTTATTCCTATTCCCTCTTAATAAAATCCTATCTTCAAATACCATTCTAATCTTATTTAACTTCAGTATCAGCTTACCAACTTTTTTTAAAAAAATGACTATCCAAACTCTCTTATATCTCATCATCTATATATGATAAACCCTTCAAACAAAATATAAATTTCTATATAAAATTAATTTAACTTGTCTAATAAAAAATAAAAATATAGATATATTTTTTTTTACTTCTTACTAACTTGAAAATAAATATAAATGACTCATACTAATATAATAAATCAAATTCCTAATATTGTAACAGAAACATTAAAGTTTATTCACGAAAGAATCATATAATTATTTCTGGATAACTCTTATTACGTTGTAATAAATTTATATTATAAAATAAAGTATGCATATTAAAATAAAACTATTATTGATAATATTATGCGTGTATATTATTTAAATATTTATACATTCACTCAACAATCAAATAATATTTGGTTTATCTAAAGAAAACAAAGCAAAATACATTATTACCATAAATGATACTCCAATTTATCATCAGCCAAACGATGTCCTCCAGGATTATAGTTTTACAAAATAATATCACATTTATACTCAACAATTATTCTTAAAATATTACGTGTTGTAAAATTATATAAAAAAAAATAAACTTTATGAAATTAAGTGTTATATTAATGTGTAATTACTTTTAAAATGTACCTCTCTTATCTTTAATAGATCAATAAATATTTAAATATCTATGTTAGTTAAGAAAACAAAATATGTTACATAAAATCCAACGGTGTCTTCTTTCCACCCACAATTGTTCTTTTTTCCTAGGCACAACATTTTACCAACACCACTTCCTTTTTCCGATACATCACATATTTAAACAGTTTTTATGAAATAAATGGAAAACGTTTTTTTTTTAAAAAAAAAAAAAGATAAAATAAGTTCCACCATAAAGAAACAAAATAATAATTAAAACAGTTTATAGGATCCGGATTTATTTAAAAGTTATTATCTTCCTAGGATTAATCAATAGTTAAATGTTTAATTTAAGTTTTTATAAAAATTGACTTGGATATCCACGTATACTTCTATGCGCATTTCTTAAAATATTCAGCAAAACATTTTTTAAATTTTTCTATATAACCAGCATATAGAATTTAAATATTATAACGTTTTTTTATAGGTATTTATTTATCAATTAAATTAAATTTCCGATTTATCTGCCTTTTAAAATTATCAAAATCTAATCTTTTATACAACAAAGACTTAATAAGGCAAGTATTTCTGCAATTATTATTAACTTCCATATCTTTACCAATAGATATATTAAAATATATTTAAAAATACTTTCTTCATAAAGAAGTATTTATCTTTCTTTAAAATATTTGTTTATAAAAATTAATTATAATCAACTTTTAAATTCATATAAGGTCCAATATATTATTTTTATCCAACTAGTAATTCTCTTAGTTAATCCAGCGTTCACTATATTTTTAATATAAAATTTCCAACACATTTTATCATTATACGATATTTTCATGATTACTTGATAGCAAAATTGAGCTTTGACAGAGACGATCAATAGGGAACTATAAATAAATTAGCACTGCATATTTAACGGTAAACTTTTATAAAATTATTTAAACTACTCTCTTATAAATTAAGAATTATTACGAGAGCGTCTATAATTTTTTACTTAGCTATATTTAATAGCACACTTCACTTAAAAGAAAAATCACAATCACCCCCTGAACAATTGAACCTTGGTTTTTATACTGGAATAAATTACCCACTTGATTGGTAAATTAAACAATCACCTTGCTAGCCTATTTACATATCTTACCAACAACACAAAATTAAAAATAAATAATGACTTATTTAATATTTATTATTTATTACATTATTTAATTCTTAAATTAATTTTTTATCATTTATTTAAATCCATTAAGCATTTTTAAAAATATATGTTTTACTTTATTTCACTTTTAACTTTTATAAGACTATTTTTCTAAACAAACTAAGTCTATTTTTATTCATTATATTTTTTAAACAGTATTTTAAAAATTAGATTGAATATTTCACACTAATTATTTTTATTTTTATCTCGTGATAGCCAATATAATATTTATAAATTTTATAATAGAATTTTAAAACAGTTTTGCAACTTTACTAAAAAAACTTACAAGCATATGTGTACATATGTCTATCTGTCACCTGACTTACAACACAGTTATAAACGCTTGTAATTATCTAAAAATAAACTAACAATTCAATTTTATAAAATAAATATTTTTTAAAAAAAAATAATATACTATAACAACTTTAAAATAATAATTCGATATTATAAAATCAAATATTAATCTTCTATTATATACTATTAATAACAAAAATATTTATATTCACTTACTAAGTATTAATCTTTATCAACAATAAATATATATGCATTTAATTTTAACTTGTCTTTTTTAAAACTTTTAGCTTTAAACATTTATTTACAAAACTTATTAATGCAGTATTGATCATGGCCAGTTTTCCCAACCATATAATATTATCATTTTTTTTTTTTTTACTGAAACGTCTCTCTCAAATATTAGCACAACTTCACATATCAAATATTCATGGTTTACTTTAATTAAACTTTTGAAAGATTATTATAAATAAAATCAACATCATATAGCTAAAATATATCTTAAATTTAAAATTTTTTAATAAATTGATATAACAATTTATGGAGACCCATACAAAAGGGCACAATATATATATATATATGGTAGTAATAGAGCACACCTTAGGCTGCAAAATGTATTTATGTCAAATATATGTAGAGTTTTTAGTGAAGAATGAAATGTAATGGGGGACAGTAGAATGTTGGTTTATGTTAAGCTTAAATACAATTCTACGATAATGCCTTTTAATATACTTTTAGTAAATCTGATCATACCATCATATTTGATATTATTGTCATAAGTAATAAGCTCAATTATTATATCTTGACTAGTTATTAATCCCAAGCATTGCTAGCATAGGCTCTTATTTTTCATAATCAAGCTTTATCAAGAGATGTGCATCGGAATGCCCATAAACAGGGTGATGGATGACCCTGGACCATCTACTCGCCCAACAAGAGCTCTGCATGAGATAATTCTAGCAAAGTTCAGCCCATAGCAACTTTGTCCGAGACACCTAATCCCAAGAAACCAATTCCACAAAATGTAGGTGTGGCAAGTCGGCATATTCTTATTTCAAAATGATAAAGCACTTTATTTTTAAGAAATGGATCCGCAAATCTTTCTTGGTCATTATGTTAGCACCACAATAATTAATTATGTATATTCCTCATTTAAAAGCTTAAGCTTATAAATAACTGTAGATGTGATGTTGTGGTCTCACTAAACATAGTCATATATTAATTACTTTTCTTTTGATGTTCGTGTAATGACCCGAGAGATATTTATTTATAGAAATACTCCCACATATGTTAAAATAAATAAATCTTTATTGTGTATATTTTCCATACTCAATAAACTTATGATAATTTGATTGGTTAGTTAACTGACAATTATTAAATCATCCTGAAATCAGTCAAGATTATGTTTCTCTCTTGTAATTGAGGCAAATTATCATAATTGTACACCACACTATCACTACATTATTTATTGAAATATCATAACACTGCATCAAAAGTAATAATCTATAAACTTATATGTAAATACCCATGTTAAAGTGCAAAAGAAGCACAACACAACTTACCTGTAATTTGAGGCCAATTACCTAATATAATTCAATGTATAAATTTCTGCTTTTCTATTTATCTTTATTATTAAATATAATATAAAACAAACATATCTGATCATTGCAATTTCTTTATTTAATTGATTTAGTTAAATTTAAGATATAATTATAAAAATTATTAATGTCATGATTTGGAAAGTTATAAGATCCCACTAATGTTGAATATATATATTTGTCTTTACGGTATGTATAAACGTACTTGCCATGATTTTCTCTTGATCATATTGTTTCTCCACCGTGTGATGTCAGCCAGAAATAAATTAAATAATCTAGTATCATCAGCATTGCTGTCCATTAGTAATTGAATCTAGAAGCTGAGCATACAGGGCAGAGTTCATGAGTGTTCCTGACATGTGTATCTCATGCATGATTGGACTCGAGGTACTTGTATACAGATTCTAGATCGAGTTGTGTGATCATGTGAACTGACTGGTACTATATGTATATATATATCAACTATAAGTGTCCAATCAAATTTAAAGTATAATATAGTTTCATATTTTCATTTATTGTGCCTATGCTAAAAACGTCTTTATATTTAATGTTTTTATTGACCATGTACTAAAAAGAAAAAAAAATTGACATAATTAATATCTGGACCCAACATGCTTTTATTTCCAGTTAAATGTAAAAAACCCAATTATGGTTGAAGAAACAATTATTGTTTTTCTTTTTAGTACCCAGTCAAAAAAAGTGTTTAACAGTAAAAAAAAAATTGTATTTGGATTAAACCATATATTATTTTGCTTAAATTCCCTGATGTTTTAATGAAATATCATTTATCATTGTCAATGTTAAGGTTTTAGTGAAGAACTGTTAGATCTTAAGTAATAATGAAATTAAGTAATCATTCTTATGTATATTTGATGGTTGATTGCTTAGAATAGGTGACTTAACAAAATTTTTATTTCTTTCAGTTTTACAATTAATTGATTTCAAGTGAATTTTAATAAAATAAGTGGTGTCCACAACATTTGAATATGTTGTGCTTTATTAGATTTATTTAAAACACCTGGTTTTTAAATATTTCAATAGATTCCCTCATTATTCTCAAATCATACTTTCCCAAATTAGCAAGTATTTTAGCATTATCAAAATCAGTTGTGTGACCAATTGTTAAAAAAAATCCAAAATAAAAGCTGATGTATTTATTGAAGGCATCTTTATGCTTCTTAATTATGATATTAATTCATTTATTGGATTGAGTTACATAACTTCTTGAGCATTGTGATCATGGAATTTTATAGATTACCAAGAATAATAGACTTCCATGTTTAAAGAAAAAAAATCTTTTTTTTTTTTTTGCTAGAGGAAAAAAAATATTGAAATTAGATGATTTTCTATTGATTTATCAATGACTTTTTTAATATAAGGTAAAACAATTCTATAACTAATTGAATAGAAAATTTTATTAACTTTTTTTTCTTTTGAAGAAGCTATGTAGGTCAATCCAATAAATAAATTAATATCAGAATTAGGAAGCACAAAAATGCCTTCAATCAAAATTTAAATACATTCACTTTTATTTCACCTTTTTTAGAAATTAGTCACACATCTGATTTTGATAATACTAAAGTACTTGCTAATTTTGAAAAGTATGATTTGAGAACCATGAGAGAATCCATTGAAATATTAAAAAAGATTAGATGGTTTAAATAAATCTGATAAAGCACAACATATTCCAACCTTTATTTATCTTTTTTTTTTCTAAAATCAACTTGAAATCAAATAATTGTAAAACTGAAAGAAATGAAATTTTTGTTAATTTACCTATTGTGAATGATCAATCATTAAATATATATATATATTCTTGATTGTTATTGATATTGGAATTATCTAAGTGTTGATTGATTTTTAATGATATATATATATATTGTAACGGATAATAATATATCAAGATAGCAAATCATTTGTAACAAAAAATAAATATAGACGAAATTATTAATTATTAAAATATTTTTATAATCTGTGCCATTTGTAACAGTAAGAAAAATTTGTAACAGCATACAAAATAATGTAATGATGAAAAAGGCTGCTATTTTGTAACCGTTTAATATGTAGATGAGTGATAAAATGATAGTTGCTAAAATTCAATAACTAAACACTAAACAGGATATATGATATGCTCTAGCGGTTCATCATTTGTAACCGAGTAAATTAAATGAGAAATGAATTCACTGTGTTAGCTAAAATACAATTTATAATTAAATAAGGATGACGCTAACATATAAATAAGAATATATGCATATCATACTCTATTTGGGTGTCTATTTCTAATTAATTAAATATAACATTATAGCCCGTTTGCAACTATTCTAAACATTAATTCTGTCACGCTAATAATGAAATAAATAAATTATCTCATTTTTCCATATAAAATAACCAAATGAAAATTAAAACTATCATCATTAAAGATTTAAAATATTTAGATATTGGGGAAGTCATTTGAACAATAAAACATACTGGCCATTGTCATCAAATAAAATAATATTAAATATAGCAACTGAATAAAATTACCCACTGTGAGATCCCTGGAGTGCCTTATGCTTAACTCCAATAATAGGTTCTTTTAACCGAGAATCCTTCTCATTCTCCTCTTTCCATGTATATACGACCATTCATGGTCACACACACATGCTGGTGTTGTTTATAACAACTTATATAAAAAAAATCATATAAAGTTAATATGATGAAGTTGGAAAGGGATTAAATCACTTTTTATTCAGTTTAGCTAAGTACATGTGTTTTCCCACAAGCGCCACTAGATTGTTTTAAATCTAGATAAATATCTGTTTAGAGTGTCCTGAGTTCAAACTCATTCGGTACATTTTTATCACACATGACTTGGATGACTAATGAAAAAAAATGACACTCTTATATTTTATTCATGTCAATAAAATCATATCACAAAAATTTATATAGATCAAAGACTCTTATAGATATTACTAGCTCATTTTACGTATATTGATGAACAGATGCAAAAAAAAATACTCTTATTAATGGCTTTCAAATAAACATAGTGAAGACCATTACTTAAGTGGCTGGCCATAAAACTAGTTACTTAACTTAATTATTTATTACAATATAAAGATAACAATGATGATGATGATGATACCAGCCATAGCTTTATATTGAACTCACAACCATAAATTTATCTTTATAAACTCATAAGCACTTTTTTAAATTCATCCCATGTCAAAATGGGATTTAAATATTACATTTACTAGCATTTATATAAGTTTATGGTTATTTACTAAAATACTTTTATAGTTAAAACTAGGATTCAATAATACTAGTGATGATGACTGATCATCATGCCTCTCTCCACGTGATATTCAACTTTCTATAAACCCCTATTTACTAAATATATTAATTATGTTAAACATTAGATTTAATGCTTATAATTTATTTAATCAATGATGATGGTGATCATAACTCATGTACCGTACTGTGTTTAAACGGTATTTTAATCAATAATATGATATCCATCTTTGATGAGGATGATCAAAACTCATGGGCATAATATAATTTTAGCTTTCTATTATTGACCTATAATTATTAAACCCTGGTCATTATCAAGCATAATCCTTAAATACTTAAAGGTAAATCAATATTCTAGCTTACTTAACATTTTTGCGAGACTTGCTTAATATTTGCGAGTGCTGATGATTCTTAATATCTGCGAATGATGATGATCATTTAAAACATCAAAATCAAGACAAGAAAAACATGATATTTTTAATAATAACTTGAAACCAATTAAGTTATATAATTATATTTATTAATACTACTCTTCTTTCTTTTTATCTTTTTAAATCAAATTTACTAATTAGATAAATGGCTTATTACATTAATTAAATATAGAATTAATACAAAAAGTTATATAAGCATAACCAAATAAATTCAATATACAAGTTTGTCATTTTGGATATTTTAAAATAAGCTGGTTTAAAATGACATTTTAAAAAAAATATTTCATTGAATGCTTACTTAAGACTTTCCTAACTTATTATATCATAAAAATAAATTTTATATGTATCTTGTGTGTTTTATTTCACTTCCATTCAAATGTGAAGCCCTGCTTTTAAATTTACCATATTTAAACTAATCATGCATAACCTATTCTTTTGACGTGTTTGCATAAGCAGTTACACATGCACACACACCATGTGATATGTCAACATACATTATTAAAATGTGTTCCCTTATATTAGAGATTAATACTGTACCGGTCAGTTTTGTCTGTTCATATAACAAGATCTAGCATCTAGGCAAAAGTACCTCAAGTCCAATCATGCACAAGATACATAAGTCAGGAACACTCATGAACTCTGCCCTATTTGCCTATTTTCCAGATCTACCAACTTATGAGCAACAATTCCAATGATACTGATCTAATTTATTTCTACCCGCCGGCATCACAAAGTCATGACACAAAAAGACTCTTATTTGAACTTTATTCATGCATAGAATATTATTGTTAGCGATTTTCGATCATCTAGTAAATGAAACCTTTTATATGACATCAAAATTATTTCTATTCAATAAATGAAACAATGACTTAGATATTTAGTAATATGTATAAGATTTATTAAGTTAACTTGAGATATACATATAATTGATTGCAAACATTATTTGTGTTAAAATGTAAATAAAATGGGTATTTATCTCCCTTAGATGACATTAACCTCTCTTACAATGCTATAAAACGAATGTATTTAAGCAGCAATCACAAATAATTTATGGCTTTGTTCTAATGCGACTATTTATATGTCGATAATTTATAGATTTTATGGGATACCTAAGATTTTTAATAATAGCGCTAGACTACAGTTACTTAAAGTTCTTTGAATCCACCATTAATAAACAACAGCACTCGTACCAATACGAGTTTGATGACACTGGTAATTATATTTAATTAATATTTGCATTTGCGAAATAAGAACATATGTGAGAAGCTAATTTAAGAAATAATAATTATGGCAGCAATATCGTATCTGAAAGTGTGAATGAAATATAAAAAATGGCAATCCATTTAGCATAATCATAGCAGTATGGTTTAGGAGCATTGATATGCTTTAAAGAGAATGAAATATGGGAGAGTGGTACGTGTATGATGGCAATGGAGAGATCTATTCTGAGATCCAAGAAGATGCTTCAATTCATAGTTAAAGAAGGCGACTCTCTGCAAACATTGGCAGGGTCGGGTCATAAACAACGAAGAATGCGCTTTATTGAATTGCCATAGACTGGACTTTTGCCAGAGCGAATCCTATGCAATAATATCTAGCACTGAAAAAGTCCAAAGGGGTTTGCCAAACCTTGTCCTTGGTATTGGAAGTAAAAATGAATGAAGCACAAATATATATAAAACTAAAGGCCGGTATACATGTAACGCTTGTATTAATATAAATGTATAAACTTAACTAAGAAATAAAGAATTATCGCCTATCTTTATTGATAAAAACCCCAGCATACCGGCATGATTTAAGTTACCATGTGGATATGGAAAAATTACATTTAATGCTAATATAATAGCTTATAAAACTAGAATATCACCCCCACCCTTTATATTACTTTAAATTAGACATAAACTTCCCACAACGTATAACTAATACAACTCTTTGGTTTTGAATGCTTTAATAAATAGATAATTTTCATATTATTAAATATATATAAAGTCGGTGGCGGTTAGTGATTTCATGAAAGTAATATTAATTTAATTCATATAAATATATTTAAAGTTTTAGAAGTTAGCGCTATTATTTAATTAATAAAAAAAAACACATTTCTAAGAAAACAGATTTTTGCTTAGTTTTTGACAATAACATTGTACAGTAATTATCAGATTCTGATTTTATTTCCCCAGACTTGCAGGCACCCGCTATAATAAGAATAACAAATTTGTTTTAAAAAAATACTAGATTAAATACCCTCTGAAAAGTAAGGAAGGTTTTCTTTTATTAAAAAAGATAGCATAAGCATTTGCGATTCTGGGGGAAATTATCGACATATAATTTAGTATATAAAAATATAAAATATAATAATGAAAATAAAATATTGCCACATAGATGTGAAATTAAGAACTAATAATTATTCAGGAGAGGTTTAATGTAGGAGAGATTACACCTAAGTTATATAGAGAGAACAAGATACAATTGACTAAAAGGTAAGAATTTTACAAATTAATTCATACTTAATATTAAATTTTACAAATAAAAGGGCTTTACAAAATATTTAACGAAACAGATAGGTGAAATTTAAAATTATTCACAGTAACTTTAAGAGTCTAGCAGCATTTGAAATGATTACCTCTGTACAAAACTTGGCTGTTCTTTTGATGTTTTTCAGATTTCCCTCGGAGAACTAGATCTAGTTTGATGAGCATAATTATTGAGGCAGGTAGTAAGTCCAGTAATTAATAAACAAGCATATAGTTATAGTCTATTAGTATCAGGATCCATGTGCACAGATTTCAGGGAAGGCCATCTCAAATGGTGAGAAAGGTGAAGTGGATTTACTCACAACACATTGAAATTAATGAACGCAAATGTACTTGGAAACTGCTCTCATTGACTGTCCTAGTTCCTCTCCTAATTAATTCATAATTATCCCATGCCTTGGTATTTATGGAATCCCTTCTTGATTGGTCATTACTAATCATTTTCTTTAATCTAATTTCCAAAAGAATTTCTATACAAGCTTTTACCCATTGTGATGGAAGATGCCATTGTTAGATAAGTATTCAAACTGAAATTAATTTGATAAAAAAATGTTTGTGACAAAAGTAAATCAATTAAGTTTAGTTGGTTTTTAATTTTGATTTTAGAGAAACTTTTAATTAAATTTATTTTAGAAGATTATACAAGATTACATTTCTCACCTTTAATTAATTTTGACTAATTACAATCACATCTTCCATATTGGATTTAAAATAAAAGTAGAGTTTAATAGCAAAAATAATTTAAAAACAAAATTTTATAGAATGACATATAACAAACTTTTTGTAGTAATTATTTGCTCATTATATTTGTCTCTACAATATCTCTGTATATGAGCTGCAATCAATAAATAATAACTATAACTTTTATAAAATAAAAAAATACAGAACATATAATATATTTTGATATTATAAGTCTGTTATAATTAATCCCCTGTTACCTATTGCATATACATATTCCCTCTTTAAATACTATATTTATTATTTTTATTTTTTTAGTGAGTGTATTTAAATTCAGATATTTATGCATATATCTTCGTTAATAAGTATGTGAGTTAATAATAATCAAAAAAAAGAACAAAAATATGTGTTAGTGAATGGAATATATATGCAAGAATAGGGTTTGAATTTAGCTTGGTAGCAGAAGATTTGAGGTGGGCTGTCCGCTTCATTTTCCCGGACTTACAATTGATAAACAAAAATGTAAAAAAAATATCTTACTTGATGCTCCAGTGACAAAAGAACAACCTGGTTTGAAAGGAGTACGTGATTTATTTATATGAAAAAAAATTATCAAACTAATGTTAGCCCCCCTTTTTTTTTCTTTTTGCTGCTATATGCTAAAAAAAATTTTTTTGACCTATCTATCATCGAGTGCAAAACTATTACAGTAAACTATATTCATATCTTTCTTTAAGAGTGTGGTTTGAATTCCTCAGCTATCCGTCTTTGATTTATTGTTATCTTAATTTTAATATTTTCCACGATTAGGAGGTTCAACTGGCTTTACGTACCTTGCGTTGAATGTCCTTAACAGAGCTGTCACATACTGTTCAAAATCTGGTGGCTTGTTTTCATGGCTTTCCCACCATGATTTTGCATATCCATTGAGATAGTGAATTGCCAAAGCTACTTGATCTGGTGCTGAGATCTGTTGGAATCTAAACAATTCTTGAAGACACGCAGTATGTGTTTTTGGATTTTTTCCAGCATCCTTTTTGAATGATTTCACTTGGATGAACTTCACAATGTATGCTTGCATGTTCGAGATCTGCCCTATGGGCATAATATTTGATTTCCGGTCAACTTGTTTTTGTACTGATTGTACTTCATCTGGTATGATGTTAACCACATCTTCCTCTCTTGTTCCTTTAATCATGGTTTGTTCTAATTCATCAGGTTTGAATTCTAAAGTTTTCACTGCATTGCTTTTTAGTTCATCAACTTCATCTCTAAGTTCACCTAACTGGTCTTGAAACTCTGTCTGCATTTCTTGCACCTTTACAATGATCCTTTCTTGTTCTTCATGACACTTCAGTTCATCCCCCAAATGATCATTTATTTGACTTATGGCTAAGTGGTGGGCAGCTTTTTGCTTGTCTATCACACTTTGTGTCATCATTAATTCTCCAGTCACTTTGTATACTATAGTTTTAGTTTCTTCTTTATGCTCCTCCAAGAGCCCTTCGAATTCAGTATGAACCTTTTCATAACCTTTCCTGCAGTCTGCTTGCACCTCATCTATTTGTTTTAATATATTATTGTTCATTTCATTACACAGTGATGACATACACTTCTTCATCTCATTATGCTTAGCTTCGAATTTTTTTCCCATGTTAGTAAACATATTCACCAATAATGTTTCTAGGTTTAGGTTCTGTTTCTGCACAGATTCAATAGTTAAAACCTCCATTCTGCTATCTGATTAGAGTATATATATTTATTTTATTTATATATATTTATTTATTAAAGACACAAAAATGCTCACTTACGGTTTCCTGTTTGTTTTTATTTATTTATGGCATGATACACCTCTCCCCCATTCTCAACAGACTCCCCCTTATTCTGCTCCCCCATACCTGTACCCAATCTATACCTGATTTATTATATTTAGTGTTCTACCATGCCTGACTTTCCTTCTTTTCTAAACTTTAGTTCAACATTTTATATATATATTCAAGTATATTATTTAATCTTTCTTGTCCTTCAGCCCTTTTGCTCAGTCTTTAGGTTTGGTTGTTCCTTTGCACCTGAAACATACTTAAAATTTTATTAATCCATATTAAAATTATCAAAACTTGTACTACATAGTTGAGTACATATTATGTGATTTATTAAATAATGCTCTTGATAAAAAATCAAGTCAGATGATCTAATTTTAATAAAGCTCCTATTTACAAATGTTATATATAAAGTAAGTTAAAAACAAACTCTTATGAAGCTTCAAAAATACCCTCAACCTCAGACCGCGGTTTCTGCCTCTAGCATCATCAGTGAGGTGCTAGGGAATAAAAATACTAGAACTAGTCCAGCATTTTATCAATGCCTAACTAATGAGAAGAAAATCTGAAACTTTCAGACATTTAAATGTCCAAAAATCCAGCTATCTAACTCAAATAGCCGTATGGACTGAACTAAGTTCAGATACACCATATATTAATAGCTCTAGCAATATAAAATCGCCAAAGCATTAATAGCAAAAAACTAAAATTAAATTGATAAAAAATCAAGTCAGATGACCTAATTTTAATAAAGCCCCTATTTACAAATGTTATATATAGAGTAAGTTAAAAACAAACTCTTATGAAGCTTCAAAAATACCCTCAACCTCAGACCGCGGTTTCTGCCTCTAGCGTCATCAGTGAGGTGCTAGGGAATAAAAATACTAGAACTAGTCCAGCATTTTATCAATGCCTAACTATTGAGAAGAAAATCTGAAACTTTCAGACATTTAAATGTCCAAAAATCCAGCTATCTAACTCAAATAGCCGTATGGGACTGACCTAAGATAGCTGGATTTTTGGACATTTAAATGTCTGAAAGTTTCAGATTTTCTTCTCAATAGTTAGGCATTGATAAAATGCTGGACTAGTTCTAGTATTTTTATTCCCTAGCACCTCACTGATGACGCTAGAGGCAGAAACCGCGGTCTGAGGTTGAGGGTATTTTTGAAGCTTCATAAGAGTTTGTTTTTAACTTACTCTATATATAACATTTGTAAATAATGCTCTCTATATAACTTGTTAACTTTTGAAATCATTGTTTCTATTTTTTTTTTAGTTTATTCAATCTACCACCTAATGACAAAATTTATAATGGTATTACTACCGGGCGCCAGTCAAAAGGAGTAGATTGTTACAACACTATTTTACTAGATGATCAGCTTTTAATCAGTTGTACATTTTTATAAATACATATTTTTATTTATGACAGCTGTATAGCAGTTCAGATGCATAATATAATAAAGTAATTAAAGATGTCATTACTATTTGAAGCACATATCTTTTTTACATACTATGGGTGTGAAAGTATTTAAAAGCTACCACTACTTTTCTTTCACCAACCCAAGAAAGTGTACATATATATTTAAAACATTATTTATGGAAGAAGAACAAAATATCACATATATACTGAATATTATTTATGGGAAAAAATACATATATGATTGACATTATTGGGAAAATTATATACATATTAGTAATGACTTGTACCTAGTGTGTATAATATTTAAAAAACAAACATCTGAACTGGGTGTACAAACCAAGAAAATTTTTTTTACATATATTTTTATTTTTTTAGAAAAAAACATTATATCAATACTGAAATCTATTATTAAGGGTTCTGCAGCGTGTAAAAGTAATTAATAGCCCCATGGCTGGGCGTCCATACCTGGCGAAAAAAACCTGTACCGGTCAGTTTTGTCTGTTCATATAACAAGATCTAGCATCTAGGCAAAATTACCTCGAGTCCAATCATGCGCAAGATACATAAGTCAGGAACACTCACAAACTCTGCCCCATTTGCCTATTTTCCAGATCTACCAACTTATGAGCAACAATTCCAATGATACTGATCTAATTTATTTCTACCTGCCGGCATCACAAAGTCATGACACAAAAAAGACTCTTATTTGAACTTTATTCATGCATAGAATATTATTGTTAGCGATTTTCGATCATCTAGTAAATGAAACCTTTTATATGACATCAAAATTATTTCAATTCAATAAATGAAACAATGACTTAGATATTTAGTAATATGTATAAGATTTATTAAGTTAACTTGAGATATATATATAATTGATTGCAAACATTATTTGTGTTAAAATGTAAATAAAATGGGTATTTATCTCCCTTAGATGACATTAACCTCTCTTACAATGCTATAAAACGAATGTATTTAAGCAGCAATAACAAATAATTTATGACTTTGTTCTAATGCAGCTATTTATATGTCGATAATTTATAGATTGTATGGGATACCTAAGATTTTTAATAATAGCGCTAGGCTACAGTTACTTAAAGTTCTTTGAATCCACCATTAATAAAACAACAGCACTCGTACCAATACACAAGTTTATTGAGTTTGATGACACTGGTAATTATATTTAATTAATATTTGCATTTGCGAAATAAAAACGTATGTGAGAAGCTAATTTAAGAAATAATAATTACGGCAGCAATATTGTACCTGAAAGTGTGAATGAAATATAAAAAATGGCAATCCATTTAGCATAATCATAGCAGTACGGTTTAGGAGTATTGATATGCTTTAAAGAGAATGAAATATGGGAGAGCGGTACGTGTATGATGGCAATGGAGAGATCTATTCTGAGATCCAAGAAGGTGCTTAAATTCACAGTTAAAGAAGGCGACTCTCTGCAAACGTTGGCAGGGTCGGGTCATAAACAATGAAGAATGCACTTTATTGAATTGCCATAGGCTGGACTTTTGCCAGAGCGAACCCTATGCAATAATATCTAGCTCTGAAGAAGTCCAAAGGGGTTTGCCAAACCTTGTCCTTGGTATTGGAAGTAAAAATGAATGAAGCACAAATATATATAAAACTAAAGGCCGGTATACACGTAATGCTTGTATTAATATAAATGTATAAACTTAACTAAGAAATAAAGAATTATCGCCTATCTTTATTGATAAAAACCCCAGCATACCGGTATGATTTAAGTTACCACATGGATATGGAAGAATTACATTTAATGCTAATATAATAGCTTATAGAACTAGAATACCCCCCCCTTTATATTACTTTAAATTACACATAAACTTCCCACAACGTATAACTAATACAACTCTTTGGTTTTGAATGCTTTAATAAATAGATAATTTTCATATTATTAAATATATATAAAGTCGGTGGCGGTTAGTGATTTCACAAAAGTAATATTAATTTAATTCATATAAATATATTTAAAGTTTTAGAAGTTAGCGATATTATTTAATTAATATAAAAAAACACATTTCTAAGAAAACAGATTTTTGCTTAGTTTTCGACAATAACATTGTACAGTAATTATCAGATTCTGATTTTATTTCCCCAGACTTGCAGGCACCCGCTATAATAAGAATAACAAATTTGTTTTAAAAAAATACTAGATTAAATACCCTCTGAAAAGTAAGGAAGGTTTTCTTTTATTAAAAAAGATAGCGTAAGCATTTGCGATTCTGGGGGAAATTATCGACATATAATTTAGTATATGAAAATATAAAATATAATAATGAAAATAAAGTATTGCCACATAGATGTGAAATTAAGAACTAATAATTATTCAGGAGAGGTTTAATGTAGGAGAGATTATAGCTAAGTTATATAGAGAGAACAAGGTACAATTGACTAAAAGGTAAGAATTTTACAAATTAATTCATACTTAATATTAAATTTTACAAATCAAAAGGCTTTACAAAATGTTTAACGAAACAGATAGGTGAAATTTAAAATTATTCACAGTAACTTTAAGAGTCTAGCAGCATTTGAAATGATTACCTCTGTACAAAACTTGGCTGTTCTTTTGATGTTTTTCAGATTTCCCTCAGAGAACTAGATCTAGTTTGATGAGCATAATTATTGAGGCAGGTAGTAAGTCCAGTAATTAATAAACAGGCATATAGTTATAGTCTATTAGTATCGTGATCCATGGGCACAGATTTCAGGGAAGGCCATCTCGAATGGCGAGAAAGGTGAAGTGGATTTACTCACAACACATTGAAATTAATGAACGCAAATGTACTTGGAAACTGCTCTCATTGACTGTCCTAGTTCCTCTCCTAATTAATTCATAATTATCCCATGCCTTGGTATTTGTGGAATCCCTTCTTGATTGGTCATTACTAATCATTTTCTTTAATCTAATTTCCAAAAGAATTTCTATACAAGCTTTTACCCATTGTGATGGAAGATGCCATTGTTAGATAAGTATTCAAACTGAAATTAATTTGATAAAAAAATGTTTGTGACAAAAGTAAATCAATTAAGTTTAGTTGGTTTTTAATTTTGATTTTAGAGAAACTTTTAATTAAATTTATTTTAGAAGATTATACAAGATTACATTTCTCACCTTTAATTAATTTTGACTAATTACAATTGCATCTTCCATATTGGATTTAAAATAAAAGTAGAGTTTAATAGCAAAAATAATTTAAAAACAAAATTTTATAGAATGACATATAACAAACTTTTTGCAGTAATTATTTGCTCATTATGTTTGTCTCTACAATATCTCTGTATATGAGCTGCAATCAATAAATAATCACTATAACTTTTATAAAATAAAAAAATACAGAACATATAATATATTTTGATATTATAAATCCATTATAATTAATCCCCCGTTACCTATTGCGTATACATATTCCCTCTTTAAATACTATATTTATTACTTTTATTTTTTTAGTGTGTGTATTTAAATTCAGATATTTATGCATATATCTTCGTTAATAAGTATGTGAGTTAATAATAATCAAAAAAAGGTCAAAAATATGTGTTAGTGAATGGAATATATACACAAGAATAGGGTTTGAATTTAGCTTGGTATCAGAAGATTTGAGGTGGGCTGTGAAGCACAATCTGAATCTCAGATTCTGCTTCAATACATAAATCACATATATAAAAAAATATTCTTGCAACCTTGAGCAAAATAAAATAAAATACATTATATCACATTTAATATGCAACCAGATAAAAAAAACATTATAAATGCATATATTTATAGGTTGCTTATTATTATAATAAATGAAGAATAATAAAAAAAAAAACATTTCAATATTACAATATGTAATAAAAAAAATAAAAATAATGAAATTTAAGTTTAAAGATTTGAACTGTGTTTGTGTTATGTTATGTGATATTGAGAATAACTATCGATAAACAAGCCTTCAATGTTTCTGTATCAAAAGAAAAAATGCTCTGACCAATAAATTAAGGTTTACTTTTAATAAGTAAGAATAAAAGATCTGTTAATGAAAGTTCATAGTTACCCGATTATTTTCACTTCTTATAAATGTCTCAAGTTTGAATTTTTAGACTGCTTGTCTCATGTATAGCTTCAATACGTTTATTTGCTCCATTTAAAAAAACAATTCTGGTTGATACCTTCTAATAAACATAAATTAATTGACTTGCTGGTTTCCACAATTTTAAAATTATTTATTGTTGATACTTTTGATAACGCTGAATTCATTGACTGGCTTGCTTCTACCATTTCAAAAAGAGTTATTACAAATACTTTTAGATAAGTATGAACTGGTGGACTTGCTTGTCTCTACCATTTAAAAAAATCATTGTAGACACTTTAGATGACTATGAGGAAAACTTTAACAAAAATTTGATTGATAGCTTAATTAAACCTAGTTATAAGGTTTTTATACAATTTCCTTTTCTTTTCTCTTCTTTCCCCTTCTCCCCCCATTCAAAGGTAATGAACCCATAATAGGCCAGGAGCCAGAAAAGAAGCATTTCAAATAGCTTGTGTGGTTGGCTTTAAACTCAATCATTCTGTTGGTTATCAACGACGTTTGGTATAGGTCCATGGATAGATCAGTGGGTTAACCCATAGATGTCAGATTTCAAGAAGCAGAAGTGGCTTTAGCAATGCAAATTCATTGTATTATAAACAGCAAAATATATTAATATCATTTTATAGAATTGTCAATAACTTCTTCCTAGTAATTCAATTTTGTTCCATTTTTTTATCTTAATATTGCTGGGAATTACTTACATATACGCACATCTTCGTCTATACTGACTTTAAAACAAGAGTCATTTTTTTCCTTCCTCAATTTTTAAAGAGTGAAAAAAAATTCAATCGCTCACTCTCTTTTGAAAAAAATATGCAAACTGTCCATTTCCTTTGGTTTTTATGAACTCAATCACCCATATCTCTGTCTAATAATAATGAATAAACTGATTGTTACATCTCTTCCTAATAACATAAAAAAAAACTGACCACTAAATATTGTTTCATTCGTTTATATTGCGAATCTTGGATCAAGGAAAAGGACCACCTGGAAATCTTATCTTGAAATAAAGATCAAAGCTTCACAAGTTTGATGGTCTGTCGCAATTAATAAAAACTTAGGATTAATTGTTACTTTTATTACATCCAAGCATTATTTCCCTCTCTAGATATCTACAATCTAGATAACACAAAAACAACAAAGCTTGCAATCTTAGTCATTAAAGATTTGTGTAAAAATGTTTTATGTTTAAAATATCTATACTCACACGTGTACATTTTCATATCCTAATCTACTAATCTTGATCACTTTACTTCACACTTTCTTTCTGATCTGTTTTATTTAATAAGAATATAGCTAAATAATTTCAACACATTATTTAATAAAATATAATAAATCCCTTTCTTATAAATATTGTTTCTCATTACCTTCTCTTTACAACTGCTTATTTACTTTACAACTGCTTATTTATTAACTATTTATAAATTATATAATAATAAATACACATATAAATCTATATATTGTGATGATCACACATACTGCGATCACACATGAGTACATTTAATATATAGTATAATATTAAATGTGAGTTTTATATAAACTAAGTTATAGAAATTGGATAATAAAGTTAGAAAAATAAGATAAATTTATTTTAAGTTAAGTTTTAATTAAAAATCAAAATGGTAGCTGAGGAATGCAAGTAATTAAAAAAATCAATTATGGTAATTAAAGAAAGTGAAGGAAAGTAAGCAACCAAGATCCTTATCTTCCACCTTCAAATGTTAACTTTTTTTAAAAAAATTAAGATTTGTAAAGTTAAGGGAATAGTAAAATAAGATCATTGAAGGTGATGATTAAATCTTAAAGGGAAAGGTAAATAAAAAGGGGTTAATGAAATTTCAGTCGCGATTATGAATAAAAAATAAATAGATTTATAAAAAGATAAAGATCACCTCTTCAAAATACACATGCGAATGCATGAAATATATGTATGGCTATGTGAAGGTAATAAAGAGTGTGTAAATAAGAAAATTATTTCATTAAAAGAAATGGAAGTAAATAAAATAAAAAAATAAATAAATAAAAACAAGAAGAAAATTTTATGTATTTTATGAAAGTAAAATAAATGTGTGAAATGTAATTAATGACATTTCAAAAACAATCAAGAAGATAAGAAAAGGATTCTGGGACAATTAAGAGAAGTGAAAGAAGTAGCCAAGTTTATTTGTCTTGAGTCGGCTGAGCTGACAGACAGAGTTTGAGAGCTGTGAACAAAATTGTACCAAAAAGTTGAAACATCGAGAATGCAGGGCTAAGGGGCCACAAACGGATGCCAGTTGATCCACGCTCACCTTGGGTGTAAAGTAATCTGCCCCATGAAGTAATAGTAGAGATAGCACCTGCCTGATGGTTCACCTTCCTTGTCACTGAAGCTGCAAGAATACGACTTAAGTAAGCTGCAAGAAAGAATCCAGCCGGATCCCAAGAATTTCCATCTCTACAAAAGAAGTGGAGTAATCCACATGATGGGTAATAATTCCCTCATTAACACCCAGAAAACCTAGTTAATTAACTTTAATATAACACACGTGTACACACTTTCGTAAATGGCCACATTAATTAAAAAATGCAATTGCAAAAGTGAATCTGAATGAACCAAATAATTGGTAGTTTTCTGCATCAAAGAATACGTAATAAAAGACTATAAGCTATAAAATGTCTACTTATAAATATTTAGTATCAAAGAATTATCATTTTAGGTGATGGGTTAATTAAATTAAATATAATTTTTGTTATTTTAAGGATTGCTTATTTTATGTCAAAATATTATATTTTAATGTTTATGAATGTATTATATTAAACAGTATTTATTTATGAATAGCTCCTTACGTTTCGTCTTTCCTTCTTCACCATACTAATTATAATGATATACCCATAGGGTTTATAAAATACTAAGTAGACAGTAATTCTAGTAAAAGTACATGTGTCGATATAGTACAGTAATATTAAATCTCGCAAAAATTATAAATATTTCAAGCGCTGGATTATTTTAAATAAATCATTCTTGGGAATGAATGTCCAGCAACCGAAGAAGCATCTGATCAGGAAAGATAATACTGAAATATTCCATTGGTAATCTCAGTATTCGATCAGGAATATAAACTTAATTAATGAGTCCATATTGGCTTCTATGCTTGACGTGATAGTCGTCTCGATCGTAAAGTGTAAAATTAAACGTTTACAAACAGTCGAAAAGGTAATTCTGTTACAATATATATATAAATATTTTTTCTTAATTAAATAATATATGTGTGTGAAATGAGAACATATACATACAATATATATTGTAACCTAATAAATGAGTTCAAATAGAAATAACTAAGTAAAGGTTCAAAATATAACACTATCAAGAATTATAAGCAAATTATTATAGCAATGTATTATAACTCAGGTATATGGAAATCACGTGAAGTGAGTACACTAGTAATTCAATAAAATATAACTCAGGTATACAGGCAGTAGATCTTATCCACTTTCCTTTCTTGGTTTGATGTTAAGTGCATGTTTAAACAAATACTAAGTGAATATGGTCTAGCAGGGCGCCACTAGATTATCTGAATCTAGACACGGTTATATCTGATAACCTTTCACATGTACCGGGTTTGAATCCCTTCTTGGTACTTTATTTATAATAAAATGGAAGTTTTGCTTTTAAGCCATATCACTATAAGCACTAATATTTAGGTAAAAGTAAAACATCTTTAAACCAAAGTGGAGTTCATTGAACATAAATCATTTCTCAGATCTTAACATAACAAATGTGTTTCAATATTTTTATAAGTTCACTAGCTCAGATTATATATAACTAATTTAGGATGGCAATTCACTCATCCTTGCATGAAATAGATGATGGGATGTGGTTATAATCATACTAAGAAATCACTAAATAATATAAAATCAATATTTAATTATGGCCTTTAAACAGTTAAACAGCTCATTAATTAAAATGTTGATGACGATGATGATGATGATAATAATAACAATAATGACAAGGGTTTCAACTACAGCTCTAGGACTAAGCCTAAACATAAAACTAATTTTTATAAAGAAATTCATAATTATTGCTTAATTTTAGCATATTTACTTATATCTTAAATAACTAATATTCAACCATTGATGATGATGAATAATCACACTTAACAAAGACTACACTTAATGAATAAGAGCGTCGTTTAATAAAACAAACTAATATTTATTACTACAGTTCTAACATATACATAAAAATTTCTAGATAAATATGAAAATTGACATGAATAATAATAATAATAATTGATTATATAACAATCCTCAGATTAATTTTAAGTTCTTTCCCCTTTCCCTTCAAATGTATTTGTATTAAGTTGGACGTCACATTGACCATGATTTTCACTCCATGAGAAAAGTATTAAAAAAATATTATCTGCTCATTAGCAACATACTTTAAAAATCCAACAGTAAATAGAATGTAAAAAAAAATGTTAGTAAAATTGAAAGAGCTTTTAGAAAAATTTTAAATTATTCCCCTCTCTTCTACCTCTGAAATCTATCTTAATGAAACAAATAATCTAATATTCTAACACTACTTGTTACTCACATTCAATGCAATTATACCATATAAAATATCATTATGTATGTGGTGTTTTATCCCATGATAACAAAATATTATTTAAAACAAAATAATAATAATATATTAGTTAAAACTAAAATATAACCATAAAAAAAATTGTTTTAACATTAATATTGTAAAATTAATAAAAAATCATTTTCATACATTAAGATCATTTATGAAGTCAAAGTTATTTTAGTAAGACATTCTTGTTTTATCGTCTGAATAGTCTTTAAAGTTCTTTAAATAAAATATATCACTTTATTGTAAATGTTTATTAAGACTGATATCTAAAGAAATAGATATAAAGTCTTTCCGTCTTTTGTTTGTGGCGATTTCCAAGGGTTCAACTTGTCATATTTCTGCGCTCTATTTCTGTTTTATGTGGGAACAATCTCTTTCTTGAGGTGTATAACTATTTAATGTGATGCTCTATTGAGGTTATTTGCTTTAGTGGACAATTTGGAATCATTATATTAAATTTTCTTCTTCCTGTCAAGCATGTGGATGAAATACAGGTTGTTTTCCCTTTGTAAATTTTCTTGAGTTTAAAATCAGTTGTTGTAACAATTAATTGGACTTGATGATTAATATTTATCAGTAGATTAATTCATCTTCTTTGAATGCAGGTGAATGCTTTCTTCCTTCTATTAAAAACATCTTATTTTCTGGTCAGTTGAAAGGTGTAGAATATTATTTTAGACACACTTTTCTTTCCTATGTGAGTGAGTTCCCAGATGGTCCAGCAAATGGGACATACATATAATTTTTCTAGCCTGCCATTTCTTATATTTTCAACATTCAAATTTGATAGTTTAATAATCTGAATCAATCATAATAATCAATAATAATTCAAGACAGCTTTTTATATCCAATTTTTAACTAACTTAACCAATCAGAGATAGCATCACTTGCTATTTTTGGACAAATTTGTTTTAATTAGATCTCTAATTTATTTTTCAACTATATTATTTTTCAACTGAAAAGTTTAATCCTTTTTCCAGACACTTTTGTTTAAAAAAAAATAGACTCAATTCTTATTTCCTTTCTTTTCTTTTTCTTTTTCTTTTTAACATCCAGGTAACACTTCAAATCTTTGAGCTTCCTTCTTTAGATCTTGATAAGACAATTTCAAAAATTATAGTTCTGACCCATTATAAGCTTCCAAAGTGAAAAACAATTATTTACAAAAAAAATTGCTACAAAGATTGATATCTGATTAAACAGATTTCCTCTTTTAACAAACAATTGTACAAAAAAAATAATTTAACCGATTTAATACTTCCTTTTCTTTCAATATTTAGGAAATGTAAAATTTTGTATGTAATGTACACACATCCTTCATTCTTTCAAATCATTCATAAACTAACCTTAAATACTATAATTGCTAGCTTAGTAATTATAACCCAATTATTTAATTAAATCTGTAATTTTTAAATCCCACTTATAATTAAAGAAAAGCAAAATAGAAGTATAGAATAAAATGTTAGAATTGATCAAGCATAGCTTAGTTTTAAAGAAAGTTAAAATGTTGAATATTTGAAATATAAAACAAATAAATAATTTACACATACATTGCCTATATGTATGCATTATAACTTTGCTTTTTAACAGGAAATTTAAATATTAAATAGTTTAAATGTGTGTATTACCTTTCTATCAACACACAAACAAATAAAGCATGTAATTGTTGACCCATTCTTTCTCTGTTTAAAGCTTTTAGAACTGGACCTTGTAGGGTTTGAACTTGGATGCCCTACAGCTTCTTTTATGGCTATATAAAATTGTGATGATGATTTTTGGTTTACCTTTTCTACATGCACATTACTATAAATTTAGCTAGTGACTAAATTGTAATGGCACAATATATATATAATCAAAATTACACCAAATTCACAACTTGACCTGACTAGCCAAGAAAATAAATTCTAAACCACTACCAAAGGTTTCACTGCTATAAGCAGACTTCTCAAATGTAAAGAACTACAAAATAACAACATATTTAAATTAAAAATTACCCACAATTCCACTTACTTCCCATCCACCCTTAATATTAAAAGAACTTTTAAATAAATTAATTGCTTCAGAATTATAAATTTTTAATTATAAATATTCTTTAATATATATATAAGAATGATTGTTCTTTTCTTCACATTCAATCTCATTATTATTTAAGATGTTAATAATTTGCTACTAAGATCATAACTATGACAATGATGAATAATATTTCATCAAAACATTAGGATTTTAAATGAAATAATATATAGTTTAATTCAAAAAAATATTATATATACATGTGTGATTGTTTATTCAATAATGAATTATAATGTTCTAAAAACTATGTTAGGTATGTAAAGATATTAACTGGAAAAACTGAAGATTGAGTGTTAAATATCATGTGAAGCTAGGCCTTCTGGGAGATTAGATTTTGCATCCTAATGAAAAAACATAAATTATAAATATTCTGGATGACACTATATAAATCTTTTTTAATGAGTACACAACAGATTGATGAAGCAGGCTTCATTGATTATAATTTTAATACTATTTCAGAATGCTGTATTTTTCTTTACTACAAATGTTCTTTTTCTGCCAGATTTTAACTAATATTTTTTTTAAAGAATGACTATTTTAATTGCTTATTAATAATTTACTGTTGGGATTTTTATTAGACTATATCAATTGGCACTTTTTCCATTTTATCTTATTATTTTATATATATAGAATAGATTATTTATGTCTGTATAAATATTGAAAGTGTATTGGAGATTTCTGTGTCTTCATTTGGATATACAGGCAAACAGTCAAATAAAAACTGGTACTCAGACATAGCATTTATGTCTAGATAATGTACTTCAGTTTGTAATGACAGTTTTTAATATGTCATTTGTCTAGTTGCATTATAAATGAAATATATCCAAGTAAACACATTATAACTCTAATTATAATTTCAAGTATGTAAAAATGTCTAATTAATTTATATATACTAGTGAAAGATATTTTTATACTGATTATAAATTTGATATATATTCTAACTTTACTTTTGATAACATTTATATAAAAATATATTAATTCGAACTTGAAGAATTTATCCATTTACTAAAAAGCAAAAATCTTTAAGCAATAATTAAATAAACTATAATTTTGAAAATCACAAACTGGATTGAGAAAGGGTGGTTTCAAGAGCTCATATTCCAAAAATCATAATGTAGAAATTTCTTTTGTCTACTCCTATTGAGAATGTTTTATTCTGCAATTCCATATATTATATGTATGTGTGCACATACTGCATATAGCATGGTTTTATAATTTGATATTTTATTAAAACACTAGTTTAAAATAAGTATGTTTGATCTTAATAATATATGTATTTCTGAATCACTTTAAAATTTTATTTTACTTTAACAACCAAACGTTTAAATTTTAATTAGAAAACCTATATATTTTTTAATCTAAAATAAACAAGATATCATTAAACTATTGGATAAAATTTTAATAATTTTACTAATTTGGCACGTGAATAAAGTCATCCTTAGGACAAATTTAAAAAAAAAAAAACTGCAACAGTTATTTAATAAAATTCACTCATGCACTTTACAAATAAAATAAGTACATTTAATGAAATTACCCATCATGCATTGATAAAACGGAATATTTACTGCTACATTAACTTCATTAGATAATACTTCAATAATTATTTAAACCAAACAAAAAATAAAAAGTAAAACTTTTCAGTTTTAAGTGCAATTTAAGGTTGTTACTTTAAAATGTTAAATATATATTTAATTATGCTGAATTTCGATTTCAAATTAGGTTAATTACTTAAATTAAAAAAAATGAATCGATAATTATTTTATCAATGTTCATCTCATTTAAATTATAAACAAATAAAAATCATTGTTAAAATTCATACATTTATTAATAAAAAGAGTAATACTTTTTTTTTTTTTTTGCATTTAAAAATTGGAAAAAATTGTATATCTTCCTGTAAAAAACGTTATCAATCAGCGTAACACTAGAGTTCAACTGAGCATGCACTGGAATATTAACCGTTCAGTTCCAATATATTGCCATGATTCTGATATACAATATAGAAAGCGCTTGGCAAATGTTTTTTATGTTCAATGGTTTTTTGAATTTTGGATACTCTGTTTATTGAAGAATAATTTTCATTATCTGACATAGTTTTTGTATTATATACTTTATTAACAAAGTATCAGCTGTATTTGTGAATTTAAATCTTTTAAAATAAATAATATTCTTTTGTCACCATTCCAAAGTTAAAGTAATTTGACAAACAAATATCAACATCTTTTTTAGCAAGATATACTTTTTTTTTCATTTAATGTTTTGTCACAATTTCTATCTAATTTTCAATCAAATGATAGCAAACACTTTTTTTTTAATTCATAATAATAATAATAAAAAATACTAATTATAATAGCAAAAAAAAAACAAACTGCAATAGTTATTTTATAGAATTCACTAATGCACTTTACAAATAAAATAAATAATTTAATGACAAACACAGCAACAGTTACATTTAAATAGTAAGTTGCCTTCCAAGCAGCTGGCCCGGATTCGCTTCCCGGTCAACGCTTTGACGTATAAAATAAAATACATATATCCTTACTCTTTCCTATTCTTTTCTTTAGATTACTGATATTATATTATATATTTTTAAAAAATTTAGTATACTGATTTTAAAAAACTTAATTATTCGATTATGTATACGTGCTGTATTTACTTATAAAAGATAAATTACTATTCAAATAGTAGCGTAAAAATATGTAGATTTTAATTGACATTAAACAACATGTTAGAACTTAATAATGGCTAAATATGTGCAACTAGTATAAATAAAAATAATTTTTGTCCCAAGAATATTTCATTTTTATTACCAGAAAGTTATTTTTCACATAAAATAATAAAAAATATATTAGATGATGTCAAAGAGAACTGACTATTAGCTGAAGAAAAATATTTTTGGATTCTATTTGAGATTTTAAAAGAACAGGCCATATCAAATTTTAACATCCATTAATTTCCTTTCCTGTAGTACAATGTAAAGAATAATTATTAATCCTATAATAAACAAAAATGGGTGAACTTTTACCAATACAGGTAACCAAGCATAATGAATTTACTGAATAACTTTGAGTTTAAGACTGAGGATTGTCAAATGACTGCAACTTCTTGATGGAAAATATCTGATGAGTTTTCTTGAAGGCAAGATGTATGTTAGAAAATCTTTGAGAATGATTATTATCTTTTATATTTACAATCATGTTGGATAAAAAAAATGATGGCTTTACTAAACTGTAGGCTTAATAACATGAGCCTCCAGGCTGATTATGAAAGCAAAAGATAATAAGATTTTCTGGGTTTTAAACAATAATCTTTTATTTTGAACAATAATCTTTTATTTTGCTACTGAAACTGTAAATCACATTCAAACAATAAAAATGACACTAATTAAAAAAAAACATAAAAATTTATAGAAGTATCTAATATTAAATGTTACAAAAATGGTAAATTGGTTGTATTGAAGACACAGTAGATTTAAAAAGTAATGTGCATTTTACTATAAAGTGCAAATATTGGCACAAGTAAACTTAGACTGACTATAAATAGAAAAAAAAAGTATAAGGCAAACATATCTATTGGTGGCAAGATTAGTTATTTAATTTAATGGAAGACAGAAAAAGCAGATAATTCAAATTTGAATTTTTTGCACAGATGTAGAGAGTGCATTTGTTCTGAGTACATATTTTCAAATTATCTTGGAAATTTTAATTTCAGAATTAGAAAATGATTAGAAGATGAAAGTGCTGTGAATAAATTTGAATTTTAAGACAAAAATAAAAGAATAACCTTGAGAATTTTGCATGTGAATATTATGAAATCAATTTTGTTGAGAAAAATCCAAAAAGAAAAAAAGATGAAAGATACAACATATATGTAATACACTTTGATTGATCTAAATTGTGTATTGTCAAACTACAAAGTAGTTAATAGATCAAAACATGAAAAAATTATCAATTTGTGAGACAATTAATGTTATTTAAAATTTCAGATATCTTGATTTATTATAATGAATTTACAAGGTTTTAAAATATTACTAAATTGAGATGATAATTCAGACATAAATACATTTAATAAAAAAAAAATTAATAATATATAGATGTTAAAAACAACAGAATTCAACAGGAAATGTCAAACTAAAAATGGAAAACTATAAAAAAAAATTTTTTTTAAATGATTCATTTTATAGAATTGAACTAGAATTTTATCAAATGGCACTAGAAAGGTAATAATAATATAATAAATTGTATTTTTAGATTGGAAAGAAAGCTTATAAGATATGAAAAAGTATAAAGCATTATCTTGGTGGGAAAGTTCCTTAAGCAATAATTTAGAAAAATTACATTATTACTTAAAATGATGTCATCATGTAGTGTGAAAAAAGTTCTATAAAGGCCTATATAGTAATAAAGAAAAAAATACAAGATTATTTTTACAATTACAATATCTTCAATAATACACATATTTTAAGTAAAGAAGTGAAACATAAGTAAAAATATATAAAAAATTAAAAAGCTCTAGAAGATTATTGAATTGTTGAAATCATTTCAAAAGAAGTACACCTGGGTCTCGTTTTATGTGGATTATTTTAATGCGATTTTGAAGTTATGCGATTCATGTTTCTTCTTAATATCTTTCATATTTCACTATATTTATTAAATATCAAGAAATTTAAATTATTAATAACTTATTTTGACTTGAAATACTTTTTTTTTCTCTCAAAAATATAACATTATATTAGCAGCTAACGTGAATATGGCCTTAAGCTATCTTAGCTTCTATGTAAATAACCTACTTATACAATTCAAAACAAAGCAAAAATCTCCATATAGTAATGCCATCTTGTGCTAACAAGAGCAATCAATGGATGCCAGAGGCTTGTGCATAAAATCCCTATCTAGTGCCTACTCATCCAATATCCCCAGACTAGTTTCTGGCTTGTGGCCTTCATCAGTGAGGAGCCTTGGATCTGAGAGCACTGCACTTAGATCCAAGGCTCCTCAGTGATGAAGGCCACAAGCCAGAAACTAGTCTGGGAATATTGGATGAGTAGGCACTAGATAGGGATTTTATGCACAAGCCTTCTGGCATCCATTGATTGCTTTTGTTAGCACAAGATGGCACTACTATATGGAGAGTTTTGCTTAGTTTTGAATTGTATAATAACAATTATGTGCTAGTATGAGATAGTGATCAGGTGATGTTTAGTGGTTTAACCTACTTATACTAATGAATAAATAGTAATAATAGATTTATATTTACATATAAAAATATCGCAATAAATATTCAAAAATTTTAAACTTTCAAAAAGGTATTTTGTTAATTATAACAGAAATAAATAATTTTTTAGATTTTTAAAATAAATAATAACTAAGATTTTATAAACTAAAAATAATCTTTCTAATGATAATCTATAGTCTTTTTGTTTTGATTACGATCTCATTTTTTTAATAAGGAAACAAAAAACAATTAACACAGCTCAAGACTGAAAATGGCGCTAGTTGTATGTCACATGACAAATCTGATTTCTTAACATTTCACAAATGAACGCATATTGTCAAATAGCCAAATAACTGCTAATGATTAAAATATATATGAAAAAATATAAAATTAAATACTGTAGTTAATAAAAAAAGTAAAAAAAGTTTGTCTTGTATTTTTTTTTTCAAATATTTGAAATATTTTATTAGTCATCCTTTATTTCCTTATTTTTTTAATGTGAATTTTAAAGTAATTTTTCCTTCTTGCTTTGCTTTTATGTGATTTCTGAAAATTACAACCCCCTATCCCCATTTTTCAAGGTAGGTTAAGTCTATTTTTGTGCGATTTCTTTTGTGCGCATTTTCTGAGGAACCTATCTACCGCATAAAACAAGACCCAGGTGTAAAGGAAAAAATAAAGATAGTAATGATATAATAATAATAAAAAATACACTAGAAGACTTTCAAACTATAATAATTATAGTGGCATTTATCAAAGATAAAAAAGACAATATTAGAAATAACAGATCTTTGAGACTTCTATAGTTCTATATAAGTTTTATACTGAGTTCATTATTACTTGATTGAGAAAACTTTGAATTAAAGCCAATCAAAACAATAAGCTTTATTTAAAATTAGTTTTGTCAACATATATCTCATCCAAGTATTAAATGAAATTATGAAAAAAATAATGAGTATAATTGTTGTTATACTTTAGGTTTACAGAATTATAAAAGCATTTATCTCTAATAATTTTTGCAGTGATTAAATCTTTAAAACATTAAAATGTAGATTCAAGATATTGTCAAATTTTGTTCAATATTTATCAGAATTTTGCAATAATTATTACATTAAAATTATGCAATGACAATTAAAAATTTAAATTATAATGTTATATAAAAATATGATTACATATCTTTAAATCATTTGTAGAAATCTCATGAATAATATCTTCTAGTTAGAAATATGAAGCATAATGAATGTGTATTATTAAAGCCCATCTAGATTTTGTAGATGATGTGCTTTTAAAAAAAATAATATATCAAAGCTTCTATAAATATTGATATGAATTATAGGATGAAAACTTGAAAGTAGAATTTAAGATGAAAAAATAAAGAATTGCAACATTAAATAAAGAAAAATAAGTACATATACTTTGGTTATACTATTAATACTTGGATAGTTTATTTTTAACATAAATAATTCATGTTAAGAATATGTTTTTTATATATTAAAGAAAGGATTTTAGTAGATATATTTTACAAGTTCTTACATATGGACTTGAGACTGGAATAATTAGCAGAAGTGCAATCAAAATGGAGACATCTGTTGAAAATAATGAGGAAGTATGAAAAATGGAATACATAAATTAAAATAAACATGTAATACTGATAAAAATGAAAGAATTAAGAGAGACAAATGAAGTTGAGATAGATTAATAGGTAAAAACAATGGCATTAGTTAAATAATAGAAATCTTTAACTAGAAACAAAAAGATTATAAAGGTTTATAAAAATGACAAGTCTAAGATGTCTGGATCAGATAAGAGTAGTTTCTTGAAGTGATATGAAGAAATTACAAATCAGAAAAATATTAGATTTGGAAATATTTACAACTTGCAGTAAGATAATAGTGGCTAAAAATGATAAAGTCTAAAATCATCATTTGTATTATATATATATATATATATATTGTGCCCTTTTGTATGGGTCACCATCTAATTTTTGTGCTAATCTATTAAAAATTTTAAATTTAAGATATATTTGAATATGTGATGTTAATTTTGCTTATGGTAATATTTTAAAAGGTTTAATTAAAGCAATCTATGAATATTTGATATGTGAAATTGTGCTGATATTGAGAGAGACATTTTAAATGAAGATGATTATAATATATAGTTGGAAAAAATGGCCATAATCAATACTGCATTAATATATTTAATAAATAGGTGTTTAAAGCTAAAGTATTTAAAAGACAAATTAAAATTAAATGTATATGTTTATTGTGATAAAATAATATTATAAAAATATAAATATTTTAATTATCATAAATACTTAAATAGAAGATTGATATTTGATTTTAATAATATCGAATAATTATTTTAAAATCTTTTATATTATCTTATTTATTTTTAAAAAATATTTATTTTAAAAATGCAATTGTTAGTTATTTTTAGATTATGAGAAGCGTTTCTTGTATTGTAAAAAACAGATGTTATTTAAATTTACACACACATGCTTGGAAGTTATCTAATAAAGTTGCACAACTATTAAAAAATCATGTTATAAATTTATAAATAATACGTGAGTTATCACGAGATAAAATAAAGATAAATCAATGTAGAATATTAAATCTGATTTTAAAATATTGTTTTAAAAATATGACGTATAAAAAATATTTAGTTTATTTAAAAATAATCTTATAAAAGTTAAAATTAAAATCAAGTAAATAAGAATATTTTAAAAAATGTTTAGTGGATTTAAATAAACGATAAGAATTATTTTAAAATCTAATAATGTAATAAATATTAAATATTAAATAAGTCATTATTTATTTTTGATTTTGTGTTGTTGGTAAATATGTAAATAAGCCAGCAAAGTTGATTGTTTAATCTACCAATCAAATGGGAAGTTTCTTCCGGTATAAAAGCTCAATTCAATTGTTAAGAGAGGACTTTGTGATTGATTTTTCAAGTTAATTGTGTTATTAAAAATAGCTACGTAAATTTTGTAGACGCTTTTAAAATCATTTTTCAAAATTATAAAAGTGTTTTGTAAATAAGTTATAGAAATTTTAAATGATAGTCATGCAGTGTTAATTTAATTTTCCCTATCGATCGTCTCTATATCAAGCTCAATTTACATGCAAATAGTCATGGGAACATCATATATAGTGAAAATATATCGGAAACTTTATCTTAGAAATATGACAAACGCTGGATTAATTCGGAAAGTTACGAGATGGAGGAGGGTAATATTTTGGACAGTATATAATTTTAAAAGCTAATTGCTATTGATTATTTAAAATAGATATTTTAGAGAATAAAATACTTCTTTATGAAGAAAGTATTTTTGCAAGCTATAAATTTAAAAATATATCTTGAGTAAAGATATTAAAAAATGAAAGTAGTTTTATAAATACTTGCCTTGTTAAGTCTTTATGTTTAAAAGACTGAATGTTGATAATTTTAAAAGCAAGTCAATTGAAATATAATTAGCTAAAAATATTAATATAATGGGATTATTATATTGAAATAATTTTAAACGCTGGCCGTTTTATAAATAAAGAAGTTTATTCTTACCTGGATGTTTTTTGTTAAAAAATGCGCAAGAAATATGTGGACGTCCCAGTCAATTTAAAATAATTAAATATAAATTTTTATAAACTATAGACTAAATTAAAATAATAACTTTTGAATAATATTTTAAAAGAACTAAACCAGGATCCTATAGGCTATTTTAATTTTATTTTATTTTCTTGTGGGAACTTATTTTTAAAAAAGAACGTTTTCGTTTTTCATAAACTTTTAAAAAAAACACGTGTTGGACCGGAAACAGGAAATGGTGTTCTAGTGAATGTGTGCCTCAGATTAAAGAACTTTATGGTGAAAAGGAAACATCGCTGGAGTCACGTAATATGAACTCTGTTTTATTTATCTAATATAAAAATTAAATATTATTAATTTATTAAAATAAGATAGGTACATATCTTTAAATAATAACTAAAAAATAATATAATGATTAATTGCAGGAGTTTATTTTATAATTAATATAACACAGAATATTTTAAAGTATGATCGTGTGTATAAATGTGAATTATTTTATGAAGCTGTAATTCCGAAGAATATTGGAAGATGGACTGGACATTAATTCATTATCTATGGTAAAAATTGTATAATAATAATAATTTTGATGTATTTAATATGTTTTCTTTAGATCAACCAAATATTATGTTATTTTGAATGAATGTATGATTATTTTAAAAATACATACATTATATTGGCAGTGACAGTTTTATTTAAATATGCATAATTTGAATTTATGAAATAAATACGATGCAACATTACATAAGAAGCTTAGAAATAATTATATGATTCTTTCGTTAATAAATTTTGATATTTTATGTTATAGTATTAGAATTATATTTATTATTCATGGGTAATTATTTTTATTGCAAGTTAGGAATAGATTTAAAAGTCTATATTTTACTTTTATTTTATTGGATAAATTAAGTTAAGTTTTATGTAGAAGTTTATATTTGAGTTGAAAATTTACCGAATATAGATGAGGAAGTGTAAATAGTTTTGGATAATTAGTATTTATTTAGAGTTGAAGGTTGTTTTCCGGAAATTTTAAATAAGTTTAGAGGATGTTTTGTAGATAGAAATTTATTAAGAAGGAGTAGTATAACACATAAAGTAGAGTAATAATTTCACATAGAAAAGAATCATAGAATTTATCTAATGTAATACTTTATGAATTTGAAATTAATGAATAATTTAAATATTATTATTTAATAGTACATATATGTAATGCATATTTGATAAAGCCTGTAGCATGAATTGCATTAAGTGAAATATAAAGTTATAATTGATTATTTGTTATTACATTACACAGATACATTAATTTCTATATTATAATATTAAAGTAGTACTAATAATAAAGTGAACACATACTATTACATTATGGAATGAATAACATTAATACTTAATGATGTAGCAATTTAATTAGTAAAGTTTAATTGTTTACATATGCTACATAAATATTGTTTACATAAATTTTTCTGTATAATAATTGAAGTTCATTGATATTTATTTAAAGTTTAAGTTTGAGACTATACTTCAATACTATTGGTACAGCATTTTAAAAAATGTATAGATTACTTAGTAAGAGTATGAGCTAATAACAGTGTAAACATCTTGTATTATTATTTTCTTATTTTATTTTTCTTTGTTTTTCTAATTTGAATTGTAAATATTGTAAATAAATTCTTAATTAAAGTTAATGTAAATAAATTTGTTTAATTTGTTTTAAAAGTGTGTCGAGTTCATTATTTTGCACCACAGCATTTGACAGCAGATAATTTGAAGAAACATAATATTTGCACAATGTGAATTTATTATTATTATTTAGAAATAAACACAATATTTTCCTGATTATCATTTATGAGAATTGATTGACATTATTACATCATATTACAATGGTCATAGAGTAATTATAATGCATAATATAAGAATACAGTATTATTTATTGCCACAGATTATTGAATTATAAGATTTTGATTTATACTAGAATTAAGATACTATATGAAAATAAAAGATATACATATGATTATTTATTTAATGATTATTGATATAACAGAAATAGAGAAGATTAGGTTATACTCTAAGATTAGTATTATTATTATTATTATTAAAATAAGTTAGGTGTATTTAGGTTTGATATAAAATCCCATATCATACTTATTTACATGAGTTATCATTACTTTAAGATAATTAGAAGAACCTGAGATTATTTAATTATATTTTAAAATTAAAAGTTAAGATTTATTTATTTTATTATTATTAAAGATAATTTATTTTATTTAAAAGCCATAAGAATGCTGTAGAGGTAGTAGTAAGTTAATAAGGAGGTGACAGTATTCTTATGCCATTGAGACAATATCTTGGAAGATATTGACTTAATGTAAATCTACTTATTACTTTGTAACTTTACTTCACAGTCTCATGATTTTAGTTAAATACTTATTTAATTAGTACATACTATAGAAATATATTGATTTTGATAATTGATAATAAATTTAATTAGAATATGATAGTATAAAAGTAAATTAAAGATAGATATACAAATTTTTAGTTAAGCATTATAATTTTAATTGAGCTAGTCGTATTTCAAATTATATTATACATCGAGAAGTAAGGGTACAATATATATATATATATATATATTATATATATCTATATCTTCTATATATATATATATATATAAAGTTACTGTTAACACTAACTGAAATAATTATAGAAAATATACAAACCATTATACAATTACAAATATCCAGTAATGCTCTCTGTTTAAAGATCTATATCTCAATAATAGCAAACCTTAAAATGATACCACTTTAAGGTTGTATGCTAAATGATGTTAAATATTGAAATACAGACCTACTCAAACACAGAGCATGAGGTTTGTATTTCAATATTTAACATCATTTAGCATACAACCTTAAAGTGGTATCATTTTAAGGTTTGCTATTATTGAGATATAGATCTTTAAACAGAGAGCGTTACTGGATATTTGTAATTGTATAATGGTTTGTATATTTTCTATAATTATTTCAGTTAGTGTTAACAGTAACTTTCTTTTCATTTATAGTTTGGGAGGAGTTTAAAGATTAAAATCTAATGTTTAGTTTGTCTTTAATAACTTTGTAAACTTGTTAGTTTATTAGCAAAATTTAAGATCGTTTGCTTATTTAAAATTTCATGCTCTGTGTTTGAGTAGGTCTGTATTTCAATATTTAACATCATTTAGCATACAACCTTAAAGTGGTATCATTTTTAAGGTTTGCTATTGTTGAGATATAGATCTTTAAACAGAGAGCGTTACTGGATATTTGTAATTGTATAATGGTTTGTATATTTTATATATATATTGTACTGGATTACATGAATATAAGAGCTTAATTACTCTCAGAAAACTAAATTATCATCAAGCCTATGAACTGAGCAAGTCAAAAACTGTATTGGATTGGATCATGATCATATATAATCTAACTTGCAAACATTTATAATTTGTTAATGATAAAGATGAGTGTCATGCAAGATGGATTCCACTTATCAATCCAATTATAGTGATCTTATAGCTTGTAGTATGTACATGTACAACATACGAATACCTTAAAGCTTAATATTAGGTTATTAAAATAAGAGTATCACATTAAATAGAAGTAAACTCAAATGCAATATCCATCAATGGTAGATTTTGCATTAACTCACAAAATAGAATAGAAAACCAAATAAATTTAGAGATCAAGGACATTATGGTAAATGATAACAATAATAATTTCATTACACCAAATATGCATTATGATAACTATAATTAACACATTAAGTGAAATAAAAATAGCAAATACAATAAATATACATTATTTATCTACTTTCCATAGTAATTTTATAATTTTAACAATAATATTTTAAGTATTTTAAATAATTAAATTGATAGACTGTCATGAACTAGCATTTCATAAACTTTTATTAATATTTATTTTTATATGATAATTTAAATAATCCCATATGTATCATTTAAGAATTGAATTGCGTTTTTATAGTGGATTGGATATTTGTGAAACATAGCAGAAATATATCACATTATGAATTAATAATATTTGACTCTTCACTATAGTAAAAGCTTAAAATACATACATATTTCTGCTTTCTTCAAGTTATACATACTTGAAGTACAATAAAAGTTGATGCATATAATCTGGTTTATTAATTAAATATTTTCATATGTTTGTTCAATAATAATAAGAACAAATCATTTAATTAAAAATCAACTTTATAATAGATTTGAATATGCATCTTAAGCATTAATTAATATTTTTTATATTTGTTATTAAAATTATTTTGCAAAAAAACGCATCAGGAAATTACTTTCTTGTAGATTAAAAACAATAATATTACCATTTTATATTTGCCTTGGATAGTGCGATACTGAATAAAAAAGGTTAATTCTTCCTATGTACTTGTTGTTTATCTTTGGGTCTACTGTAATTTCTCGAAGCTGTTATAATAATAATTGAATAAATACATTAATTGTCAAATTAGCTTTAAATGTCCCACTTTGTTTTTAATAACAATATTTTTTTTTTCTTTTGCTTCCAGATTGATTGGAATTATTATAAATTATGATATCCATTAAGTTTGAAATGAGAAATTTATATCACAATACTTATTCCAGGTTGTATGATTTTTATTTTTGAAGAGAGATATTCATGCTGTATCATTTCATTATTTTATATTAATTACATCATCTAATTTCCTGGGCAATATTATAGAATATGAGACAATAAATGCTTTCGTCCAACTTATTTCTTTAGAAATTCATATTTTTGGTTTTAAGCACTTAAAATATATGATTATTAACACAGCTCAGTTTTAAAAACGTGAGATTTAAACACACATTCCATTTAATGTACACTGGGGTCTCTTTTTATGCGGACTTATTTAACATGATTTTGAAGTTACGCGATTCATGTTTCATCAGAAGTCGAACTCCGATAATGCGCTATTACTTTAAATAATACATTTTGCACATAGAGAGCGTACCAATAGCTCTAACAAGCTCGTAAATTAACAAGTGCGGTTATGAGAAATATTTAAAATCTCTATCCAGAACACTCTTATCTCCAGACCATGGTTTCGGGCTTATGGCCCACGTCAGTGGAGAGCTAGAATATTCGGACACTAGACCTAGTGTCCGAATATTCTAGCTCTCCACTGACGTGGGCCATAAGCCCGAAACCATGGTCTGGAGATAAGAGTGTTCTGGATAGAGATTTTAAATATTTCTCATAACCGCACTTGTTAATTTACGAGCTTGTTAGAGCTATTGGTACGCTCTCTATGTGCATTTTTGTAATTACAAGCTCATAAAAGTAATGTCATGTTATATATGACTTGCTTTATTAATTATTATAATACATTTTGCGCACTTACGTTATATTGAAAGTAATAGCACATTATTGGAATTCAACTTTCATCTTAGTAATTTCAATATTTTCAGTGCTTTATAATAGTAAGATTTTATGCAATAATGAAATTAAAATCATGATTTCCACATTTTATGTATACACACATTAAATTTTACAAGATTATAATGTAAATTTGTTCAAACATTGTGTGTGTAAATTTTGCATTTTAAATCACATTCTGTTTTTGCTTTTTAAAAAAGAACATAATCAATTATTAATCATTTAGTGTCCGCAAATTTATTTTTAAAAGGTGAGTAATAGCAGTGAGCACAATTAAATTTGACAATTAAAAATTAAAATCTGATTTTTAATTGTAATTAACAATTTAAAAATTACTTATGGTGACTTGAAATTAATGTGATGTAAAACGAAATTTGATTTTTAAACGGAATTGAAAATTAAAAAATTAAAGACAAAAATAAGAATTTAATTTTTAGTTGTTAGTTTTAATTAAATTTTTCCCAGCAGTGGTGAATAAATGTTTTTTTATTATCATAAGTCTAAGTTCATAAACAATTAATAAAATCATCATCTCAAAGATTAATTACTAATTACGTTGTCAACAGAAAAACATTAACACAACATGAGAGTGAACTTGGTGCTAGTTGTATTTCCTCTTGTGAGAATCTGATTTTTTTACCAGTTTGCAAATAAACATGTTTTTCAGCAAATAGCGATAATAATTTAAACGTGTATAAAAAAAATGTAAATTACTGTACTGTAAATTATGCATAAAAATATATTATTTTGAATAAAATTAAATATTATAGTTAAAAAAAGTTTGTCTTGTATCAATTTTTTTCAAATTTGAAATTTTTTATTAGTCATATTTTATTTCCTTATTTTTTTTTTGTGTGCGAATTTTAAAGTAATTTTACGTTGGTGCTTTGCTTTTACACAAATTTTGAAAAATCACAGATGCACCCCCCTTTTTCAATGTAAGTTATGTCTATTTTTGCGCGATTTCGTTTGTGCGTGTTTTCTGAGGAACCTATCTATCACGTAAAACAAGCCCCAGGTATATTCTTTGTTATCCTTCATCCAAAATTGCGCTCTTTTAACTAAAAGACAAACTTTAATCAATTTTTTTATTAATTTTCCTGTTTTAAGTTTAGCGTTCATATAAATTAATTAATTTCCATAAATAACATAACACAAATAAAAATATTTTTATAAATCGTGATAATAAATATTTAATAATCTAAAACAACAAACATTTTTATTTATTCTAAATGTCAAATAATGATATTTTTATAAAAGATTTTAATATTGATGTGAATTTATTTTTAATTATCTATTTACTATAACAAGCACATATATTACCTATTTATCAGGTTACTTATATATATCCAATATGAATTACCATTCTTTATTAATATAATATAGGAAATTTCAACACAGACTTTCAAGTTACCTTCAGTTATCCACTCTATCTCTCATAGAACTGATACACATGAGCACACACTTGTGAAAAAGATAAATGATCTCCAATAAATGTATTTCTTGCTGAACCAGCACTCATAAATTGATCCAGATCATCATATAATCAATGCTTGGTTTATATTAAGATAGCCATTTCTCAAACTTCAATGGACCTGTTTTAATCTATTCCATTCTCTAACTCTTCAGCCATCCACACCATTGAATATCTGAAAGTAGAACCCCCAAATCTGAGCCTGTTCATTAAAGTATGAAGAATTTCTATCTTGATATAAATGAAACACTGATTGTATATGCATGTGGGAAATGACAATCTAGACCAACTGACTAGTGCTGGTTCAGCATGACATACATTTATTGGAATTTTTTTTTTCACACATGTGTGGTCATGTGTATTGGTTGTATTAAATAGAGGGGATAGCTGATGGGGGCTTGAAAGTTTATGTTCAAATCCTTTATATTACATTTAAACTCCAAGTATATGAATTATTACCACTAAAAATCACATGACCACTATTTCTTATGCTTGCTCAAGCTGTTAAAACAGGTAAAACTCTCCATATAGTAGTAGCACTCTACGCAATCTAGAGTTTTGCCTGTTGTAACAGCTTGAGCAAGCATAGGAAATAATGATCATGTGACATTTAGTGGTTTAATGCCAATGCTGTCTAATAGGATAGTGGTGGCTATGATTATTAAAGAACCAAAGACACCAAAATATATGGGTACTGAACTGAGTTCAGACCTATATGACTATATAAGCTAGTGAACTTGGATTGAAAATATTATTATGGTTTCAATTTTAGACTCATAGTTTTGTAGTTAAGTAGAGATAAAAGGTGGTATGCTGGAGGGTTGTATTAGATCCCAAGATCTAGATGCAGTGCTCTCAGATTCAATGCTCCTCATTGATGAAAACCACAAGCTAGAAACTAGTCTGAGGATAATGGATGAGTAGGCACAAGATAGGGGTTTTATGAACAAACCTTCTGTTATCCATTGATTTATTTTGGCTTGCACTGAGTGGCGCTACTCTATGATGAATTTTGCCTGTTTTATATTAATTATGCTTGTATTTAAAAAAAAAAAAACCATTACATTCTTTATTAAGTATATTTTAAATATTTTTTTTACTAATGACATCTCAATATATATATATATAGTATAATTAGAAATGATCAACAAGAATCCATTATTTTCCCATAGCCCCTTCTAAAATAACAATAAAGGAGCAGACACTGTTCACTAGTATTACCAATTCTGTTATTGTAATGGTCTAAGATTTACTTTTATTTAACATCTTAGCTGGAATTATTTATGTATTACCAAATAATTCCTAAATCCACTAATTAGATTAGTTAAGTAAAAAATGTACCCAGCTTATCAGCATGAAAAAAATATTTAGCTTGTCAAAATTCTAGTTTTAAATCATAGCATGGTAGGCAAATGTGGCAACTAAAACAGTTCATTTAAATATACATATATAAATATACATCAATTATGATAATGTTATAAATAATAACATATATTATTGCACAGAACTACTTTTGATTATTAAACTGTAATCATTATTATCAGGTCTTATTAGTCAGGAAACAGAAAAAAATCATGTGATTTTCGAAGCAGTGTGTAATTTACTGTTAGACCATTGTCAGATTAAGTAGTATATTATGTAGTGAAATTTAATGGATTTTTAATCAAGATTTTATTTTAATTTATGTATTTGTGTAAATATATATATATATATTAGGCAAAAAATTCCATCTATTTAAAAAAACCATGAAGTATATTGAATTTCAAAATTAAATATAATAGATTTTATTTTTATTCTGATTTATGTGCTTTTTTATTAGTAGTAGTATAATATTTTTTAACTTTTTTTAGTAGCACATTTATATATTTGATGAGTAATAAAAATATGTATTATATGAATTAGTAATTTAAAATGCAATAATGCAGTAGAGAGAGGAAGGTAAATAGAATTTTAAAAATGGCATTGATTTATTTATGAATTTATTTTTAATTGTTGAGTGAAGTGAACACAAAATATTGTAAAGAAAACTTTATTTTTAAAAGTTAAGAATTTCAGTCCAGTTATCAATGCATGTTCAAAATTATTAAAACTAAAATTTGTTGTAAAACTTGTGATTATATATCTACAAATTTGTCTTTGATAGATGTCTATATTCATATATTTCAGAATTGTGCGGTAGAAGAAACATTTACATATATTATATATATAATTTTCAAATCAGACTCACCCTTTGTAAATAAATATAATGTCTGAACTTCAATCAGCAGAACTCAAAAAGAATAATAGAATTATGGATGTAGAGACTTTTAAAATGCAATAAGTCAGGAGAGAGAGAAAGGTAAATAGATCTTTAATAATGGCAATGATTTATTTGAATTTCTTTTTACTTGTTGGCTGAAGTGAAAGCAAACCATTCTAAGAAAAACTTTATTTCTAAAAGTTAAGAATTTCAATCCAGTTACACTGCATGTTCAAAATTATTAAAATTAAAATGTATTGTAAAACTTAAGATTATACATATACAAATATGGCAAGTGTTTACATTTATATATTTCAGAATTGTATGATGAAATGAAATATTTAAACATCTATATATAATTTTCAAATCACCCTCTCAAACATTGTTTTTTTTTTTCTGCAATATCCTCTGTGAATAAATATAAAGTCCGAATTTCAAACAATATGCCTTAAAACAATGTTATTTGGAGACATGATGTTTGAAATTCAGATATAATATTTAGTCACAGAGAATGCTGCTGATAAAACATAATCTTTATGAGGATGATTTGAAACATTTTGTATTTGAATTTTCAGCTAGTGATATGCACAGGGATATTTTCATATATATAAATAAATGAAATGGAAGTAATGGTAGCTTTCAATGAGTTTTGCAACATATAAATTATTAACAGATAGGGTGACACTACCAGTCCTTTAGCATTGTTGATATGTATACTTAGTTTGTTTATTTAATTTTAAATAAATGAATGAACTTAATTTATAGGTATATAAATGTACAGAGTAAATGATATAGTATCACCAAAAAAAATATTCAGAAGATCAAAGCCAAGCTTTAGTTCAATGAACTCTAAATATAAAATGAAAATTCAGTAAATATATGTAAATAATTAATGATAATTTTAACTCAGATTATACTTAAATGAAACAAAAGTAACTTTAGCTTCCAATGAATTCTGTAATATAAATAAATGATTAAAACTAAAGCTTGGCTTTGAGCCTCTAAATATTTAAATGATGATTCATTATCATTTATTTTATACATTTATCATATATGTTGAGTGTGCTATCAATAAATCAAATTTATTCCTTCATGTAAAATTACATAAATAACCTAATCTTGAATACCAACAATGTTAGAAGGCAAGAATTATCATTTTGTGTTTTAATAGTTTATTTACATTACGGATTCATTGAAAGCTGCAGTTATTTCTGTTTCCTTTATATATAATTCAGTTATAATTATATATATATTAACTGAGTTTTAATTTCATAAAATTTGTTAAACTAAAGCTCACTTTGATCTTCTAAATTTTTTTAAATGATGATTTTATATTATTTATTCTGTACATTTATATAATCAATAAATCAAAGACACACCTTTATTTTAAATTACACAAATAAACTAAATATAAATACTAACAATGCTAAATAATAGGTGGTATAACTCTGTCTTTTGTTTATTTATGTTACAGAACTCACTGGAAGCTACAGCTACTTCCATTTTATTTACATATAATCTAAGTTAGAATTATTATTTACATATGTGAACTACTCTGTTTTTAAATACAAAGCTGATTATATACTATCCAAAGAGAGAAATGTAAGCAAACATGCAAAAATGTAAATCAATTATAATTAAAAAAACATTACAACTAACAAATTTTAAGACATTCAGCAATTATTTCTCATTCTCTGAACATTGTATATATATATTAATAAAACTTTTCCACTTTATAATGAAAGTTCGTATATTTTATTCTTTCGTTATTATCCATTTCAAATTTGATGTACTGTATTTTGCTTAATAAAATATTTTCTGTGCATAACATTGAAAGTTTTACAAAATTTTAGAAGGTTTTAAATGTTAATTATTGACTTGAAAATATCAAAACAATTAGAGAGGTCCTAATGTCTAGAAAATCACTTTAATGTTTGTATAAAATCTTATATATAAAAAAGCAGATGCTATTCAAAATGTATTTAATAGTGATAAAATTTAGACATTTCATTATTTACTTTATTTAAAAGTAAAATTATAAAACAGTTAGTGTTTTTTTAATTCTTATTTTTATTGTTTCAATGAATGAGTGAGTCAACACAAAGTTAGTAAAATCTCTGTAAATGTGTCTAATTAATTTATTATTAAAAACTATATTGTTATTTTTTAAAAATTTATTTATACTATAATCTTGATTTATATGCATTCTATACATATAAAAAGTATGTTATATATATATAGATAATAAAGTGTAGTTAGATTAATAGGTATGTATGCAAATATATATGTAGATAACTATAATATTAATCATGCAGCAAAGTAGATAAATAAGCATATAGGTAAAATGTTTTGGTGATATTCAATCATCCTGTTGTCAATATTAATTAATCTTCTTAAATACAACTAGAAATCTAATCACTTTTGTAGAATTTTGCTAAGTATTATTTAGAATACGACAATGTTTTAAATCAATATGTTTATGACATAAAACTATAATTCACTATGAAAAAAATTAAAACATAATAACAACTCCAATTTATTTGTCTATTTTATAACTTGTGTGCTAATTCCATTTTTAACTTTTGATTGGTTTAAATAAAAATATCACTGTACATAATTTATAATGATGTTAATAGTGATTTTATATAAAAAATGATAGAAGATAGTGATCTTTAATTTTTAATATCTTTATCACTATCCTTAAATATCAATGTTTTTGTTGCACTCTTTCCATAATTTGGTACATTTTAATCATTTAGACATTCAGTATATAGGTTTACCAATAAATTTTGTACTTCTTCACTTTTTTTAAGATATGGATATCATTATTTCCTGGAGCTTCTTTGTTATTCTTAGATTTATATGTCTTATATTTTCAGTAAAAATCTTTAACAATTTAGAAGATTTAGTAATTGTATTTGTTAATTTGTTTCATTTTATTTATTATTATACAATATTTTGTATAAATCTTCCCCACATTGATATGATGCCATCTTTCTATTTAGTAATAGTTTAATCTTTTTTTACTAATAAAATAACTTTTTTTCTGAAACTAAGATGTTGTTTTATACTTTTGAAACTTTTATTAACTTCTAAAGTTTTCCTGGTCATATTACTGTAATATTTTCTATATTGCTACTTATATTGTTACTAAGACATTTCCTCCCATTTTAAAAGTGCCTATATTTTACTTTTCTTAATGGATCATTTTAAAATACTTTCACATTCCTCTTTTTTTTTTTCAAAGTTTATCTTCTGTTAATTAAAAATTTATTGATAAATTGCTATTTTTTATAACAGGTGTCAATACTTCTATTTTTAATGTAGAATCTATTATCTTTTTATGGATATCAACTAAATTTAAAACATCTTCACCATTTTCTGATAGTTTAAAATTATTAGCAAATTTTATATTCATTGGAAGGTATCTGAAGTTTTAAGAATATCATTTTTTAAAAAATAATTTCATCTATTAGTTTTGTTTTAACATATATCTTACATATCAATAATCTATAAACACTTCCTGTGTTGAATATATTAAGAACATAACCACCTTGAAATACATATTTTCTATGAATCAAAATATAATCCAATTCTGCTATGTATTGTTAGAATATTTTCATGTAAGTTAATTTCTATCATTTTTCAAAGAAAGATTTTGTAATTGATATTTTTGTTTTTTGCAAAATCAACAAGTCTTTGTTCCCTTTCATTAGGGTCACCACAAATAAATTTATTCAGCACACTTTCATTTTTCAATGTTAGAATTAGTTTCTCATGACAATTTAAATATATTGTTTGGCAACATCCAAAACCTCATTATGGCATAAATGTGAATTATCTTAATATATTTTATTAAATAAAACAACTAATGTTGCCACTCTGTTTTATATAGAATTTATTTGCACAATGTTATTTTTTCACTTTTCTGCTTATAATAAATTATACTATAGTTGTGCTTCCAATATTTGTGTCTTTATAATAAATTACGTGTCAACTTTCTAAATCAAATGTCTCTTCACTTCTTTTTCCAACTTCCAAAGTTCAACAATAATCCATTCAATATTTAAAAAGTTTTCCCAATATATAATTTTTGTTTACTTTAAAGTTACCCACAGTTTCATGTAGTTAAATAAATGATCATTATTGAATAGCAGCCTGGGTTCAAAATCAGGGACACTTGTCACCCTATACATACTCAGCAACATCTGGCTTAAGTGATGGCATCACCTTCTTGGTTTTAAGACCTTCAATTTAGTTTTGATTATCATGATTGGAAAAAATATCTAAATTAAAATAAAACCATTCATATTGTAACAGGGACTGGGTTTAAACCCCGTTACTAGTTTAAGGGATTCTGTAGCCATGCATACATATAGATATGGTTACTATATATATGTTATTGTATATGTTTGACTTTTTTTCTAAAATGATTAAATAAGTTAAAATGGGTGTAAGGGGGAGGGGAGTTGTGCTCATTTATATTAATAAAATATTTGTATGTATGTATTATTGCATAGACAAATGAACAGAAAGAATCTTCTGGAAAAGCTTATAATATATGTTTTATTTTTGTGTCTAATTCTGTTTTATTTTTTATTTAAAAAAAAAGAAACTAAACTGATTGTTATCTGTGGAATGCTTCTACTGGAGCTATTGTTTAAAGTTATTTTCCAAAATGTTTGATAAACTTTTTAAGAGAAAAAGGCGCTATAAGGTTTTTTCTTGGTAAAAAGAAGAAAATAGAACAAAAGAAGTTGGACCTTGGATAACACATGATGAGAAAAAAATACCTAACATTTTTTAGGAGAAGAGAACTTTCTAGAAAGAACAAAAATATAAATAGAAAAAAATCAGGAGACCATTTTAGTTTTATAAGCGGTTATTTTCATAGCCATATTTTTAATGCTGGAGATTTCTGAATATTGATTTTTAAAGAAAAATATATTTATCAGCTGATATGAACAGGCTGTGGTAAATGTAAACATGCTGGGCTTTTATCCACAGGCCCATGAAAAAACATAGTTGCTACATGATCTTATAACTGCCTGAAGTTAAAAAGAAATTCATGACCATCCATCTGGGTCTCTCTCTACCAATATTTTAATCATGATTGAGTCATTGGATATTTAAGAAAAAATAAGGACAAAACATCCTTGCTAAACAAATTTCATGGCCATAGCATTTCCAAATGAACTCACTTTCATTATAAATCTGAATAAGCTACCTTCCCTGGGGAACTCAAGATTATACATATGTTATTCTAACTCATATTAATGCACACTTTCAATGTTATATTTAGAGACTTTAATTCCTAATTATATTAAATCAGTTTTCCCATCTTAAAGATAAATTATTTAGTATTTGCAATGATTAGACATTTTTTGTTATTTGTCTGTATAAATATACATGTATATGCTATGGTTTCATTAAATATTTGAGCACTGTTAATTATTCTCTTTTCATTATTTCATATCCTATTTATTTAGTTTAAAAGTATATACACATGTTGTAGTTAGTAAATAATTAATTGGATTCTTACTACCTTGTCTACCACCCACCCTAAATATATTTGAGCACTGTTAATTATTCTCTTTTCATTATTTCATATCCTATTTATTTAGTTTAAAAGTATATACACATGTTGTAGTTAGTAAATAATTAATTGGATTCTTACTACCTTGTCTACCACCCACCCTAAATGAACTTGCCAGTGGCCAGACATTTATTAACAAACCATGATTACTTTTCTCATCCCTTCCAATATAATTCTTATGCAAGCATAAGAGTGGCACTTGGAGTCAGAATAGACTGATATCCATAAATATACTGGATGGGAAGTATTTATATATAAGTAAGTGACATTAAGGCCATCTTGGTTGATTATTGATGTTGGTCATTAATAAGTCTTGTTAATAATTATAATTATATCAAAGAAATAATTCATAGAATAATATTTGTCTAAATCAAGAAAATTGTAATGAAAAAAAAGTAAAACAGTTATAGTGGCCTCCTAAATATGGGGCTTTGAAAAGTGGAAGGTATTGAGGGAGAGACATAATAAGAATCAAGAAACAATAGTAATAAAGTAATGTAGTGCATCTGCATTGAACAAAGAAAGAAAATAATTTTTTTGTTTGTTGTTTCATTTCAAGAATTAGAATCAGGATATAAAATAAAATGGATAGTAAAGAGAATAGTCAGAATATAGAAAAATTATGATATGTAACACCATACTTCATGAGCTGGGAAATCAAGCCTAGCATGCTTGTTGTTAGAAATAGACAGGGTTATATATATTAAAGATATAAAGCATTCTGAAACAGCAGGCTGTTAATAACCAGATAAGGAAATTATAAATAGATAGTAGAATTAATAGGGAATTGGGTGAAAATAAAACCATATGGAGATGGAAAGAAAGAGTCACCAATAGAGCATTTTAATAGCTTATGAAGGTAGTTCGATAGCTACAGAATACCAGAAGAATATAGAATAGTGATAACATACAATCACCTCAAAGAGTATGCCAACACTTTGTGGAATTCACTTTTACACCAACTGCAAACTATGTCAAACTATAAAATGGTCCTAAAGAAGACCTTCGGGACTGAAGAGCAATAGGAGATTATTAGATCACAGCTAATAAAACAAAAGTTTCAGGATAGTGGATAGGGTTATGTGCAGTTTTTCAAATAATAGATGGCTATGCTGAAGGCACTGAAAGCTTGTGAATTTTCAAAAAACAAATTGTAAAGATGGTACATAGAAACCTATCTTGAGAAATAAAATGGATGTTGTGAAAAGAAAATGACAGAACAGTGAAAGAGACAGATAGAATACTGGGCCAATTGGATGCAAATACACAAATGAAACAAATCAAAAATTGAGAATTTATGATGATAGAAGAGGCAGCAATTCATGAAATAAATAAAAGGAAATTAGGCAAGGTGAATGAAGCAACACTAAGGTACCAACAGAATAAAAAGCAAATGGGAAACTTGCTATACTCATGAGAAGACTGGGTCCCATGCTTTGCTCAACAGATATGTCCCAAAATCCTTGTAGCAGTGGATCAGATAAAGTGGAGATGCTTGTAGGCTCAGCTAGTCAAATCTTGGTGATAGCACAAAGATTGTATCAAAGAATTGTAAAAAAGTGACCATATGTATCCACTCTCTCCATTAAAGTCAGTCCAAGTGACCATGACCAATAATCGGAAAGCCAAGGTAGAACCCAAACAAATATGGATAGACATCAAAATTAATAAAAAGAGCTTTTCACACATGTTCTTAATTATAAAAAACTTATATAAGAGTTTTTCACACATGTTCTTAATTATAAAGGATTTAATATAAGATGCCTTATTATGGCCAGATTTTTTACATAAATATAAGTGCACTTTGGATTATGGAAATGGACAAGCCACATGCAGAAGAGAAATGATTATGCTTTTAACTCTAGATTTATACTGAGGCAAATGTTTGAAAACTACAGTCAGTTTTTTCAGATATACCTGGTATGATCAATGGGTTTGAACAAAGGGTTAGACTAAATCAAAACTAACCCTTTATGAGGATATATCCAATTCCCCATCAGTATAGGGATGAGGTTAAGAAACAAATAGAATAGATAATGGAATGGGGAATCATTTCAAAATGTTCATCAGCATATTGCAATTGACTGGTGGTCATAAAAAAGAAAGATGGTCTGGTGAGGTTGGGTCTTGCTGTGCATCAACTTAACAAAATAACGATCCTGGATTGTAACATTCTGTCCCCAGAGGAAAAAGAATTTTTTCAAACATTTGATTTGTCTGCAAGCTGCTGGAAAATCAAACTTCATATAGAGGATTGTAAATACATGGCATTTTGATATGAGGGCTATTCATATCAACTTAACCAGATGCCTTTTGGTTTGATAAATAGTGGGGAAGAACTATTGAGATGCCTGGATTGAGTACTGTCAGCTAAGATAAAATACCTCATCAGATGTATGTGGATGATATGCTGGTGGCGTTGGCCACTATGGAAGAACACATAACAGATGTTGGAATGTTTCTGAAGGAATGCATGGAAAAGGGAATTAAAGTGAACTTGAAGAAAAGTATATTATTTCAGGAAGAGATGAAATTTTTGAGCCATGTAATGGGAGTACAAAGTACTAAACCTCCCCTGATAAAGTATTGGCCATTAGGAATTTTCCTATATCCAAGTCTAGGAAACAAATCTTTTAGGGTTTATGCAACTTTCATAACAGGTTCCAGGAACAATTCACAGAAGGGATGGAGCTTTGATAATGTTAGTAAAAACATGTTCCATGGAAATGGATGTAGGAACAAGATCAAGCAGTTGAAAGGGTTAAAAAATGGTTTGTGGAAAACATTATGCAGGCACCTCCTAATTTTATGAAGCCATTTATAGTACAAATGGATAGTAGTGGGTGTGAGCTGGGAGTGACATTATCTCAAGTGCAAGCAAATGGCCAAATAGGCATATTGTATTTTATGAGCTGGTCAGTTAAAGGTCCAGAACTCAACTACACCACCACAGAAAAAAGTTCTGGCAAAATGTGGGCATTCAAAAAGTTCTGCACACTCCTATTGGGGTCAGAAGTAATCATGATTACAGACCATAAAAGCTTGGAGTTTATAAACCACAGCTACCTATTGGTGCACTGGAGTTTGTATCTTCAAGAATACAATTATACCACGAGGCACTGCAAAGAGTCAGCTGAAATTCCACATGCTCCCAATCTTAATATTTAAAGGTGGAGAACTTATATATAGCAGGTATATGCCTGAGAATAAATGAAGTTGAAAGAAATCTCAAATAGTTGGCTCAATACAAATGAAAGAAATTACAGTAAAACCAATTAATTGAGTGACTGGAAGGAAAAGAAACCATGACAATAACACAGATAGGAAATATGATCAAGCATTATAAACTAAACCAATGTGTATTATAATATAAGACCCAGGTTGATCTTGCAAAATGGAAGTCTGTCATACCTTGAGAAGAAGAGAGTCAATTGTAGCTCATGTCCACCAATTATATGGACACTATGATATGGTCAAAACTGAACATTGGCTTAGGAAGTGGTTCTATGGGCTGGGTATACATAGCAAAATTATTTTAGTAATAAACCAGTCTGAAATCTGTCAGAAAGCCAAACCAGAAGACAGAAGTTACTCAGCTCCAATAATATTCAAGATCCCAAAGAGACCATGAAAGATGATGGCTATGGATCATTATGGTTCACTACCAGCATACAACAAAAATAGGTATATTATAGTAGTATATAAAATTCTCAAAATCCACTCACTCAAGTAAATGCCAGAAACACATTATGGTATTAAGAAATGAGCATTTTTCCATTCTTGGGGAAACCTCAGGTTCTTCTAACAGATCATAGTATGCCTTTTGTATCTGGAGAATGGCAGAAATGGATCCAGGGATTAGGTATCAAACACATATTAACATCCAATCACAATCTGCAATCTAACCCTTAGAAACAGGTAATGCATGTGTTGGGACAGTTATTTAGAACCTACATTTTGACAAATCACCAGGGTGGGGTCAAGTAAATTCCAAATTTAGTCAATTACATTAATTGGTCTATTAACAAATCAACTGAGTTATCACCTGTGCAGTTGCTTTTCAGCAAGCATGCTCTTAAATTGATAAAGACTATCCTACCATTAATGGAAGAGTCTCCCATATATTCCAAAATTGATATGACTCAGGTATATCAAACTATTCTCAACAGAGGACAAAAATGAAACAAAAAAAAAACAGTAGGAGCCCTACATAGATTCAAGACAGGGGACAGAGTAATGATAAAAACACCACATGTGAGTGACCCTGGGAAGTTTATATGCCAAATGTTTTTAATCTGTATGAAGATCCATTCACTATTGTGCAATGTCAAAGAAACAATGCATTTTGGGTAGACATGGGTTATGAGATTGGGAGTCCTATAATGCCAGATATGTAAAACATGTGCCACCATGCAAATTTAATATTTTTTTGTTTTGTTGCTTATGTTTGAGCCATCCAAACATGTAGACTGTATTTGAAGACTTCCAAACAGGGGAAATTGTAACAGGGACTAGGTTTAAACCCTTTTCCAAGTTTTAGGGATTCCGTAACAATGCTTATGTATAGATATGGTTACTACATATATGTTGTTGTATATGTTTGATTTCTGTTTTTTTTTCTAAAATGATTAAATAAAGATAAAACAGGCTTAAGGGGGTGTTTGTGCTTATTTAAATTAATGAAATATGGGTATGTATTAATTATTGTATAGTCAAATGAACAGAAAAACCTTCTGAAAAAGCATATTTTGTGTCTCATTCTGTTTTACTTTTAATAAAAAAAAAAAGAGAAATATGTAAATGAAAAAAAAAAGGGGAAACTAAGTTGATTGTTTATCTGTGGAATGCTGCTACTGGAGGTATTATTTAAAGTTATTTATTTTCCAAGGTGTTCAATGAAACTTTTTAAGACAAAAGAAAAAATACCCAAGATTTTTCAGGAGAACAGATCTTTCTAGAAAAAAAAAATATATAAATAGAAAAAAATCAGGGGACCATTTTAGTTTTTTATGTTGTTATTTTCCTGGCTATATTTTTATTGCTGGAGATTTCTAAATAGTGATTTTTAAAGAAAAATATATGTATTTACCAGCTGATATGAACAGGTTGGGGTAAAGCTCTAAATCACCTGGGTTTTTATTCCATGGCCCATGAAGAAACGGACGCTGTTACATGATAGTATAACCATCTGGAATTAAAAAGGAATCCATGACCATCTATCTGCATCTCTCTCTACCAATATCTTGAATCATGATCAAGCCATCAGAGATTTAAGAAACAATAAGGGCAAGACATCCTTGCTGAACAATTTCCATGGCCAAAGTGTTTCCGAATGAACTTACTTTAATTATGAATCTGAATAAGCTACTTTCCCTGGGGAACTTAAGGTAATATGTAAATTATTTTAACTTATATTAGTGTGCATTTTCAATGTTATATTTAGAGTCTTTAATTTCTAATTATATTAAATCAGTTTATCCATTTTAAAGATAAATTATTTAGTATTTGCAATGCTTAGACATTTTTTGTTCTTTGTCTATATAAATATATGCTATTTTTTATTAAATATTTGAGCACTATTAATTATTGTTTTTTCATTATTTTATATCTTATTTATTTAGTTTAAATATATATATATGTATATATGCATGTTGCAGTTAGTGAATAATTTAATTAATTGGATTCTTACTGTCTTACCTATACACATTCTGACAGTCTAAGTACCATCTGCCTTGAATAAGCTAGCCAGTGGCCAGCTTTATTAACAAGCAATGATTACTCTTCTCATCCCTTCCAGGATAATTCTTATGCAAGCTTAAGATTAGTGCATGGAGTCAGAATAGACTGACATCCATAAATATACTGAGCATGAAGTGGTAATACATAATTAAGTGATATTAAGGCCATCTCAGTTGATTAAATAGTGTTGTTCATTAATAAGTCTTGTTAATAATAAATATAGTTATACCAAAGAAATAATTCATAAGACAGCATTAGTCAAAATCAAGCAAATTGTAATGAAAAAGGGTAAAACTGTTATATATATATATTCTACCTGATCCAGTTAAGAACATTCATGTAACTGATAAAAATGACTATATTGCTTTTTGGTTGCACATTCAGAGATATATAACCAATAAGCTCACTAAAATGGCTGATGTATATTGTTGAGCAGGCTATTTATGTTCATTTATTACATGAATAATTATGTAGTACATTTAAAATGTTGCCTTGCTTAATTATTTTATAATTTCAAAGAGAAATCAAAGAATATCCTTTCAGTTAACAGCAAAGTTATTTCTGAAGAAATATTAATCAAGAAGATTAATGAATAATGCAAATAACTAATGCTATCTGAAGAAAAGTGCAGACTTCCTTTACAAATATATTATGAATTGTTCTTTCTTCTTTTGTATTTTTTAAGATTAAACTGAGAGACTTGTATATTAAAAGAGCCCACAATTGACTGAATATTAAAAAGAAAAAAGATAATGTTTTTATGAACACCATCAGTCATTATTGGTAATATCTTTAAGGAATTAAATAAAAAATAAGAATTAAATTTGAATATAAATGTCCAAAAAAAATAAGTGAATTTGTTATTATATTTAAAAAGAATATCTAATGGCACTAAGATAAATTCCTACATTTTACAAAATATTTAATACTTTGGCTATGTAAAATATCAAGCGCTAAAATTACAGAATTTCTGAGACAGTAAATATTATTTTATTGAAAGTGACATATATAAATAAAGGGCATTTTAAAGTAAATATGCAACAAAATAAAAGAGTTAGGAATGATGAAAAATTGATGCCATTATCATTACAATGTATACTGAATATTGAAAAGATATTTAGAGTGATATGCACAGAGAAATTCATTGTTGGCTTTAGGAGACAAATTAATAATACAAAAAAAGTACTGTAAATAAGATGGATAAATATAATACCATATATATTACTGTGTATAGCTCATCTAATTGTCTATAATAACATGGTAAAACTAGAGTAAACTTAAGATGAAAATGACAGCATTAGATTATGCAATAAAAAGCAAAAATTCTACAAATTTATTAGCATTTTATAATAATAGTAATGATGCAGATGATGTTGATGATAAACTCTGGTACTGCTTGTTAGATTCTTTCCATGTGTCTGAGTTTGAATCCCAAAAGGTAACTCAAAACTTATATACCCCCAAGAATAAACTTACACATATTTAAACAGCAATATTAAATTGATCATTTTTTTCAATAAAAATATTATAAAACAGTGTCAAAATCAAATAACATGATGACCACACATTCAGATGACCAAGTGGATGATACCAAAACTATTTTAACACTTGCTAGAACTTTAAACCCTCATCAGATACTATGTATTGAAGCAATAGATCTGGAAGTCCGATCCATGCTTCACAGCCTTCTATAAACTTAACTAATATTGTAGACCTGAATTAAGTTTATAGTCCAGTATCAGCAGGGTTTTGCGTTAAAACTAAAATTAATACGTTCATTTTGTTTACTTAATGGTATTTAAATTTGTATTTGTGTTAAAATATTTCTTTTAAAATAAATTCCATTAAGATTAGATTGCTATTAAAATTTACTTTTAAAACTTATTAATCAAGCATATATAAACGTCAAGCATATATATATATGAGTTAATGCAGAACTCTGTTGAATTAAAATGTTATTTTGTTAAAAGAAATAATAATATATTTTTCTTTTTAAATTTTGTTAAAATATGGCATATATATATGAGTTAATGCAGAACTCTGTTGAATTAAAATGTTATTTTGTTAAAAGAAATAATAATATATTTTTCTTTTTAAATTTTGTTAAAATATGGCATATGATTTTATTTTAAGATAAGCCTGCCAACATTTCTAAAGGAATGTATGTTTTAATTAGTTAGCCCATTCAAGGCAAATTAAAGATGGCCTTTTTTTATTAATAGAAATTCAAAAGTTAAATACAGAAATCTAGAATAAGAAATTAAAAGTTTATTTTTAGAAAAAGTTACCTTGAAACAAAGGAGTGTGGGGGGCTTATCAAGATCTAAAATCATACGTATAACAATAGAAGGGTAGCTGACAGAAACGTATAAAAAGGAGAAGAGAACAAAAGATGGGGCTCTCTCTGGTTCTTTTGTTGATTCGTAGAGATCCTGTGTCTAGATTAGTGAGATTTTACTTTTAAAATCTCTCTGATCTCCTATGCTTATTCATGCAGATCCTATGCTGTGATTCTCTGAGATTTTGTTTCTAAACACAGAAAATATTGTTCCTGAATTAGGCAGATTTTGCTGTTCAACTCATTCAGATTTTGCTCCTGAATTTATTCAACTTTTGTCTTTGAAATCACTGTTATAAGTTTCAACATGCGACAAGTTAAAAGTTACATTAATTTGATGGAAGTGACCATGATTGGTGGTTAGGCAAACAGCTTTGCCTGCCACCAGGGTCCTAGTCCATCAAAATGCCGTGATATTTCCAACAAAGAGAAACCTGAACTGTGAGCCGTGCCTGTGAACTTCATGATTAAAATGCATAATTTCCATTTCCTTATCTGGACAAATCCCCACATATTTAATCAAGCCACCACATCGAGGGAATTGGATCCAAAGAACAAGGACCGGTAAGTGTGAAAAAATCTCCTCATGAACTATTTATAACTTTACCCTTTTGATAAATACCTTTCTGACATTTAATTCTTATTTATAATGTAACTGTTGTTTTATTAGACTAATATTAATTTTATTTTTTATCATTGGATCATTTACTTATACTGAAATTTTTCCCCTTCGCTATTCCTCATTTTAAAATGTATATAAATGTTTTTTTGTTTTTATTTGCAGTTTAAATTATTTTTTTCCATTTAAAACTTTCCAATTTAAAATAATATTGGTCTTCTAAATGCTAGTAAGATTCCTTTGTTTGCCAACTTGATCTTCTCGATAATGCTTCTTTTGTCCGCCTTTAGCCCCATATTTATATCTTAGTTAGTATAAATGTCTTAAATATTTTCAAATTGTTTTAAGCACAAAGCAACTAGAAAATGCTTTGTGAAAGATTTACTTTAATTGTGCTTTATCAGGATTCGAGTTAATAATTTTATTAAAGTTGGGAAGATATAGATTTGGACCGCAAATGTTTTGTAATTGCCCTCCACCTTATTATCAAATTATTTGTTATGTAATCAACTGGGGAATAGCAGAGATAATTAAAACTTTTCAAATATTTAGCATTACGTTTTATTAAAATATTTAATCTAAAAGGCTTAAGTTTTCTAATTTTATTTCAATTTCTAATTAGCTTAACCTTTATTTTACTTATCCAATGATCCAGGCATGCACAAATACATATTTCATATGATATTTTTATGCACATTTAACTTAGTTAGTCCCGTAAGTGTTCCCTGATGCTGAGCTTTGGGCCGGGTGAGAAAATAATTTATGCATATCTCAGATCTGTTATTGTTTTGTAGTTAGACTCAATAATGGGCGAATAGGGCAGAGGCCATAGTATTCTTGATTTAATATCTCGTGTATGGGTGGCCTCAAGGTACTTTCGCCTAGTATTTGAACTGGGTTAAACCAACATACATCATCTGACTGGTACAGTATATATTGTTAAGTCTAATGTCCAAATATTAAATAATAGAAATTATTCAATTTTATCTAGTAATAAAAAGACATATAGATTTATATATTGTTAAGTCTAATATCCAAATATTAAATAATAGAAATTATTCAATTTTATCTAGTAATAAAAAGACATATAGATTAGAAAAACTAATGAACATGACCTTAATGAATTTGATTAAATATGCAACAAACCCAAGACCCCCCCATGCACTGTAGTGCAGAGACATTAAAAATTAGCAGCATCCAATTCAGTAATGCCATATTGAGAGGGCTATTTCATTCATTTGAAAGATTTTCCTCCTTGATCTACCATTCTGTTACCTCAGATGCATATCTAACATTATTTAAATTCCCCAGATTCCTATTATATGAAGATATTACCCTGCACAGGCTGTGGGATATAGTTCTGCAGATTGTCAAGCATCCTAACCCAAGATTGGAAATGGCATCCAAGATATCTGGCAATAGCATTCTTTGGTGCACATCAAAATGTCAAAATGACCATTTTCAAGCACAAATGAAAACAATAGGAAATTAAGTTTAGTCTCTGCAGACCAAGATTGCCAAAGCTACATTTCTGGGGTACTCAAACACACATACCTCAGATACACAACTCAGGGCTTTCAAAGAATGATAGAGTCATTTGATAGGGTTATAGTTTTCAATGATATATATTTCAAAGACATGCCAGCAGCAGTATACAATAACAATTTTGAATTCAAGCTAAATTTAAACACTAATGTCAATCCAGAGATTATACCCACACAAGTTATAGACCAGGAGACCATGCTCATCCTCTATATTAGGGACTTACAAACCATAGTATATTAGTGTGGCCAGCATGTGTATCTCTCACTACATTTTATTGCCAACCAGGTTCCACAAGTTCAGCCATAAAATAACTAACTTAACCAACCACCAGAAAGAATATATCATGAATGTCAGTACCACCAGTTCCACTCCAGATAATCAGCAGAAAACACCAGTCATTCTTATTCTGAAGTGCCAACTAACAATAGCACTGAGGAAGCCATACACATGCTTGATCTCTCAACAATAGAGCAGGTAAGTGTATTCATAACACTAATAGTCCTATTCAAGTAACTCCAGATATGTCAGAAAAACCAAGTAATGCATCTCATTCTAAAAGAAGCTCACATAACCATATGTCAAAGTCAAAACTCAATGAAACAAGTCTACAAAACCAAACCACCCACAAATAGAGACAAGTAATACTGCAACCCACATCTCTGATGTGCTTACTTCACACCTGCTATTCATACAAACAACAACAGTGACAACCAAAAGATGATCAGTATGTTCCCAAAAAACCATCAACTAAAGAGAGCCAAAATGTAATTTTACAAGTATTCCAGATAGCTTCAACCAGATGGATTTTAACTCTCGATAAACCATTGATATATGTGAATATTATGAATTGCACCAACATAGGTACCACCCTCCTTACACAACTATAATGAAACTAAAATCATATCATTAAGGTAAGGGGAATAAATTTACTAATAAAAATTAAACAAAGCAATGGCTAAAAAGCATATACTTATATATCCTTGGTTTGCTTGAAACTAAGATCTAATCTACCTTACAAATTGGGTCTTCAGCATATCAGAATAGAGAAAGTTTCTGTGTCTGTTACATGGATACCTCATTCCCTCAGGGGTCACAGGAGTGCTCATCTCACCAGAAAGTCAAAATTTATCTTTCAAAATCCATTTTCATTGATTACTAATCATAAACTTATATCATTGAACCTTCAACATTATATTTCTATACATCTCTTCATGCTCCAATATTATTTCAAATATTATCCTCTTTTAAAATTCTCTGCTAAGCAGCCACTTTCCATCCAATCATTTTAATGGGAGATTGCAAGAAAAAATACAGACTTCATTATGCAATGGCTGCACCAAATATTGTTTACCCTTATGAGTAGCAAGGATTTTCTTTAGACATTGTGGTGACTTTTCACAATGGCCAATATCTATATTTCTATTCGCTTATGCTTCATCATCAAATTACCTTAAATCTTTTTCCATTCTCATCACTCTGTGAAAATTATAATGATTGATATAGCAGAATTTCATACATGTACCTTTCCACTAAAAAAACAATAAGAATACTGTTCCCAACATCAACCCAGAATTTATATTCTCTAAAACATATATTATACTGTACAAAATTCATAGCTTACTCATATACAAAAATACCTAGCATTCATCAACATTGTCTCCTTTAATATTGATCACACCACATTGAATGATTCTCTCTCCATATTATTAGTGCTAGTCAATGAATTGCAAATGTGAATTAACTTGATAAAACGTACACATAATACTCAGCAATATATACATAAGCATACTCAGACATGTTGCAGTGCATGCAGTATACTAAGAGATTAATTAACAACTGTAAAAAGCAGGATATGCCTGGCACAACATGCTTGGTTCAGGATCTGTATATGATGGGCCCTAGGCCACTCACCAACCATCAGAGTACCAATGATTCTGCAAAGTGAGTGGGAACATCTATGCAGACCATAAAATGATTAATCCATCTACCAGTACTTTAAACAGAAACTCCACATCCATAAACCTTTCAAGCTACCTAATGACCCTTTTGATTTGCCTGTAGGAGCCACCACATTCAATACTAAAATTTTTAACATCAAATTAGCAACCATATCAAATGCATTCCATATCCCAAGGCCCCACTCACTAACCATCAGAGTATGAATGATTCTGCAAACTGAGTGGGAACATTTATGCTGGCCATAATATGATTAATCCATCTACCAGTACTTTAAACAGAAACTCCACATCCATCAATCTTTTAAGCCACCTGATGACCTTTTTGATTTGCCTGCAGCAACCACCACATTCAATACTAAAAAATTTAACATCAAATTAGCAACCATATCAAATGCATTCCATATCCCAAATTTGTATTCACATATTTCACTGTGCAGTATCTCTGTGACCTTTCTAATCACTTATCACAAAAATTATAATAAATAGAAATCATTTATCCTATTGAAATAATACCCTTCCTCAGGAAGCCAACTTCCTCTTTCCCCTCACAAACCTCAACCCTACCTCCATGGGATCACTGCTTATTAAAATCATTGAGAATATATTTAAGGATAGAATGGAACCATATATACTCCCACTCATCACCTATATATTGTTTGCAAAAAAGAAATCATCTACTGAACAAGCTGCACTAAATAAACTCAGTATGAGAGATAAGAGATATGCACTAATTGCAGTTCAATTAGACAGCAATAAAGATTTGGCCTCACTTGATATACCCATATTCACTGACATGTTGACATATACCACAATCCCTAAAACCTACATCTACCTACTTACCAACCTGCTGCTCAACAGCGAACTTTACATTAGGTTCAATGGCAAAAACTCTCTATCATTTTCACCCACACAGCCCATCTCCTTTTTTTTCTTCAGTGCACTCATATTTATTTCTATATCAAGTTCTTCTTGAAAAAATCAGCACACTTTTGCTGTCATACAAATTCCAAAAACATTACAGCAGATAGCATGCATTGTATACATAGATGATATAACTGTTTTCCCTCTAACCTATTGGTCCTACAATGAACACTGCAAAACTTCACGGTCACCCACAAGTTAAAATTTGATGCAAGTAAAACTGAAATCTGGTCTCCATTTACAGACAGAATTTACACCAAAACATATTAAGCCAAATCAAGTGTCTACCTTGTTTTCCATTTTAAAAAAAAGTGAATACTATGAGATCTAAGATTCAGACAGATTAAAGAAGTAACTGAGCACATCACCACTTCATTGTCAAAAGCATATCTATCAATATATTCAAAAAGTACAACTATTCAATCAATTTATATTCAACAAAATAGTATACTTCTCCCTCAGAATTGCCTTCTTCAAAATCTTCATATCAAAAGTAGCATCCTTTTGCAATAAGACCTTATGACACAGGAAAACTGTCACCATCTCATCCAGATACCTTGGTTGTCTGTGAGTAAAAAATAGACTCAGCTTTCTTGACAGAAAATTTTCACATCCAAAAGACAGCAAGCATAATAGCAGTAACCCTCAGGCAACTTCCAAAACCAACTGATAAGCCCCACTGCCAGCATATTGCTATATCTCATCAATCATTCACCAACAGAAAGCCATATCTACTCAGATTTCTCATCAATCAACAACCAAATACATATATTGGCAAATTTATTCACATCTACAATCAGAACAGACCAACACCATCTCTCCTTGAGTGCTCAGAAATAACAGTCATCAACTTCTATATGATTTAAGAAAATGGTCCCTGCAGTCAAAATATTGTGACTTCATTATTAAGCTTAATCTTTATGCCATACCAACCTTATATTTCCTATGTTACTGGAAATTATATACAGTGATTGATTTCTTTTGTTCACTATGCCACCACACAGAGGTGACACAACAACATTCACTTCATGACTGCCTGAAACTAGAAAATACTTGCAAATCATGTGCACCATATATAAATGACCAAATACCTCCTTATATGAAATGATCAAGGCTTTCTAGAATACACTGACACAGTTAAAACCCAGAGATAGTAAAATGCCTACCCAGATATCATTTTCATTATTTGATCATTGCTAAGGCAGCAATCAAGTCTATAATCTCTATATCACCCACCAATTATTATATAATCAATAAATGTCCAGAATTTAACCCACCACAAGTCAGTTGATCACCTATGCCGCACATTGAGCTCTTTAATGTTCCCAACAGAAACTGATAGTACAAAAAGAACCTACATAGAGATGTCACAAAATGACAAACACCCTAAATACTGTTGATAACACAGCATGAAATTGAACAAAACATATCTGTTAAAAACTCAAGTTACATGAGCAATTAGTAAAAAAACATCCTGATTTTTAAACTAAATTCACATTTGCAAGCACCATTTCATGAACGTAAAGAACTGTTAATTTGTACTATGTGTTTAGTGACATAATTGTTTGACTATTTCAAAATTGTAACCCTTCTTTTTTTCTTTTACCTATGTACTTATAAACACATTAGCCAACTAATGTAAATTTAAGAACTGTAAGTTTAAATATATGCATACAAATAGAGATCTATGTAATCTTTTTTGGCTTAATAATGTTCTTTTTTGAATAATAATAATAATAATAATAATAATAATAATAATGATGATGATGATGATGATGATGATGATGATTGAGGTGATGATGATGATAGTGATGATGTTGATGATGATATTGTTAAAGTGATTTGTGAAGAAAGAAATGCGAGAAAGAGGAAAAAAGATCCTGTTGCAATGCACAAAATGAAACACCAATAGCATTTAAAATAAATGAACAGTTGTTTTTTAGATAAGATCAGAGCCTGTGCAATGACACAATGCCCTAGGCCCGCATGGTCTATGTCTTTTGTAAAAATCAAAAACAAACATCTTATCACTTTCTAAATGTAACTTTATTTTTTTGCCAAAACTGTAAAACAACATATCTATGTCCTATATAAAATTATACTAGGTTATTAATATATATATGAAAGTGAATAGAAACTAGTCTCTACATTGAATGAGAGTCATGGTATGAAAATTATTGTGCATAAAAATTCCAATGTTGATACCTCTAGATCCCCTAAATATTAAAGATTTTTTATGAAATACATGCATTACAAGGGAGGTCATCTGATTTTATATATTGGTAGAATGTGTGTGATATGACATATAAACTTTTGGATTTTTTTTATTATTACATGGACTTTAAGTATATTTATAATTATGAATTTAGCTTTGTTTCTTACTCCTGTAATTTTAAATAAATATAACAAAAAGAAGCTAAACAATATTAAAATTATAGTTTTTCCATTTTTAAAATATATAAAGAAATGTCAAGGTTTTATTATATAAAATAAAAACAAAAAAATATTAGAAACAGTATAACATAAAAAAAAGTTAAAACTTTTAAATCAAATATATGAAAGGAAGAACAAAATATCAATAATGATTAAAATTCAAAACAAGACAAGCTTATAAATATATATACACATACCTCATATTTAATGCATGATCACAAAAATTATCTCATATATATGTTTGGGCTTTTATTATCTTAGTTAAAGTGTTAGCTGTGTTATCTATTATTTTGTTTTAAAACATATGGTTTAAGGATATTGGAACCCTATTATCAGGCTTGACCTTATTCAAGTCCTGTTTTATCAATGAGTGACTTAAAATTTTAAATTTCATCAAACTGTAATATTAATTGTTACAATCAGTTGTTTGAATCAGTGGTGTGTTCTGATGTATATTAATTTATTGGATGAGGGCAGGGAAACTTGAACAATTTTATCTCTCTAAGTCAATAAATAATCAGATTGTTTGAGTAATATTTCATTTATTTGCCAAGTTGAGTGTGGGTCTGCTCACTTTGGCTGACAAAGCAATTTCAATATTTAAACATAAAATATTCATATAATGTAATATAGTTTAATGTCATTTTAAATACAACAATACAATTATTTTAATATTTTATTGTTAAACAATAGTTTAAAAATAAACTTAGAACTAGAATTATTAAGTTTCCCTGTCCTTCAACAAATTAATATACATCAGAATATGCCACTGATTCAAACAACTAATTTTAACAAGTAATATTATAGTTTGAGGAAATTTAAAATTTTAATCACTCATTATTAAAACAGGACTTGATTAAGATTAAGCCTGACAATAAGGTCACAATATGTAATTAATTTTTATTAGCATTTGATATGTAATTATGTGTGAGGAAACCAAAACTTTCAGATATGTGCTTTCATATCAATTTGCTTGCACTCACCTGTCAATAGATGTTTTAAAAGCTTAGATTAATCATCTGCACTTAGAGCTTATTATTATAAAACCAACATTTACTGACCATGTTTAATTTAGGACTTGATTCTATTGTGAATCTGTTTCTTTCTTAAAATGTATAAAATTAAATTTGTACAAATATTTTATTTGAATTATCAGGCTCATAACAGAAACAAATCCTAAATTAAGCACAGTCAATAGATGTTGATTTAAATAATGAATAAATTCTAACTATAGGTGATTCACCTATGCTTTTAAAACATCTATTGGTGATGAGTGCAAGCAAATTAATACCAATAGCTAATAAAATTTAATTACAGATATTCAAAATTATAAAAAATTTGAAGTTGTGGGTAATTAAAAATGAGATATGGTCTATTTTTATAACATATAGATTTAAATCTGTACAAATACTTTGTCATTTGAATGATCTCAGATTCACAATAGAATCAAACCATGAATTAATCCGAGTGGAAGAAACTTAATACCAGTAGCGCATACCTGAATGTTTTGGTTTCCTCCTACTGATTGCATATACAAATACATGTGTATATATATATATTCAGAAAATTTGTGATGATTGTATTTTAATTATAATTATTCATTGGATTATTTCCATCATCTAATATTAATATATACACTGTAACAGTATAAAATATACAAAATAAATAGTAAAACAGACCAAGTGACCCATAATGTTAGGCATTCAATTGTAACAGAATAAAAAATGTATAAAATAAATAAAAATATTTGTTAGATACCAGTATGACTGCTAATTGTAACAGAATTAAATATCAAGTAACCTCGACTAACTAACTTCCATTCAAACTATGTACTAGGATGCCAAATTGCATTAGCTTGAATGATCTATGAGTGAAGAATTAAACAATTATATTTTATCAAATTATCTATAACAATGAGTGTCAAATTGTATATGTTTGAAATAAAATAAGTATATTAGTTTAATCAAATACTGATTAACAAAACATTAGCTTCATCTTGACTAATTATTTATTCAATATAATAGCAAAGTATACTTGATGAAATGTTAAAGATATTGTAATAAATTATTAAAATAAGTAAAATGTTTTATTCAATATTTTAGCCATTTGATATTTTTAATATATAAATACAAATAATCATAAAGTCTAATTATAATTATTAATTTTATTCATATAATTAACACAACATATATATATACATCCTTGTTAAGCTACTTGGTCAGAACATAGTTATTCTTTTACCTATTGTATCTATTACAAATTATTAAAATGTATCTAACATCTGTTGCAAATGATACACTAATGAAACCAAGAAAAAAATGCATTTGTATAAATACTTCCAAATGAATACTTAAATATATATTTTAAAAACTGATTTAGCTTATTTACTGTTTTCTTATAACAATAAATGTAAACTTTTATATAAATATAATGTCAACAATGTATATTAAATATACATTATCAAACAGATAACACTAAAAATCTATTGCTTTTAATATAAATAAAGAAAACAAACATACTATAAATTTTATAAAGCAAAATCGATATTAAAATACATTTAAATTTTGCTTTTTATGTAATTTAATTTTTCTTTTTGGTTATGCTACATTTTATGCATATTAAACAAACACATGCATTCCAAAAATACAATAAATAATTAATGCAAATATACTATCTCTTTAATTTATTCTATAAATACAAGGAATTTGTATTAAATTTTAATTCCATTAAAATAATATTTATTAATTTACGTCAACTTTATAATTTAACTTATATATAATCCATAATATTTGCACAAAATAAAATTAAAGTTCAAGAGGCCTTAGAGATCTTATTAAAAATTCCATGATGTTTTTTTTAAGTATATAGATAGATTAAATAAGCATTATATTCGATTTTCAATTATACCCAGTTATAGCATTCAAAAAGTTTTATCCATTTTAAATAAAGTACAAGTTTTAAATAAAGCATTCCAAAATAAATATTGCGATATTAACATTTTTCTTTTTATTATAACGACATTGGTTAATTTTCTAGTATTCTTGCAATATCCAGTACTAGCCGGATATATATATGGTCGAGGTTCAAGTGAGAGTTATCGCACTCAACAGCGACAAGTAAGTATATAATAAACGCACGAACACGGTAGTAGAGTTAATTAGGTTTATATACATAAATACATATACGAGGATCAATACATAATACAATTATTACAAAGATAAAACTGACTAATACATTAATATACAACTCTAGTCTTAAAGGCCCGCAGGCTTACAATAAATAATATTAAAGTCTATACGACCTGCAATGGTCCCTAGGTCTACCTTGGTATGTTCGGAGGTAACCTCTCCGCGAGATGAGCTGAAAGTGAAGTAGTGTCTGTGCACTCAGGAAAACGCATCCATCCTTCAACTTCACCTCGCAAGTCTGACCTTGTTTGTTCCCGCCATCCTGGATGTAACACAGTTTACTTCCATTGGTCATCCCATGACATGAGGTACAAAGTGGTCAGTTTGGTTATCTCTGACCAACCTTAATCGTTACTGTGATGCTTTTAGCATACACACACATACTTGAATATTTGTAATAGTTACATTATTATTGCGTGTATCTGTTAATAAGCATACACGCACATACTTGAATATTTGTAATAGTTACATTATTACTGCATGTGTCTGTTAATACACACACATACATAGAGTTATTATTATTGCGTGTATATGTAAATACATACACATACATAGCATGCCTCCCCCAAGTTCAGCGACATACTTAAAAAAATTTTTTTTTTTCATTTCTTTTTCTCTGAACTTAACACATAATCGTGCAGGCGGAGGGGAATTTTTCTTCTCCTCTGTGCGCGTGGGGGTGATTTAATTTCACCATCTGTGACTATTTTATTTTCTTCACTATTTTGATTTTCTTCATCAGCAGTAATGATTTCTGTTTCACTTTTAGTTTCATAGTGAGTATCATTTTCATTGTCATTACTTTTAAACAATTGTGGAGTGCATTCGGTTATTGCACTCTTGCACAATTGGTTAATGTGCTTACGTAATATTTTGCTGTCTGCCATACGGACAGCCACCACTTGTTTACTTAAATGGCATACAATGTATGCCTGAGTCCATGATTTATTTAAATTATTTTTCACCCAGACTCGTTCATCAGGTGAAAATTTGTTGTTTGTCATAATTGGCATTTAATGCTCTTTTGATGGCATTATTGCTGAGAATTTTGTACATAATTTCCAGCCTAAGTATTTTTCTGCAGGTAACTTGTCCGTTTTAGCTGTGGGTGTGGAATGCTGATATAGCAACGCCATGAAAACTGCCTCTTGGAGTTTTTCTTTTCCCAATTTATTCATGGATGACTTTAAGCTTTGTACTGCTTTCTCGGCCAGTCCATTTGATTGAGGGTGATAAGGGGGGTAAGGATGTGTTTAATCGCCCATTCCTGCATCAATTCGGCAAATTTTTCAGACGTGAAACCGGTTCCATTATCAGATACGAGGGTTTCCGGTAGACCATGGTATGAAAAAATTTCCATGAGCTTATCCAGCATCTCGTCCGAACGTATTTTTCACTGGTTTGTATTCGGACCATCCTGAGTAGGCATCGACCACTACCAGAAATAATTGTCCATGGATTGGACCGCAGTGGTCAATGTGAATTCTCTGCCAAGGTTTTTCTGCTTCTTTCCATGCTTCATATTTTTCTGGGGATGATTTTGCACATGTCTGACAGCTAGAACATTTTTTTATGAATGTTTCTATATCAGTGCTGATTCTCGGCCACCATACATAACTACAGGCTAACGCTTTTGCCCTGACAATGCCTGGATGACCTTCATGTAATAAATTTAGTATGAGCGATCTGCCTATTTTTGGTATTAGGACCTGATCGCCTTTAAGAATGCAATCTTTACATATTGATAATTTTTCATGAGCTTTCCATAGCTCTATGTGCAAAAATGGAGGACATTGTGCTGGCCAGCCTCTTCTAATTTTTTCCATCAGCCATTTGTAGCCAGCGTCTTCATTAGTCCATGCTGCTACTTTTCGGCTATTAAGAGTCTGGCTTTGAAGTGTGTCAATGTAATTGATTTCTATTTTGCTTGTTGTATTCTCTGAGTTGTCAGGCATTCGGGATAACGCGTCGGCATGACCAATAGTCTCCTTTTCTATATTCCAGAGTGTAATCATACCCAGAGAGTATGTTAATCCATCTCAACATATGTGGGCTGAGGTGTTCCGGAATTTGTTTGATGCCCAAAATTTCCAGAAGTGGTTTGTGGTCTGTCATGATTTTAAAATAACGACCATATAAATACTGGTGGAATTTACGAATTCCAAATACTATGGCTAGCACTTCCTTGTCCAGCTGACTATAATTTTTTAGCTTTGGACAAAGTGCACGACACGTATGCTATAGGACATTCCCCAGATTGAGCTGGGTGACATATTACTGCCCCCACTCCATATTCTGATGCATCAGTCATTAGTGTTATCTCAAGATCACTATTATAGTGCACCAGTAATTTGTTTGATATGAGTAAAGCTTTAGTATTTTGAAATGCCCTTTCTTGTGTTGCTTCCTACTTCCATTTCTGATTCTTTTTCAGTAGCTTGTACAATGGCTTGACTATGTGAGCTTTGCCCTCTAGGAAGTTCTCAAAATAGTTTACCAAACCCAAAAAAGCCTGCAATTGTTTTACATTACTAGGCTTTCTAGTTTCTGACACTGCTTTGACCTTTTCGGGAGATGGCCTTGTCCCAGAGCTAGAGACTATGTGCCCTAAAAATTTTAATTCAGTGGCCTGCCATATGCATTTTTGCATATTTAATTTCGTCCAAACTCTTCTAGCCTTTGACAGACAGTAGTTAGACGACTATGCAATTCATTTTCTGATCTTGCCGTAATTAATATGTCATCAAAATAAGGGATAACGCCCTCGCATCCAGTAAGCAGAGTTTCAATTTTTGCTTGGAATATACTGGGAGCAGACACTATGCCAAATGGGAGGTGTTTGCATTTGAATAAACCCACATGAGTAGTCAGTGTTAGAATTTCGGCAACCTTATTTGTTACTGGAATTTGATGGAAGGCCGCATCTAAATCTAATTTAGCAAAATATTTTGATTTTTGCAGTGATGCTAATATTTCTCTGGAGTTTGGAATGGGGTAGGCATGTTTATTTAGAGATTTGCTGACAATTATGCGATAATCGCCGCACAAGTGTATCTGTCCATTAGGTTTGGTGATCACAACTAGCAGAGTCGCCCACTCTGTCTCCTCTGTTGGTTCTAGAATGGCGTTCTTCACTAGCTCATTTATTTCTTTCGCTACTTTTTCTTTTTGTGCGAAAGGGACCTTTCGAGGTCTGCAAATTATTGGCAAGGCCTCTGGTGACATTTCCAGTGACACCGGTTTAGTTTTAATCATTCCTGGTTTGCCATTAAAAAGTTTAGGGAAACGATCTTTTATGTCTTTTTCACTGTCAATTTTTTTGACCAATGAGATTTCAATTCCGAGTTCTGTAAACCAGTCACGACCAATGAGAGGGTTTGTGGGGGCATGTACAATATATAGCAGCAAGATTGAAATGTTGCCTTTATTACTAGTAATTTGAGCTTGGACTACACCCTTAATTTTTATTTCTTTACCATTTATGTCCAATTCTCTAAGCTTAGTATTGCTAAGCATAGGAGGCTCTCTTATTTCCGCCCTGATTGAATTCCAGTCGGCTATGGATATTAAAAAAATGCTGCTACCACTGTCTATTTCCATTGACAGGGGTTTTCCCTAAACTTTCACAGTAGTCATAAATTTCTGTGCTTGATTTATAATGTTATTCATAACAATATTACATTTAGTTTTATTAATACTTTGTATATTATTTCCATTAACTTGGTCAACTGTTCTATTTTCACACACTCTCGCCATGTGACCTATTTTTTTTACACAGTCTGCATCGATCGTGTTTGAAATAGAAATCTTTAGATATATGACCTAGCTTTCCGCAACAATAGCACTTTGTTCGACCTTTATTTGTCTGTTTAATAATTTTGTTATCGGAAGACCCTTTGTTGAGTTTTTCAACACCAAATATTCCTTTTTGATTGCTTTCAACACCTTTTTTCACAGCAAATTCTTTTGCTTGCTCTACTACTATTTCATGAGCGATACTGCATTTGATAGCTTCATGATAATTTATGTCTTCATCAGCCAGTAACTGCTGCCTCAAACTGTCACTATTCATTCCACAAAAAAATTGTTCCAGTAGCGCTTCTTCTAAATATGAATCATAACAGCAGTTTTTTGCGAGTTTGCGTAGGGCTGAGTCGTAATCCTGCATATTTTTGTTTCTGCCTTGATGGTGATTTTGAAAATGAAGTCTGGCGATGTGCCTAGATGGGTGAGGATTAAAATAATTTGACAAACGATCTTTAACTCATTGTAGGTTAATTTTTCAGGAGTGGTGGGTTCTGCTAATCTGTTAGCTATTTGTATGACCCCTTTTCCTGCAAAACATAATAATGTTGCTGTTTTATACGCATCTTCCTCTACTCTGTTAATGAAACAGTAATTTTCAATCTGTTGAACATACAGGGGCCACTCATTTGCCTCTCTGACGTCAAACTCGGATATTGTCAATTGCATTTTAAGCAATTTATATAACTAACTTGTTTAATACCGTAGGTTCCTTCGCTACTTCAATAATTCTGCCTGACTTATTTGGTTGTCAGCAGACTGCTAGGGTTCAAATTGAACTGTCATGACTGTGCCAAAATATCCAGTACTAGCCGGATATATATATGGTCGAGGTTCGAGTGAGAGTTATCGCACTCAACAGCGACAAGTAATTATATAATAAACACACGAACACGGTAGTAGAGTTAATTAGGTTTATATACATAAATACATATACGAGGATCAATACATAATACAATTATTACAAAGATAAAACTGACTAATACATTAATATACAATTCTAGTCTTAAAGGCCCACAGGCTTACAATAAATAATATTAAAGTCTATACGACCTGCAATGGTCCCTAGGTCTACCTTGGTACGTTCGGAGGTAGACCTCTCTGCCAGACGAGCTGAAAGTGTAGTGTCTGTGCACTCAGGAAAATGCATCTATCCTTCAACTTCACCTCGCAAGTCTGACCTTGTTTGTTCCCACCATCCTGAATGTAACACAGTTTATTTCCATTGGTCATCCCATGACACGAGGTACAAAGTTGTCAGTTTGGTTATCTCTGACCAACCTTAATCGTTACTGTGATGCTTTTAGCATACACATACATACTTGAATATTTGTAATAGTTACATTATTATTGCATGTATCTGTTAATAAGCATACATGCACATACTTGAATATTTGTAATAGTTACATTATTATTGCGTGTGTCTGTTAATACACACACATACATAGAGTTATTATTATTGCGTGTATATGTAAATACACACACACACATAGCAATTCTATAAAAAATATTGTAGCACTTAAAATAAAATCAACAAGGAAATAAATACTATAACATTTAAATTCTTTAAAAAAGATTTTTATGTTATATGACTTAAATTTTTTTCTGAATGATACAGATTGCAGAAGTTAAATTATTTTGTGATTTCATATATTTTTGTAGCAGATTGAAATACATTATACAACGATATGATTTTATTATTTAATGTTAAGACATTCCAAAAGACAGAAGACTTTTCAGCAAATGTTTTATTTACTTAGCCACTAATGACTGTTATTAAACTTCAAAATATTATAAAATATATAACATATGAACTTTTTGTAATTTGCTTAGTGATCTGCAAGTTAAGAGAGAGAGAGACCAAACTAAAATCAGGGTTCAAATTCTTCTCTCCTGATGATGCCATTTATAGATCACTGTTGTATATAATATTTCTATAGTATAACTCGAATTTAATTTGTTGCTATGATCTCTGTTATTAAGAGTTTAATTTCACTCAATAAAAGTTTTTGTGAATACATCAGCATTCTGATTTTAAAATGTTTTCTTAATTTTGTAATAAATAAATGTTTTAAAGAATAATAGAAAAAAATAAATTTACAAATTAAAGTATATTCTTAAGATCATACTTTTAAATAAAATATAAATTTTACTTGTATATTTATTTATTTAATGCATAATATCCAATATTTTTTAATATGTATTTAAATAATTATATATAAAAATAGTGTTAAATATATGCAATTTAATAATATTTTAATAAGATAAACAATACAAATTTATATATCACACAACCCTCAACTCTCCATGCCATCTCATATTTCTCACTCACCTGATCATAAACATGTTAAAAAGATAAATAATCACCAATATACGTATTTCATGCTAAACCAGAAATCATCAGTTGGTCCAGATTACTATCCTCACACATATATGCAATATATATACATGCGTAAAAACTCAAAATAATAATTGATTATTTTGTATTTTGTATTGTTTGTGAAATGTATGCAGTAAGCAAAAACATCAACAAATGAATCTACCAGTGTATAATTTACTTTTTCAATTTTTTCTAAGAATAAAATATTAACATTATGTTTTATTGATATAGGAAATAAACTGACAATCTGATGTACTGTCTGTTAAAAAAAAGTATGTATCTGTCTCACATTAAACAGTATTGTTAATCACTTTTCATTAATAAAGTAAACTATTTGATTTTTAAAGCCAATTAATCTTTAAAATAAAATAAGTCAACAATTTTTTAGGAATATAGTATGTCTAGGTTTAAATTTAAACCATGGTGGTACAATACATATATGAATTATTATTATTACTACTATTACTACTACTACTGTGACTGTTGCTGCTACTGCTACTATCACTATTACTATTATTATTATTATTAATTTAATTATAGTAGAAATGAATTCACTTTAATCATTTTTCTATAATATTTATATTTTATAGTTTGGTATAATCATATATGAGTTTGCACATAATTGAAATGTTTTATATACTGTCATTTTAAATATTCATTTTATTTATGATAAGAATTTATATTTTTTTTATTGAAAACAATTCACAAAGAATAAGTCTTATTTCTAGAGATTACTTGAAATTCAGTTGATTTTGAACAAAAATAAACTAGCTAATCTTATTTTAAATTAAATACTTTATTAATTTATTGCAATCTCTTTGATTGTAAATAAAATATTGAAGTGGCATAGTGAATTCAACAATTCATTCAAATGGTCAACAGAGAGGGTGATCTTTCATTGTTCAAAATTAATAGGGCAAATACTTTTTCCAACATAAACTGGCAACAGTTTATATGCATTACAAAATACTTCTGTAAAATGTTCTCCATTTTTTACAGCATGACAAATATTATTTTTGTATATAGTATGCATTTATTATAATAAAACCTTTTTGTGTTTAAATATTGGTTACTTAATTTTATTTGTGTGTGTGTGCACATAAATTTAAAATTGGTGATTTTTTTTTTTAATTTCCAATATTTTTAATATAGAAAACAAAAAAATAAATCATGTTATGCAGTAAATTTGTTTATTTATATTATTGAATATCCCTAAGTACCAAACTAAATGTAGATAATTTTTTATCATACATTATGTAGGGTAGGATTGCCCAATGCATACGAATTACATAAATTATATTTTATTATTTTTTAAAAAAATATATAATTAATGTAAATTATATCTAGTGTTAAATAGATAAGTTAAATGACAAGTCAGTAACTTAGAGAACAAGTTTTCATTCTATCTTAATCATTTGCAACAGTTATAACATGGAAAAATTTGGGATGAATATCTGATGTAAATTTTGGATGTATTCATTTAGCTGATATTATATGAGTAATAAAATTTTGAAGTACTAAATTTTTTTATCATTAGATCCAATATATTACTTCTTTATAACAGTTTTATAAATATTATGAAATTATTTTTGATTATTATGTTGATTTATTTTAATAGTTTTCAACATTTTTAAAATCATATAAAGTTTATAAAATTGACATAGGAAGACTTAAAAAATCACACTGAATTTTATCTATTAAAATTTATACATCTTTTGCAAAAATCACTATTTTTTATAGCATGAAAAAAATAATATTCAGTGGACTTAAGAAAGTAAAGGAAAGACAATAAATGAATACTGGAATAAAAATAACAAAGTATGAATTCAAGTATGATGAAGAAGATTGAAGAAGCAAACGTTTCAAAGGTATTGAAAAACATAAACCATTTTTGACACAAATATGTTTAAAAAGTGAACATTTCTCCTAAATACAATTTTGGAAACAAACTAATACAATTTGAGAAATAGATTTTGGAAAGGCACCAAAAGCAGGCTTTTAAAAAATCATTTAAATCATATGTTAAAAAAAAACAAAAAAATGCAGTTAAAAATCCACACAAGTCATCTATATATGAACATAAACATTAATTACCACTAAAAGTTATCCAAGTAATAAATAAATCAAAACATTATTTAAATGGTATGATTGAACAACCCTCCCTTACATGATGTATTTGCATTTATACTTTTTAATCAATAGTCTTAAAATGATATTGACTATTTTTATTTGAAAAATTTTAAAACTTTCTTTAGAAAGCATTTGAATATTTTTAAATAAATTAATTTTTTTTTAAGAATTAATTTTGTACCTGGACAAAAACTACAACAAACTTTTCAAAAATTCTAACAAAGTTGATTAATTACCAATAATAATCATTTGTAGGATGACATCATCTGCTGCCATCTCTGGACTTAGTCTGCAAAAGTGTTCCTTAGTGATTTTCAGTTTCAGGAAGACAGGGATGTTTGACCCCTTATTTTTACCTCTTATATTCAAGGTAAGTCTGTTTTTTAATAATTATCTATGATGGAGAGCAACAATATAATATATAATATACAAAATAATGTAAGCTTCGATCTCAACATTCAATCAAACAATGCAGTCATTGGCTATAAATTTTATAGCCTTAGATCTAATCTAAACACATCCAAACAAACTTCTACAATGAATAAAAACCCACCAACCAGTAAAGCAAAGGAAAATACCATCACAAAAAACAGCATAAGTATGGAAAATATACATTTCCCTCCAAATATAAACAATAACATAAATATTGCCTCAAACGAATCTATTGAATTCTTTAAAAATACAAGCGGAATTCAACCATTTCCTCATCAAAGTCTATACTCACCCTCAGTAGACTCTAGTGAACAAATTTCTTGACCAATAATACACTTAAAACATTATCTGAATATAATAATAAAAATTGCCACCTAGAAAATTTTGATGAAAATTATAAAAGAAAAAAATTTTCACCAGAGGATGACAAAAACAATGATGTATCATTAGAATTTGTCAACAGTAAATACAAAAATAAAAATGAAATAAATTATAAAACTGATAAATCTCATTCAAAAATAAACAAAGATAATATCACACATCAATCCATAATTACATCAGCCAACTTATAATCTAAAATGATTTCCTGAACACCAATATTAAAGTCTCCTATGTATGCAAATATCATAAGGTCTAAAAATACTGAAAACATCTCCAAAAATATTAAGGCTGACAACTTTAATGAATTATTTTTTTATCTCAGAATTAAAAATAGAACAACCTATAGAACATGAATTAAACATCCTAGAAAATGACTCATTTAATATAAATGATGTTAATGATGAAATTTTAAAAAAAATAAACAACAGTTTCAATAAAACGATACCCAATACTCTCTATAAATCATTAGTAAACTACTACAGTGATAATTCCCTAATCTTAGTTATAACAAATCAACAATGTACTTTATATAAGTTCTCTTTGGAACAACTATACAATCTAATCGATCAAAAGCAGTTAGGCAAGGGTATTCATAAAATTCTAAATTATCTCAATGACCGCTACATGATCATTGAGTTTAAAACATGGGTGGATTGTATGAACTTCAAAAATAACTATAGATCTCTAAGAAACTATATATTATGCTCCATAGATATGAACTGTCCAGTTACACTATCTGTCAAAATCCAAAACTGCCTTGCACACTTTAATGAACAAGAACTGCAAAACATTCTGATTAATTATGGTTCAGTTAGCAAATTTAAACATCTCCTAAACCCTCAGAGGAACAAATTCTGTCCAATACAGTTGTCTTCCCACTTACATTAAAAAACATCTTACCCACTGATATACCAACCATCATTTCTGCAAGAGCCTCTCCTATGGTATTGTCTTTCAGGGGAGTACAGCCACAGTGCTTCTGCTGCCTTCAAAGAACACACCTCATAAAAGAATGTGTAGCAAGAATATATACAAATTTTGGTCTTAAAAAGAATAAACTTCATAGATGTTCTGGTAGATCTATCAATATTTCTACCACAATCCTAAATAGCCAAACAACTCTTGGGCTTAATTCAAACAGCAGTCTCACACACTCAGACAATGCTAACTAAACAAATCCTTCAGCAAACCTTTATACAACCAAACCTACCAATCAAATTCAGTGAAACAGAGAACCAAGCAATAACCTATACAACCCTTAAAACAACCATTCAAACTAAGAATACACAAGAACAAGCAAATGACACATGCAATACAATCTCCAGAGAAGCAATATAAGGTTAAACTTTCACTACAAAAGAATATAACATGATCAACCTAATTGACAAAAGCAAAACAGATCCGATTGAGGAAGAAAATGCAATTAAAATTAAAAATATTATAGGCAAAACATCTCAAAACAATACTCACCATTAAACCATTCATCTATCATCAACATCATAAAATATGGTTTGGAGGTAAGAATTTTTGATGCTCTTCCATATTAATTTGCAATCACTAGGATAGGACAGAATTTACATGATTTTTTTACTTGTTATATTCAACTAACAATTGTTACATTTAGTTTATTTGGTGTAAACAATTAATGTTCTTGTGAGAATGTCTCTTTTCTATCAACAGTAGGAATTTGTTCTTTCTAAGGGGATCCCAAAGATCTCTCTAGCAGAAACTGGATCATGGAGCTACTGGATGCATTGGAATAAAATCTTGTAAATCATTAGTTAGCTTTGTGATCATTACGATGATGAAATAATATTTTTTCTTTTATTTATATATGTATTTTAGTCAATCTCATTGATTTTATAAATAGACTTTCTTAATGCATATCTACCAGGGATATGGGTTGGTATAAGGAATAATTTAGTTATTGAAATGGTAGAGATGCATGTGGGACATGTGTAAGCATGTTTTTTGCTATTTAAATAAAATTTCAATTTTTATCTGTTATTAATAAAATTTGTTAATGTGTTTTAACTCAAATTGGTCTCTGTTTTATCAGACTTGTTCATACACTCACTTATTAATTTAATTAATTGAATATATATATATCCATACAAATACAGATTATTATAACACATAGCACCACAGTAGGATTGGATATATCTTAGTTCATAAAAACTGAGTTGCTACATAATGTAAATTCATTCCTGAAGAGATCCTAGGGCAACATTCTTCCGGGCTCAAATACTGATTTATAATGAAATCCCGAGGGGTATGAGGTGTGGATGAGCTAGCCTAAATTGTATCTAGATTTAATGAGTAACTTAGAGCTAGACTATTGTAAGTGGATATGATCATTGGTTAATTACTTCATGTCATTCACAGCATCCTGCCTGAAGACCCTAGGCTTGACCATAATAAGATGCATTCTCCTTCTTCTGGTGGAAAACCCGAACCGTTACATCTATATATCTATACTGTAATATATAATTCACATTTGAGTAGGTACAATTAATTTATAGAATATCAGGATGAATAGTATGATTAATGGGAAGCATGTATTAAAGCATTTTTAAGGAACATAACTTTAAGTAAAAATTAATAGAAAAAAAAAAAATTATATTGAATGTTTGTTTTTATTGAGTGTGATCTAAAAAAAAAAATAGAATAATTGTTTCTTTAACCCAATTGAAGTTTTTAGATTTAACTTGAAATAAAAGCATTGGGGGAGGGGGACGTCAGAAATTAATTACGTCAATCAATTGTTATAAAAATAGGTATTGTCTTAATTAATTTCTGGATCTCTCATGCTTTTATTTCAAGTTAAGTCTAAAAACTCCAATTGTGGTTGAAAAAACAATTATTTATTTTCTTTTTAGTGTGCAGTCAATAAAAGCATTAAATATAAAAATTTTGTTATCTCTATTATTTTTAAGTTTTTAGTATAAAACAGTAAATAAAAGTGTAAAAGTATATCTTACTTTAAATTATCTGCACACTTATAGTTGACTTATATATATATATCACTCGACATTTATGATATAAGTTAAAATGTATATTCCTTACATATTGTAACCTAATTGGATGATCATCCCATCAACTATTACATATGGTAGATATAAATAATAAACTTCTAGCTCAGTCTATTCAGATTTCTTTTTTGTATATAAAATTTTAATAATACAAATCTTACTCATTTTATGACAAATATATTATATCAGTACCAATAAATTGTTTAATAATAAAATATATATTTCATCAAAAGACTAAAATAAGTGAAAACACAAAAATAATTTGATACTTGCATTAAATATTTACGCATTGTTATCATTAAAAACGAATTTCTACTTTGCCGTATTTGTTAAATGTAATCACAACTATAACACCCAAAAATACTATTATTAATATTTAAAATGCTAATTTTAAAAAGCACAAATAATAATAAAATCAAAATAAAACTAAAATATTATGCAAAACTAACAAATCAAAAAATACTTTTTATAAAATAAATTGAATTTTCTTTATCCAACAATTACGTTTTGTTTAATATTCAATGTTAACAAATATTAACAAATGTGTGTGTCGTTTTTATAAAGATATTGTTTAAAAAGTAATCCTTATTTATAATTCAAATATTCAATAAAATGTTTAATTAAAACAAAATATTTATTCATTTTTGATCCTGAAGAACAAACTTCTCCACTGAAATAGCATATAAGATTTATGTGCGTTAATAATAATGAGAATAATTTGTGGAAGCAAAGTTTTACGTTTGCATTAACGCTTATAGTGTGTGTGTGTGTGTATTTTGTCACCATTCTAAAAAAAAAAAAATCAGTTGGTATCATTAAAAAGTCATCAAATGTCGGTGCAATCTTAATGATTCTTAGCAAAGTTAATCTTTTAATGATCCTTTCAGAATCTTTCAATATGAATGACCGAGCAGACAAAGATAACGATTAATAATAAACCTTGATCTCTTACACAATAAGATAAAAATATCCTAAAAACCATTAAGACAACGTTAATCATTATCTGTGCTTTTTTTTTTTTTTTTCGTTTTTTTTTTCATGTGTCAAAGCGTTGACCGGGAAGTGAACCCGGGCCAGCTGCTTGGAAGGCAGCTATTTTCTATTAAGAATTTATCTTGAATGAAAAATATCAACAAGTTAGAAAAAATGTCATAAATAAAAATGTATTACATAAATTCATTCAATTACATTCTATCAAGCACATACATATTTGTTAAAAATATTCTTTTTTGAGGTGATAAAAAAAAATTAAAACAACATTATTTGATAATTTCACTATATTACCTTCTAAATACATTAAAGTTAAAAAAATACTCTTTTTTTTCGTAAGAGATTGAAAGATACTAAGTAGGGCAAATTCTTGATGTATATTTTATCAATTCTTGGCATTACAATATTATTGTGTGGTTATTTTTATGCTAAACATTAGAGATAAATGACACACCAACCCATATCAATCAGTATAGTGAGTTTATTGTTTTTTATTTTACAGTTCTTTCTTTCCAAATGTCTGATATTTCTTAACAGAGATTTCAGTTGACTTTTATCCTCAACTGAATGATATACATGTGAGTTTGTGTCTATAGTCAATTTCTTTTTATAGCTATAATAATCAAAAATGAAGTTCTTATTTCCTAAAAATTGTAAAATTATCAGGTAAGACTGAAGGCAGAGATAGTAAAAAAATTTTAGTTATGAACTTATGTCATATATATAACAATATCTTTTGATTTTGTATATACAATTATAGATCAATTCTAAATTAGATCACTTCCAAGTAAAAGAATGATTCCATAAATTAAAAGAACAAGCTATTAAATGGAACATGTCACAATTTGTGAAACTTGAAAAAAAAAAGCAGAAAGAGATCATTTATGAAATGAACATGAGCTTACTATAAAGTCACAAATATTAGAAGCATAAATAAAATATTTATCATGAATAAAATATGGAAAACATTATTGTCCGGACTAGTTACATATTATACAATTGTGATATTTCATAACATTTTTACTGTAATGCAGAATTAAAAAATTCTATATAGATGAATAATTTGCTTTTAATCAAACCAAACAATATTTTTAAGATTGTCATGGGTGATTTATTATTAGAATTGGGAAATTATTAAGAAAAAAGTGCTGTTGATACATCTGATGTAGAAATCAAAACTAAGAGAGTACATACATTTATGCAATTTTCGGAAAATGGACAACAGTATAGTATACTTTTTCTTTAGAAAAGTGAAAACACAGATAGATAAGCTTATTGTGCATGTTTTAATATAAAAATATTTCACTAATTAATTCTACAGGTAATAAAAGATATATATAGTATGCGAAGAAGTATATAAAAATATTTCAAACATTCACAAATTTCTTAACTTTTAAACTGTAATAATAATCAGCCATTAAGCTAATGCACATGCACATTGTGGATTTAACTATATATGAATATTCTCACTTTCCAAACACAAGGTAAAGTCTTTGTGAAAAGATAGAATGAATCCATCCCTTTCAACCCAAACATTTTTAAGTGTGAGAAAATCTTAGTCATTTGGAAAATGAGAGCATGAACATATTAAACAATCACTTTAAATTACCTTTACTATGCCTGAATGAATGACGCTTGCAAAATTTATGAATTATTTTTGTAATCTATTATACAACATACAAATATTAGTTAGTCAATGCTAAATATGCACTTTGAATTATTATGTGATTGTTTGCTTTGGAAAGAATTCTGGTAGTCCTTTAACTTTAAATTGCTTTTCTGTGCAATCTTTAACATTATTCTTCTAGTTTTTATGCTTATTTGAAGCTAAAAAACAAAATTAATGTAATAATGATGTATAGTAAAAAAACTGAGAAGATCAGTAGTTTTGAATTCAAGTAAAGTGAAAGTATTTTAATCCAGCCTTCATGTATTTGATAGATTTAGGTTTTTGTAATCCAGTTTCAAAAGCATTTTCAAAATTACTTTTAGAACATTTTTGGAAGAAAAATAATGTTTAATTTTTCAAAATTCATTTATTGATGATGATTTTTACATAATAATTATATAATAATTATTAAAAATCAAAAGTATATGACTTTATGCTTATATTTTGTATGTATATGTTTTATATTTACAAATAGGAATAAACAATTTTTAGCATTAATGATTTCAAAAAAAGACATATCTGGTACAATGGCTATACCTTGTGTAACTTATTAATAATATCTTTACCAAAATTAAAGTAGGGTTTTTTGAGACATTCTAAAAAATTATAAATGCAATTTCAAAGTTTAAAGCATAATTTTATAGATTTATTGGGGCTTCACATTTTTATTTATTCCCATTTTAAAAATAAATTTTAGTCCAAGATTACATTGATTTTCTGGAGTAATTCATAAGTTTTAGTCAAAGAAGATTTCATTGATTTTTCTGGAATCATTCATCTGACTGTTTCTTTCTCACAATTGGAAGATAAAAAATTCTTTATTCCCATTATATATAAGATTTAATAATATTTTTTCAATATCTGAAAAGAAAGCTTTTCATTTGTAAGCTTATTTATCAAATTCTAATATAGATTAAAGATTTAGTATTAAACATTGACAAAAATTTCCACAAGGGATAACAATAGAAAATGCTAACTTATTAAAGGGTTAAAAACAAAACACGTTTGCATTTTGTTTAAATCTATGAATGTCATAAAAAATTTAAAATATATGTAGAGTTTGTATTCCCTGGAGACTTTTAAACTTTTTATCTTCCACTGGAGAGTCCTTTTTATGAATTCTTTACTTTTCATTTAAGTTTAGAGCGTATTTGTATATACACCAACTTTCACTAAATTTGTATAATTCAATATTTGATTATAATATCAGGCACACAACAGACTTAAGCCCTGATTTAAGCATGGTCAGTGAGACCTGGTGTATATACAATTATGCTCTAAACTTAAGTGATTCTCTTAAATTTTTTAAATTCTTACTGGCTGGCGAGTGCACAGAAATTTATACTATTTAAGAAATAATGCATGATCAGAGTTTGACTTGTGCTTTAATAATTTTTTTATTATTTTTCTGAATATTTTTTTAAGGAAATATATTTTAACAATATTATAAATATAAGATTTTAAAATATATTTATTTTTTTATTATTGTCTTTGCTATAACAACATTATTTTTTCAGAAATCTCAATATACTAACATTTGCAAATGATAAAATAAATAAAGAAGATAAAATTTAAAAAAATATTATAATAGCAACTAATTTAAGTGGCTATTGGACTGCTTGGAGAAAGAAAAAATATCTCTTCATGGAAATTAACAACAATATTAATGGTCAATTTATTTTGCGTTCTTTACAATAAACTGAAAATTCTCATTGACTTTTATTCTTCTATTCTCAGAATTTAATTATGCAAATGATTTGTATTTGATAGATAACTGAAGAAATGATTTTATACTGTTTGTGATGTTTTTTATGTCAAAGTGTGATGTTAAACTCTGTTTGATTTGTTTTTGAAAAAAAAAACAATGTTAAAATTTACTCTTACAGTTCTTTATGTTTGACTTTTATTTTTAATAAGTATATACTTGTTTTAGTTAAAATGTAATTATTTTCTGGATAACCACAACAATAAATCACTTTCAAGGCAAGTGAATAATTGAACACAGACCATTCTAAAAATTCTATGTGAGAAATGACTTGAAATGTATAAATATTGTAATCCAAATAATTTTAATGATTTTACTTTAAGTATAATGATAAATGAAAGCAATTTTTTTTACAGAAATTTTTTTTAAAAATTGTTTATGAATAATAATGTTTATTGATCTATTATGTGATTTAGCAATAATTTATGTAGAAAAGACTATATCTAAAACTGAAAATTATAAAAAAGATATTGATCTGTTTGCTATCACAAGAATCAATGAGTACCAAACTCTCCATACAATTGTGATCATATGATGTTTTGATGGTTTTAAGAATCAAAGAATGATTAAATATGTTATTTTCTTTTCATTGTGTAAATTTTAATATTATATTTTTTTCTTTGTTTTGTTTTTTTACTAATTTTATTACTATTATTATCATCATCATCATCATCATCATCATCATCATCATTATTATTATTATTATATATGAGAGTTTATTTGTATGTAAATCTATATTCATTATTAAATAAATTTTTTTTTTCCTATTACAATCATTGCTTTCATTAATAATCCATTTCAAATGGCTATCAAACAGATTTTTGCAATAACTAGCCCTTACAGAGCAAAGGTCTCACTAATTGATTACATAAAAGAACAGTAAAAAAGGCAATATTCTTCAGAATTTCCAATTGATAGATGACAATGGTTTGTGCAGTTTTTCAATTTTGTTTAATACCAACCAATGTCACACAGTTAACAAGATTGAGTAAATACAGATACCAGAGAAAATGTAATTTTTTTCTAATTTAAACTCAAAGTGATACATATTAAGACCCTTCTAAATAATATTAAAAGTTACAGATTTTATATCATGCATCAGGTATCAACATTAGCCTGATATATATAAAAACAAAATAACAAATAATAAAACAAAGGTCTTCTCAAAAACCCTAAATAATAAAAACAAAGAACAAGAATTGGCTGAAAAGGATTTCTAAAAAAAAAATTATATTTATTTCTAAGAAAAATGAAATATTCTTTTACTAATAAATAAATGGTAGTTAAGATTGGCTATAAAAGAACTAATTATATTACAAAATATTTTACAGCTGTTGTAACTGAAAAAAGATTCACAAACTTTGTCTGAAAATATTTAAATTATGAATTAAAAAAGTGGAAGTTGGTGAATTCTTTATCAATCATACCTAAATAATTTCAGCTTATATATTTATAATTTTTCTTTTATTTATTTATAAAAGTTACACAATTATTCTTTTACTCAAAATTTATCATTTAACTTCTATGTATCATAATTCCTCGACTTTTAAATGTACATCCAATATTTTTTTTTTTGCATTGTTGGTTTTATATAGCCAATCACTTTTTATTTATTACTTCAATACTATCCACAGTTCATTTTATACATACATTTAAAGATTTTATTCTCTTCAAATCTAAATCTATATAATCTTTAATTCTATCATTTTTTTTATATTGTTATCTGTTGTTTATTGTTATCATATATTAACCCTCTCACTGTATGACAGTTTTTTTTCATTGATTGCAAGCACCCAATATTAAGTTTAATATTAAACTACTATTATTTATTAGAATAGAATATATTTAACTTCATTTTATAGATATTTGTTCTTTACAAATGAAGTAAATTTTAAATAATCTTATTATGTTTTGCAAAATGTAAAATAAATTACATTATAATCAAAAGAATAAATGTGTTTTGGCATCATTGCTAAAAAAACATTTTCATTTTCAGAAAATAAATGAAATCTTTTTTATTTGGCATTGTTTTTAAAATGTAAATGAATAAGTATTAATATCTCATAAGCAATCAAATTGTATTTTAAAAGTTTAATTTTTAAAAATATTTTTTGCAGTGTTGTAATATATTCAGACATATAGTCATGGATATCATTGATTATATATCAGCAAACAGCTTGTAAATGCTTTCTAGGTAATTTTCTTTGATCAAAAATATGTTATAGTTTGAAAGATAAAACATTTACAGTCATTATATATAAGTAATAATTTATATTATTGGTTTTTAATGATATGGTATAAAAATGATCATGAATTTTCATAAACTCACAAATAATCAAGTTTTTTAATTATCCAAATTATTTTTAAATGTTGTAAAAATTATTGATGTCAGAAACACAATAGATACTTATCAAGATAAGGGCTTAATTACTTTTATGTTGCCAAATTTCCACTTATACTCACATCTATTATTTTTTTATTTACAACTTTAGAATAAAATATATATGATGTAAAACAACACTTAAAAATAAATGCTGTGAAAACTCTTTCTAGATGATAAAAATTTCAGAAACAAATTCCTTAATATGAAATCTTTAAAAGTCTTAAATCTGTAAATATTTGATAATAAAATTATTAATCCTATTAATAAGTTCATTGAGCCTTTGCAAATTTTACTTTAATATGTTATCATTCAATTAACAGTTAATCTAATTTCTAAATAGTTAAATATATTAAGTCAATTTTTCAGATTACCAGGAACAAATTATTTTCTAACAATAATCTTACTCATTTAATTTTATTTATTTTTTCACACTATGGTGAGGAAGGGGGCATCTGTTTTGAAAAAAATAAAACTAATGTTTTTATGTTTGAGCTTTTTTTATTAGAGAAATATTAATATTCATGTCCTTAGTCTAATTCTCAATTCACTTATTCACCAAAATGTCCATTTTTATAGTGATAGAGAGCTGATCAAATCATGTTGGTAGATCATACATAGACTGTTTGAATTCTATTATGAATTAATTATTTAAAACTGGAAAATAAAACTTAGCTAAATACAAATAAATAAGATAACTTAATATAAAAGTTTTGATATTTATTTCTAGAGTTGGCAAATATTTGTGACTTAATTTTTTGTGTAGTAAATATCAGATAGATGAGATGAATGGAGTAATATTCTCTCAATAAAACCTATCATGTCCAGACATTATGACTTACCTTGTTATTTACTGCCATAACTTTTCTGTTACATATTTAGGAAGTACTAACTTCCTTCAATAAATAATGCGAAATATGAGTTATTGTTAATAGAAATATTTGTAGTTATAAATAAATTGCAACTAATAGTTTATTAGTAATTCCAGTAACTGAATCATCTCAAATGAAAATCAGCTTTTATAGACAATTTTTTTTATCAAAATGTAAACAATATTGAATCCACTAACTGTATAAACCTACTGGTCTATTACTTATTTGTTTACTTGTTAAACAATTAGTCACCTATGTTGTTACTGAATTTTATCTAGAATAGGGCTGTCATATGTCTTGGTGCACTAGGATATGGCCTGGTTTTCAGTTTTAGTTATATTTTATTTTACTTCATTACATTATTTAATTATTAATACATATGTTAAGAACAGTAAAAAAATATTGCACCACTATTTGATCTACAAATTATATCGATGTTCAGAGCAGCAATTCATCTAATGTCAATAGTGTCTGTTATAATGTAGACCACATATGAGCAAAGTATGTTTCGCATAGTTGTGTGGCACTGTTATAAGAACCATTGTCAAATAATAATTTTTAAAATAATTTTAAATTATTTTGTGTTGTATTGTGTTGTTGCTTCCATATAAACAAAGTGTAGTGTAAATAAACAAAATGCCAAAATTGAAGTGCCATTTTTCTGAAGAATTTACAAAAGAGTGGCCATTTATTAAAAAAGAAAGAAATGATTTTGAAAATTTTTTTCAGTGATAAAAATTTATTTATCTGTATGTCATGGAGGAAAATCAAGTATAAAACATTATATTTAATTCACTAATCATAAATGTAAATTACCTGTTGCATCATCTTCTAAAATATAATTTCATGAATGATTAAATACAATTCAACAGAAGATGTTTTGTTATGCACAGCTGAGTTAACAACTGCATATAAAGTTATAAACCATCATCAGTCATTTACTTCATTAGATTGCATTACAAAATTAAATGCTCTTATGTATCCAAATTCAAATACTAGAACTACAGGGACTGCTATAATAAAGAATATTTTGACTTCACATCAATGTCACAAATTAAAACTCAGAATTTTGGAATCTCAATTGATGCAAACAATCACAAAGCAGAAAAAGTATTCCCATTGCTAATACATTATTTTTCAGAAACAAAAGGTTTACAAGTGAAATTATTAAAACTTAATACCTTACAAAATGTCTTTATTTTGTATGAATACATCGGAAAAGTTGAAAATTCTTACAGAGAATATTGTAGCATTTGGTGCAGATAACACAAATACAAATTTTGGAGGCAGACAAAGATGGAGAATCAGTAATGCCTTTTTTAAATTAAAAGAATCTTTACCAAGTGATATAGAAGGAGGTAGATGCCTGGCTTACATATTTCATATTACAAATTTCATCCGATGCTGTTTTATCAATTGACATAGAATCTGTTTGTTTTTTTTTAATTTACATGTATTTTTCAATATATACTTTGAGGGTTGAGAGATTCAAAGAGTTTTGTGATTATATAGATGTTATATACTGTAACATAATGTTTCATTTAAAAACTAAACGAGTGCATTTTAAAGCGATGGGAGCCTTTAGAATATATTTTTACAGCTGAAGAAAGTTTTGAAGGCAATATTAAACTTTTATTCTCATCTGTTTGCAAAAATATATGCTTCATTTTTACATAGTCAAATTTTTTTTATAGGAAAACAAATAAAGAAAATTGAAAAAAATAAGATTACTATAGTTGAAATGAACAATCAATTACAAGTGTAGAACACTATTTTAAATGAAAAATTGAGAAGTTGTTTCATAGACAATCATATGAGACAATTATATAACATGTTGAAAAAAATGCATTTTGTTCAGCAGAAATTGAAACATTTGACAAAGAAGTTAAAACTTACTTCACTACTGAAATTAATTATTTAAAACAGTGGACACTACCATTTTCAAAATATAAAGTTTTTTCATAGTTGACTTTAAATTAAATGCCCCAATGGAAGACTGTGAGAGAGATAATTTCTCATTAATATGCAAAAAGAAATTAAAATAACAGATATATGATTTGTGGAAGTATTATATCTAAAATCATTTATAAAAACTCAAGTGTCGAATAATGAATGGAAAGAAAAAGATATGCATGGGAAATGGCTAATTTTTTAAAGCAAGCAGATGAGAAAAAGGAAACTGAAATTATTAAAAATATGCCACTACTTATATACAATACAAATTCAAATGCTAATGTTGAATTTGTATTTTCTTTGTTTCTTCCCAATGGACCAAAGAGCACAACTCCCTATTTCCATAGTTGAAAACATAGTTCAATGTGTTTTCAATTGTAATATGACTTGTTCTGAATTTTATAGCTATGTAAAGGGAAACAAATAATTGTTGCAGAAAGTTAGACATTCAGAAAAGTATGAATGGTTCAAGAAGAATAATGCTGAATAAGATAGGAAAAGTATTTAAAATGCATGGACATCACAAAATTTAATGTATTATTTTTAAAACATTTAACTTACTAAGTTAAATGATTGTTAATTTTGAACTAATAAATAAGTTCCTTTTGGTTTAATTGTATTTTATTTTTAAAATTATTAAAGTTACTATTGAAATTATAAGTTTATTTATTGATCCGCATCACAATTAATTGTTTGTCTCTTTTCTTTTGCCGCTATAATCAAAATATCCCGGTCGCAGTCAAAGCAGAGATGGCAGCCCTATTCTAGAAAGTTCTAGAAGTTGGACGAGTCCATAATTAAGGTAAGCTTCAGATAAATACGCAATATTTTATTATATATCAGAATAAATTGCATGTATGTGGGTAAAAACTTAAAAGTATGTACTAATACTTCCATCTTTATTGATTTACATATTTGTATCCACATTCGTAGTTATTGTTTTTTTTTTATTGTTTTTATATCTAATTTTACCATCGAGATGGGCATATTATACATAAACCTATACACACATATATATACACATCTCTGTGTGTAATTTAATATATAAACATATATGCATTCTAACCATGAAAAGAAAACAAAAAATACTTTAAAAAGTTTATTGGAAATTTTTTTTTTAAAATAATATTTCAAATATTGTAAATTTTCATTTACTCCATTAGTTAGAAAATTTTGAGTACCCATTTAATCACAAAATAAAGAATGAATGATTCAAACATCTGCCAAACTTAAATAATGGTCAGTACTTAAACTAGCTCAATTTAAGGTTAATCTAAGTTTTTGGCTTAAGAAATAATGAATAGAAAAGTATTTTACACGAAATAGATTTAAAAGATTTTAAAATTGGGAAAGTCGAGTTTTATTCACTTTAACAGGATCTGAGTATTTTTTCTTCTTTTATTTTTAAAATATTTTGTTAAAAAAAAAAAAAAATCATTTCTTAAACGCCAAGTAACATTTAAAGTAACTTAAATCATTGTAAAATTTAGAGTCTGTGTTTGTTTGTATTTTGATTTAACTTTAATTAGATTCAAATATTAAAATAATTGCAAAATAGAAAAAAATCATGTACATAGTGAAAAATGAGATTGAAATATATGAAACAAAATTTGTATCGTTTTGCTTTATTTTAATTTTCAATTGTTAACGTAGTAAACGTGTGACAATTGTAATTCGTAGTTTGTGTAAATATATAAGATATAGACTCAATGCATATCACTAACTGAAAATTCAAATATAAAATGTTAACCTTTCCCCCAACGCTATATTTTTCCATCAAACGCTATCTTATGAGTAAAGATAAAGTATGCAATTAGTGGTATGATCAAACAGTCACCAATTATTGAACAAAGAACATGAAATTTTTAAATTAGCAAATATTTTAAATTGTTCATAAACAAACATGTTTAATTTACATATACAAAGAAAGTCTACTATATTAATCATTTAAAACTTTGCAATTTTCTATACATAAACATAAAAAAGAGACCCAATCTGTATCAATAGCTGAAGATTCAAATATAAAATCATGTCGATAACTCCCTCAATGCTATGTTGTTGTTTTTTTATAGACAACACTACGTTATGAGTAAAGATAAAGTCTGTCTTTGATGGCTGGCACAACTAAAAGATTATCAATTGATTGTATGTTGCAAAGTTGTATTTCAATATATATATAACAATTTTATAGCATGCTATAAAGAAGTAACCTTTTGGTCTGCCATTAAATGCAAACTTTATCATTAATTACAAAATAGCATTTGCTGAAAAAACATAGCGGTGGGAAAATGATAATGGTATTTTACATTTAAATTTTCAACTAGCTAGTGATGTGCATTGGATCTATTTCTTACATATTTATGATTAGGAGATTGTATAGTTTAAAATAACTAATGTACTAGTATTTCTTTGTAAAAATAAATTAAATAAATTTGTTTATGAGCAATTTAAGATCTTTGTTAATTTAAAAATATCATACTCCTTGTTTGAATAAGTCTATATTTCAGTACATATAACAACTTTACAGAATGTTTGTGTCATTAAATCCAAACTTTATCTTTACTCATAAGATAGTGTTTTCTAGAAAAGCATAATATTGGGAGTGATGAATATTTTATATTTAAATCTTTAACTAGCAATAACCACTGGCTCTATTTCTTATAAATTTATGTATAGGAGATTTCAAAGTCTTTCTTTGCATACATAAATTAAACACATTTGTATATGAGCAATTAAAAATTTTATACTTCTTGTTTGACTTTAAAGATTTCAAATTCCTTGTTTGAACAAATCTGTATTTCAATATATATATATAGATGGGCCAAATATGTTGGCATTTGGTAATATTTAAAAAAGTAAAATTTAAAGATCGTTTAAAAGATACAATTTAATTTTCTTTTTAAGTTAGTATGATTTATTTTTTTTAGATAATTGTGCAATGTTGGTCAGCAGGTCTTCCATGTTTATATAGTATATGAATAACACATAGTATTAAGAGCTGCACTGACAAGAACATATGGGATAGACATTAGGAATTTGCTTTCTTTAGTTCCTTTAAAGTCTCTAAAAAGAATCAATGGGTCTCAATTCAGTAAACAGCAAATTCTTTTCTGCAGTTCATTATTTGATATATATTACCATCTGGGATATTCCTACCACATGTGATTATAAGCATATAAACTTTAAATTTTTTATTTTGCTTAAATATCAGCTTATTATTTTACTTTATGATTATTAATCATTAAACTGCCAAGTGATAGCCCTGCACTTTATTTGGGAAAACATATTACCTTTCATGAGATTTAAAGTAATATTTTGTCCTATTTTTTAAAAAATAGACCCAAAGTTTCTCAGATTTAAAAAGGAGAAAACATATTTAGTTTAACATATAAATAATAGCAATATATACATTTTATAAATGCTAATGTGCGATCAGTAAATAACAAAATATTATTTTGAAGTTAATTATTTCATTGCGCTATATTTTAGATTGCTTATATAAAAAAACGAAAATGAAAATATTTCAATTTTAGGAATATTTTAAAATTAAAATAGCATTATTTATTTGTACATTAATTTATATATGTAGATGTATGTGCATTTTTAAACTTTTATAGATACACTATTACAACAATTGTTTGAAGCCATAAGCAAGTGAAATCCTTAAGCTAAATGGAATAATAACAAGAAAAATAACATTATATATATATGTTCTTTTAAAAACAATAAATATAGATGTTTGTATCATCCAAGAAGTTCTTTATTATTCTTTTATATTTTATTCTTTATAGGATCGTATACATTATGTTATTTCTTTTAACTATCTAGAAAAAAAAAACTTCATTTCATTCAATATATTTTATTTAGAAGCAATGTATGAATTTATGAAATCGTTTATAAAATATTAATACTAAGGACAAATGACATTGACATCTATTCTATGTATACCAGGATATAGATTAAGGTCATATAGCAACAGAATCATATCTCCCACCACAGTATAAAACTCATTCTTGCTATCAACAAAATGTTCACCAAATTACCATTTGAATTTAAAGCATACCTGTATAAAACAAATATAAACACATGCATATCAGAAATAAAATGTTTATCATTATAAATTAAATAAATATCAGCTACAGAGAAGGAACTAAATTAGATATCAACATTTAATATAAGGTTTATTTATTTTAAAAAAGGGAAAATAAAAGAAAAAATTCTAATGTATCTAGTTTTAATCATGAGACCACAATACCATCTATTAGATATAATCTGTTTCTCACATCCTATTGAAAACATATGTATTATATGCATCTCAGAATTATTAATATATAAGTTATAAGTAAATAAGCATTTATTTTTATATGACACAACAATTGTGGACAATGCAATAAATGAATGGATAAATTTATAGGTGATATTAAAAGGGATTATGACTCTATTATTTGGAAAATCACAATGAAATTACTATTTGTTGAAACTGGCATTTGGATATATATATAAAAGATGTGAAAGGAATTAAAGTGCATAACTGCTGTCAGGGAAATTACACAGTATTATTCCAAGAATCACTTTCAAAATCTTTTGTATTATTATCATATCATTTAAATCGGATACTCACAAGATCTTATCATCCAACCAAATATTGTAAACACTTGAACATTGAGGATTCCAGCAACATCACAGAGTGTTCAGTTTTATTTAAGTTTTATTATATATATATAGTGAAAAATCATTTTATGTAAATGTGTTTATATAAAGCAAACATTTACATATACATTCAATTAAAGGAAGTAATATTAAGTTGTTAAAGTAGAAACAACCATGGAGTGAAAGGTAATTTATTCAGGTCTGATATCCTAACATAGACCATAATAAGTTAGCACTTTTCTTTATTAAATTACTGTTAATAAAATTAAGCTAAATATGTGCTTCTTTTGGTTTCAAATAGTATTTTGTTTTACATCATTCATAGTGTAAACACACTGTATCATCCAAAAAGTTCTCCAAACTACAAATGTTAATTAAAACATTATTATTCATTAGAGTAGAAATCCTAGCTTTATTTACTTTATTTCTTACATTATTAAAATAACTTTATATAATTAAATCTTAACTTATAAATTATTCAATAACAATGATATGCAATCTTGCATATATTAATATTACTAGAATTCACCCACCAATGTTAGACACATTCATAAGAGCTAGCAATATGTATTAACCAATTAAATTTAGATTGCATGAATGATAGTTTTAGGTTCTGACCTACATGTCTATGACCCTATTGTTGTCAGGGATACCTTAATGTTGTCAAAATCCAGATTTCATCAAATTCATTAGTCTCTTACTCTTGGGTTACATAGATTATTGGTTTGTCATATCAATTTTCTCATTTAGGAAGGTTTATATGAGGTAGATGTTTTAACCAAGCCCATCATCCTATTGTACCTACATCCCCATTTTATATTATTACAGTTTATGGCATCCAAATGTGTGACTTGAATTTTAAGCCACTATTATCTGAGACTTCTAAATTACATAAGTATTTTGCATATAAGATATCATTGAATATTTTAATGATATAATTAATAATCACATAAAATGAAGCTAGAAGATGCATGTTTTATTTTTTTTAATGCTTCAATTTATGATTTTTTATTATTGTTAGAACCCATAAAGCATACGAAAGTAGACATCAACAACAAACTAATACTAGTTGTTCATATAAATATTTCCATATATTGTTTGGGGCAAGTGAATAAATAAGTCTTATTTTTATAGATATGGAAGTCACTAATCCAGAAGTTGAGTCAATAACCATAAATAGAGATGTTATAAATATGATCCTCTCTTAGTTTCAGGATTAAATAAAAAATTAGAAGAGGAAAAGGCAGAATTAAAGATGAAATAATAGAATCCAGAAGTAATTGTGATAAAAGATTGAAAAATTCAGATAAGAAGTTTGGAGTACAAAAGATATAATCCAGCAAGGATTTGAAGAGCTACATAAAATTTGGAAGAACAGAAACTACAATTAAAAGATGAGAAGAGAGAATCCAAAGCAGGTTGTGATAAGAATTTTAAAAAGTTAAATAAAAATTGTGAAGATATTTGTAAAAGTTTTGAGAATTAAATAAGAAATTTGAAGGATTAAGTAAATAATTTGAGGAGAAAAATGCAGATTCTGATAAAAAATTTGAATATATAAATAAGAAATTGGAAAAAGAAAAGGTACAATTGCAAACAGACATTGATAAAAATTTTATGGAAATAAAGGATGAATTCTTTAATAAATTTAACACCTCTAATGCATGATTGGAAGCATTTAAATATGATTTAGACATTAAGTTGAAGTAAGCTGAGAAACAATATAGTGTTAAGTTCAGAGAGTTGAGAGAAAAAACAAAAAGGCTGGAAAATATGTTAAATCTAGAGAGGTTTCAAAAATTTGAATGATAAAGTCAATGTGACTCAGAAGGAGAGCAGAGAAATAATGAAAAGAATTAGGAAGATTAAAAAACCAAAGATGATTTCAAAGTTAAAGTTCACAGTGAGATTACTTGAATTTAGGACAAGTTTGAAGATATAAAGATAAAGTCAAACACAGTGGATAGGAAATTAATAAAAAGACAGAATAAATCTGAAATGAAATCAAAATTTTGCAAAAAGCATTTAGGGAAATGAGAATAATGTAACTAATATAAAGTACCATATGGCCAATAACAAGTATTTAAAACAAGTGGACTCAGACTTATTTCTTCTACTTGCAACAGATGGAAAATTTTATTTAATTAACCATTCTGGTCAAGTTAATAGAAGCACAAATGCACATGAAGGTTCTGTTTTATCAGCCAGAAGTAGTTACAATAAATCTACTCTAATGACAGCAAACATGGGTTTATAAAAGTTTGGTCTAGAAGTGGAATACTGCAGTTCACATTTAATCAAAATGGTAGTTTAGTTTATGCTGTGACTTGGAATGTTGATTCAAAACAAACTTTATATGCTGTTGACAAATAGTGTTTCATCTAATCTCTATAAGGAAATGTAAAATCCTTTTTGTGGCAAGCTCATGATAACTTAAATTTTAAAGTTAGCTGTCATTCTTTAAATAATCTCTTCATAATAGTTGACGATTACAGGTTTAAGGTATGGGATAAGTATACATAATTATTATATTCAAACCTATTTCATGATTTTCTATGACACCAGCATCTAAGGCAACTAATGGCCAGCAATTTGATGTTTGTTTCTTTAATACTTTGCAACTATGTGGCAAACCTAGATGGTCAGACTTCCTTTCCAAACCACATACAGTCAATATTTTAAATATTACATGGTCTAATGATGGTGTTCTAGTTACCAATACTTGTAATAATGAACTTGAAATTTTTATATGTTATTGAAAGATATTTGGAATGGAAGTTCTATGATGAAACTGTGGTAAGAAAAAAAAGTATTTTTGTCCAAAATATAACAAACAATGCAATGGAAAACTTGACTTAAGGGATGGAATCATTAAAGTTTCTTTGGCTTCAAATCATTTTATTATTGTTACTGCTTCTCATTGTTATACGTGCCAATACTCAAATTATTTTTAATTTGAAAGAAGGTAACATCATTTAATAAACTAAGCAGAAAGGGATTTTCTGTTGGTAGAATCTTCTATTGTGCAAATGCATTTTTGTGAAGCATGATCAATTTGTACTCTGAAGTTTGTTGGATTATGAGCAGAAACTCTTAATGATCAAAGATTTTTCATGAGTAATGATATAGTTGCTACTCATAGAAGTGGTGACAAGGAAAACATAGATAGGCATGTTAAGAGTATAATAGAAAAGTCAAAATATAAAATTAAAAATATTAATAAAAACCAGAGATTTATATTTAGCATATATTGTAAATTACAGTAATGGAACTAGCATTATAAAGCTTGGTTTGATGGTACACCCATTGGTATAGAAACATAACTATAATGCTGAGAGCCTAAACACCGCAGAAGTAACTTATGGTGCTATTAATAAGAACACAGAGCAGTATATAAATTACATTAAAGATCTCCCAAAGAATCATATAATGCTGAAATGGCAATATTCTGTAGTAGTATTCTTGATAATGGAAATACATTAGTCTAATCAATATTTTTGAGCTATTATGCTAAGGATGAAGCATATGACAGGGATAGAAATTTGGATTTGGCTATTAAACATAAAACATCTTTAGGTAAGTCCTAGAATAGATCTGGTTATTTCAGTTTTAATGAACTCATTATTAAAAAATATATTTTTGTAGTAGAAGATGATATATTCCATCTGGGATGTTCCTAACATGTGATTATAAGCATATAGTCTTTAAAAAAATTTTTTTACTTACAGTCTATTATTTTACTTTAAGATTATTAATCATTAAACTTCCAACTGATAGAGCTCAACTTTACTTGGAAAAATAAATCACTTTTCATGAAATTTAAACTAATATTTTGCTCATATTTTTTTAAAAATATAATTCAAAATTAAAATTCTTTAAGAGACCCAAAGTTATGAAAAAGACAAAACATTTTTTGCTTAAGATATAAATGATAACGATATGTACATTTTATAAATGCTAATCTTTGATCACTAAATAATGAAATATTATTTGGAATTTATTTTATTGTGATGTATTTTAGATTGCTAATATAAAAAAAGGAAAAGGAAAACATTTTAATTTTAGGAATATTTTTTAATTAAAATAACATTATTGATTTGTACATTAATAAATGACTGATGTAAGTTATATGCTGCCTGTAATAATTTATATACTTACGTATATGTGTATATTTAAACTTATATAAATCCATTATTACAACAATTTTTTGAAGCCATAAGCAAGTGAAATCCTTGAGCTAAATGGGATAGTAACAGAAAAAATAACATTATTATATGTTCTTTTAAAAACAACAGTTATAGATGTTTGTATCATCTAATAAGTTTTTTATTATTCATTTATATTAAATTTATTCTTCATTGGATCGTATACATTGTGCTTCTCTTAACCATCTAGAAAAAGCTACATTTCATTCAATGTATTTTATTTATAAACAATGTACATATTTATGAAATCATTTATACAAGAACAGTATAATATAAAGTGCTAATGACAAGAGACATTGAGATCTATTCTGTGTGGACTAGAATGTAGATTAAGGTCATTTAACAACAAAATCCTGACTCCTATTACATAATATTAATTTTTGCTTTCAACAAAATATGCACCAAATTACCATTCACATTTAAGGCATATATATACAAAAGAGATATAAACACATGCATATCAGGAATAAAATGTTTGCCATCATAAATGAAATAAATGCCAGATTCATAAGGAACTACATTTGATTCCAATATTTAATACAAGAAATATTTATTAAAAGAAAAAGGGAGAAAAAACAGAAAATCATAATATATCTAGTATAATCATGTGATCATGATGTCATCTATCAGATGTACTCTGTTTCTCACATCCTATTAGAAATATATATATATCTTATACACATATATAATACATTTCTGAACAATGCAATAAATGAATGGATAAATTTATAGCTGATATTAAAAGGGATTATGATAATTTAGTAAATGACACAGAAATTACTAGTTGTTGAAACTTGCATTTGGATATACATATTAAAAAAAGTGAATTAACCAATTATATGTTACAAATCAAATATCTAAAGGAATTAAAGTGCATAACTACTGTCACCAAAATTATATGGGATTATTCCAAGAATCACTTTCAAATCCTTTTGTAATGTTATTACATCATTTTAATTAGCATACTTACAAGATATTATACTGATTTTATCGTCCAAACAAATAGAGTAAATACTTGAACATTCAGAATTCCAGTTGCATTACAGAGTTTTCAATTTTATTTAAATTTTATTATAAATATGTAATAAAAAAATCATTTCATGTATGTGCTTATATAAAGCAAATAATTATATATACATTTAATTAAGGGAAGTCATATTAAGTTGCTAAAGTGTAAACAACCATAGAGTGAAAATTATCAAGGTAACTTATTTAGGTCTGATATCCTAACAGAGTCTGTAAAAAGTTAGCACTTTTCTTTATTAAATTATTGTTAGTAGAATTAAGCTAAATGCATTTCTTCATTAAATTTGAAATAGTAATTTTGCTTTACATCATCCATACTGTAAACATGCACTTAGTTATTATAATTTAAATGTTATTTGTGATATCTATTTTAAGTTACCTAAATCATAACTACAAATGTAAATAAAACATTATTATTCATTAAAGTAGAAATCCTACATTTATTTACTTTATTTCTTACATCATTCAAATAAAATTCTATAACTAAATCTTAACTCATAAATGATTCAATATAATTCTGATACAGTTCTGCATTACTAATATTACCCATCAATGTTCGATACATTCATAAGAGCTAGCAATATTTATATACCAATTAGATTTAGATAGTGTGCTTAAGAAATTTAGGCTCCAACATACATATTTATGACCCTATTGTTTTTAGGAATAATTTCATGTTGTCAATATCTGGATTTCATATAATTTATTCATTTGTTAACTCTTGGGCCACATCAACTATTGGTTTGTCATATCAATTTTCTTTTAGGAAATTTTTTATATAAGTTAGATGTTTTAATCAATCCTATGATCCTATCATGCTTGCTTCTTCATTTCATACCATATATATATATTGTAACGATCCGGAGAATATGATCTTAACGTGATCTGCACTACAGGGCCCATCTAGGCATTTGAACCTAGAAAAATTTATAAAGTAGGCAGATACTAAGTCAAAAAAAAAAAAATTTTTTTTTTTTTTTTTTTAAATATTTTGGTTCCGGACGTTAGCCCATGTCATTAGCTCAGTGAAATAGCAGAGATTAAATAATATAATCTAAGAATATATAAAAAAAAGAATAAAATAAGCCACTGCCAGTAATTAGCATACAAACATTTATTTATGCACATATATATAAGATTGAAAATTGTTTTAGTATCAGTTTACATTTTAACATTTAACATTATTTTTAACTTTACATTAGATTTTAATTTACATTTTAATTTCTATTATATTATAAGTTTACATTTTAATTAAGTTTGCACAGATAGGATTATAAAAGCTTGTTTTAATATGTTCCGTATAGATTGGTTACATAGATTACAACGGTCAAAAACATTTCAAAATCAACATAAATGATCAAAATATAAAATCATTGATACCGACAATTGCAGAGGGAAATTTATAAGTAACCCAATAGTATTCACCATAAGATATTTGCATTGTCACCAATAACTTAAAAGACATCCGAATAAATACATTTTAGATACTCACTGTAAGGTATCATTATTTATCGAATGTCTATATATTTTGATCAAATATGAAAACCCAAAACATACTTAACCGATAACCAATCCATGCAAGCGTCTATAAAGAACTTAAATTTAATGCATTTTTATTTAGTGTCGAGTATGAATAGACTATATAGATTTGCATTTGAAAATAAAACATTCTATCCCTATTTAACCTTAGGCTAAAGGTTCGCAGCCAAAACTGGTGTCAATTTATCTGATATATCAATGCATTCAATGTAATACGAAATACGGCAGCACCAAAAAGTTAAGAGAAGAAATTGCCTCTCGTCAAATAGGAATATGACATCTATCTGACAAGAAGAGCAATAAAAAAAAACTCCATAGAAAGGAACTGCGTTCTCCATCTTATAATTCCTTCTATAGGCAAATGGGTGAGTGTGGCGTATGAAACGATTCTGCCCATAGCGAATCTGATATTACATCTACTAATCACACCAATATATCCCATCCATTGACCCAATTCAACTATGACACAAATAACCTAAGATTACCCTCCCCTAATATCACTTTACAAATCTATACAGCCATTCACGCCCAACTTAAGTTTAACATTTATATAATTTACTTAATGGAAAACAGAAATCATAATAAAACTTAAAGAACAAAAAATAAATAAATGGAAATGATTTTAAATAAAAAAAAATATCAAATAACATTATTAATATTAATTTACGTTGGTCAAATAGGTTTCTATTTGTATTTTTTATATATGAAAAGTTTTTAATTTAATGTTCATAAATTATAAAGTTCTTATGGTTTTTTTTAAACAGTTCATCTGTATATGTTCCTTGCCATTTGAATGTGAATTCCCACGCTGTCCTAAAAAGATTGGTATCCATTTAGCCATTGTTTTATTTATTCATTCGGAGGTTTTTTAGTTTAGTTGGTCCTCAATGTAGAAAACGATAGTTCATTTCTCTTTCTTTCTTTGGCAAAACTGAAGGGATTGAAGAGTGCGTCTTTTCCATCCCTTCTCCTTCACTTCCACACTAACATATATCTGTCACATTGTAAATAATCTATCATCATTAATAATTTCCAAACTTGTCCTTTTATATTAATTTGAAGGATTGAATTTACATTGCGTCATCGATGATGAAGACCCTTTTGTTGAGGTCCGATTTCCTGATGGATTTCTTTCATTTGCTAAAAGTTCCTATTGTTTTCCTATTTGACTGATGTTTTTACATTTAAATGCCCAAGGGCTTGTTTATCTTTAACTAATTAAAACAATCATTTCCATTTTCTGATTACTTAATGTGTTTTCCAAATTTAAAGATATATTTTTATCTCTAAATCTTTTTAAGTTTTTTTTTTTTTTAAAAAAATATCTTTCTATTTTTAATAAAGTTTTATTTTAATAATTTTTTTTTTTTATCTGAGCGATTTATATATACGGGTTTAAGATGATATTTAATTTCAATTTTTAATTCTTAAAGAAAATTTTTAAATGTGAACTTTTTATTTTTCTTTCATGATTAATAATAAAAAACAATGTAACGTACATATGTGCCCATTACAATATATATATATATATGTAATACATTGAATATTATATATTCTACCATCCTTAGTTACATTTAAAATAGGCATTGTCATATTAAAAGCAAAAGGTATTGTCAGGATTTTATTTGTTGTTAATTGTTTGGGATGTCAAGTGGTGTTTATCATAAGTTTAGAGTTATTCTCAATATACCTGAATGCAAAGTAATATTCATAATTTTTTTATGTTTTAAAAATAATATGCAAAGTAATTTACTGCATTAATTTTACATTTTATTATAAAAATATTATATAAGTTTGAACAAATATTTTGATAGGATTTTTGCATTAACATTTATTTTATTGCATTTTTTAAACAATCTTAGGTTTAAATAAATAAATAAATTATATTTTTATATATATGTGTGGTTATATATTTGCTTAAGTATTTAGATTGGTATGTAAACTTAAAACTTATATTTCTAAATGTCATATAATATTTTATAGTATTTTGATTACATATACAAATGAGTTTATTTTTATTTTCTGCTTTGTATTTAATAAGAAGAGATTGAAAATCATTATTTTATTTTAATTTTTTTTTTTTTATAAAAAATAAAATCATTTTGTTCAGGAATGCTGTCGTATTTGTAAAAGGAAAGTAAAAACTAATTAAAATGGAATAATCACTAAATGAATGAAAGGTGTAAAGTTTGAGTTGATCATAAGATACTGTTTCTAAGTCAATGACCTAAATGTTACATCAATAAGATATATATAAATTTATGGTTTAACTTAGGACAGACTCTATATATATCTCAATTACTTCAGTTAGTTTACTGCATTCATCAGTAATCAAATTCTTAAAATTTAATATATTTTTTAAAATTTTCTTAATGTATATTGCACAATGAAAAGCTGAATATAAAGTTAACATTTGATTCAAAGGATAATTTATTTTCTTTTGACAGATGAATGAAAATAACAACTAAGAAATGAAATTTGTTTAAGAAAAAATTATAAAATGCAGTAGGATTTTGTTGTATGAATTATATGCATTTATATATATGCCAATAATAATTATTTGCCAAATGGATAGTGATTTGGGATTTAATGAATAACCATTCAATCATTTTAAATAAGAATAAAACAATAATTGTTACTCAATATCAACTAAAATGTGAATATTGCTATAACCTACTATGAATTATTCAATTGAATAAATTGAATAAACTTTGAATATTTTAAAATAAAATAAGCTTTTGGAATTACTAAACTTTAAAAAAAATATCATTTCTTAGATTTTCTTTGTGTGAACTTAATAAAAAAACTTAAGGATTAGTTAAACAGAAAACAGGTCATATGTTTTATTTATATAGTTATTTGTATTATTATTTTTAAGGTCATTTAATGTATGTATGTAAGTGGATATATATATGATTAACCATAAAAAAAATCTTAGTAAATTTAAAGTAAAGATTTCAATAATTATTCTTATTTAATGACTTATTTTTGTTTGTTTATAAATGATCATAGTTATATCAATTGAAATATATATATGATAAAGAAATTTTTATTATTTGAGAAAGGTAATAAGTTGCTTGTAAAATAATAATTATAATAAATTGACTATTCTATTTATGACCTAAATGATTAATAAACTAAAACAGATTGGCAATCTTTTTTGTATATTTAATATATATGTTGTTTACTGAAAATAAATAAATAAATATTTTCTTTATGATGAACATGTGCAATGTCTTTACATCATAGTATAGTTAAAACAAGTAAAACGTATTATTATGAACTTATTCAAAACTATTAAAACATATTAATGTCTTATTATTTATTTTGTAAATAAAATTATTGTTTTGGTTACTAAACCTGAGTTAATAGTTTATTGGAGTTAGTAGATATATGACATAGCAATAAACATTCAAAGCCCCTTTGCAACGCAAACATGTAAAAATTTTAATTAGCAAAGTAACATAGATTTTATTTTATTAAATTCAGTAATAACCAAAAGTGAACTAAATGTTTTTTTAGACATCTATTGGTATTATTCAAATATACAGAGATAGTCGATAAATTATTAATACAAACTTTATATAATCATCAAGTTAAGTAATTTTATTCATTCCTTAACATTATTATAAAATTTTGTACATAAGAATAAAAAGGTTATTTCATGGATTAATCCTGATATAAACTATTAACTAATATATCTGTTATAAATTTTGAAGTGTATTACTTTTATTTTGTGTATTACAATTTTGGCATCCAGTCTGGTTATTATTTGTTTAATAATTGCATATTACTAATAGATTTTTAAACTTTATTCCAATATAGATGTTCAATTATTTTATTAATAGGGATTAAATAAAATTATTGCTTAAATTTATTCCATTACAAATTTGGCTTGCTCAATTTGTTTAGCTCTATTAATTTGAGTTAGGTCATTTATACCATTATAAATTTTGGCTTATCCAATTCATAGGGCATATAATAGTGAACATTCCCATTTATCCCATTATAGATTTTGGCACATCCAAAGTGTGGCCATGATTAGAAACCATTTTACATAAGAATGTTATTTTTATTATACATGTATTTTGGGTATAAAATAAAAGAAAATATTAATTATAACAAGTATACCCTTGATTGTTTTAAACAGTACACATATAGTCAATGACTTAAATGATAATAATTAAATATTTCAATAATAATTATATGTATAGCCTTTTAATATAAATTTTATAGTTTTACTATAAATAGAATGTAAAACTTTTTGGTACATATTAAGATCATAGATATAATCACTTTTTTTTTTTGGAATGCTTTGGAATAATAGTTATTTCATAGGTCTTCAATTGATTAAGATTGTCCAAGAAGTAAACATTAATAAAATATTATGCAATTATAAAAATAATTTATATTTTATTAATAGTAGTATGCTTAAATACGTTATACATATATACTTTTTATTGATATGAAAACGACTAATTTAGAAATAGAGCCTGAGATAGGTATGTCAGATTTTTTTGAAAATGATTCTCAAAAAATTTGAAGATTTTGATAAACAGTTTAAAAAATCAAAAATAGATTTTGATGAAACTTTCAAAAAATTTGAAAGAAGATTTTAATAAAAAATTTGAAGGTTTTATTAAAATTTGAGGAATTAAAGATAGATTCTGATAGAAAACTTTGTGCATCTAATGAGAGACTGATGAATAAAAATATGAAATAGACATTAATTTAGGGAAATCTGATGAGAAATGTGATTTGAGATTTGAATACTTAAATGCTGAGTTAAAGAAACTAGAGAATAAGTTAGATCTGGAACAGAAAAGATTTGAAAAAGAATTTAATAATTTAAGTAGTAAAATCGAATCAAATCAAAAGGTTTATAAAGAGGTTGTAAAAAAGGTTAATAAATTAGAAAAAGCAAAAGACAATTTTAAAATGAAGTTATAGACTGAAGTCAATTATATTGAGATAAAAGTTGATGACATTAAAATAAAATCAAGTACAGATCACAGAGAGTTAGTAAAATCCAGGTTAAAACTGAAAGTGAGATAAAAAAAATTACAGAAGGAACTTAAAAAGACTCAGAGTAGTATAAAAACATGAAAGATCAAATAATTAGTAATGAGTATATGAAACAAGAAGTCTATAGAAAGTATATAAAAAACATAAAAGATCAAATAATTAGTAATGAGTATATTAAACAAGAAGTCTATAGAAAGTATTGCTAAAAGGCATGAAGAGATTATTAATAAGTTAGAAGATAATAATAAAGCAATTATTCAAGAAATTTGAAAATGGTTAAAAGTGCAAGAAGAGAATTTTTGATTCAAGTTATAGATATTGAACATAAAATGGCAGAGATGAAGCTCAATACTGACTGAGGGAAGATTATAGGATTGGTAATTATAAATCCATACATTTAAGAGATGAAGGTATTTTATAAATAATTATGTAGGAAACTATAATCAAGTGACACCTTTATCATTAGAAAGTATTAATAGACAGGAGAATAAACAAATTCTAGCATAGCCAAATTCATTCAATTAAAAATATTTAAAAAAAGGTATGATGAAAATCCCATCAAGTATGTAAATGGATGAGAAGATCTATTTTCTCTAAGTAGGTTAAATGAGGCAGAGAAATTAGTTATAGCAAGAAATAAATTGATGACCTAAATAATCAATAAGCATGACAGGTCCAAAAATTAATTAAATCACTTCCTTGTTATGAAAAATAGGAATTGACTTTATGGACACCTCATGCTTTTATTTCAAATTAAATCTAAAAACACCAATTGTGATTGAATGAAAAAATATTTTTTAGCTTCACGGTAAATAAATACATTTATTATAAAAAAAATTATCTCTATTATTTTAAACTTTTTAGTTTTTGGAATTTTCTAATACACTTTCCTAAAGAAATTTATCTATATTCTAATTCAAATTTGCAAAATTATCTCTAAAGTATTCTAAAATCTTTAAAAAAAGTATTTGTTCTTAGAAAAATTGCTCATATTGATATTTCAAAATTCCAAAAAATTAGAATGCCAAAAATGTGAATGCTTCTTTTGGACTTGATATTTGTGTCTTTTATTTGATATGTATTGATTTATTTCTCATTCTATGTAATTTAAACAAAATTTAATGCTAACAATTTAGTCCATCATAATTTAAAGTATGAAAGAGTATTTCAATGAATTTTTAGTCATTTATATACATATGTATTATTATGTACATATAGTCACTGTTATATATATATATATATATATATATGATTTGATGATGACTTTTTATTTAGGTACTTACAACTGCAGATCACTTTCAAGTAAAGGAAGATTGCAAGAATTAGAAGAAGAACTCTCTTATATTAAATGGGACTTTGTGAAGTTAGAAGAAAAGGTGAAGAGACAATTGATTTAAAAAGTGGACATATACTCTATTATAAAGGCACAAATATTGGAAATAGAAATGGAGTAGGATTCATTATAAATAAAAAGTGGAAGATCAATATTGTGGAGATTGATGGTGTATCGGACAGAGTGGCAAGATTAGTTATACAACTTAATAGCAGATACCAAATGCAGATAATTCAGGTTTATGCCCCAACAAGTTCTCATAGTGATGAAGTAGTAGAAGATTTTTATATGGATGTACAAAATGCTTTTGATCGGAGTAAACACCATTTTAAAATTGTTATGGGAGACTTTAATGCTAGAATTGGTAAAAAAATGAAAGATGAAAGTGCTGTGGGTAATTTTGGTTATGGTAATAGAAATGAGAGAGGACATAGACTTGTGGAGTTTTCAGAAAAAGAAAAACTTTATGTTATGAATTCTTTTTTTGAGAAAAATGTTAAAAGGAAATGAACATGGAAGCATTCAAATGAAGGTACAGCAGAATTGGATTATATTTTGACTAACAGGAAATACATATTTCAAGATTGTAATGTTCTTAATAAATTTAACACAGGAAGTGATCATCGATTAGTAAGGTGTAAGATACGTGTTAATGTAAAACTAGAAAGACAAAAATTATTAAGAAAAACAATATTTACAGTTGATATTCCTAATCTTCAGAAACATTCTAATGAATTTAAATTAGAACTTACAAATCGGTTTCAAGTATTAGTAGATTTTGAACATGATTCAGATTTGAATGAAATTAATATGAAAATAACTGATACACTTTTGAAAACGGCAACAAAGATAGCTGGTAGAAAGAAACAGCACTTGACCAATAAAATTTCTACTGAGACTAGAGAATTTATGAAGAAAAGAAGGAATATGAAGATATACAAAAATGATGCATTAAAAAGAATTGAATATCTCGAATTTTGTAAAATGGTGCGGAAAAGAGTTGAAAATGATATAAGAAAGTATAATTGTGAACTAGCAAGGAAAGCTGTAGAAGAAAATAAAAGTCTTAAGAATGTAAAACAACATTTTGGTATTGGTAGGAAATTTACATCTGCAATAAGAAAAAAAGATGGAATTATTACTAAAAGGAGAGATGACATCATGAAATTGGTAGAAGATTTTTATCAAGAATTATATAGTAATAAAGAACAAGTACCTTCTATATCTATTACATCTTCCAAATTACCCAGAATTTTAAATGAAGAAGTGAGACATGCAATTAAATGTATGAAGAAAGGAAAGGCTCCAGGTAATGATGGAATTATAATTGATATATTAAAAGAAGCAGGTGAAGAAACAGAAAAAAATTTAGCAAAGTTATATACCAAATGTCTAAATGATAAAGATGTACTGGATGATTGGAAGAATGCAGTAATAATATTAATATTTAAAAAAGGTGATAAAGAAGATATTAGAAATTACAGACCTATCAGCCTTTTATCAGTTTTATATAAAATTTTTACCAAGATAATTACTACTCGTTTACAGAGAACATTGGATTTCCACCAACCAAGAGAACAAGCCGGATTTAAAAGTGGTTTTAGTACAGTAGATCATATCCAGGTATTGAGAGAAGTTATAGAAAGGACAAATGAATATGAGTTGCCATTATGCTTAGGATTTGTAGATTATGAAAAGGCATTTGATTCTATAAACATTTCTTCAGTGATTAAAGCATTAGATCATCAAGGTATAGATCCAGGATATTGTCATATTTTAAAGAATATTTATAAAAATGCAACAACAACAATTAGATTACATAATGACACCGGGAAAGTCAACATTGAGAAAGGTGTAAGACAAGGTGACTCCATATCTCCAAAACTTTTTACAGCAGTGCTGCATGAAGTATTTTGTGGATTAAAATGGGAAACTAAAGGAGTGAAAGTAAATGGTGATTATTTAAGTCATTTAGATTTCGCAGATGATGTAGTTGTTTTTGCAAATAATGCTTCAGATCTGCAGGAATTATCAGATGAAAGTAGGAAAGTAGGACTAAAGATAAATGTTAAAAAGACTAAAGTAATGTTTAATCGATATGCTCAAAATATGAAAATAAAGATTGATTATGATGAATTAGAAGTTAACAGTTACAAATACCTTGGTCAGATTATTAATACAGATGGAAACATAATGGAGGAAATTAATCATAGAATTAAACTTGGATGGAGTGATTTTGATAGAAATAACTTGATACTAAAAGGAAATATGCCTATGTGTTTGAAAAGGAAGGTTTTTAACAAATGTGTTTTACCAGTTCTTACTTATGGATCTGAGACTTGGACACTTAATAGAAGAGCAATTCAGAGACTTCAGACCACTCAAATAAGTATGGAGAGATGTATGTTGAGAGTAACAAGAAGAGATCGTAAACGCAATGTATGGGTAAGAGAACAAACAGGTGTTACTGACCTCATTGAAAAAATTAAAAGATTGAAGTGGAGTTGGGCTGGACATATTGTTAGAAGAGATGATAATAGATGGACAATTGAAATTTTAAACTGGATTCCAAGAGATTGTAAAAGACCCAGAAAGAGACCACATGTGAGATGGATGGATGAAATAAGAAAGTGTGCAGGGGTGATGTGGAGAAGAGAAGCTAAAGATCAGAGAAGATGGATTAAACTTGGAGAGACCTTCATCCTGCAGTGGATTGATAATGGTTGATAATGATGATATATATATATATACGGGATATATATTTTAACTTATAACAGAAATATCTGGTGATATATATATTGTACCCTTTAAAATAGGTACAGACAGTTAGGTAGAGTTGGAAAAATAGCTATATTTTAAAAAAAATTTAATTTAGGTTATTTTATAGTATAATTTAAATGTTATATATGGCAGGGGTTCATACTCAGCAGATAGAAGCTTATAAAGATATATTAGATAGTTTGAACTCATTTTGAAATGACTTAAATATAAAATGATAAAATAAATCATTTAATATATTAATTTTTATTTATTATATTTAAAGTTGCTATAATGGTATAATAGCTTAATTACAGTGATAAATATTTTATATTATATGTTTAAGATAATTAATTTTATTTAAAGTATTATTTGGAATTATAAGTTAATTTAATATTATTTTAAAAGGTGCTGAAAGTATCACATGATTAAATGGGTGTGAATATATATGTTTTCAGAAAGTTAGGGGAAAAAAACCTTAGTTTTAACTTGTTAATAAAATTTGATACACAATGAAGTATAGCAAATTTTCAAACTAGAGATAATGTTAGAAAAGTAATGAATAAAATTATTATTTCATTTAGGTGTATTATTTTATTTTTTAAAAATCAATTTTAGGTTATTTAAATATTAAAAATTGTTTTAATAAAGATATTTAATGTTTAGATAAAAATATCTAATATTTAAGATATTAAATAATTTGATAATATTTAATATTGAGGACTCATAGTTTTATAACTTAATTTTAAAAATCATTGATGTAGCTATGTAAATTAGCAGTTTTGTACAAGCAGTATTGATGAATAAAATCATTGGATTAAGACCATTATAAAAAGCAAGATTGAAACCAGTCTAGACAGATTTTTCGGTACTTTAACCTGACCTGCTATGTGGCAGCTAGAGGTGCTGTTTCTGTGTTTTCACACAGAACATACAGGGTTGGGGCCTCGAAAGCAGATGACGCTTTTTCCTGCCACTAGGTGGCTCTGTTCACCATGCGTATGCACAGGAACCTTCCATAAGCTAGCCGGCAGCTTACATCATCTGCTAGCAAGAACCTAGGTGGTGCTGATTGCCGTAAACACATCTAGCTTATGTGTCGTCTGCTATCAGAAACTACCTAGATTCTAGCCCACTACACGGTGCTGTTTCTCCATGTTACACACGGTAAAAACAGCAATCTCTAAATGCCTCATTGCTAACGTTTATGAACATAGTACTTAAAACATTCAGGGCCTATAATGTACAGGGGTGAATAATTTATAAAGTCATAACTATTTAAATATACAGTCAAACATAATAATTTTACATTCTATTTCACCATTTCATGAATCGGTGTATTTTTAAAGTATGACTTTGTACAAAGCGATCTGTTTTTTTAATTATTTACTCTAAAAGTGGTTTTTTTTTTGTAAATAAAACAAAACGTAATTTTCGGTCTGTGTTTTTTTTTTTTTTAAAAAAAGCTAATTTTTTTTCCTACGGCAGTATATCATTCAAAAATGTATTATTTTAAAAGATTATTGTTTGTAAAACTTTTTTTTTTACACTTTCAATTAATATTTTCAATAAATTTTAAAGTAATATAAATTATATTTCGGTTTATAGATTACTATTTCGAAAAATAAAGTGTTATTTGCGTGCTGGGTATACCGTGTGCTTGTTACTCGCAAGCAATAATTTGAAGATCTGTTTATCAAAACTTCCTCTCACAATAATATTAAAGGCATAAATATTTATTGAAATTGTATTTAAAATTTTAGAATCATTTTAATAACTAAAAATGTCATATACTCACAAGGAAATTTCAAAATAATAGGTTTAATAAGTACCGTATGAGAAAAGTAAGATATTATACAGAGTCAGAAAAAAAAAAAGATTTAGAGCAAAATATATATACATTTAATATCTTTATTGATGGTTGGAATTTAAAAAGTTTCTTTCAAAACTGATGCTCGTGTTAGGCTTGTATACTGTTAAAATTAAAACTATTAGTCCTCATAAATAATTTGGAAGACATTGCCTGTCAAAATTGGATGATCATTGAAAATTGTATATGATCTTAATAGCCTAAAATTCAGAAGCCTGATAGTACTGTCTTTGCCAGTGCACTGTTTCTTTCTTTCATTATTGATACATAAGTAAGAACAGGTAAAACACATTTATTAAAAATCTTCCTTTACAGACACGTAGATATATTTCCTTTTAGTATCAAGTTATTTCTATTAAAAGCACTCCAACCAAGTTTAATCCTATGATTAATTTCATCCATTATGTTTCCATCTGTATTAATAATATGACCAAGGTGTTTGTAACTGTTAACTTCTTCTAGCTCATCATAATCAATCTTTATTTTCATATTTTGAGCAAACACATAGGTATATTTCCTTTTAGTATCAAGTTATTTCTACCAAAAGCACTCCAACCAAGTTTAATTCTATGATTAATTTCATCCATTATGTTTCCATCTGTATTAATAATCTGACCAAGGTGTTTGTAACTGTTAACTTCTAACTCATCATAATCAATCTTTATTTTCATATTTTGAGAAAATCCATTAAACATTACTTTAGTCTTTTAACATTTATCTTTAGTCCGACTTTCATCTGATAACTCCTGCAACATTTCCTGAAGCTCTGAAGCATAAGTTGCAAAAACAACTACATCATCTGAAAAATCTAAGTGACTTAAATAATCTCCATTTACTTTCACTCGTTTAGCTTCCCATTTTAATTCACAAAATATTTCTTGCAGCACTGCTGTAAAAAGTTTTGGAGATATGGAGTCACCTTGTCTTACACCCTTCTCAATGTTGACTTTAATAATCTTTATTAAAAAATAAATTTACTGATAAAGATTTCATAAGAGTTTTCCAATCAGCTTCTAAAAGCTTATAACTAAATCCTCTAATTCATTCCTAAACAGAATTATTTAGACTGCAAGTGAGACTTTGTTGAGAGAAAGCAAAATTACGCTGGAAAATGAAACACCAACAATACAAATCTAATATCACTTATGTTGAGAGAAAAATCTATTAAATCTTAAACTAGACAAATCTATAAGCATTCTTCCTGCTAGCAAGAGCAATGTAACATTTGTAAATGGATAATAGTAATTATGATACAATAAGAGCTTCTCCCAACAGAGTAAAAGTCCCATACTAGCTATGAATCACAACTGTAAATATTATTCAGAAAGCATCCCTGATCACAGCTATTTCAATGATTCAGAAAAAATTAGATTGACATATTTTGGCAAAAATTCCACATCTTTGTGGTCATCTAAAATCAATAAAGGCCAGGTTCCATTAAGATCTATTGTTAATTCTGAAAACTCACTATATCAAAAATTCTAATGTTCTTAGTCCTTTGGCATACAAGAGACAGTTCTGTGTTAGAGATTCTAAGAAAATTGTAGAATTAATCAACATGAAAAGTGAAAGAACTAACATATTGGTAAATTTTGATGTGAAAAACTTAATCACAAACGTACTCTGTGATGAAGCATTATCTAATGTAAAAAAAAAAGATTAAATAATAATAGTAGTGTACAAACCAGAATAATTCTTCCAATTGATAGTTTATTACACTTAACATTCTGCACAGCATACTATTATTATATACTATAGAATTCTTCCAACAAAATCAAAAGATGCTTTTTGATTCCTTATTGCTATCTCTGATCAGCAATATTTACATGGAAGAACTTGAAACTACAACCATAAATAAAATTCTATCTACAATTAAAGTCTGGCTTTTCTATGGCCATGTGGTAAAGCATTACTACAAACATTCTGGATACTATCAATAATTATGTTCTTTTAATTAAATTCACAATAAAATTAAAACAAGAACAGACACTACAGTTCTTAATTTTCTTTTGACAAGATTCCCTCATAGCAAAATCAAAATTACAATCAACAGAAAACTCACACACTCTAATCAGAATAAAAATTCTTATTCAGAAACCAATAACTTCGGAAAAAGAAAAATCATATAGCATAAACTCTCATGAAAAATACTTATCCATCAGCTATCATTATAAAATATCCAACTAAAAGAAACACCATAAGAAAAAACAATTATAGGTATTAAAGCATATCCATAGATATTAGTAATTGCAGCTAAACTAAAAAAAAAATCTGTGATCAGTATATTAAGATTCCTTTCCAAAGTCGTAAGTGCCCTATGAAAAAGTCTAACTTCTATAAAACACAAACTGCAAATATTGAAACACAAAAACTGCATCTATGAAATACCATGTGAATATGGAAGAACATATATGGCTGAAATCATCTGACTCATTTCAAAATACGTAATTAAAAGAGCAAAAAGTAATGATTAAAAAGAAAAACCAAATGCACCTAAAATATATTGGACAAGAAAAATAATGGGCAGAAAGTAAAAAGTAAAATTTGTATAAACCATTCACATTTGTAGTAGATAACTTTATAAATCAGTCTAATGTAAATAATTCATAATATTTCAAAACTACTCATTAACCTTGCCCTTAAAAAAACTGGAGAAACCAAGAGAATCTTCATAGATAAATATATAAAATTTCTAGTGACTTGATTTTTCAGAATAGCCTAATTAGTAAGAGCAAGCATTATCTTAAATTCACAAAACTAAAAATCGAAGGTTCAATTTCCATGCTAGTACTGTCACTGGTAAGGCCAGCAAAAAAACAAACAAACAGCACTTAAAATGTTGTAATAAATTAATCTGTATGCTTTGCTAACAGTTGAATGTATTTAAAAGTTTAAATGAAGTTTGATATCTTTTAAAAATATTTCATAATTAATAACAGATGATGGAAATAGTTCAATAATTACAGGTAAAATCCCTATCATCACAAATTTTCCGATAAACATTTCCTGTTTTCAAGTCAATATGTATAATGCTTGGGACTGTTTTTGTCTCTCCAGAATAGTCTAAAGACTTATTTGAATTGAAACACCTATTGTAGTAAGGAATTTGACTGCAATGGTATGTTGACTAGATATTTTGAGGTTTTATTAATCAACTATCTGGCTGGGGGATTTAACTATTAATGGGATGTTGTTTATACACGTATATCATATTTTGAAATTCTGAAAAAGCTAAAATCAGTAACTTTTCCTAAATTCATTTATTTTTGTTTTTATAAAATATTTGCTTATCAATAGTTGTTCTTTATTAAAATTAAAACTGCAAAATTTTTATATGTTCATTCATCACTGTGTTATTCACCTCCAAATCATAAGTCTTTGACTTAGTAAATGAGACTTATGCAAAGCATTACAATCAGAATGGCATTGCTTTGGGTGAGATGAAAATCTATCAGAAGATAAGTCTGTTTTATAGCAGTCAAGATAATTTCAGGTCTAATGATGTATATTAAAATCACTGTTATTAAAAAGCTAGTAATTGTATTTGAGTAGACCAAATGCCAGACCATTGATTCTCCCTCCCCCAACACACACACAAACATTAATTTCTAGAATATTTAGCACTGCACATCATGCTCTTAATTGAATGCCTCCAGTAGTTAAGTGACTAAATTTATACATAAATAAAATTGGAGTGAATAAGGCATGGGCATTCACTATTTCATCCTAGCTCAGATTAATAAAAAATAATCAATGGTCAAGGATTTTTTTTTTGTCTGTTTTCTTTTTTTCTCCTGAAAATTTTTTAAAATTATTTGTTCCCTAATTGTTTTTAATTAAGATATGAGCATTGAAAGTCAGAAATCCAATATGCACAGTAATTGTTTTTACTATAAAGTGCTATTAAAGTGGTTTAGTATCTTTGGACTTCTAAATGGAATTTCATTTATAACTTGTACTGCAGCTACACCTTAATTTTGTGACTGGGCAATTATGTAGCCTACAACTATGGTAACTATCCAATTTTTGTATTCTTGAACCTAAATATTTAAATTATTTGACTAATCTCATAAAAATAAAAATTACAAACATTCTCAAATTGCATTAGGGAAGGGGGAAGCATAATTTGTGATTCATTTTAAAGATAATAATATACAAAATAAAACTCTAATTTCATTCATATCTAATTATGTACCAATAAAAGCTAAATACCTAAACATTTAATAACCTCTTAATTCTTATGATATTTAAGATAATTTAGAGTTGAACCTAACAATATGAAAAATTAGGTAAAAATATTATTCCTTAGTAACTCTTTTGTCTTACTTTCAAATAATTCAAATTAATGATATGAAAAAAGATATAGAAAGTATCTTTCATATTAGGAACAAAGAAATTATAATTCTTTAACATACCACTCAAAAGAAAATTACTTCTTATATTTATTTATATTCATTAATTATAAAATTGTTAATTATAAAGCACCCATTACATTAAATATTAGAAATATACTTCAAATAATATATATAAACATGCTTTATAAAAATGTTTTCAATTTAATAATTCAAGGAAATTGCTTTAATATGTTGGCTTTCCCAGTATCATTATCTAATCTAATTGTTGCTGTTGCATTTTTATAAATATTCTTTAGAATATGACAATATCTTGGATCTATACCTGAATGATATCTCTAGAAATGTCATTATGATGTATTATAGCATTTTCCTGTAGATTTCAACAATTATTAACTCATGGGGTTGTGATCAAACAGAAAAAAGTCGCAAACTTAAAGGAGATAATAAATATACTTGAATTTATTTACTGGTTAGAATCTCTACAGATTTTCTAATATAATGTTTGTGAGTAGTTAGGTGGTTTAATGAATCTATAAATGAATTTCTAAATAGACAAATTTTAATATATATCACCCAACAGAGACACTTAAATATTTACCAATTTCACAATATCAACTAATAAACTATAATTTACTTTGATTAATCATTAAGATTTGATTTAATGCAAGAAATTGTCTTCACTCAGGAGGTTACAAATTTCTTGTCATCCTATTAATTGAAAGGAAACCCTTTGATTCCTCTTGGAGGCCTTAAAGAAACTGATCAAGGCAAATTCTTAATGTCCACTCCATACATTCTTGTCATTGCAGCTGTTATTACTATGTGATTATTCATATAGTATATAAACATGGATGGGCTGCTCACCAACACATTAGCCAGCACGATGAGGTTATTGGATTTTTACCTCTGAGATTAAGATCAAAAAACACCATGGACTTTCTTCTCAGTTGCCTGATAAGGCAGAATGAATGCTTGTGTAAATGATAATATTTTTCCAATATATATACAATTATGACAGACAAAAATAAATCATGGCCCTTATTCCCAGGAGACTGTAAAGTCACCAACCAAGGCAGCAGTTGGTGGCCGAAGGCAGAGGCTGCTCAGAACCCCTGATTGTGGACACAGGCTGCCATTTGATGATGCCTTTTTTTATTTAGGTACTTACAACAGATCACTTTCAAGTGAAGAAAGATTGCAAGAGTTAGAAGAAAAACTGTCTTATATTAAATGGGATATTATTGGACTTTGTGAAGTTAGAAGAAAAGGCGAAGAGACAATTGTTTTAAAAATTGAACATGTACTCTATTATAAAGGCACAAATATTGGAAATACAAGTGGAGTAGTATTCATTATAAATAAAAAGTGAAAGAACAACATCGTGGAGATTGATGGTGTATCGGACAGAGTGGCAAGATTAGTTATACAACTTAATAGCAGATACCAAATGCAGATAATTCAGGTTTATGCCCCAACAAGTTCTCAAAGTGATGAAGTAGTAGATTTTTATATGGATGCACAAAAGGCTTTTGATCAGAGTTAACAACATTTTAAAATTGTTATGGGAGACTTTAATGCTAGAATTGGTAAACAAATGAAAGATGAAAGTGCTGGCGGTAATTTTGGTTATGGTAATAGAAATGAGAGAGGACAGAGACTTGTGGAGTTTGCAGGGAAAGGAAAACTTTATATTATGAATTATTTCGAGAAAAATATTAAAAGGAAATGGACATGGAAGCATCCAAATGAAAGTATAGCAGAATTGGATTATATTTTGACTAACAGAAAATACATATTTCAAGATTGTAATGTTCTTAATAAATTTAACAGAGGAAGTGATCATCGGTTAGTAAGATGTGAAATACATGTTAATGCAAAACTAGAGAGACAAAAATTATTAAGAAAAACAATATTTACAGTTGATATTCCTAATTTTCAGAAACATTCTAATGAATTTAAAATAGAACTTACAAGTAGGTTTCAAGTATTAGTAGATTTTGAACATGATTCAGATTTGAATGAAATTAATATGAAAATAACTGATATACTTTTAAAAACTGCAACAGCACTTGATTAATAAAATTTCTACTGAGACTAGAGAATTTATGAAGAAAAGAAGGAATATAAAGATATACAAAAATGATGCGTTAAAAAGAATTGAATATCTCAAATTTTGTAAAATGATGCAGAAAAAATTTGAAAATGATATAAGAAAGTATAATTGTGAACTAGCAAGGAAAGCAGCAGAAGGGAATGAAAGTCTCAAAAGTGTAAAACAACATTTTGGTATTGGTAGGAAATTCATATCTGCAATAAAAAAAAAAGCTGGAATTATTACTAAAAAGAGAGATGACATCATGAAATGGATAGAAGACTTTTATAAAGAATTATATAATAATAAAGAACAAATACCTCCTATATCTATGACATCTTCTGAATTACCCAGAATTTTAAATGAAGAAGCGAGACATGCAATTAAATATATGAAGAAAGAAAAGATTCCAGATAATAGTGGAATTATAATTGATATATTTAAAGAAGCAGGGGAAAAAATATAATTTTTTTTAGCAATGTTATATACCAAATGTCTAAATGATAAAGATGTACCAGATGATTGGAAGAATGCAGTATTAATATTAATATTTAAAAAAGGTGATAAAGAGGATATTAGAAATTACAGACCTATCAGCCTTTTATCAGTTACATACAAATTTTTTACCAAGATAGTTACAATTCGTCTACAGAGAACATTGGATTTCCCCCAACCAAAAGAACAAGCTGGATTTAAAAGTGGTTTTAGTACAGGAGATCATATCCAGGTATTGAGAGAAGTTATAGAAAGGACAAATGAATATGAGTTGCCATTATGTTTTGGATTTGTAGACTATGAAAAGGCATTTGAATCTATAAACTTTTCTTCAGTGATTAAAGCATTGAATCATCAAGGTATAGACCCAAGATATTGTCAAATTTTAAAGAATATTTATAAAAATGCAACAGCAACACTTAGATTAGATAATGATACTGAGAAAGTCAACATTGAGAAGAGTGTAAGACAGGGTGACTCCATAATCTCCAAAACTTTTTACAGCAGTGCTGCAAGAAATATTTTGTGGATTAAAATGGGAAGCTAAAGGAGTGAAAATAAATGGAGATTATTTAAGTCATTTAGATTTTGCAGATGATGTAGTTGTTTTTGCAACTTATGCTTCAGAGCTGTAGGAAATGTTGCAGGAGTTATCAGATGAAAGTAGGACTAAAGATAAATGTTAAAAGACTAAAGTAATGTTTAATGGATTTTCTTAAAATATGAAAATAAAGATTAATTATGATGAGTTAGAAGAAGTTAACAGTTACAAATACCTTGGTCAGATTATTAATACAGATGGAAACATAATGGATGAAATTAATCATAGGATTAAACTTGGTTGGAGTGCTTTTAATAGAAATAACTTGATACTAAAAAGAAATATATCTACATGTCTGTAAAGGAAGATTTTTAATAAATGTGTTTTACCTGTTCTTACTTATGTATCAATAATGAAAGAAAGAAACAGTGCACTGGCAAAGACAGTACTATCAGGCTTCTGAATTTTAGGCTATTAAGATCATATACACGTTTCAATGGTCATCCAATTTTGACAGGCAATGTCTTCCAAATTATTTATGAGGACTAATAGTTTTAATTTTAACAGTATACAAGCCTAACACGAGCATCAGTTTTGAAAGAAACTTTTTAAATTCCAACCATCAATAAAGATATTAAATGTATATATATTTTGCTCTAAATCTTTTTTTTTTCTGACTCTGTATAATATCTTACTTTTCTCTTACGGTACTTATTAAACCTATTATTTTGAAATTTCCTTGTGAGTATATGACATTTTTAGTTATTAAAATGATTCTAAAATTTTAAATACAATTTCAGTAAATATTTATGCCTTTAATATTATTGTGAGAGGAAGTTTTGATAAACAGATCTTCGAATTATTGCTTGCGAGTAACAAGCACACGGTATACCCAGCATGCAAATAACACTTTATTTTTCAAAATAGTAATCTATAAACCGAAATATAATTTATATTACTTTAAAATTTATTGAAAATATTAATTGAAAGTGTAAAAAAAAAGTTTTACAAACAATAATCTTTTAAAATAATACATTTTTGAACGATATACTGCCGTAGGAAAAAAAATTAGCTTTTTTTTTCAAAAAAAAAAAACACAGACCGAAAATTACGTTTTGTTTTATTTAAAAAAAAAAAAAAAAACCACTTTTAGAGTAAATAATTAAAAAAACAGATCGCTTTTTACAAAGTCATACTTTAAAAATACATCGATTCATGAAATGGTGAAATAGAATGTAAAATTATTATGTTTGACCGTATATTTAAATAGTTATGACTTTATAAATTATTCACCCCTGTACATTATAGGCCCTGAATGTTTTAAGTACTATGTTCATAAACATTAGCAATGAGGCATTTAGAGGTTGCTGTTTTTACCGTGTGTAACGTGGAGAAACAGCACCGCGTAGTGGGCTAGAATCTAGGTAGTTTCTGATAGCAGACGATACATAAGCTAGATGTGTTTACGGCAATCAACGCCACCTAGGTTCTTGCTAGCAGACAATGTAAGCTGCCGGCTAGCTTGTGGAAGGTTCCTGTGCATACGCATGGTGAACAGCGCCACCTAGCGGCAGGGAAAAGCATCATCTGCTTTCAAGGCCCCTACCCTGTATGTTCTGTATAAAAACACAGTAGCAGCGCCTCTAGTGGCCACATAGCAGGCCAGGTTAAAGTACCGATTTTTCATATTAGTTAATTGTGTTTTCAATGATTTCAGTGTATTTTACAGATTTAGTTTTAAATTTATAACTATATTTATTTTTATACTGTAACAGTAGTAATTTCTTTTAAATTATTATTTTACTTGAAAGTGTTTTTGAAAAATATAATTAGGATAACTACTTAAATAATGAATCACTAAACACCAAATTTCCCTGTCAGTTTGTCTACTTGAAACTTAGTTCAGGACCTCAATAACTCTATGGAACATGATAGTGACTAGTTAAATATTGTGAAGATGAATACGAAATATCAGGAAAATTACTTCAACAAAACTGGAGTGGATTTACATAAGAACTTTGTAATTTTTATAGATAGTATGTTTAGAATGAATGACTTTATTTCAAATGACTTTATCATATTGCAATGCAGCTTGTTTATTTGAGGTAATTAAGAGGAACCAGATATTCAATAAGTCTTATTTACAATATCAAATTTGAAAAGAGAAGAAAATTAAGGCTCTGCACCTATGCTTTAAAACTGAACTTAAAATATCTTATGACATGATGAATGTCTTTTAGTATATAATTGATAGTAATAATCCATATTTGATTTATCTTTAAAGAAATCAAAATTAACTTATGTTTTAAGAATGTTGTATTTAGAGACAAATTGAAGAAAATGATTTTGAATGTTTTTTTATGTCTTTTAAAGAATTACTATTGACAAAATCAATAAAAAATATATATATTTTAACATAATTTATCTGGAAATAATGAACTTAGATTTGTCTTTTAAAAAGTTTTAAATAAATATTATCAGTTAATAAATGTTGGAATTATATTAACTATCTTTTTACCTGGAAAAGAAAAATATTTAGTGACAAGATATATGTTTAAAAAGATAAAAATTGTATTTATTTGTAAAAGAAATAAATATTTATTTTAATTCGTAACTATATGTCTGTTGATGAATGTATTAAATAAATAATTTAAATGATAATGATTTTACCATGGAAAATATGAATATTAATTATATTATATTCACTGCAATATGTACTTGCTTTATACAACAGCCGAAAACGTACATAAGAAATATTTTCATAAATGGATCGTAAATTATTTAAAGAAGATATTATATGCTTGAATAAATGCCCAGAAAAAAAAAACTGGAATGAACAATTATTTCTTTGGGATTATTAATATTCTTCTTGGATTTTACTGGATTTTAATGCTGTTATTTGTACATTTCTTCATATGGTGCCAAGTTAAAGATATAATTGTGCACAATGCTGTTCGATTATAACTAGGCAATGGAGCGAGATACCTGACAAACAATGTCCTGAAAAGCAATTCAACTTACTTGTGCAAGGAGGAAAAGAATCCTTTCATAATTTTAAACTTTATTATGATTTTATTTTAGTATATTAAGATTTTAAGTTTAAAAAATTAGAATTATTTATTTTAAAATTTGTTGTTATTATATAGTTTTAAGATAGATTAGCTATATTATTATGTTTTAAAAAAACAAAAAACAAATAGGTATCAGCAAGTAATTTTCTGAACAAGGCAAATTTCAATCGTATTTTTTTTCTTTGAATGTATAGTTTAAGAAGAGGATCACCATAAATGATTTAACATTATAATGAAATCATTGGTAATTTTATTGTTATTTAGATTACATTTTTGCTTAATAATTTTCTTTCCTTTTTTTTATTTAAGAAAAGGTATGTCCTAATTAGTATTTTAAGATCAATATTTCACATAGCTTGAATTTGATGTTAAACAGTGGAAAAATGAACCATTGATAAAATTATTGTGTGTATTTTGTGAAAGAGTTGATGAATGCGGACAAATGTTTGAAAACATCTAAGGATATTTTTAAATATTTATTTTAATGTGAATGCTTGGATATGTGTAAATTATATAGCATTGTTAAATTATTAATATGTTATTTTATGAATGTTATCTGTTGAAATACAGTAAAAAATATAATACTGATCTCTAAATTATATCATAACAAATAGATAAAATGTATAGTATTGATGTATGTTTATCAAGATCATTTGTGCATGAAAACTTTTAAAAACATATTGAAATGAATTTAGATATTTGTCACTTATTTAATATTGTGTTTTGGAAGTTATTTTAGAATGATGTTGGTGTATTTTATGATATTAAATGAGTTATTCAATGTGAAAGATATAGGATGGTGGTCAGGAGAACAATAATATTTTTATGAAATCCTAGGTGATAGGGATATGTTGAAAATTGTTATATGTGAATTATATTTCCATATTTTAAAGTTATTAAAATATACAAATAACATAGGGCTGTATATTTTCTTTTCATGGGAAGTTGCATTTCCTTATTGTCAATAAGTGCTATATTAGAGCAAGGACTTGAATTTTAGGTGCCTGATGAATATGGATCTACTCTTTTGATTTGCACTGGACCCATGATGATATCTTATTTTTTGAAACATTCTTGTTATTATTCCATACCCTACACTTTAATCACTATCTCCCATCACAAGTATGATCATAGAAGATAGTTTTATACATTGGAAAAGTAATGACTAAATCGTTTGAAGTAGAAAATTTTGTGAGAGGGCAAGATGTAGTATATAGGAATTTCTTTCACAAATGGTGTTAGTGATTGACATAGTATGTAATACAAAAGAAGAATTGATGCTCATACAAAATATTAGAGATCATTAGCTCAATCCAGATGCATATTGAAATGGAATGAAAGGGAGAATAGTGAAAATGATTTTGTGATGATATGATGTATGAAAGAGTATAAAAATGAAAGTAATACAAATGTCAAGCAATATAACTATGGATAGTTTCTTAAATTTTATTATAAATAATTTAACCTTGTTAAGTTACAAAAAATTATAAAAGTTACTCATAAATATCTTTTGCATAATAGTTAATTAATTTTATAGAGGGAGATATTTATATTTTATTTAAAATTTTCTGATATCCAAATGTTAGAATGATACTTTGCCAAACTGTAAAGAAAGTTTTTTTTTTAATATTTTTTTTTAAATATTTTATTTGGACTTTAAGAAATGTATTTTAAATTATAAAATTGCATTGATGTGATTACATCGTAAGAAATACATTTTACAGTAGAATAAGTAAAACATTAATTTTTTTAAAAAAATATTGGAAAATTTATTCTAATAATTCCCAATACAAATAATAGAATACTAATTTAGTGAATGAAGGTTACATATATCATTACTGTTGTAAATTTCATTTTTATTTTATTTTGAAATGACCAGATTGAAAGCTATTCTTATTTTATTTCTTATATTTATGGGTCAGATTTATTGTAAATATTTTTTTTATGTTAAGTAATGTTAATTTTTATTTACTTTTCTAAATATTTTTTATTATATTATAAATCTATTGTTAATTTGTAAATAAATTTGTGAACTATTTTTGAAATCTACATTTAGTCATGTTGTGATTTATCTGCTTGTTGTTTATTTGATTTTTCATTCTACATACATGATCCATAGAAATTACTAATTTAAAACATTCCTTATTTGGCATATGATCTTAAAGATTACTTAGATATTATTTCTATTATATTTGATTAAATAACAAAGTATATTATTATTATTACAGAAGGTATGATCATTAGTAATTTTTTTTGAACTGATACAACACCAATGAGAGGTATATTTGAAATTTCCACAATATTAAAATACACTATATTTTTATTTTATGAATGCCACATTAAACAAAGAAAGATTGTACAATGTTTAATTTAAGTTTTATATTATTTTTTATATTACTAAACTTTAATCATTAAGTAGATTTAATATTGATAGTCATTAAGTTATTTAGTTGCTTATTGTTGTGTTTATTTTATAAGAGTAGTTAGATATCATGTAAAATCCCTCATCATATTTAACTACTGGGTGTTAGTTAATTAATTTATATTATTAGTTTGTTAGAAATGAACCTGAGATGATGATGATCACAACCGCCACCATTGCTGCCACTGCCATCACCACCATTATTATTATTGTTTTGGTGAAGTGTATTGAGAGATGATGAGTAAAGTTATTACTTAATATTTTATTAAAGGAATATTAATTAGTTTATTATTATTTCTGTAATAAATTTATGAAGTCATATTTAGGATTGTTAGATGTGTGTTTTAAAGACATGAGAGTATTACATGGCAGTTTTTTATATGAATTTGGTGGGGTATATTCTTATGCCATTGGGAATGTATCTTTTGGGATGTATTCTCAATGTTTAAGCTAGTGTACCTTAGTGAACATCTCATGTTAAGAGTTTTTATAGTTATATTTATTATTTTGATAGAACCTTATTTGTTTATAATATTGAGTTAGTAATAAATTAGATTTATTAGTGATGAATAGATTGAATATTATAGATGAAACCCTAATAATTTATTATGAGTCTAAATGCTATATTTTATTATAAAACAGGCAAAACTCACTACACATATTGCCACACACAGCAAGCTGGAGTAATCAATGGATGCCAGAAGGCTTGTGCATAAAATCCCCATCTAGTGCCTACTCATCCAATATCCCCAGACTCTAGCTTGCTGTATGTGGCAATACGTGTAGTGAGTTTTTTCTGCTTTAACAACAGCTATACACAAGCATAAGTAGTGGTGGCCATGTGATGTTTATATTTTATTATAATAAGTTTTCTTAAATTTAATTATTAAAAAATATTGATTTTTGTTAGATATTGTATCTTAATAATGTATCTTGAGCTAGTCTTTATGTTAACTGTTTTGATAGTCATTGTTTATGCAACATAACTGTAATACATTATTATCTCAGTTCATTGTTTTCTCTTTGTTCAGTAATTTTTCCTGTAAGGAAAGGGTAAAATATATATATATATAACAACCATAAGTTTCCACTCAAATTAAAATACAATAGATTTTCATTTTCATTGGCAAAGTAAATGTAAATGTAAAAATATATCATACTTTAAATTAACTCGACACTAGTCGTTGATAATTATATATCATGTGATCACTATTTCTTATGCTTGCTCATAACTGTTATTAAAACAGGCAAAACTCTCCATACAGTACTACCACTCAGTACAAGCCAGAATAATCAATGGAAGCCAGAAGGCTTATGCATAAAATCCCTATCTAGTGCCTACTCATCCAATATCCCCAGACTAGTTTCTAGCTTGTGGATTTCATCAGTGAGGAGTCTTGGATCTGAGAGCACCGTACCATGCACAAGCCTTCTGGCATCCATTGATTACTCTGGCTTGCACTGAGTGAAACTACTCTATGGAGAGTTTTGGCTGTTTTGATAATTATATATATTATATCACTAGATATTTCTGCTGTAAATTAAAAACGATATCTCCTATGTATATATCATATTTATTATGTGTACATAATAATGTATGTGCACATAATAGACTGAAAATATGAAATATTTTTTATTGAAAAAACAGCATTTTTATTTATTCAAAATATTGCAGAAAATCCATTTTAATTGAGGTTTTTATTTACTTACTGGTGGTTGTTTATTTTAAAATTTAATTCAATCAAATAATTACATTGAAACACACTGTGAAATAAAATATATATCTCTGCCATGTGCTTATAACTTAAAGTATTGTAATTGTATGAACGTCTTTTATATTTGACATCAAAATATTTGAAATCATCCACCCACTGCTCTTGATTTCTGAGAATAATTATACTAATTTAAATATGTTGTTGTCAAATTGCATTGCTTCTGCTTTCTAAGATGTATCTCAAAATTGAATCAGTTCTATTTTTAATCTGATTAAGAATTACTAATGAAAACTGTGCTTGTAAGTTATGTTGATGTTAAATATAATAAATGTTTATTTAAATATTTAACTCTAGTTTTTAATAAAATTGCTAAATTGAAACAAATTATGAAATAATATATATATATTTCTTGTATGTGTATTGCTTAAAACATTACAATTTTTTGAATGTCTTTTACATTTGATATCAAAATGTGTGGAGTTTCATCCACCCCCTTTTTTTATTTCTGAAAGTAATTACCCTAACTTTTTCTCAAATTGCATGGCTGCTGCTTACTAATAAAAAGTGCACTAATTTACATGTTTATTTTAAAATTTAATTCTAGTTTTAATCAAATATTTAAATTAAAATAAACTATGAAATAATATATATATTCCTAAACAGGCAAAACTCTCCATACAGTAGTGCCACTCAGTGCAAGCTAGAGTAATCAATGGATGCCAAAAGGCTTGTGCATAAAATACCTATCTAGTGCCTATTCATCCAATATCCTCAGACTAGCTTCCAGCTTTTGACCTTCGTCAGTGAAGAGCCTTGGATCTGAGAGCACTGCACTTAGATCCAAGGCTCCTCATTGATAAAGGCCACAAGCTGGAAAATAGTCTGGTGATATTGGATGAGTAGGCACTAGATAGGTATTTTATGCACAAGCCTTCTGGCAACCATTGATTATTCTGGAATGCACTGAGTAGCACTAATATATAGAGAGTTTTCCCTGTTTTAACAACAGTTATGAGCAGGCATGGTGATCATGTGATATATATATATTCCTTTTAACATATTATTTAAAACTGGTCTTTATTTATGAAAGTAATTACCCTAACTAAATTAAACTAATAATAAAATTTAAAAAATCTTTATAGTGCCCTTTATGACTGATTATTTAAAATAAATCAAAGTTTTAAGAATAATTGTTAACTGCAATACATAAAATTCTTGAAAATTTTTAGTATTATCCCACCCTTTGTTCCATATCTATGGGACTAGTTGATCTACTCAAAAGATAAGTATTTCAAATGGATTAGGTTTGTATAACATAGTTATAAAGCATATTTCAAGCAATTCTACTGAATTTAAATATATTAAACTTGATTTTAAAATTTCATTCGTCTTTAAAAAAATCAAAACTTAACAAATAAACAAACAAACTGATTTTCCAACTTCAATAAAAGCATTTGGATATTACATATTTTCAATATGCCTATCATAGTTTCTGATTTGAAACATACTCTTAGCATAATATTTAATTAAATCACAAAAATCTTAAAAATTATTTTAAAAATGGTCATAATCAATAAATGTTTAATGATTATTAACATATAAGACAAAAGGTAAGGTATGTAATAATATGTTGGACAATTTCCATCATCTATCAATAAATGTATAGAAAATTTTAAACTTCATTTAAATTTTTCAAATAGAAACAACTTGTTAATAATAACACACAAATAAACAACATAGGTTAGTAATAACACAAAGTTTTGAGTAATATTATTTATCACTCTTCTATATTTTCAACATTTACTGATACATGCTGGAAATAGTCAAACATATTATCACATCTTATATACCATCATTATAAAACTTTAGGCAAATAAAATGTAAGGCATTGATAAAATTTAAAATATTTATATTAAGAGAATATTTAGAAATGGATTTTAAATTAGAAATTAGGTCAATAATTTTGTAGAAAAGTCTATAAGGTGGCAGTATGAGAAGAAATCTGAGTGAAGATTAAAGTATGATCAATGTGAAAAAAGCAAAGCCATCTAGATTCTTAATGATTAAAAGCAGCTATTTAATGATTTATTATACTTAATGTTATTTGGGAACAGTTTTAGATATTAAATGAAATCAGTAAATACAATGCACAATAAGATATCATCTGCATATTGAATATATTGTATACGATGCAAATTTATCAAATATATATTTCTATTTTTAGAAGTTTTACATGAAACCTCATAGCACTTTGGTGGGAAAAAGCCATATAAAACCAAATATTTCAAAAAATGTAATTATTATAATAAAAATATTATTTTTACTAATATGATACATTTCTTTTTTCATTATTGTTTATGCAGAATATAAAATTCCAATAGTGCAAAGGTAGTCTGAAGATGATTAGATTTATTTTTTGTTACTATTACATTTAGCAAATTAATTTGTAAGATTTTGCCCAGGAATTCAATCTCATTACATTACAAAAGCAAAAATAATAGGGATGGAATTCTTTATTATCTGAGAGGTATTCAATATTAACATTTATCTAAAATTTGTTTTTCCCCAATGCCTTTATCATTAGTGGTATTTGCAGGTCAATGTGAAATTTTTACTATAAAGTTTTGAGACACTGGAGTTTTCAGTTTTTATTTTAAAAAAATTAAATATTTTATTTATACTCATTATACCATCAGGATTGTAGAACAAAAAAATTATAATTATGTTAACAGGTTCTAACATTTTTCTTTCATTCATATTTTACTGTGAGTTCTTAGCCTGTTTGTTATATTAATTTCATCTATAAATGTACCATATGCATTTATTTATTTTTAATTGGTAGTAGTTATTTGACTATCTGATATTTAGAAAAATAATTTATTTAAAAGACATGACTTTTTAGGAGAGCCACGTTGGAAAAAATAGTTTACAAATGCTTATCATGTTAAATTTTGTAAGTAAAGAAAAATAGAAGTAACATATTGAAAACAATTGCAATAAAAATAACCACATTACCCTTATTATAAATACAGTAGACAAGAAAATCATCACATGCAATTGTATATCATCAGTAGTCTTGTATTAAATTTCAAATGAAGTCAAACCTTTTAGTTATGATTGTTTTTCTTTTGCTTTTTATGTTCACAACTATTTTTTATATGTATTTTCCATGGATGTAAATACATTTTTTCATCTTTCAAGATTTGAATCATGTTTTTATCTGATGTTATGTTATTATATATTCAAATGGAAATGAAGCTTAAGATAGTAATTAAAAATAAAATATGTAACATATAATATTCTGTTAAGTATAAAATAATCAATGTACAGTTTTTGTATCAATGTTTAAAAAGAGACATCCTCTAAATAAATGGTTAAAATATCACCTTTTGTATTCTGGAAAAATGAACACTACAAAACCAAAAATTGTTTAATTTTGCAAAAGATGATTTGATACCATTTTACTGAGACTAAGTAGTCTATTGTTGAAATTGAAATCGTTATAATTAAATTAATTTATTTCAGAATGAATATTCTATTGTTAAAGGTTGGTCATTAATGTGTAATTGCCAAATAAATTTATCATTTATGACTTTTTTTTTATTTCTTCATTAGACTGATCACCTTTTCCCCAATCAATTATACTAAATTTCATGATATTTTTATGTTAAAACATTTTAGCAAATGTTAAACAAATCATCAAATTTGAGTAATGACATGAATTATTTAATTTAATGGCTTAAATTATTTAGCAATATTTGGGAAACCTTGTAAACATTAATCTGGAAAAATAACGAAAAAATCTGCATGAAACTTGCTTTATTTTTGGCTATAATTCATGGGAGGGGCAGAGTCAATGAAAATAAAGAATACAAAATGTAATATGTGTTGTATAGGAAACTTAATTTTATATTAAGAATGCTTGAATACTTTTATTAGTGGACGCTTTTATCTCATAATACTAAAAAAAAAAATACTTTTTGTAAAATCTATTAAAATACTATATTTTAAAGAAAAAAGTTGAAAAAATTGTTTTGGTTTTAAAAGTTTTGATGTATTGAATAGGGATTAAAAGACTTTTTTAAAATAAAATTATGATTAAGAACATTTTGCTCAGTCTATTTTACTTATAAGTTGTTAATCAAATGAATGGTATCCTAATGAAAGGTGTGAAGAGACATACACTTACTACAAGGATAGTGTCTTCCTACTTATACAACAAAAATAATAAAAAGGAGGAGGAGGAGAAGAAAGCAGTCCATTTGTCTACAACCATCTAAACAAGTTCTAGTTTTTATGCTCCTAAAATATTCAAAACCTAAGCCTGACATGGTAAAAACCTTAATCTAATATAATACTTTTTAAATTTCCAATGAGTTGATACCTAATTAATAATTTCGTGTTAAATTTTTCATTTAAATTTTCAATTAAAATCTAGTTATCCAACGATAATTTAGAAAAGAATATAGAGACAGGCATCGCATGACCAGAAAAGCCGCCGCTAATATTATCAGTTCAAAGTTCAATCAAGCATACACTTATTTTTTTAATTTTATTGTAATAAATTCCGATTTTTGTTTGGAAAGAGAAAAACGAACAAAATTTAGTTTCAAGTTCCCCAGGAAGCAATTCACTTGCTTAAAAACTAGTTGACAAGCTTTGGGATTTTTATACATAAACGCAAGATAAAAAAAAAAAAACTATCTTCATATAACTTTTTCAATCAATTGATAACTTACTTCTAATTTTGTGTTAACATTTTTATTCAATTTTTCAATTAAAATCTAGTTACTTAGCGATATTTTTTTTTTTAAAAAAGAAAAGCCATCATATGATCAGTGTCAGTCGATAATAATACCAGCACAAAGTTTCAAAGGTCAAAGGTTAGTCAAGCATAAGCTGATTTTTAATGTTTTTGTTAGTAAACTTTGATCTTTGTTTAGCAATAAAAAATTCGATTTCAAATACTCCAGCAGTCAGTTCACTTGCTCACAACCAAGTTAATTAATAAGCTCTGTTTTTTTATGCTTATAAAGTACTCAAAACCTTAGGATAACAAAAAATAACTATTGTTATATACCTTTTTGAATTACTAATCAATTGATAACTTATTTCCAATTTTGTGTTATATTTTTCATTTAAACTTTCAATTCAAATCAAGTTACTAATGATAATTTCAAAAAACATAAGACATTTCCAATAACAATGTTGAGTCTAATATCTACCCAGCTTTCACCGTGTCTCCCCGTGTCAGGACTCTCTACAAATTTCACACACTTAATCTATATCAAGAGCTTCACTCAGCTTCACCTTTAACACATCCAGCCCCAGATCCAGAGTCTGACCAGCCTACCACAAACTCCAACTCACCAATTGCAACCAATTCTAACATAGGTTTACAACTACCCTCCTCTAGAAATCTGGACCCTTTAACCCTGGATATCATACTTAAGCCTCGTCAAAAGCATCATACCCAGCCTCCATCTTTAACATAGCCAGATCCAGAGTCTAACCAATACACCTGGGTCTCATTTTATGCGGTAGATAGGTTCCTCAGAAAACGCGCACAAAGAAATCACACAAAAATAAATGTAACTTACCTTGAAAAATGGGGGATATGTTCCAGAAATTTTCAGAAGTCGCATGCGCATGAAAGCAAAGCAACAAGGAAAAACTACTTTAAAATTCGCATTAAAAAAATAAGGAAATAAAGTATGACTAATAAAAAATATTCCAATATTTGAAAAAAATTAATACAAGACAAACTTTTCTTACTTCTTTTATTAACTACAGTATTTAATTTTACATTTTTCATACATATTTTAATCATTACTGCTAGCGTTCATTTGTAAACTGGTAAGAAATCAGATTTGACTGATGTGATGTGATGTATTGTGGCTTCTTCTTAAATGAAGTCAAGGATTTCTCAGCAATTATGCCCAGAGAAACCTGTTAGCCATTTTATTTTTATTCGTGACATGATGTACAACTAGCACCACGTTCAGTCTTGTGCTGTGTTAATGATTTTTTGTTTCTATATTAAAAAAATGAAATGCAATCAAAACAAAAAAATTATACATTATCATTAGAAAGATTATTTTCAGTTTATAAAATCAATAAAATCTTCGTACATGTGGGATTCAGATTGACCTTAGGTCAACATGGGGGTGTCAAGAATCTCGGCCTCAGGGGTGGCCTTTGAGCATTCCATCATCAGATTTTCAATTGGATGGACGGTTGAAGAGTTGGAGTGTGGAGTAGATTGAAGCCTGTCCATTAAAGTATGAGGATTGTCTATCTTAATATATATCTGAGCACTTATAGTATATATGTGTAGAGATGATAATCTGGACCAACTGATGATTGCTGGTTTAGCATGAAATACGTATATTGGTGATTATTTATCTTTTCAACATATATGTGTTTAAGTGTATCAGTATTATTAGATGGAGTGGAGAGTGGTGGGTCATGTGAAAGTGCTCATACCCTAATATTACATATATATAGACACAGGTATAAATAAGCCTGTCTTTCAAAATGGGTTTATAAAAAGAAACGCTATTTTGTTTAAATAATGACTTAAACAAAAGCATTCATGAGAGAGACACTTTAGTGTTTGAATTAATTAACATAATGCATTTAACAACTATAATCGATGCCATTTCGATCACAACAAGAGATATACACATATATAACTGCGATGCCAAGTAAATTGGTCTCTGATATTCGTTATATTTATTAATTATTAAACAACAAAGTGATAAAACAAATTTCAATATAACAAACATTAGATTTTAATTCTTGAATTAAAATATAATAAGGAAAATTCATTTACGCATGTGGGAGTCACTCACCTAAGGGAAATAGCTTAATGTAAGCTTTTCGTGACCTTCTAAATATAAATATACTAATAAATAATAAAATGGTTTAGTTATATCATGGTGTTACGGCTTATAGATTAGTTTTAGGCATGATTCTAAAATACTATAATGAATGGTGGTGTGAGCATAGGCAGCAAAATATAAGATTCGGTCCCTTTTGGCTTGCATCTATATGCTTCATCATTTAAGTAAGAATAAGATATGGTACACCCGTTCTTCTGACAGGACATACCTGGAGAGAAATAGGGGGTAGGGGGACGCAATTGTCCGCATAGGGTATCAATGCAGATCCACCATTACTCTTTCCGAAGGTATCATAGGGCACTTACTATGCCAGCTAAAATGTATATAAGTGAAGGTGGAGGATTCGGAGTTCCCGATCAGCCTCAAGTTATGACAAAGCAAATAATGATGGTGGCTGACCCATGCTGGAAATGCTATGAAACTAGGTTGCATTCCTTAATGATGTCAAAATAATTAATGGCCTAAATATAAAATTTGAATCGGGTGTAACGGCATGAGTTATATACTAAACCAAATTATATAACAAATCTAAAACTAAATGAATGTCTTAATGACATACGGTTACATTTCTCTTTATTAAATGGGTCCCACATGCATTTGGAATCAATAAGCATTATTGAATACTATAATGCTAAAAACGCTACACATAAATGATTATAACAAAATAAAAATAAACGGTCATTATTATTCAAAAATATCTCATCTGGAATTTAAGAAATAGCATTCTTGGATCACATTAAATTTATAACCAATAAAAATACACTCAAGGCAGTATAAAAAATAATCTGCCTATAAACAGAAATATTATTTGACTATTTTCCAACCCAGCGAGCCATGATTTTAAAACAAATAATTTAATGTAATTAAAATATCCCAGAAGCATTGGGGGGAATTTAAAAGACTAATCTAAAATAGAGGCTAGCAGAGTTGAGTTGATTTGGCGTATAAATGACATATAAAAAGAAAAAGAAAATAATTATGATAATAAAAATTTTCCACACTAAATAAAATGTAATATTTAACTTAAGTAGATGTAAGCATTTACATATATATAAGTATAGGATTATAGAGAGACTTTCAGACAGAGATTAGGTACAAATATATAACAAAAAGAAACATTAATTATTAGTACAGATATAGGTAAGCATGGAACTGTTACCTCAGCAATGTTACACTGGCTAGGTGGTTCACTCTTTGAGCTTTAGATTACAAGAATTAGCTTGGTGATCAGCAATCTCAGTCACTACTGCTTCATTGGTAGCAGCCTTCTTCTATGACTGGAGTTTTGTGGTAGCATACTAGAGGCAGCTCCGAGAGGCACAGGGAAAGATGATTCAGACCCTACTCAACTGTCATTTTAAAACTGAGCACCAAAAAAATATTGTTAGACTGTAAGACTCGGACTAAAATTCACTGTATCTTACCTCCAATCTATACTATTTATACCACCCAAGTTATTACAAGGATGCTTTGGCTCATTTGCCCAGAGGCAGATGAGACAATTAATAAATTTCTGAGAAGATTACAGTCCATTTTAATTAAAATCAAGATATAAGAAGATAAGGTTCAAATCACTTTCAGTAGCAAAACCTTTAATTAAAGTCTTTAAATTATAAAAGTAAAACTATGATAAGACGATATTTTGATTAATGAAAATCAAGCATTTCAATATTTAATTAGTGAAGAAAACTTCACAATGGGTTGATTTGAATCTGCCATCTTGGTTATATCCTCCTTTAAATGTTTACAAATGTGAAATTAAATGCAAATAATTTTTACAAAAATGACAAAACTTTACGTGATTAACAAATTCTCTTTTAAAAATAAAAAAACAACAACACAAGCTTAAAATATTCAAAAGTATGAAAATATCAAAATCAAAATTATAAAATATTTATTATAGAGTAAAGTTTTAGCATATTTTAAAATATACATTGCCACGGAGTAGGTAATGGCAAGGTTAGTACATTATATATAATTGCTGGGTTTGAACCCTTGTAAATGGTTAGTTTTTAGAAAGGAAAGCATAAAGCTCACTCTGACTACAGAATGATTGCTTCACTATATATATATGTATAATACACCATAAATAGTTACAATTCGAAAACATGATACTTCTGAGGGGAAAATATTAACAAGGCAATGAATGAATCTAGTGATAGCATAAACCCATAATATGCACCTACATTCTGAAGGGCAAATGTTCTCTCTAACCATGAGAAAAGTGGGAATGGATCATTATAAATACTAGGAACAATAAGGGTTGCCTCAAACAAATAAGGATACATATCACTCGAGTAATATATCATTGATAAGAGAGAGACCAGGATAACATCTCTTTATAAAATATATGGGTTATCTAAATCAATATCATCAATAGAGGAACAAGGCACACATCCCTTGGAAACAAATTAATAAGATAAGCTTATAACAATACACAAGAGAGTAACCAGTTCTAAACTCTTAATAAACATAATAATTATTAATTGATGTATAAGACCAATAAGATAATTATTTTGTGTAAAATCTGATTTAATAAACTACAGCATGAAATGAATAATAAAATAAGAATATCAACATCTTTTTATGGCTTACATGTAAGTATTCACTAAAATCGATAAATTACTCACAATAGGGAACAAAGCAATATTCTTAAAATGATATAATACTAAAATGATTATATAGCATTCATAAAAAAACAATATTGTGTAAACTTCTGAATACTTTCATGAATCATAATGCATAAAATATATTAAGCAAGAATATATAAAACAAATAATAAATTATAAATACATAAAATTATAATTGTAAATTATAACAATTTTATCAAAAATTGTAAAAATATTAATGTTTTTTATCTTGGAGACTTCAAAATTTGCTAGAAGACAATTTTTCAAGCAGATAATATTTCTCTGTTTGTTGGTAGTAAAGCAATCTAAAATAGATTCACAGCATTAAAAATTATTTTATAACATTTCTTTAAACATATAAGCACACAAGTGCATTAATAATAGCCATTTAATTTCATAAAATATTTAAACATATAAGTCAATAAATCAAGTTTTAATAGTTTATACTATATGATTAAGCTGATTTTTTTTTTACATATTTTAAGAATAATATTTATAGGGATCTAGGAAAAAATGTTTCTTTCCAAAACTGAGCAGGTTTCCATCCAGAGAAAAATAAAGAAAGAGATAGCAGATTTGCATATTCATATTTTGAGCATTAAAATAAAAGTTATAAAGCCTATGATAAATAATTATTAAATTAATAGCATTTAAAATTTTAATTATAATGTATTCCCCTCATTCAGTTTATTTTAAGTATAGAGTTGACTTATAAAATGAGTGATTTTTTTTCTTTCTTCTCAGCAAATTATTAAGAGGAATAAAAATGTTACTTTAATTTTAAAATAAACAGTTTATTCTCAAATTCATAGTTTATTTATTACAAATAAATTTATCCAAGAGAAATTTTTTTATTAAAATCATATTTTAAAGTATATCAAAATAAAACATGTTGAAAGTGCTTGATAATTATTATTATTTCAAATAAATTAGTAAAAAAGACACATTTTTAAATATTGACATACTGCTATAAATATCAAAATATGAGCTTTCAATAATTCTATTTCTAGGATATAAGAAATGTGATATTTATCAGTTCATTGCAATTATAAAATATAAAATAATGAAGAACTCTTACATAAGCAGTAGTAGCCATACATAATTTCTGCAATGTGCTATAAAGATTGAGCAATTGTTTGATGTTTTCATTTTTTGCTTTTTATTCCTTTTTAAGTAATGTTAACCTTTGGATTTTCCAGTGACATGAGTTTAAAACTTTAGCATCTGAATTTAAAGGTTTAAGGATACATATTACTATAAAGTAAATAATTTTTAAAAAATTATAATTTAGAATTGATTCTATAGCTGAGAAACCTTAAAATTTATTTCTTCTTTGCATGCCTGTTTTTCTGCTAGAAGTTCAGTGAATCAGATAATGTAATGCAATCCTAATGTGTATATGTGTTGACATTATACACCCAGACATGTCACTTTTTTCATTGATGTAACAACACCTTTTTACTACTCTCTTTGGCATTCCCATCTTAGAGTTTAAAAGATCAATTTTGTATATGTGGAATGAAACTAAAAATAGAAACTCATTTACATATTTTTCAATGTTTTAATGCTGTCTGAAATAATTATGAAACTAAAATTACTATTACGGTAAAATAAAATATGGCAAAAGAAAATATTGTTGTTTTTTTTTTAAAACTATTTTAAATAACTAAACTAGATAAATAAGTTAGAAGTTCACTATGGTTTAATTCAATATTTTAATTAAATCAAGGGTATTTAAAAATGATTTTCAACATTTTATATAAGAAAGTGTAAACTAAAATTAATAACTGTAAGCACACTAATGCACATGTAGACTAAAGTTATTTCAATTGAAAATTAACAACCCTTTTAAACACTAATAAAACAATTTTCTGTCTTTTAAGTTAATTAATCTAACTTTATCTTTACCTATTTATTTTTAATGATATTATCTTACGAATATGCTATTACTCATAGTTAATTTAAACAAAATGCTTTATTATAAGTATAAAAATTCAGCATTAACATCTGATATTAAAATTTGAGATACTAAAGGATTATATTAAAGCAATCTGGACCTTTTTAGTAGTAATTTCTTTTTCAATAGAAAACTACATTTTGGGTTAAGCACTTAAAACTACTTCAACATAGACAAGCTTAAATTAATATATTAAAATGGACTTCAGTTATGTCCAACACTTATCAAATATGTTAAATAATTTATAATTTATATTGGCATATACTTTTATAACTTTAATAAAGTTAACTTACAATAGATTAGTTAATGAAAAAAAAAATTCCTTTATAATTTTTTTTATAGTTAAATACTATAACGGTCGGGGATGATCATCAAATATCAGTCTTACCGTAATCTGCCGTATGAGGGCGCCACTAGGCCATTTGGACCTAGAAAATTTATAGAGTAGGCAGATAGGCGCTGATAAGATCACGACCGCCAGCCTTAGTCACTAGCTCATGAAGTAGCAGAGATTTAAAACATTCATTAAATATATTTCTTTTACTAAATAATAATAAAAATAATCACTAGATCACTGTCAGTATAAATAACACAAAAAGATTTTGTTCACGTATATAAGTAAATGACAACACAAACTTTTAAAAAAATAATTTTTATAACACAAGAAGAAATTTATATTTTATTCTGTTTCATTATTATTTTATTTGTTTTTTTTTAATTTTAAATTTTAGAATGTTGAGTATAAATGAGCTACCTAGACACACTCACAAATTTTCAAATCACTTGACTCCAGACTAAAAATCCGCAGCCACACCAATACTCGCTTCCAGATATATATCAGCAACCAATGCAATGTGAACATGTTAGCATAGAATCACACCAACAGGAATGTGCATCTGAACAGCATGATATTATTGGAGAAAACATGGCCTTCATCCCACAGGAATGTGCATCTGTTGGGCGAAGAAAACATGCATATAAAATAATAAAAAGAAATGCTATGTATGGATGGGAGAGTGGTCTTATCTTGCTGGCTTATCGTCCAAAATCCATAGAGCTGGAAAGGATCAATGGTGCAGGAAATATGTCTGCATCCATTTCAACGATATGACTACCTCTTTGGGGTCATGCATTCAGTTGGGCTCGTCACCCTAGGTGCTAACACACTTCACATTTCATTGATATAAACGTCCATATACCTCTCCACCAGCATTGACACAACTACGAAACAAATAGTCCAAAATCAAAGCCTCTTTAAACTAACATATATTTAAAACTAGTCTAGCAGCCATCTATACTCAACTAACATTTAAATCATTTTATTAATTTAATAAAAAAAAATATTTAATTTACAGTATTTAACCTATTTTAAAATTATATTGCATTCAACTTATTTTTTTCTTATTTACACAAATAATATTTTTGACAAATTTTTAAAATTTAATAATGCACAAACAATGATACGTATTTTCATCTTTAAATTCGTTTGCAATAGCAAACCCCTACCCTATTAAAAATAGATCTTTTTAGCATGAATAAACAAAAATAAAATACAATACATTTTTAAGAGATTATGTTTTAACTTTAGATCAGAGTTTTAAAATTGCAAAGTTTATAAAAGATACAGAAAATTCAGGTTTATTCAGGAAAGAAAGTTTATAGTTCATTTTTTTTAGACACAAATAAAATCTGAAAGATTTTAAGCTTAAGAGAGTTTATATTTAAGTTGATCATTTATAAATTTATACCTCTTTTTTTTGTCCTGTGCTTATCCTTTGCGACGAAGATCTAATTTATGCAAGGGCCCTTTTCTTGTGGATGATGATGATTTATGAAGCTTGATGAAGATTTCTGCATATGGCACCAGTGGTTCAATCCTGGAATCCGTGAATAGGAAAGCTACTGCCGGCCGGCTGCACCGAAGGAAGCATGATGAAGCTCATTACATTTTTGGTGACAGCGATAATATTTATTTTAACTTTTCAGCAACAGACGAAAGAATTTAAATTTTTAATTTTTCTAATCTCCAATTAATTAATTATTGTTTTGGATTTTCCTTTTATAGTCCTCAGGCACCTTATCTCTGGAATGCAGGATTCATCAAACATACTTCATGTCTGTATTTTATTAGTTTATTGGGTTTATGTCCAAGGTAAGATTTTGGGTTTTCCACTAAGGTCTGTGTCTCTATCTCTGGGTGGGAACTCTTATCTATTTCGTAATCATTTTTTTTAATTGTCATTTTGCCTTAAGGATCTGTTTGTAATTTTTATTTTTAAGATTAAAACTCTCGTTATTTTTAAAATCAAAAGGTTTTTTTATTATGTTCTATTCAAACACTAGAATCTTTGTTTCGATTCTATAATTTTTTTAAAGCTTATTTTAATATTTAAACCAAACATAATAAATTAATAATTCGTTATTTGTGCATTTTGAAAGTTTGTGCATTTAATTCAGTATTAGGTATTTACAAAAAAAATTAGTATTAAAATTTAAATGTAACGCATATATATATATATCCTGTTACAATACATTAAATGGCTAAAAATCTAGCTTCACTGGCAAAGACAAAGATTACACAATATATAATATAAAAATTTTCAAAACATATTTCAAATATATTATCCAAAAGAGTTTTTAAAATTTTGCAATATTATATTTATGTTTTCAATAATTTTAATTTTAATATTGTACACCACATTATGTACCTATTAAAAATCCATACTGTATTATTTTAAATGATACTTTATCTTTGATTCATTACATCATTTTATTTTCAATAAAATAAGCTTCCTTAATTTTCTTTTCTAACACTTTCTTTTTTACACAAAACATTAATTTTTTGGGATTAAAAAAACATGTCTTGTTTGCTCATGCACTAAGAAAACTGATTTAAAATCTGTTTATCTCTTATTTTTTTAAATTAATAACATTTTCAAGAACAACTATAAAATTGAATATGTATCAGCACTTAGTGTAAATAAACATATAAATAACTCAATGAAATAAGTACAAATGATTATCCAAATGTGTGTTTATTTTGGTGAGATAAATAATAATTTACTAATGCTAATGCTAAACTACCCACTTCAATATATGAAGCAAAAGAAAACAAAAATTTATTTTCAAAGACGAAGACACTTCAATAATTAAAGTTAAATGTAAACAGAATGATACAAAAAAATCATGGTTTATTAAAAGTAGTCATAACACATGTGATAATATGTTGGACTATTTATAAAAATTTTTAAATTTTTCAAATACAAACAACTTGTTAGTAATAACTCATAAGTAGACAATTCAGGTTAGTAATAACAAAATGTTTTGACTAGTATTATTTGCCCTCTTCTTCATGTGTTTCTGACCTGACCAGTGGCAGTATTAACATAGAAGTCAAATTTGCACCTTTAGATTCACAAATATTGAATTTACGGCAAATGCTCTAACCAACTGAGCTATTATGTCAAAGGCAACATATAATTAAAAAATTATATATTTATATATGAAGGTTGGTTCAAATCTTCCTGAGCTCTTCAATTTTTTTTATTAATTTTTCTATGATTAATTAGACAGTTTCATACATTGTGTATTGCTACACTGGGTTGACTTATAGGATTATTTTCCATTGTCAGATGAGCAACTTCCTTGAATTTTTTTTCTGTTCACCTTTTCCTCTCTATCTAATATTTTTCTATTTTCCCAATTAAACATACGGTCATTATTACATGCATGGTCTGCTACTGTAGCCACATCTAGTTTTTCTCTTTTAATCATTAGTTTGTATTCTTTCAATTGCTGTTCAACATGTTGACAAGTCTCACTAATATACTTCATTCCACATTCACATAGTTTAACATAGATGCAGTTTTTTTCCTCCAGCATTTTGACTTTAGGCTTGATAAAAGTAAGAATTCCTCAAAGTGTGGTGTGACTTTATAAACAGTTTCTAATGTTATATTGACAGCATATTTTTTTAATTTGTCTGCCATACATGGTATGTATGAATTCACCACAGTATGAATAGTTGTTTTTCCCTTGGTATCTCTTTTTGTGGTCTATTAAAGATTTTCTTGATGACCACTGATGGATAACCATTCTTCATGAGAGTTTGTTCTATGTGAATCTTTTCATTTTCCAAATCACTAATTTCCAAACAAACTTCCTTTGCTCTGTTTGAGTTCAACTCCTATGCTAATATTGTCACTGGTCAGGCCAGAAACACCTGAGGAAGAGTGGAGAATACTACTACTTGAAATGCGTTATTACTAACCTGTGTTGTTTATTTATGTGTTATTAGTAACAAGTTACTTGTATTTGAAAAGTTTACATAAAGTTTCAAGTTTTTTATACATTTAACATTTATTGATAGATGATGGAAATATTCCAATATATTATCACATCTAAAATACCGTATCACAAACCTTCAGGCAAATAATCGTTATAACATAATTTATCAAAAATCAAGTGACACTCAACTTAAGCAGTATTGAATTTCAATACATAAATAATGTTATGTGGGGAATTAAATTAAAATGATTAAATCCTTGAGTATGATACTATAAAGTACTGAAAGCAATCTTGGATAATATTTATTTAGATTATATTAAAAATTATTTTTGTTGGAAGAAAAAGAATCATAATTTTCATTGCAAATATTCCAAGACAAGAAATCAAATAGAAGAAGATTATCTCGTACCTGATGAAATTTCAGTGATTTTAGTATTGATATTATTTCTATGACTGAACACTTTCCCATGGACCATGATGCAGATTAAAACAGATGATTAACAAAATATAGCAGGAATAGGCCAAAATTCTTAACTCAAAATAAAATTACTTATAAAACATATAGCATAAATGTTAAAAACAAATACATTAGCACATATCTAATTTTAATTAGCAATATTATACTTTTAAAGTATATTTTTACCTATATTTAAACACATGTACTATATGTAAAAAATATCCAATTAATTCTATATAAAAAGATTTATTTATATTCAGCTTTTTTGTTAGTAATAACTTCTTTTAAAATTTTAAAATTAAATATGAAATAAGTCACAATATGAAAATATTTAAACTGATTAAAACACATATGTACATAAATATATTATAAAAAAGAAATATATCATGAATTAGATAAATTGAAGATATTATAGTTCCATATTTTATTTATACATTATTGATTTTTAACACCATATTTATAGCAACAGAATAAAAAAAAAGTGGAATCAAAAATAAACATTCTGCATATATAAGTAAAAACCCTAGATAAAATATAGAGTTAGATTCATATTGTATATTAATAAGGTAATTGATTACATGGTTGCTTCTATATTGAGATATCAGAGTAAGTGATGACAAACAATTATAAACTAGCACCAAAATTGATTAATTTTAATCATTTGATCATAATATTCTATTGTGTAGATTTATACCCTTCTTAAGTCCCAGTTGCCCACATACTTTAGTGCAATAATAAAATAGCATATTTTGGAGAGCAAAGTCTATGGATCATGACTGTGTTACTTCTGGTATCTAAACTTCTTAAAAACTCCAGATCAATAAACCATTCAGTTGTTTATTTGTCAAAACAGGTGAAACTCACTCTACATATTGCCACCCTCAGCAAGCTAGAGTAATCAATGGATTCCAGAAGGCTTGTGCATAAAATCCCCATCTAGTGCCTACTCATCCAATATCCCCAGACTAGTTTCTGGCTTATTGTCTTCGTGCACAAGCCTTCTGGCATCCATTGATTACTCTAGCTTGCTGTGTGTGGCAATATGTATAGTGAGTTTTTGCCTGTTTTAACAACAGTTATAAGCAAGCATAAGTAATGCTGATCATGTGTTGTTTATTTGTCCAGTTAAAAAAATGTACATATTTATATTACAAATGTGACTTCCAAGTATTTAAATGAATTTTTAAATAAATATTTTGATAGAGATTGAATTATCATTGGAAAGTAATGAGAGTTCATTGTATCAGATTTGTTATTTAATTTTGTATGAAAGCTCTGGAATATAATGTAATTATTAATTAAACTTACAAATTTTAATTTTATTATTTTAAAAAATAAAAATTGGGAATTGAATGGCAAAATAACTCATTTATTACTCATCTTGAAAAAATGCAAAAATAAAGCATTTTTTTCTGAATTTTATTATAAAAAAATTAAGAAAGTAGCGAATATTGTTATAAAATACTAGAAAATAGTAAGTGGCAAATACATTAGATAGAAATGTACATTACTAATTAGTTTTAAAATATATTTAAATGCACCCAGAACTAATTAATGTTTGAAAGTTTTTTTGAATGTATATTTGTGAATTTTAAACAATTTTATTGGTAAATATATCATCAGAATTTGATAAAACTATTAAATGAAGACTGTCTTGATAAAAGTTTAAATTTTATGCTGGCTGGAAATTTGAAAAATGTAAAATTTTAATGATGCAATAAGCAAGATCTTTAGACAAATAAAGTTCCCAGTAAAAATATGCATGATTCAATGCAATGATAAAATAATGTACTCAGGAATTCAAGATCCATGTACCATTGCTCCAGTCACCATTTTATTATCATTAACAACATAACTCACATTTAAGTCATAAAATAACATGTTTTGTTTTTTTATATATATTTGCCTAAAATTGTAAGTGTACTTTAGGTATTATTTCTAGATTTTCCCCCCTTGTATTAAAGAAAATCTGTCAAAATATTTTAATCAATACTAAGATGCCACCAATACACATGTTTTGTTAATTTTGCACATTATCTCACAATTCAATAGATACTTCAATCTCAACATTTATATTTCATGATTGTTATATGTAAAATTTTGTTAGAAATAAATTGTATTAATTGAAAGATGAATTATATAAATCAGTGATATTTAAAAAAAAAAATTAAATAAAATGCAAAATTTAATTATTATTATGATTTTCTTTGAATTTATTTGCCAGTAAATTGATTTTTATTTATCTTTAATAATGCTTTCCAATACTATAAAAAATTGAATTATATTGTCTATCTATCTATTATCTTTTTCACTTTTTCCCTCACTCTTTTTCCAATCTCTCTCTTTCTCTCTCTATATATGTGTGTGTTTTGTAGAGTTTCCTACACATTAAAATAGACAAATAGAAAGAAAAGAACATTAACTTACTGTGGCTTTCAAAAATGATGGTGGATGAAGAGTTGAAGGCAATCTTGACATTTTATAAAAACTTCTGTCAAATATATACCTAAAAAATAAAATATATATTAGCAATTAAAGTATACAAACATATATAGTTAATTTATCACTAAATAAAAAATGCTTAATTAAAATAAATCCCACATATCTAGACTAAATGAGAACACCTTTTTGCCTTTTTCTATTGTTTTACTTTTCAAATACTGATAATTATTTTCTTTATTAAAGTCAATGTTTTTCTGATACCTTCTATAATAATTATTTTTAGCATATATTTTATAATTCGTTTGCTTCTGAATACATAATAAGTGAAATTGTTTTTTTTTTCTTTTTTTGCCTAATAATATTCAATATATAGTGACATTTTTTAAAATTTTCTACATTAATAAGCTCATTTTCTGTAATAATGTAATTTAATTCAAATTTATACCTCTAAGATTTATAATTTCTTTTCTCAACTTTCCATAATTTTTACAGTTTTGTCTCTTGTATAAATATAATTTTAGTAATTACACAATAAACTAATTTTTTAAATAGGAATCTGTTTATTACTAGATATTTGTATAATTTTTTAATCTTGAATATTATTATCGATTAATTAACTTCATATCCAATAGTTTCTCGTTTGTTTTGTTTTTTTACTATTTATAATTTTTTATTTTAAGTTTATGTCATTTTTATTTCTATCCCAAACTCTCTCATTTGCCTATAACATCCACAATTAGTGAACATCACTATTTAAGCAACAAATCTGATATAATGAATTCCCATATTTCCTTCAATGCTAATTCAATCTTTATCGAAACATTCATTTAGAAATTAAATTAAATTTGTACGAAATTAATCAAAAGATACAAAATATTTAATCCTTACTTCTGTATTAATATATATATTTCCTCTTTAAGAATATCGCTTAATTTAACAAATATCTTCTAAATAAAAATTCAATCTATTTATATTTTTCTGTCGATTTATTTAAACAAAGTAATTTTAGTGTTAATTGTTTTTCAACAATCAGTAATCTTTTGGACTTTGTTTTTTTTTAAATTACTTTTCACTATAGCAATAATATCTCTAAACTCTTTACTTTTTTTTTTTGTTTTAATCTATAATATTTCTCATTCAAATATATATATTTTTACATAAGAATAAGTATATTTAAGATTTCATCAATACTTTTTACCTCAGCCATATCACATAATTCCATTTCTTTTTTAATGAAATTATTGTAACTATTAAAAAAAAAAAATCTTCCCCTTCCTAGTCACAAAGTGCATAAAGTATCTATTAATTATCACAGTCATTTTTATCTTATAACTTTTAATCATTCAACTGGATATATCAATTGTTTGTGTTTACCAGTTTTCATTTCCCATCATTATTGGATAATTTATTTTACTTCTTTTCTATCCGAATGCTTGTATTATCGAATATAACTGAATTTAATATTTCTCTCATATACATTATTTATATATTATTTCTTTTACATATTCTTTACAATATATTAATTCCATTGCTTTTTTTTTTTACTAACTACTTACATTTTTTGCTATAAATATTTTATTTCTGTATTTTTTTACCTTATAAACTATTTTTTTATTATTATATATTAAATCAAACCAATATTTTCTTTATAATTTCAATTCTTTTCTTAATGACCCATTTAAAATTATTCTTTTCCCCAACACCGTAAAGCCTTATTCATGTTTCTTCTAAAACAATAATATTTGCTTTCAACTTTTGTCTAATACTTTTTTTTTATTAAAAGTTATACATTTCTCTTTTATATTTCTTTGATGCATCAAATTGATAACATATATTGAATGAACTCTATATTTTGGTGGAATTTAATAATTAGTTCAATACTATCAATCTTGCTTACACTTATTTTGTTATCTAACAAATTAATTTTTCTTCTAATATTCTCCTATAGATTATCAATTGAATATTTTATATTTGTCTCAGTTTATTTTATTTTTAAAATTAATCTCATTTTTATTACTATTAAATTGTTATTTACATCATCATTATTTACAGAAAGTATGCATGCATCCCTGGATGGAAAACTTTTCTGACCATGGACTACATGGACTTTTGTATGACCTCCAGCAAGTTCCATGTAAATAAGTGTTTAGAAATTCCAAGTCATGAAATTTTCATAACTGAAGAAAGTAATGCCAGCATGCTGGAAATTGATTTTTTATTTTCAATTAATTTTGACAAAATAAAGCTTTACAAATCTATTTTAGGCAATTTTAATATGATGTATGTTATCATATATTTATGTGTCACAAGCCACATAAATTATTGGTGTGAACCATAATAAATGACCTTTGATCTAAACTGCTATATGCCAGGGGTATTATTGACAGTATTAGCTAAGATTCATCAATAAAAAATTAATATAGTAAAAGTCAAATTCAACATAAAAGTTTAAAGTTAACATCAGTTTATTAACTAGAGGCAAAACAAGTAGACATGACTAATCCTTTTAACAATGAATAAGAGAATGTTTATCTACAGACATATTTTTCTTGAGATGTAACTTAAGCTTCTTTACATACTTTTGTTTGCATTATTTTTTATTTCTCTAACAGAATGAGCAGACTATTGCAGTGTTATATTACTTGCACAATGTGCATAAATTAGCATATATTAGTTTAATAAGAACATAAATGCATGCTTTGCTTATGTAAATTTATGAAAGTGTTTACATTTTGTGAGAAATTTGTTTCCTGTCTGACTATAACTACACTAAATATATGAACTTTATTTACAAGATCAATAATATATATATAATATAGTTAGTCAGATAGTACACTCTTTCCTTCACTTGAGAAAATAATTTGTTTAATCAAAAATATAATCTTTCAATTTCTTACTTTTGTCTTTTTACCTGTCTTCTTCTAGTTCAGAGTTTGGAATTTATTATATCCATTAACTAGTACTTTTGATTGATGGTAAGACTGGTTACTCTCTTCATCTCATGACTTTGATGGTATGTCTGCACAGTCATGCTCTTTTACTGGCATAATTATCATTGCTAAAAGAGATTTTGTTCTTATATTTACTGGTTCTAATAGCTCTTTCTGATGGTTTCTCAGATGATTGGTATGTCTTCTAAAGTTATTTCCTTTGGCCAGCTGTACAAGTATCAATTGTTTTGATGGAACATTCAGTACAACTCCAGGCAGCAACTTTTTTCTTAGAACATCTCATATCAATATGATATCTGCTACATTAAATTTTATATATTTGAAATTTTTTTTTATCATGTTACTATCAGCACTAATATGGAGACATGTGTAAAAACTTTCATAAAATGTACATTTCAGAAGGTGTCCTTTTAGCAGATGTACTTGATATAAACATTAGTAGAACATAGCAGGCATTAATTCTTCATTTATATCCTTATAATAGGTTTTATTTAGCTTTGACAATTATCTCCTATACTGCCTTTTCAGCTAATGTTTTAGACTCAGAGTGATATGATGATGTTAATATGTGCTGAATTCTCTTAAAAGGCTGATAAGTGAAATGCTATAAAACTGGACTCATTATCAGTTATAATAGTTTCAGAATATCTGTGGCTTGAGAATAATTTGTTTAAAACATTAATGGTATACTCAGCACTTGTGTTTTTAATCACTTTGTATTCAGTCCACTTAAAATAAGAATCAAACCATAATCAGAAAAATATATCCATTAAATAGTTCAGTATGATCCATGTGTAGCCTCTTCCAAAGTTGTGTGAATATGAGAGAGAGGGGGGGGAGGGGGAGGGGGAGAGGGGGGAGAGGGGGAGAGAGAGATAGAGAGAGAGTGGATAGCTGAAGAGTGATTGAAAGTCTGTGTTCACCCATTTATTAAATGTTCTTCTAAAATCATCTTTTTCTTTAATCCATATAAATTGCATAAGTTTTCATAGAGTAATTATTTAATTTTTTTTTTTTTACGTTATCAGTTTAAATATGAAAATGTACTTTTTATTTGAGTAAAAATTTAGAAAAGTCTAAATTTAGTTAATGAAAATGTATATTCATGATATTAATATATAACGATTTAAAAAATAATTGAAAACAATATTTATGTAGTATTGTCAAGTTGGTTAGAAAATGGGCAGTAAGTATGTAAAGCAAATAATAATGATTTTTTTATTATTATTAATGGATTGGTTTTATTTTTCAGTCTTTTCCCATAATTTATGCTATAATATAAATTTCAGAAGCAAAACATAAAGTTAATTGAGTTCTTTATACTGGTAAAATATAAAACTTTATTTTATTACATGTACTCTTCCTGAAATTAGTATTGTAAGCAATCAAAATGATAGAACTACATTAAGATAATATTTATCTTTTATATGTTCATTTGTTTAGGAGATCAAATTATTTGTCGAAATAGCTGACAAAAATATTTTCATTACCATATGATAAACAAGAATTTTTTTTTTCAGCTTCAATCAATTTGTAAACCTTCAGTTCAAGAATGTGACATTCTCACCAATAATCAAACAGCTCAAAACATCATAATATTTTTAAAGATTATTAATGTTAATGACAATTTATCATTTTCGACATCTGTAATAAATTTTATTTTATATTACAATATTTATAACTATATCTTTTTTGTCATTATTAATTTTTTAAAATTTGATAAACTATTCTACAATGTTAGATTTAAGATTATGAGTATCATCAACAAGTATTTGAATTTTTTAAACCTTTTTATTTTCATATATATATATGTTTTGATGAACAATTAAAACTAATTGTAATTGGGTACATTGGCCATCTTATTATTAAAATCTCTTATATATAGATCTCGTGCTTATAACTATTTCTCATACATTCTTTATTACAGACTTAAAATGTACAAATTATTTTGTTAATTCTATTTGTTTTTTTTTTTTAAAAAAAACTAGAACTTCCAAAAATTTTATTGACTTTGTTGAACTTAAGCAAATACTAATTTCCTTCTTCTTAACAAAATATATTTTAACTTGAATAATCACAAAGTGCTTTAGAATAATAAATATCTGCAAGAGGAAAACAAGCAAATTAATTAATTATAATTTTAAAAAAATTGTATACCTATTTACATACTTTCAAAAATAAGTTGACAGTACAAAAATATTATACAATTAAATTTAAAATTCCAAATTCAATTTTCTTTCGAAATAAAATTCACTTTTAAATTTTTATAAATAATCCATATCCTCTCCTAATGCGCATTTTTCTCTATAAATCCTGTTTTATTTATGAAATAAGTATTTTAATTATTTTTTTATATTTTGATCACTTTCATATAGCCATTGTCAAGGTAACATACTTTTCCTATTTAATTTACAATTTTAAATAAAAAATATATGTTAAAAGAACAGAAAAATTATAATTTACTTTAACAATGACCATACGACAATGGTCAAAATAAATAAAACTAATTGAAATATTTACTTATTTATTGGTATGAATTCAGTAAAATAAAAGATTTTTTTTTAAAAAAATGGATCAAGAAGTGTTATGGATTATTTTAAAAAGTGTTAAATGGAAAATGAATTATTGGAAATAATAATGACTTTTTAAATAGTTATAAAGTAACAACATACTGCACTGCATCTTATGTTGCATCATTTAAATACAGTATAAAAGAAGAGTTTATAGATGACCTAAAAGAAAGGAATAGTTATAAATTTTTAAATAGCAAGCAAATGATACATAAATGTGAGTATCTGCGATGTGTATCTGTCTATGCTTCTATAGTTCTTTTTTAATGACTACAGTGAATGAGTGGATAAATATAAAATTAATCTAAATTAAATTAAGCCAATAAACATCACATGACCAGCACCTCTTATGCTTGTGTATAACTGTTGTTAAAACAGGCAAAACTCACTATACATATGCCACACACAGCAAGCTAGAGTAATCATTGGATGCCAGAAGGCTAGTGCATAAAATCCACATCTAGTGCCTACTCATCCAATATCTCCAGATTAGTTTCTGGCTTGTGCCCTTCGTCAGTAAGGAGCCTTGGATCTGAGAATCCCCAGACTAGTTTCTGGCTTGTGCCCTTCGTCAGTGAGGAGCTTTGGATATTGGATGAGTAGGCACTAGATGGGGATTTTATGCACTAGCCTTCTGGCATCCATTGATTATTCTAGCTTGCTGTGTGTGGCATATGTATAGTGAGTTTTGCCTGTTTTAGCTAAATTAAATTATTTGTTAAGCATTTAGAATTAACTATTTAATATATCTGCAATTTATTTTAAGCAATAATAAAGTAGTTTTCATTTATTTTAAATTTAATTTTGAATATTAAAACTTCTAGATAAACTTAAGTATAGAAAGTAAAGGGTTAAAGTAGTAAAAAAAAAAAAGTTCAATCAGGATTAATTTATCTACCGTTTTTTTCTGCTTTATAAATTCTATTAATTCAATTGCAATTTATTTTGCCAAATAATTTATTAGATAAAAATAAGTTTTTAAAAAGCTCAATACAAAGTTGGTTTCACTAGGTAGATTTATTAACTGGAATTCGTTGCGTTCTTTTGACAGATCATTTGTCAAAGATCATATCTTCATTACCATCCTATTCTAATAAAGTAAAATATAAACACAATTCAATTATATTGTACTAAGGAAAAAATTATTAATTATTTTGAAATGATGAAATAATGAACCATATCTGGACATTTGTAAATTCCATATTAAACAAGAAAATTAATAAAATTGAAAACCGAAATGATAAAAAAAAAAAGTTAAAAGTTCAATGTCATTCGTATATATAAAAAGAAAGCAAAAACAAGAGAAAGCCTTTTCTGTCTCAAAATAATATCATTTATTTATAAGCGTTGAGATTAGACATAGCTAATTTTATTTGGCAGGATTGCTATATATATATGTAGGACAGGTATTCCAACCAATATTCGTTTTTCTTGAAAATATTAAAATCTATGATTTATCTTTTGAACCTTGGAGACTTTTTTTTCTTTTCTTTTTTAGTGCTTTGAGGTAGTTGTTTAAATCCATACGCTATATATACACACATTTTTTAAAAAAAAACACGCACACTTAAACATATACAGTATCATATATATACATAAGCACATATTTACAGCTGATTTGTAAAACCTCAAACGTTTAGAGAGAGCTTGACACTAAGCATATTTTGATTTTCAGATGCTCCAAGAATTAAATGTCAATCCTACTGAATATATGAATGTGGCATTATATATTTTAAATTATGGATGCTGGTTCCATTCATGCACTTATTTACACTTTTGTTAGTTAAAATTATGTTTATATGTAAGAATGTTTTCCCCAAATTATATATAATAATCACGTATATATAATTTTTTTTTTTTGAATTTACATTTTTGATCATTTTTTATTTTTCATAGATATTTTTCATTAACGTGATATAAATGGCTATTTATGTATTAATTTGCCGTTTTGTTAGTAGTTTATTATATATATAATAATAGAAGTATACTTATAAATTTCTATTTTGCAAAAAATTAAATAAATATTGAATATTTTTGTACAAAGTTGTTTCTTCAATAAAAAATAGCTCACTCATTATTTTAAAACCGAAAACAGTCATTTCTTACACCAGTGCCAAAACAATAATTAAACCCCTTTGATGGAAAATGTATACAACATCACCAGATATAAAACTCAAAATATAAAGTTTTCTCAAGAAGTTAAAAATATAGATTATTCTAAGAATAAGAAACATTGTAAAACAAACTTCAATATAATAAAGTGCTCATTTCTTTCTCTTTCAATTTGTATTTTTGACTATCAGAAAAATCAAACTAAATTATACGTAATAACATTAATAATATTCGACAGATAATTTATTATTTTCTTCAGATACAATAAAATTGGTCATGAATCTAGAGATAGCACTTAAGACCTTATTTCATATGTCACTATTACCATCATTTCACTCATTATTGAACTATTGCAGAATGAATGCCTATACATATTTAATTCAGTTTCTCTGATCTCTAGCCTTTCTTCTCCACATGACCCTAGAATACTTTATTTTATTCATTCATCTCATATGATGCCTCTTTCTATTTCTTTTACAGTCATCTTCAAATCCTGTTTTAGAATTCAACTGTCCATTTGCTATTAACTCTGCTAACAAAATGTTCAGTCTAGCTCTACTTCAATCTCTTAATTTTTTTAATGATGTCAATAACGCCTGTTTTTTCTCTCCCTTATGTATATCAGTATAATGTTTTTGATTTATTCTTATTATTCCTAACATATATCTCTCCATACTTTATTGAATGATGTAAAATCTATATTGCTCGTTTGTTATGTGTACAATTTTCAAAACTATAAGTAATAATTGATAAACCACAATTTTTAAAAGTATTACTTTTTAGACACATAGGTACATTCCTTTTTAATATTGGATTATATCTATCAAAAACACTCCATCTAAGTTTAATTCTATGATTGGTCAATGGGCCTACCAATGAGTGGCATAATTTCAAGCATTGTTATAAACTATTATGAAAATCAAATGGTTTCAAAATACTTCACAACAGAACCAAAGTTTATATATGCATGATACTCAGATTTTCAAGTATCCTTTAACTATCCACGCTATCTCATACAACTCATGACCACACACACGTAGAAAAAATAATCACCAATATATGTATTTTATGCTAAGCCAGCACTCATCAGTTGGTCCAGATTATCATCTCCCACATGGATAGCTGAAAAGTTGGAGGTAGGAATGGAATGAAGCCAGTCCATTAAAGTATGAAGATTTGCTATCTTAATATAAACTGAGTACTGATCACATATATGTGTGAGAGATGATAATCTGGACCAACTGATGAGTGCTGGTTTAGCATGAAATACATATATTGGTGATTATTTATCTTTTCTACATGTGTGTGGTCATTTGTATCAGTTGTTTGAGATAGTGTGGATAGTTAAAGGGCACTTGAAAATCTGAGTTCAAATTATACTTATAATTAAGTTCCCAGGTTTGTGAAGAGTGCCTGGTTTTCAGATATTTATATTCATGATACATATATGATATTTTTGCCTCAGCAAAGACTCCACTATTTCTAATATACAAAATGAGTTTCAAGCTATTATGAGATTAACAATAAGCAAAACATATGAAAATGAAGAACAAGAAATAAAATATTTAGATATGATAATAAAAAGAGATAACACAAGCCTAAGTTACAGAATGGTCATTAAACCTTTGCACATAAGAAGTTATACAAATCCAAATTCAAACACTCCCAACATATATAAATGGGAAAATTTGAATGCCTCCCTATTCAGGAACCATCACTTGTGTAAATACTTTGTGGATAGGAGAAACAACATAGACAAATATGTAAAAGAAATGACCAACATAGGTTTTAAATACAGCATAATTAATCAGAGAATAAAAACCTTATATGAAAAGTTCAACAACAAATAGCCCAAAGAAAATAAGAAATATATAAAAGTTCCATTCATACAGAATGTAAACTCAAAAATAGTTAAAAAACTTTCTAATGACTTTAAATTCAGCTTCAGAATGCCTCCCTATACTAACCGACTAATAAATAATGCCAAGGACAAAATAGACAAGGATCAAACCCTCCATGTGTGTTACAAAGTGATATGCCCATAAAGAGGCTGCAATAACCACCTATTATGGTGAGACTCATGTTAACATCAACACAAGAATCTACCAGCATAAATACACATACAACAGAGCAAAAAAACAAAAGTGAAGAAACATCGATATTCTGGGAGCATCAAACAACCACAGGTCACTCATTTGAACCTACTACTGCCCAAATCATTTGCATAGTGAAGAACGATGCCAAAAGAAAGATTAAAGAGGCTTATTGTATTGCAAATAACCTCAGTGCCATTAATAGAAGAGAAGCTTGCTTTGCTCTCTCCAAATAATGAACTAGTTACATATTCAAACACATTTGCATAAATGAATAACAACTTATAATGGATTTATCATTTTTAAAGCTATGAGTATAGGATCCAAAATTACATCCTGAAAGTGCTAAGCTTATAAAATCTTAAATATTAAAGAACTGAAGCTTCACTAATATATACAAAAGAGTGCATAATTATAATTTAATCCATTATGTTTCCATGTGCATTAATAATCTGCCTAAGATATTTGTAGTTTCTATCTTCTAATTCATGGATTATCAATCTTTATTTTCTTTTTTTGAGAAAATTGAATGAGAGTTGCTTTAGTCTTTTTACCATTTACATTTAGTCCTACTTTTATAACTCTTCCAATATTTCCTGAATTTCTTAAGTGTTATTTGCAAAAAAAAAACAAAAACAATTACATCATCTGCAAACTCTAGATGTTTTAAATAATCACCATTTTATTTTATATGCAAAAGACTAATATATCAAATCTACAAGTCAACTTTATTATACCAAATAATAGTAATTCAAAAGGAACATTTCTTCAATACTTCATAAGAATCAAGAAACTATGTAGAAAAGCCAGATATAATTATCATTTGTAGAAATTGTAACTATTTGTTTCAGGACTTTTATAAAAAAAACTATTTACAAAAGTAATTACCCATTTAACTAATAAAATTTTTTAAATTCAATATTAATCTATATAGTAACTTATTCTTTTTGTTCTATCATTTATATTTTGCCATGCTTGTGGTTTAATCTTAAAAGTGAATGGCAGTTGTAGTTATCTAAATAAAAAGTCAGTGATTCAATGGCAGCTTGAGTATGCAATTAACAAATTCCTAAAAACCTCTGTGTTAGGTTACCAACAACTGCTTTGGCTGATAAGCTTAAAGCTCCCTGGAAATGTCTAGCATGACTTCACAAATATCTATTAAAATATCTCTTTAATAACAATGTGAAGGGATGGATAATGGCACAATAATTGTCATCTAGTTTACGCAACTACAATTTGGTTTTAAATACAAGCTAAGTAAATGATTAACCCTTGGCCTGAAGCAACTGGTTTTCATTAACTATTGTTCTAGATTAAGTAATTTATAATTAAGTTAATTATAAGACCATACAAAAGAGTTTTCTGTTAACTGAAAGGAGACCCTTTTATTCCTCTTGGAGGCCTTAAAGATATCAAACAGGGTAAATTTCTAATGCCTAATCCAAACATTCTTATCACTGCAGCTGTTATTTCTATATAATATTCATATAGTATTTGATAAACAGGATGGGTTGCTCATTAACATGCATTAATCAGCATGGCGAGTATATTGTTTTGTTTTTTTTTTACCTCTAAGTTTAAAATCAACAAACACCATGATCTTTTTTTAAAGTTGCCTAATAGCTCTTAACTGAAATATTAACTCAGTTTTCTTAGGGACAAAATAAATGTGTGTGTGTGAATGAATTGTTTTTCTAATGGATATTTAAAACCATGACTGAGAAAAATAAATTATGGTTCTTATTTCCAGTGGAATGTGAAATCACCAGTCAAGCAGCAGTTGATGGATGAAGGTGGAGGGTACTAAAAATCTCAAATGTGAACTTAGACTGCAATTTGATGGCAACCTTTATTTATGTGCTTACAATTGAAAATACTTTCAAGTGAAGAAAGATTGCAAGAATTGAAAATAGACCTGTCTTATATTACATGGGGATATTATTGGACTTTGTGATATTAAAAGAAAAGATGAAGAGACAATTGATTTTAAAATGGGGCATGTACTTTACTATAAAGACACAAATATTGGTAATGCAAGTGGAGTAGAATACATAATAAATAAAAAATTGAAAGATCAACATTGTGGAGATTGATTGATAGTGTATCAGACAGAGTGATAAGATTAAGTTATTCAACTTAATAGTAGATATCAAATGCAGATAATTCAGATTTATACCCCAACAAATTCTCATAGTGATGAAATAGAACAGGATTTTTATATGGATGTACAAAAATATTTTGATCAAACCAAAAACATTTTATAATTGTTATGGGACACTATAATGCTAGAATTGGTAAACAATTGAAAGATTAAAGTACTGTAGATAAGTTTGGTTATGGTAATAGAAATGAAACAGGATATCAACTTGTGGAATTTTCAGAAAAAGAAAAACTTTATATTATTCAAATAATGGTACAGAAGAATTGGATAATGTTTTGAACATTTAATTTTATTTAATAAAATTTAAGTCTTTCCATTTTTTTCCCCTTAAAAGTGACATTGATTGAGGTAAATTTTAAACAAATTCAATATGAAGGTACGATTTTATTATCTTTTATACTGAACTTATTTATGACAGAATAGAGTTTGTTTATTACTAACTCAATAACTTGATAATATTAGTTTATTATTCTTGTATGTACAATTAACATCCTTGAATGAAAGGTCTTTATTTTATAATCATGATCATATACAGAAAGGGTATTTACAAATGGAAATTCCCTCACAAGGATTGCACAATCCAATGCATCATTGATATATACATATATTGTTAAAATGAAACTTAATTAGTTAGTGTAATTATAATTTTAAAATTATAAAATTGTATTTATCATTTTATAAATTATTAAAATGTGTTCATGTTATGATATATATATCTACTAAGGGGATATGGATAAGGTGAATTGGATGTTTTGTATTTTATATATGTGTGGGTAGAATATACATATGGATGTGTATTTGTAAAGATATACGAGGATTGTATATATGTCTATAGATGTATGCATATATATGTATAGATGTATGTTTAAAAGAGGTATGTCTATGTATTGGATATGCATATGTATATATAGATGTAGATATGGATTATATATATGTCTAGGGGTGATATAGATTTATATGTATATATATATGAAGAAAATATATGTGTATATTTTGATATATATGTATATATGTGTGTATTTTATATATGTGTGTAAAATGATGGAGATATATATGAAATGATAATTATGTATTTGTATTATTCAAATCTTGTAGCTCTGACGAAGACTGCTGGACAGTTGAAACTATAAGAAAATAAAGAAGTTTAAGAAAATTACTTGCATTAAAGTGTATATGAAGTATTATAAGTAATATATATGGGATGTGGATGCTATTATTTAGTTTGATGTGATGATTAGTAGAAATGTATGCAAACACTTATAATATCTTTTTTTTGTTATCTGAAATCTAGTTAAATTGTTATTTGTTAATAAACATGTTAAATTTTATTCTAATCTCAAGGAATTCTCTGATTTATTTAAACTACTTATTTATTTTTCAAATTAAAATAATATTGAATATGCACAACTATACATATATGCCATATTAACTTCAAATCTTGATATCTGATTGAAGTTATTTTCAAATTTCCATAGATTATATTAATTAATATTATGATTGTAGTACATTGATGGTAACCCCTGAAGAGGGTTAATTGGAAATTCTGCCCTGAGTTTGAATTCTGAGGATAATGGAACAATCAACAAAGGTGAAGATTGGATGAATTAATTTAGGTTATGTCTGCATTAGATAGATTAATACTAAGTTATCCTGTTTAATATAGATTCAATTTTAGATTGAGATTAGATTGAATCATCCATAGCATCCTATATGAGAACCCTAAATCTGATTATTGTTAAATGCAACCACCTCGATTTCCTGGAGGGAATCCATACTATTACAATATATTACTAAATTTCAGTATGTGGTTAAAGAGATTGTGGTGCAATTAGCTACCAATTTCTTGAGTTTATGCTTCCATGACTGTGTGCCAATGTCTAGTGCACAAGCATGAAATCAGTAGTGTTATATTGATGCCCCATGTTGAGCACCATTTGTAATGGTATTAAGCATTGGGGTAAATATAGGGAGAAAGGAGAACAGTGATATCAACCTATAAATAATCACAAATAAAATGAGCAAATATAAAAGGAATAAGATATCTAACAATTAACAAAGGAGTATTGAGAGTCAGCATGAGATAATCATATAATTGGCTATGCTGTCAATAAGTTATAAACTATAAATTATTGATACAAAGTAGTCTAAATAGACCTCTTTAAACTGGTAAATAAAACCTATTCTGAATGCAGACTAATAAATAGTTATAACATTACATGCTGCAATTATAAATTTCAAATTTCACCCAAAGTGTTACTCAAATAATATGTGTAATAATTCTCAAGGTTAAATAGGTTTATGAGTAATCATTAAAACCAGTCAACACTAAGGCAATCCTAATATCAATAACAATCAATTTCCAACTATTGTCAAGGCAACCTCCTTTTCACAATAAGGGTGCAATCCCACTCTTATTAATGGTCTAATATGCTTATATAGACCCTAAAAATTGCAACTTGACCAGAGTGATTGAAACTCACAGAAATAATTTCAGTTAATTCATTAACCCTCCTCAACTGTCATTAAATTCAATAAATATAACAGAAGAAAATGTTATCAACTTAAATCCCATGAATCCTGAATATTAATGTTAGCACCTTATCTGTTAATTATATTCATTTTATTTCTATTTATTAAAATTGCCTCCTTAATTTTACTTTTATTACAGTTTCTCTCTTCATGAAGAATCTTAACATTTTCAATATCAAAAGTAAATTTATATTTACATGTTCTTTCATTCATGTTCCTTTAATCTTTTTTCAATACTACACCTCAATTCATCTATACATGATTACATACATACATACATACACAAAAAATTTGATACACAATATTACTTTTCTACTTGGCAAGGATGACATTTTTAGAATTATTCACTAAGTTATTAATATTATTTGTAACACAAAATGAAATATTAAACACATTCCTATAAATGAAATATTTTAAGAATATATATATATAAGAATGTATTTAATATTTCATTTTGTGTTACAAATAATTAGTGAATAATTCTAAAATGTCATATCTGTCAAGCAGAAAAGTAAAGTTGTGTATCAAATTATTATGAGTGGATGTTATCATATATAGGTAAAAGGTACAGTATTAAAAAAAAGATTAAAGGAGCATGAATTGTTATACAAGCATGTGAAAAGTAAAAATGATAATGATTTAATGACTACTTCAGTATTCTTGGATCATGAAAGGCCTGTAAATATAAATTTAATATTAAAAATGTTAAGATTCTTCATGAACAGAGAAACTATAATAAAAAAATTAAGGAGGCAATTTTAATAAATAGAAATAAAAGGAATATAATTAATAGACAAGCTGTTAACATTAAAATTCAGGAGTCATGGGATTTGAGCTGAGGAAGTTTGCTTCTGTTTGTTTTTTGAATTTAGTGGCAATTTATGAGGATTAAGGAATTAACTGAAAGTACTTCTGCAGATTGAAAGATTGTATACAATAGTTAATTACCATTATATTTATTATTTTTATTGTTATATATATATATTCTAACCTTGCCATTTGCATAGTCACTTCCGGACAATATAATATAAAATAAAATGGGTTAGCTCAGTTACCGATTACATTTGGTTAAATGCAAATAATTAATAAATAAAATATTCTGCATTAATATTAAATGTTCCATTAGCTCAAATTCAAAATAAGAATGAGGTTCAGTTTATAAAATCAATAAGTATTTAATTATATCATGAGACTTAGAAGTGAAAATACAGGTGACAAGAAATATTACATTGAGCCAATATCCCACAGGATACTACCTCAATGGCATAAGAACACTATCCCCCCTTATTACTATTTCAAATAATAAACTTATAGTATTCTTACAACTTTAATAAATCCTACTCATTAAGATTAAAATAATAATTAAATCTTAATCTTTTATTTATAATAATTTAGCTCAATAAAATCTCAGGTTCAGAAAACTATTCTAAGTTAATTAAAATTACTGTAGTAAAACATGAGAAGGGATTTTTATGTCATACTCTAATACACTTAACTACTAATAATACTAATAAATAATAATAACACTCTTCATTGGATGGATTAACTTTTATGTAAATTTTCTTCACTATAATTTTATTACTATAATAAAATAATAAAATACCATAATATAATCTTTTATCTTCAGATAATAATAATATAATAAATATGTGGTAGCATTTGATAATCTGACAAATAAAGGTGTGTGGCAATGGATAGCATATAATTCAATGTACCATTATGATAACTAATTTATGACCATAAGATAATGTAAAAATATGATTACTTAATTAAATGAATACCAAGAAAATATTTGAATTTTTAAAATAATTCTTTATTTATCTCTGTGCAAAGTTATATGTTTGTTTCTATTATTCTGGATGTATCATGCATTCGAATGGAAAAGAAACAGTCTTAACACACAAATTTTTGAAAAAACACATTTTAACAAGAAAATAAATAAATAAATAACAATTTATTTACATTATTTACACAGGATATCCTCAATTTACACCGTTCTACATTTTTTTATTACTTAGTTATTAAAACAATCTAGAATTTATTTAAGTCTTCATTCTAACTTAAAATAATAATAATAAAATAATACAATTTTATTTATCTTTTGTGATCAACCTTTATGATAAAATTACACTTTATTATACTAATTTTAATAAATCATATCTTGAAATATTATTTCACTATGCTTCCTTTTAAGAACATCCATTGAAACAAAGTACGGAAAAACAAAATAAGAATACTAATCGAGAGTATGGATCTTTTTTAAAAATAAACAATTTCATTTTGCAATGTTAAAATATATCATATCAAAATATCTACTGATAATTTATTATTAGATTATGTGGATATCATTGTACACTGCACTAGGATTATAAAATATAATACATCCCACTTAATATTACTATAATACTATATAGTTGTAATCACTGATATATTCCGTATTATTTAATAAATATAAAATTGTACCTATGCTTATTGTTTATATTATTTTACTTTATAAACATTGTATTTTAAAAATATGCAATACTAAAAAAAATGAAATAAAGTATTGAAAAGTTATTTAATATTTCAAAAGCAACTTTGCTTTACATATTTTATTCCTAAAGTTTATTTTATTTTTCAAAACAAAATGTAAACATATTTTATGATTCTTTTTCCCTTTGGATCCGTTGGATTTACAATCCCAATTTGCACAAACTATACTTCTTCTTACAAGTAAATAAACTGATCTCATTCAAACAATAGCATATCTTAAACTCTAAATTATCTATTATTTCTTTTAAAATATACCATACTATACGATGTAGTTACATTGGAAATCTAGATAGCAAATAGATGAGTAGGCCTAAGGGAGAAAAACTACAGTATAACTCTCAGCACATATCAGAGAAAAATACCATGGCACAGTGTATCTATAAGAAATAGAGGCATGACCTATTCTGTCTAACATCCTCCAATACTATCAATGATGTCTAAGCTATTCCTTCAGCTTTATTGAAACATCAATACTTAAAGAAAAATAGACACTGTCCAAAATAAATATATCAGTCACAGGGCATTGTTAAGTGTACAGTATACTTAAGAAGATTATAAAATACTATTGACATTCCCTTATTACATCGTACCTTAATATCATCTCCTGGGTTCATGTTCATAATACTACAGCCAAGTCATTACCAAGATTCAATTATAATTAGTGTGATCTTACTAATCCACAAGAAAAGTCTGTTTTACTTTTTATTCTATATTCTAAAAAAAACATATACAAACTTGTCATATGAATCCTTGGAACATCCAATAATATGAAAGTTTTTTTTAAAAAGAATGACAAATATTTGTTATCATGTTGTGTTATATTACCAGTATAAATTATAGTATGCATATTCCCAAAATAAATCCTAATCTCATAATTTTAAAGTGTTGTATAAATGCATTTACATATAATTTAACATTTAAACTTCCATACACTATAAGTCATAGGCAATCTGCAAAAAAGAAAACAAAATATACATCATAAAAATATATCAATATTCATTAACTATTACCAAGTGATATTGACTTGTTATCACCTTTGCAGTCTTTGGTTTTCCACCAATTAGATATAATATTGCATACATGAAAAAAAAACACATCCATACTTCTATTTAAATGTTCTTATTTAAATTATTAAATTATTCTACTATAAGATTCTAATATTATCAATAAATTAATATTCATGTTCCTACTCTTATAAATTAAAATAATTACATTTTAAAATTAATAAATGAGTTAAAATTACATTACTTAATCTTCAGCTGAGATGAAATTTTTTTTATAAAGTTCAAAATGCTTTTATTTTCTCGAGAGTTTTTTTTTTTTAATGTTCTCTTCAAGAGCAATTCTATAACTCCCCTGTTGCTATGATGACGAACAAGACAATCTGTTTCCGGCGGCGGTGGGTGAAGTTTAAAAATGAATAATAAAAAAAATACGTCTTTTAAAATCTTGAAAAATTAAATAAAACAATCATCGATCCGTTCTGGAACAGTGCCTAGAATAATAGTTTATGTTTCTATTGTCCAAAATGATGATTATTAAAATCATAATAAAATCATAACAATTAAAATAATCCTTTGAAGTTACTATCCTAGAATATTCTATGTCGGCCTGGTGATTCATCATTTTCCGTTTGGCTTATCTTGAACTATCCGGATAAATTATTTGTGCAATATAAAATATTTTTATAATTCCATATTTTATTTATTCATGTATTCCTTTTCTCTGTAGGTTTCTTTTTTTAGTAAAATTTATTACCATTTATTATCTACTTTCAGCAGTTTCATTATTGTCTTAAAATTCAGTTTTTTAAAACAATTTTATAAGCGTATAACCTATCTATCTCAGGTTTTATATAACATACACTTTCATAAATAATTCCATTAGTCTTTATTTAAGATAATTTTTTGCAAATATTTATAATGTTTCCCTTCAAAAAGGATAAAAATATTTATTTCCTATAACATTGTTGCCATAAATTATTATACAAAGTACTTGTCATATCACTTATTAACCTTGGACAATACTATTTTGCTGTTATATAAAATAATGCGTAATTTACTTTTAGTCGGCAAATAGCTTTCCTATTAAGCTTCTTGTACAATGTCCACAATAATAATTTATTAACTGGAATAATCCTCTTGGGTAATATTATTACTATTATATTTACAATTATTATATTTCTCTTTAAAATTTTCACTGAATCCGTTTTACTTATCGGCATTTTCATATATTTATTGCGAAGTAAATTAAGCTTCCGATGAATACTCCTGGCAAAGAACTTTAAAAAATTAGCAAGGGATATTAAAATAAAGTTATTAAATATATTTTATTACACTCTCTTTGCAAATACTTTAAATAAATGTCCTATTAGTTTTTGCAAATAAATTGTACGAGAGCACTAAAAATTGACTAAAACAATACAATTTAAAAATTACTATCTCCTTGATAGCTATTAATATGATCACTGAACTTTTCATCACCTTAATACATTTTTAATCACCACTGATACCCCCCATGCAATCAGTATTTATATCCTAGAAAATACCTCATCCTATTGATTGATTCTTTTCATTTGATACCGAATTTGCATAATGTTACATTCTTACACAATTAAATTCTAAAATAAAAAAAAATATGACGTATTATAACTTTAAAATTATTATTTAAAATATTAATGCCAAATCAATTATTACTTTACTAAATTAATTAAATATTTAAAATGACTTTTTTTAAAACAATATTTAATGAATTTATCCCATCTTTACTATTTAATTTATCTAGTTTATTTTAAAACAAAATATTTAATTTTATTAGCTATCTTCAACTTTATTACATTATTTGAACATTTTATAATGAGTAACTTAATATTTACTTTTATGATAGGTAATAATTACATCCAATTCTATAATGCAATTTTAAAATACTTTGAACTTGACTAATCTAAATACTAGCAAGCAAGTGTGTATAACTATATATTATACCAGTCACATGATTGATATAACCAAGACAGATGGCATCCGATTTTCTGTCTGGGAATAAATAATAAATTGCAACACTTGTTGTATTAAATAAAATAATACAATACAAAATTTGGAAGAATAATTTAGAAAATATAAAATTAAATACAACTTTCACTACCATAAAACTTATTTTTAAAACTATATGATATTAATTATAATTATTAAATATAATTCATAAATTTAAATATAACATTTATTTAACTATAAGTTTAAACTATTAAAATTGAACTTTTTAAATATACTTTTAAATATTTATAGTTGTGTTATTTATTATGGCCAGCTTTTCCAACCATATGTAACAATATTTTTAGCTTTTATTTAACTGTTCTTAAGTAATTTATCATAATTTTATGCATTATGTAATTTTATTTAGCTTTAAATTGTACTTTAAGATATTATGAATACAACATAACTAACATATCAAGAGAACATTTTAAAATGTAAATTTTTTAATAATTTACTGTAATGAGCTGATCCTGACCTATAGAAAAGGGCACAATATATATATATTATATGTTGATTAAAAAAAGAAACTTATATGAAATATATATATATACATATAAGTAGAGGTTCTGTGTTTGTATAGAATATTCATGTATTTGTATTTATATATATATATATTATCAATCTGAAGAAGATTGCTGGGACAATTAAAAGCATTACTGATAAAATAAGTGTGTAATGCATTATAGAAGTAATAAAGAAATTAAAATTGATATTAGTTATCATATTATAATAAATCACTTTTATGCACAATCCTCTCTACTTTCCTCTCCAGAAATAAATCATGATCTTATGCACAAAAATTGTATTTGTGCACTGCTAGACCAGAAGCCATTATTTTATGGACCTAAACTTACATAAGTTAATAAATGACAGATAAATAAAAATTTCCTCATGATAAGAAGTTCCATTTTAATTAAAACCAATCAAATTTGATTAAAATACCAATTATTTTGAATATTTACACTTAAATTTAATCATCGTATATTAAAGAATTATTAATATATAATATCTTAAGAGATGAGGATACAAAATGTACTTCACATAATGAGAAATAAATCTAAAATATACCTAATCTTCATAAAATTATATATTTCAACATCATTGTCATTTAATCGATTTTTTTACAATTTCATCATTTTGAAATGATCTACCACTACCATTATTAATCTTTCAATACTGACACAATCAGAAAAAAAGACACTCTATATCATTTATAATATCATAGAACTGATCCCCCCCAGAATTTATTATGAAAATGAGATCAAATAATTAAATATATAACTGTATTTAACAAAGAATAAAAGAAAACTGATATTTAAATATCTTTTTAGGATTAATTATAATAAGAAAATATAATAAAGTATGTATGATATAATAAACACTTATTAAAATCACACAGTTTACAAGCCATTATTTAAGTGCTGGCAAGAATTGATTTATAGCTTCAAGTTCATTCTTTTACAATAGTTTATAATGTATTTTTGTATTGTTATAAAAGAAACATTTTATACATGTGTTAAACATTAAAATCTATTAACATTCAAATATTGAAGCAAACACACTTTTATGTTCCCATATTTTATAGAATTGTATAAATATCTTCATTCATAAGTACTTAAAATTCTAAAACATACTTAGTTAAATTTAAACAATAATAATTTGTATATTTAAATAAGAGATAACAAACTTGCATGATTAGATCAAGTATTAATGAAAAATTCAAAATTTAATAACAAGTCTATGACAATCAACTTCTATTTAATGTCAGATTTTATGACAGTTCACATTTTGCTTTATACCTTACTTAGCAGGCGATCTCAGGTAATAATTGTTTGCTAATAAAAATTAAATTTGTTTTTCTAAATAACTTTTTGATAAAACGTTTGTAGAATGACAAATTAGACTTCTGCTGATTTGGCATTTTAACATAAACTTTTAAGTAAAAAACATTCTAAATAAAAAAAAAACTTAATATATATCTACATGGAAGTTGATTATGAGATCCAATTAAATTTCAGCACTAAAAAAGCAGAGCAAAATAATTACTGATTTCTAGTAGTAAAACAAATCTCAATCTCTTGGTAATAGGAAATAGTATTCATCAATATATATATATATAATCAAAAAGTTATTTATATTATTTCTTAATTAGGAATCAAACCAGATTGATAGATTACAGAGAGGAAAACTGGTATTATTTAGTATATGTTCTCCATTATTTTGGTTTCCAGGGTTACTCCAAAATAACCATTGGCATAAGCAAGTGATAAAGGATGTGAGATTATAACAAAGAGTTCCTGATATTTTGATCAATTTTCATCAAAAAATAAAAAAGAAACAGAACTTTAATAGAAATAAGTGTAATCATGTAATCAAAATAACAAATAACTTCTGAAATCAAAAATATTAGTATTTAAGAAATGACAAAAAGATAGTGAATCATATAAAAAAAACCAAATATAAAAAAAAACATTAAGTAAATATTTGTAATTAGGAAATAATAAAAAAATGAATGTAATAAAAAACTAAAAACAGTACTAAATATTTTATTTTTAAAATACGCCATATCAGAAAACAATAGCTAGCAAATTTTAGTAACTAGGAATTGACCAAAAAATAACATAACTGCTTGACCAAAAAAAAATCAAAATAAAATACCAAAAAATCAGTGATTAAAAAATAACCAAAATAATTAATGTAATAAAAAATTAAAAACAATCCAAAACTGTTATTTTTAAAATTATATATCAAATATATGGCATCAAAATAAATTATTAAACCAAGATAAACAAAAAAAGAAATGCTAGTGTAATCAAAGCACTTACATAAAACACAGTTTACAAAAATTAATATTTGACAAAATAAATTGTTACTTATGTTGAAAATATATTAAAATTACTTTTATAACCGAGTAAATATGGTTGAAAAATTACTAAAACACATGCTTATGGCTGCAGAATAGAATGATATTTCATCAAAAATATTTTCTTAAACAATATTTATTTTACAGTGTTTATCAATAATAGAGATGTTATCTGTAATTATCACATATTAAACAAAACATTATAGACATTTTGTTAAATGTAAAAAAAATTTGAAAATGTTTGCAAGATAAAAAAAATGCAAGGGATGGAAAATTTCAATAACAATAATTTAGCAAATAATATTTCATCAGATAAAACAATTAAAAAACATAAGCCATGTATCATGTATACTAAAATTGATTTTACAATTAATAAATGAAGTTATAAAAATACATTACACATTATTAAAACAAAAATCAAAGATAATAACTTAGCAAACATTTGACTAAAATGAAATAAATTACTAATGTAAGTCACACTTAATGAATAAAACTATAACAAATATTACTAAAATGATACTTTTTTTATATTTTCCCCTTAATATCCCATAAATAAAAAGTGTTTGAAGCAGGTTGGATAAACTGTAAAACTATAACAATATATTACAAAAATATATTTTATTATGTCATAGCATGCTAAGTTATGTCCCATTGCCAAACCCATGGAAAATAATAAAATGGAGATAAAAAATTCAAAGAGATCATACTTAACATTTGCAGCAATTCATTTTTGACCTCAATAACATTAGTTGGGGGAAAATACAATGTTTTGATCAAACTTTTTATATTAAGAAAACATAAATTAGAAAAAATAATAATTCCATTAAAAAATAATAATTCCATTTAATTAATTACCCATGCATTCACTCAGCTATTAGCTACTGAACACAATCTAATAATTATCTATTGATCTATATTTTAATTGCCTTTTTGTTTATATATCTAACAATCTATTTATCTTTTATTTGTCTCTATATCTCTTTATCTCCTTACCCATCTATCCATCTTTAACCAATCTTTCTATCTGCTCATTTATTTACTGAATTCTATTGTTTATCTATCTATTTACTTGTCTCTCTCTATATGTTTACATATATATCTGCCTAGTTACTTATTTATCTGGTTTTCTACCTATTTATATATTTATATACCCAACAATCAATTTAATTATCTAGCCAATCACCTATCCATCATCTATCTACTAACATGGCTATCCATCTATTTGTCACTATATGCTTATCTACCTAACTATTTGTTTATCTATCCATTTGTTTATCTGGTATTTTATCTATCTATTTATTTATGTACCCACCCTCTTCATTTGACTATCTATCAAACCACCTATCGACTATCTATTTTATTTTATCTATCTACTTGCTTATATATATCTTTATGCAAATGTTTATCCATCTCTACTTACTTATCTATCAATCCACTTATCTACCTATTTACTTACCTACTTATCCATCCATCTATCTATCCATCCATCCATGCCTGCCTGCCTATCTGTCTGTCTATCTATCTATCTATATGGTTGTCTATCTGTCTATTTATTTATGCTCTCAACAATAAAATTTAGCTATCTAACCACCCAATCATCTATCTACCTAGCCTACATATCTATCTATCTAATTATCTGGCCATCTAGTTACTTGTATCTTGATCCATTTATCTATTTAAAAATCAATATCTATTTAACTATATATTTATCTTTCTCCATCTTATTATCTATCAATTAATCTATCCATTCTTTTATTTATTTATCTATCTACACATTCATCAATTTATATATCCTCCCTATGTATGTATTTACCTATTGATTTACTATTTTAACTATCTATCTGACTTTTTTATCTATTCATCCATTTCCCTGTCTCTCTCTATTCAAATATATTTGTGTATTGTTTCAAGCATCCATCAATATATCCACACATTTAACTCTGTATGTATTTATCTATTCATCCATCAGTTTATTAGAGCATCTGTTTATCTATCTATTTATCTATTTTTTCATCCATTGATCAATCCCTCTTTCCTTCTATCTATCTCTGCATTTATGTATTCACCAACCAATATTTCCATCCATCCATATATATATGTATTATTCCTCCATCGATCAATTTATCCATCTATCCATATTTCTATCATCAATCTATGTAACTATTTATCTATTTGGTTTATATATATCTAAAAAATATTTCCATGTATTAAAAATATTTATAAATTACATGTTGAAAATTATTAGTTTATATGTATACAAATAAAATGTATGTTAATTAAAAAACTATTGTAATAACAATAAAAATAATAAATATAATGGTAAGTAACTATTATATACTTCTGCGAATTTAAAGAGTGCACGTAATAGTTAATTACCATTATATTTATTATTCTTATATATATATTGACAAACACAAATATGTATTATAAACAGAATGCCTGGAACTGTTCTATATAAATGAATATTATATACAATTATTCAAATTAGAAATGCATGCTTCTGATCAATAGAATAAAAATTATTCATAATAAAACACTTGCAAAAATATTGCATAGTTAAATAGATTATGACTTTTATATAGCATGTCAGGAACAAATTTCATGAAACTAATATTGTTATGTATAAATAATTAACATTAATAATAAATCAACTTTGTATATATTCTTTTGTGTTTTGATGGTCTGGTATATATTATATATTATAAAATAAAAATTCATATAACAATACAATATTAGCCAAAAAACTAAAACATTACCAAAATTTATCCACAACCATGTTTTTTTTCTATAAACAAATAGATCTTTTCAAATGAAATTACAAGGCATATATACTAAACAATATAGACTTCCCGTCATTTACTTCAAAATCATTGTATTGTTATATGAATTTTTATTTTGTTTATATATTGTTAGGCAGTAGTTAACTATATATATATCAGAAGGTATGATTAATAATTAATAATACTAATTAATTTATCACATAAAAATATATTCAAATTAAAATTCTGAAATATAATTCAGTAATATAATTGATTGTAAATGTTATATTTTTTGTAATATTGCTATTGATATTATTACTTTATTTAAATAAAACATAAATAAGGAAGATGCAGAATTATCTATATAATGTATTATATTATTTTACTCTAATAAATACAAGTGAATCCATGGGTAGAGCTAATATTTTCATTAATGCTAAAAGTATTTTATAAAAAAAAGAGTACATTCATCAATTGTGAAATAAAATAAAAATGATTTTCTGATAAATAATTAAAATTTTAGTAATAAGAAACATTTGTGAATAACTATATTTTGTATGTAAATCTGTTTATCTGTGTATAGGGTTTGAGGATTATTATAGCAAGGACTGATCCTCATGTTGATTTATAAAAAAAGAAAGTACAATACAATCGTATTACTTATTCATTTCTCTGTATATGCATGCAAAAACAATTAAGGTTTTCGATAAGCTGTGAAAACCTTGCATCATTATAGGAAGTCACTTTCAAAATGTTTTTTTTTTACATTAACTCTCACATTAATTTACAAACCGCAATGCATATTTTTAAAAATTATCAAAATGATTCATACTGTTAGGGCAAATGAAATTCATTATTTCAGAGCTACTATTATATATTATTAATACTACACATTTAATAGCTGTTGTTTGTTGTTAATGAAATTTGTTATTCCTGGCTTTGTTATATGATATCAGCAGCTGATTAGATTGTGACATTGCTAAGGTTGCAATGATCTTACTTTTATCTGGTTTTGTGAATTTATATGAAAGAGAATTGTATATTCTAATGATTTATAAAAAGTATGACCTCTTATGACTTTTATATGTATATAACATAATTAATTACCATATTTTCTAATTTTACACATGTATTTCTAGTGATGCTAATGCAAAATAACTATTTACAAGTGGGGTCCCAAATATAAATACAGGTAGCAATGAAAATGCATCAATTATGTTAAACAAGGATAACAGACATTATTTAAAATATGTAAACATAATCTCTATTTATATAGCTTTAAGAGTATGCACATATGAAAACTCTCCAGTGCGAATATAATCTTAAAGCTTTATAAAAAGATGCTATGTTTATAACTGTACATAATCACTTTCACTCTTACTCAAAGTACTTTTAATATTTGTTATCTCCTATACACACACACATATATATATATATATTGCAGTCTCAAGAACTAAGATTGTGATAGTGATTTAAAAGCATTCTATTGTCAAAACAGGAAATTATATATATATAAATTAAATACTGCCTAATGCTATACTAGTGATAATAAATAAAATAAAAATCCATAAAACATTACAATACTAGCCAAAAAAACTCTTTCACAATAATGGTTTCATTTATTAACAAAAAGGTCTAATTGTTAATAGATAAAACCATGGTTGTGGAAGAATTTTAGTAAAGTTTAGTTTTTTTGGCTAGTATTGTACTAAGATATGAATTTTTATTTTTTTACTATATATATATAAACAAACTAAAAGAAATATATACAAAAAATAATAAAATACAAAAAAAAAATACTTGGGTATAAAATTGCTTTAATATTTCAACTAGAGAACTGATTTTGATCAGACAGAAAAACAGTCCTCTCTTTAAAATATTAAAGTAATTTTATACACAAGTAATTTTTTTTGTATTTTATTATTTTTTTTTTGTATATATATATACAACATTCATATAAACCATAATGTTGACAAAGATAAGCATATACATATCAAAAGCTCCAAGAATAGATGGATTCATTCTATTCTTGATTCTTTATTTTTTTGTTCATGGTCTGAGGGAGATTGGTTTTTGTCTCTTAAACATTTATATACATTTGTACATGTTAGATTTATTTGAAGTATCTATTTCAAAAAAATGTGGAGAGATTTAAGGAAATGATCACATTTCTCATACTTATTTGATACAATGAATCAAATTGATTAAAATGATATATATATAAATAAATGAATATGTCATTAGAAATTTTAATTCATTAGAAAATAAAATTGTAAACAGAAATTTATTTTGCAAATTTTCTACAAAACTATAAGAAAGTATGCATTTTGAGTTCGTTACCTAATGCTGATTAGAGTAAACAAGTAACAAAATGCAATGATCAAATAATAATAGTTAAAAATTATTATCTATAGTTTATCAGTGCTTACCATCCTTTTAAAATAATTAATCTGGTATCTCAATGCTAAGGCATTGTCATAAACTTTAATGAGCCCCATATACATAAAATTAAATCTAAAGAAACCATAGCAATAAAATTAAAATACATGCTTAGATTTTTCTTTGAATACAATTCCATATTATCTATTAGACATAGAAACTCACTTTACAAAATTAGATTACACAGAGCTCTAAAAGTATAAAAATGTACATAAATAAATTATATATTAATATAAAGATTTACATTCTTAAAATATAATCGTATATTCAACTTTGTTTGTGTATGTATTTGATAGATAATATTAACGTATACCAGTGATTGGGTTAGTAAATGGTTGAGTCAAAATAATGATTTAAGATTTTATTAATAAAAGCAAGCACATGCATGGGCAATTTTAACATTTATATTTACACACATGTAAACACACAGAAATATATATATATATGGAGTTATTGATTTATTATTAAGAGATAATACAAAAAATTAAAAAACATATTTAAAATGAAAAAGGATTTTATTTCAGGATAATATAATTACTAATGAATTGATATGTGCATTTTTTAAAGAAACAATTTTTTTTACTTTTTTAGAATAAAACATTATGAGGCTTTCACACAACTTAATTATTTTCAGACTTCTTTTCTTTAATAAATTTATGCAGAAACCATTAACCTAATATTTAACTTGTAATCCCTCACCTTCATTAAATCATTGCAGGTTTCTTCACAAAACACTGACGTTCTGTCATTTTAGATTGTAGTATTAATATTATCCTAAGTGATAGTGATCTATGTTTTTTTAAGTTGATTTTAACATGATGCTTTTATTGATATTAAAGTTTTAAAAAAATCTGAAGATATTAGTATCTTATGAATTGTGATTCACATCAAAAGACTTCTTTGTGTTTTTGACAGAAAAAATATCCAGAGGGTGTTCTTGTCCTTCTGGTCTAGTTTTCATGTAAAGATTTTGAAATGTAATTTTGAATAACTTTTTGCTTGTTTATAGAGTATTTTTGAATATTTCTACAAATTAATTGGTTATCCCTCTAGGATTCTGTCAATTTCTATTGTTCCATTTTGTAAGAGTTTTTGGAATTGTTCAACCTTTCTGTTTTTATAAAATCTTTATTTTATACTAAAATTCAATAAATTAAATTTGATTTTTTTTTAATTTAATTCAATCAGGAAATAATATTCTAAAAAATCACTTTTGACCATTTTAATCATTTAAAAACTGACCTATAAATATAAAAGTGTACCTCAATTAAATATTTATGTAAACATTAAAAATTAAATTAACAAATTCATTTTTAAGTTTGTTTTTTAATGTGAAGTTAGATTTATATGCAACTTTATCAAATTCTGTTTTAAAATTTGATATTTCTTATAAAAATTACAATATTTTAAATGATTTTAATACCAAGTCAATTTTGACAAATAAAGACATAATCAACACTGTCACTTTTTTATATTATGGTCAAGTTTATGAATTTCTATTTGTAAAAACAAACCATAGATGAATAAATTAAAAGTTTGCCTACTTAAAAAATGCCAGAATCCTTAATCACTGTCTGTTTTTGCAAGTCAAATAAAAGTATTTGGTCAGTAAGAAGATATGAAATAATTTGAGCCACCAGTTGAAGATTTTATCAAACTTGAGACTATTATTCCTCAATACTTATGAACACCAGTGCTTAACCAACTTCTTGGCATTTTTAAATTCAAACAAGTTCAACATTTCTTGTAAATATATTTCTTTCAGATATATCTAATCACATTTTTATTTATAAATGTTATTATAGTATATATTTACATTATGTTATATAATGATAAAAATACATCAGTAAAATAAATCAAATATTGCTATTACCTTGTACACCTCTAGACATTATATTATAAACATCTTATATTTTTAACAGAACAATATAAAATTTACTTACATTGGATCTAAGCTGTCATCCTTTTTATTCATTACATGATCCATGAATTCTGCTAATGTACTCCTTAGATTTCCTGACCCTCCATGGCGCACAATGTCAAATGATTTTCCTGCAAGCACAGGCATATTCCCATATTGTTCTTTTAAGTTATTTAGCATCCACTGCTGACTATTAATCCAACTGTTAGTTCCTAAAGGGAATGTAATAATTACTGGCCGCTTGAAGCGATAATGCTGTTCAAAATCTTTTTCACTTAAGGAATCAATAGAGACACGTTCTATATTACAAATATCCGTATGAAAAATGGCATTCATAGTTGGATCAGCTGATCGCCATCCACCTAAGTTTATTAAATCAGGTTGATGATAAGATCCTATACTCTCATCAGTAGATGTCTGTTCATTATTATCATTGGTTGTCCCTGAGGAAATAATACTAGAAGGCTGAGATGGTAAAAAGAAAATGATAATGGTTGATATAAGTAAAATAATGGTTATCATCAGTATTTGAACAGTTTTTGCAGGGAAACCAAATATTGTAGGTGGTTCTTCTTCATCCCTTTCATTCATTCTTGTGATAAGTGAAAATCTACGATGTGACCTAGTTCCATTTGGTACTTGTAAAGATGGACCATGTGATGGTAAAGATTGTAACCTAAATTTTAAAAAAAAAGGAATGTAATGATTATTTGATATACATGTATGTGTAATGCATGTGTGATAATAACGATGTAAACTTTATTAGTATTTGATCTGCCCTTCAGTTGTCAAGTTCAGTAATTTTTTATAATGAAAAATGTTTATTTTTTACAATAAGGAAATGGTTATTTGCTTTTGTTAGAATTCTAAACATGGCAACTAGAGAGCAGTTAAAATAGTAATTCTAAACATGGCAACTAGAGGGCAGTTAAGATAGTAATTAATCTTGTTGTTACCATATTCTTTTATATTTATCAAGTATAAAATCATTATACATAATTATGTAAAAGTCATATAAATAAAATTTTATATTATTGTAAAAAAAAAAAAACATTGAACCAAACTTTATAGAACACGTTTTTGATTTTGATGTTTTTGATCAACTGTATTTTAATCATTAAGTATATTTGGAAAAAAATCAAACCAATTATTATAGGACATCATAAACTGTTCTTATTCAATTGCTATGTGAGAAGATCAATATAAATCTTAATGAAATTGATCACAGATAATCGGCTTTAAAGAATATAACATGCAGTGGTTGTTTCAATTTTTTTATTTATTAATATTGCATTAAATAAAATATTAGAAAATTTTCAAATAGCTATTTCAATATGTGATATTGCTTTATCCCATATTATAGGCAATGATTTCTTTCTCATTTTTTATATTTAAATAACAACTTTATTATGCAAGATTTTTTGGAAAAATGAATTTACATAATTCTGCCTTGTGTGCGGGTGATTTAGTGAAATGATTATTAGTAAAATAAGACCATTTAATTATTATACTTTGACATCAATTTTTTATAAGCATTTTGAAGATTTGATATTCTTTTAATTTATAATATATATATATATAGCATTTATTATAAAAAATAAGCTTGTTTGAGCTTATTAGTATGCTCTTTATTATTATATCATGTAAAATTAGTGGATAATGAGGAATAATCTGATCAAGATTTTTAACTATTGATAATGCTGATAATGATCATTCGAATTACAAACAATCAAGTTCCCTCTTCTGTAATACAACAAAACTACTCCATTTACATAAAAAATACTAATAAAGAATAGGATAGGTCCATATATTTTTTGCACTTTTGATCTTAATAAATTTAATTTTTTAACCATGTTAAATTTTCAGAAGAAAAATTATATTAGATAAAAATATGACATCCTTAATTATGAAATTATAATTAAATAGAATATTGAGACTGTCTTATTTTTAACAACGTCATTAACATTAAAAATACAAAGAATAAATAAGTCCAATTTATTTTTTATAATTTAATTATAATATAGGGTATATGAGCACAGACCTTCAGATGACCCATCACTCTCCATTCTATCTAATAACACTGATACACTCAAGCACATATATGCTGAAAAGATAAATAATCACCAATATACGTATTTCATGCTAAACCAGCAATCATCAGTTGGTCCAGATTATCATCTCCCACACATATATACTATAAGTGCTCAGATATATATTAAGATAGACAATCTTCATACTTTAATGGACAGGCTCCAATCTACTACACACTCCAACTCTTCAACCATCCATCCAATTGAAAATCTGTGATGGAATGCTCGATGGCCACCCTGAGGCCGAGATTCTTGTCACACCCATGTTTACCTAAGGTCAATCTGAACCCCACATGTACAGGACATAATCCATTAAATACATATGCAAGGATGGGCAGACATCTCTACAATGTAATAACTGAAACACAGGCTTATTATATACCTGTGTCTATATATGTAATATAAGGTATATGAGCACAGACCTTCAGATGACCCATCACTCTCCATTCTATCTAATAACACTGATACACTCAAGCACATATATGCTGAAAAGATAAATAATTATGTAAAAGTGATAAGGATGTTTACTTATTTCATTACAAGAGGAAACTTCATTAGATAAAATTCTATTTCACATATTAAATATGTTATATTTATTATTTGACTTAAGGTTGTTAAAGATGAGTCATAGCATTTATCCTTTGTTTAAAAATCATTGCTTAATAAATAATATCATCTTTTCTTAATAAATAATATCATCTTTGCATCTTGTATAAATGCTATTTTTACTTCAAAATTTCAGCATAGTTAGCAAACAAAGCTTATTAATATCAAAAGTTCAAAGAATGTGTGAGTTTCTTCTGTCTTATATATATATAGTAGAAGAAATTTGAACTCAGACCTTTAAGTTCAATATAGTTATATATTCCATGTTATACCAATAATACACATGACCACAGACATATGAAAAAGATAAATGATCTTCAATATATGTATTTCATGCTAAACCAGCACTCATCAGTTGGTCCAGATCATTATCTTCAACACATCTATTTAAAAAATGATGAGTTTATTTATATTACAGATAAAGAGAGCTTAATCAACTTCAGTTTCTGTTATATATATATATGCTTAATTTGCATTATATATCTATATCATTATTATTTAAACAATATTTTAAATGAGTCATGATTAGAGTCCTCAGAAAAATTTCCATTTTTTTGGATTAAAATAAAAGATGTATCAAATATAACAGACTCACTAACTATTTATTCTCTTCTGAATTGATGACTGGATCTATCTTGAGTAAAAGGAAAATCTCAGACAAATTGATATAATATATTGTTAAGAAATTAACAATAAGCAAAGATCCATAAAACATATTATACATGCAATAATAAAGTGAATAAAAATAATTTATAAAATATAATTATTTAAATAAAGGCACAAGTAATAGTTTAATTTTAGATTAACTATGAGAATGGGTAATGTGAAGATCTTTTTTTTTTTACAGGATTTACAATCATTTTTTCTATCATTTTTATTCAAATGATTCAAAGCATTTTTTGCCTAAAATAATTCTGTTGAATATATTGCAAATGTTGAATATACATTTTTGTTTCCATTTGCACTAAACTGCAATTAAAAAAAATATATAACTTTTTTTAAAAGTCAAATTATGGACATTATCTATATTCATACATATATTAATTGCTCATATGAAATTGACGTACAGAGGTATGTAACAGCAAAATACTAAGAAGTGTTAGTATTTATTCATTTTATATTTAAAATCCAAAGTGCATGTGTAACAGTTTAATGCTGTTTAAATATTATTAATAAAATTGGTAAAAGTTAATTCCTTCATTCTAAATATTAACCTGGAATATTTAAGTGAACTTGTTATTATAGCTAAAAATATTACATGGCAGATTTATCTGAACAAATTGAAAATGGCACTTTTACAAAGTTCACAGAGTTATTGATCTATTTCCAACATTGTAAATTTTTTTATTTGCCAACAAAAATTTAATATAATGTATTTGTAAGCAAATCAATCTTTCTACATTCACTGTTTTAACACAAATTGATTTGCACTAACCCATCAGCAAAGATTTAAAAGAATAAATAAATTCACGTGTCCTTCTGGCTTATCTATATATAAGCCCACCTTTTGTTTACTGTGCATTATTCAAACTTTGAGTCTATTATATGCCTGATTTTTAAATGTCGCTCAAATTGTACAAACATAATTGAAATATTTCAGGATAAAAAAATTATTTCATTTTTAATCACCTGCACTTAATATGTAATAGATTCAAGCCCTGAATAATGCACAGTAAGCAAAAGTTTGAATTATATACAGATAAGCTTGAATGACAAATGAATTCACTTGTTCTTTTAAATTTTGCCTTATGGAAGAGTGTTCATCAATTTGCATTAAAACAGAGCATGCGTGGAGATTGATTTGCTACCAAATATATTGCAATATATACTTTGCATGGTTTTGACTAATAAAGTTGCAGAAGCCACTTTTTGATGCAGGAAATTTAATTCATGCCAAAATATAATTGTAAAATAACTATCTCCAAGGTATAAGAAAATTAGATCTTTTTTTTCATTTCCCTAGCATGGTATGATTTTGGTAAAATAAAATCCAAAATTTTAGAAAATTTAACTTATTTGCCTTTATATTCTATCTAATATTAATTGAAAGCAACCCTTATGTTAACTAGAAACACCATTCTCAGTATCTGCAATAATTTAATTTATGTCTTTAATAAGTTCACTTAAAGATACATTTACCTCAGTAAACAAATACTTTTATATATGTTTTTCTTTGTTAATTATTTCATTCTATCATCTGCTTCTTATTTGCTCATTTAAAGTTGTTTATACATTTTTTTCTTTTTAATTAAACTGTGAGAGTCTATCCAAACAATACATTTAATAAAATACTTAAAACTGCTTGCATTCTTTTACCATTTATAATTATTTAAGTCATCCATAATACAGCACATATATCACATTATTAGAAAGTCTGGCAGTTAATACAAGTTACCAAATATTTCAAAAATATCATAAAAAATAAGTAAATTGGTATTTATAACTTTTTTTTCTCATGTGTCATAGCATTAGCTGGAAAGCAAACCTGCTAACCCAGGACAATTGCTTGTAAAGCTGCTGTTGCTGACCTCTCGATCACAAATGCACTAAATTCCTTCAATTTTGATGCTTGCAGTTATCAATTTCTATATCACAGCCTCTAGGCATGCCAAATAAATTATTATCATGGGCCACATGTTTCTTATGGGTTGTGTTTTGGCTAGCTCTGATTTAAAGTGTATAATTTAAAAAAATATATCTAATATAAAATTAAATTATAAGCAAGTACAATTTTAATTATTGTCTTTGCAAAAACTTTATATCATAAATATTTTAAGGAATTATCTAAGAAATATGAAATGAGGGCAAATGTAGTTCGAAGTCTCAATATTTGATAATAAAAAAGTTAAAATAATTACCATTTAAATTCTAACATTTGCTTTTATTTTACATTTTTTAAATATAGGCCAAACGCTATTTTTAACCATAGTAAAATATTTACAAAATAAAAAAACAGTATTAATATACAGTAAGAAAGTCTGTGAAATTTTTAAAAAGATCAGAGAGATTAAATAAAAATAAATGTTATGCATTTTTGTATTAAGTTGTATTGTCTCTTTTCCTGCTCAATATCAGTCATTTTATTATATTTACAAACCAAGAAATAGTTGGAAATAATTTACAAGTTTGTTTATATATTTTTTTTCATTTAAAATTTTGATAACAAAAAAATGAATGCCATATTATTATTATTTTGAAATCATTGCATCAAAATACATGATGAAATAGTCCCAAGAAAAATGAATGAGATTTCATCAGAATAGCTTCGACTTCTATCAAGACTTATGTGTAATAATCAAAATCTAATTAAAGACTTGTAACAAGTTAATTTATTTTTTAGCTTGAGAAACTCTCCATTATCTAAAATTTCTACATGTTTTCTAAAACTATTTGTAATATGTATGTTAGCATATTAAAACAGGCAAAACTCATTATAGGTATTGCCACACACAGCAGGCTAGAGTAATCAATGGATGCCAGAAGGCTAGTGTATAAAATCCCCATCTAGTGCCTACTCATCGAATATCCCCAGACTAGTTTCTGGCTGTCATCAGTGAGGAGCCTTGGATCTGAGAGCATTGCACCTAGATCTTAAGATCTAATGCAACCCTCCAGCAGCCACCTTTTATCCCCATTTAACTACAAAACTATGAGTTTTAAACTGAAAACACCTTAATGTTTTCAATCCAAGTCTATTAGTCTAAATAATTATATGGGTCTGAACTCAGTCCAGCACCCATACATTTTGGTGTCTTTGGTTCTTTAACAACCATAGCCACCATTATCCTATGAGGCAGGATTGGTTTTAAGCCAATAAACATCTCATGAACACCACTTATTATGCTTGTGTATAACTGTTGTTAAAACAGGCAAACTTGCTATATGTATTGCCACACACAGTTAGCTAGAGTAATTAATGGATTCCAGAAGGCTAGTGCATAAAATCCCCATCTAGTGCCTACTCATTCAATATCCCCAGACTAGTTTCTGGCATATGGCCTTCATCATTAGATCCTAAGATCTAGATGCAGTGTTCTGAGATCCAAGGCTCCTCATTGATGAAGACCACAAGCCAGAAACTAGTCTGGGGATATTGTATGAGTAGGCACTAGATGGGGATTTTATGCACTAGCCTTCTGGCATAGATTGATTACTCTAACTGGCTGTGTATGGCAATATGTATAGTGAGTTTTGCCTGTTTTAACAACAGTTATACACAAGCATAAGAAATGGTGGTCATGTGATGTAAGGATATATATATAGATATTACATATGTATGTATGCATGCATATAAGTATGTATATATGTATGTGTTTCTATGTATATATGTATTTATTATACAAATTGACATTATCAGTGTGAATTTTATTAATATGAACATTCAGTGGTGAAACTGGATAATTATGTTTGTGCTTATTAATAATTCTTTTCTAATTAAACATAATTATATTTTATTAAAGTTGGATATAAAAAAAGTTCAAATATATGTATACAAAACTGCAGTATGCTGTGTTAAGTTATAAGCTCCCTCATGAACAGCATATATAATATCTGCCATATTATTGATAGACTTTGATAATATGTCACAGATAATTTTATGTGTCAAATAGGCATAAATAAAGCAAGATTGTAGTATAATTTTTTTTAAACTTATTAACCTCATGTGTTAAAGTTGTTGAAAGTTTTCTCAGAGAAAGCTCTATTGTTTCATAATTTTTGATCATACTATTAACATTATCCTAAGTTATAATGATCCATCATTTGTTTTAAAAAGTAGATTTTAACATAATAACTTTATTGATGTTAAAGTTGAAAAAAAAACTCAAAGAGATCAGCATCTTACAGACTGTGACTAAAATTAAATGTTCTTTGAAAGAAGGAACCACAAAGGCAGTCATATCTTTCTGGTCTAGCTTTCATGTGAAAATTTTAAAGTAAAATGAAATATGAATTGTTACTTGTTTCTAAAATATTTTGATTATTTTTGTACATTAATTAGTTGAGTAAGGAACTTTTAATTTTAAAAATAAAAGTTAATAAACTTGACCATAATATAAAAAAATTAATAGATATTTTTTTATATATTAAATGCTTTTATTGACTGCACTAAAAAAAATAATTGTTTCTTTAAACACAATTTGACTTTATAGATTTAACCTGAAGTAAAAGCATGAGGGGGTCCATAAATTAATTATGTCAAGCCCTTGTTGTAAAAAATTAAGATTGATTTAATTAAATTCTATCCTGCACCCATGCTTTTATTTCAAGTTAAACATAAAAACTCCAATTGTGTTTGAATAAACCTTTATTTTATTTATTTTTTAGTATATAGTCAATAAAAGCATTTAATATAAAAAAAATATCTCTATTATTCTTAAATTTTTAGTTTTAGCACAATAAATGAAAATATAAAACTGTATTAAACTAATAAACAGTGAGGATTGCCAATTCCTCTACAAGATTTATGATAAATGCTTATCCAGAGCCAGCACTTAAAATATCTCTGTCAGGAACCCCTCCCCAAACCCCTGACCATGGTTTCGTGCTTTGGCATTCCTCAGAGAGGTGTCAGGGTAGGTTCAGACACTAGATCTAAAAATACCAACCCAAAGCCAAGCACTTAGCTAAAAGTTATCTACTGAGTGGAAAATCTGAAATTTTCAGACATCTACATGTCTTCAAACCCAGCTATCCAACTCAAATAGCTATATGGGGCTGATAGATCTTCAGCCATACCATATATTAGTAGTCATAGCAATATAAAAAATTGCATAAGACTTTTGGTAGAGACTATAAATAGTCAAAATAAGAGTCATAGATCAATTTATAGATCACATGACCCTATCTCTTAAGCTTGTAAGTTATAAACAGTGAGGATTTCCAATTCCTCTACAGGCTTTATGATAAATGCTTAGCCAGAGCCAGCACTTAAAATATCTCTGTCAGGAACCCCTTAATACATTAGATTTACAAATTTTCAGTTCAAAAATATTGTGAGTCTGAGTATTATAATTTTGTTTCTTAATACCTAAATTAGAAAGCAAATTAGATACAGAAATATTATGGGAAAAAAATTTATGAAGAAGATGAGATCTCTTGTTTTTCATCTCAGCCGTAAATCAATATAGTGTTCATTATCTAAACTATTCAATTTTGCAAATTTGTCAAAAACAGACTGAATTCTTATGATATCTGTCCCATTATGAGGATTCCATATAATTGAACCATACTCCAAGATGGGAAGTACTAAGGATATAAAAAGTTTAATCTTTGTAAATTTATTAAATGCTTTTCTATATCTGTAAATAGCTCCTACAATTTTAAGAGATTTATTCACCATAAAATTAATGTGATTATGAAAAGATCCATTATTGGAAAATATTATTCCTAGATCTCTTTGATGATCATTTGTTATAACCTTAGAGTCCCCAATATAGTAGGAAAATCTTAAGATTTCAGATTTTTTAGAGTAAGAGACAATGGAGCACTTATCCATATTTATATCTATATAATTATATTCACACCAATTCAAGAAATTATCTATATCACTTTGAAGTAAAAAACAGTCATTAATAGAATAAATATGCCTAAAAATTTTGCAATCATCTGCATAACATAGAAGATGTGAAAATTTAATGCATGTTTTTACCTCATGAATGTATACATTAAATAATAATGGTGCAAGAACACTGCCTTGAGGCACCCCAGTGAAGCAATAACATGGTAATGACAATTTACTATTAAACCTCACACAAGACATTCGATCCCTAAGAAAAGAGTCAAACCAATTAATTAATAATTTGAAAAAACCTAACTTACCAAGCTTCTGAAGAAGAATTTTATGATTAACTCTATCAAAAGCCTTGGACATATCAAAATAAACAACATCTAGCCTAGATTGATTCTCAATTGAATTTGAAATGTGATCAAAAATAGTTAGAAAATTTGTTTCAATGGACCTATTAGGCAAAAATCCATGCTGCTCTGGTGCCAAAACCTTAGAGACATCCAAGATAATTTTATTATATAAACATCTTTCAAAAATTCGAGCAACAGTGTGTAGAATTGAAATAGACCTATAGTCACTTACCAAATTTCTAGATCCTTTTTTAAAAATAGGAACAACTTTAGCAATTTTAAGGGATGTAGGAAAAGTACCATTTGCTAAAGAGCAATTAAAAATATGCAAAAGAGGAGAAGCAATGTATTCAGCACATCCTTTATAAATGAAAGCCGGAATATTGTCAAGGCTCACACTAGAATGTAATTTAAGCTGCTAATAGCAAAAATAACATCAGATTCAATAAATGAATCAAATGTTATCCTTTTTTCAACTAGATCATTATTTTCAGTTAAATCAGTAAAAGAATTAGATTGTTTAAAAAGCTCTGAGAAATAATGAGAAAAATAATCAGAGACTAGATTAGAATTATTAGTGTGTAATTTTTTTTTGTAATACCTAAATCCTTAACTAGAGATCAAAATTGCAAAGGATTATCAAAAATATGACTTTCAGTATTTTGTATAAATTTTTGAAAATCTCTATGATATATAACCTTTGACAATCTTCTGTAATTAATAAAATTGTTATAATAATTTAAGTTCTTAGTTTTCCAATATTTACGATGGTGAAATGATTTCCTTTTAATAATTTCTTTAAGAGAAACTGAAAACCAGAGAGGAAAATGGTTAGTTAAAAAAATTTTCTTAGGAATGTATTTGTCAATTAGTTCACTAAATGATTGTTCAAAAAAATCTACATCAGATGAAGAATACAAATTTTCCCAGTTAAAATTAGATAATTGTAAACAAAGACCCAAATAATTTCCTTTTTTGTAGTTTCATTTCATAATTTTAAAGGGACAGAGTCTATTAAATTTAATATTAATATAAAATTCTAAGGGAGGATGATGCAAATCAATGGAAAAAGGAAGAGAACAAGCAGTTAAACATTCAATTGTAGGAAAATTACTAAGAATGTAATCCAATGTGTGATCATTAAAATTGGTGTATTGATTAAATTGTTTTAAATTTAACAAATTGCAAAACCGAATCATTCTCAATGCTTTAGGCGAAGAAAAGACTGAATCTATGATAGTAGTACCTGAATATAAATCAGAAATATTAAAATCACCAGTAATAACTATATATTATTCGTATTTGATTAAAAAATCTTCAAGAATAGAAAGAAACTCATTAAACTCTAAAAAGGATAATGTTGGCTTTATGTAAATAGTACCCAAAAGAATCTTGACATTATTTTCCAAACATATTTCACACCATGTAGCTTCACAAGATGATGATGAAATAGGAATATACTTATGTATAAAATTACATTTAAAGGCAATGAGCATGCCTCCACCCCTTGAAGCAACATCAGAAGATCTATCTGTTCAAAGTACTTTATATCTATTGTCCATAAAAATATCATCTGAAATGTGTTGAGTAAGCCAAGTTTCTGAAATAAAAACAATTTCAAAAATTTCAGAACTAAAGAATTGCTTAATCTTTGCAGTCTTAGTTCTCATCCCACGAATGTTTATGTAAAAACAATAAAGTCCAAACATAATATCAAAAAATATATAATAACAAACAATAAACAAGAGAGAAAAAAAAATGTTAAAAAAGGATGATATCGACAAAAGAAATTAATCAGAAAGTATTAATGAACTAGCCAAAGAGCCATAAAAAATTTTTAATGCAGTACCACAAGGCCATAAATGATTTGAAATAAACTCCAAATGCTTATGTTTGGGAATTGAAACAAAAAAATTACTAATATTAGAATTAAACATATTAATCTTAATACATATGACTTTAACCTGAAGTTTATCTTACAAAAATCTCTATAAATCAGAAGATTTAGCATCTACTGCCAAATTTAAAAACAAATATTTATAATACTTATCATTATCCTTAATTAACAATGAACAGTTACTATTATTAGGACCTCTATAAAAAATTGGATCTTTAAACCTAAGTTTTTCATTATCTTTAAAAATATTTTGTGTAAAATTAGAAGAATAATTATTAAGTTTTTTATTAAAAAAATTATTTGAATTCAGTCTAAAATTATGGGGTAAACTATGCTGTTTGTTAAGCTGCCTAACTGATAATTTTCTATTAGAAAATTACTGAAAAGAGGTGTTAGAAGAATATATTGATGAAACAGAATTAGAAGGCCACCATTTATAAGATACATTAGAATTATTAGGACCTCTATAACAAATATGATTTATGTATATTTCTTTTACTTGTAAAAATATGCATTAACATTGAATTTCTTTAAAACTTAGTGATTAAATAATATTTTTTATAAAACACATTTCATTCATCATTTATTTATTTGTAATAAATAATAATGAGTCCCAAACATAAAAAGTTTATGATTCCTTATTAACAAGTTACAATCTTGTATTCTTTACCCTCACTCATATCTTTACTTTTAAACAATATAACCCATGTTATCTTCTTTAACAACAATTCTACATTTTAAATTTATTCATCATTTCATATTTTAAAATATTAGCCTTTACGATACCATTCAAGCAATATCGATAGTAAATACATGTAGATATACGGAATAAATCAGATTTTTAATTTAATAGCACTTCTATTAAATTACCATCATGGTCACAGTATATCATAAATAAGGTATGATTATTTTAGTTCACCTTTACCACTAAACATAATGTCCAAGCTATCTATTCAGCTCTATGGAACATTACAACTTCAACATACAAAAAATAACACTACGATGAACAAATACAAGTTATAGGGCTAAGTTATCTATACTTGCATAATAATCACTATCATCTATACTTATTCCAATATAAACACATCTTACCTAAAAATATGATCTTAGTTCTATTTAAGTTAATATCAAGCTTACATCACTAAATTCTATTCTTACAATCTTATAATAAATAAATTCATGTCTGAAATAACCATCTAACCAATCGATAAGAAAAGATTATTTTATCCCTTAGTAACTTTAAACATAAATACAAACAATCAGTATCGATATCCCAGTTTATTATTTTGATCACTTAAAATAAACATTAAATTCTGTTATAATAGAATCATATACTTATATTTCCCATATATTAAAATGTACTTATAATATCATTAAAAGTATGTATATTCTTTAACATGAATAAACAAATTATAAACTATGTGTATGTATTGTGTTTTTTATAATCATTTCACACATCCAAACTAAAATATACAATAAATAAATACATAGTAAAATGATCAGTACTTTTATAATTGTTACCATCAATAATACTTCTTCATAGTCGATTATTCCAGTAATATTTCTGGATCCCAAACTAAATAAAAACATTATTTAAATATCATTCATTCCATCTCATCATACTTTAAAATATTAAACTTTTTGTTTAAAAATTATTAAATACTTTTTTTTATAATAACTAATCTCTAGGTTAGTAAATAATTTAATGTTTTTATGTTCCTACCCTACTCCTATTTTATGAATAAACATAAATATGAAAGTTAGTAAAAAAAAAAAAAAAAAAAAAAATTAGACATATTTACGAAAAGAAACTCCTTCCAAAAAAATTCACTAAAAAGAATGTCTTTTTCTCCTGGTACACATTGTTGATTACACTTCTGATGCCAAAAACTATGCATGCTCTATTTCACATTGCAACACAAACAATTCAAAATGACTGTTCCACATTAAATATGGTAAGTTCATTTTTCACTTCACAAAATCCGAATTTATTTACTTAATTATTACTTTGCCTCCAAAATTTGAACTAGTTTATGAATTCCATGGCTATGTAAATACAGCATTAAAAGTACTTTTTATATTTTGTGCTCAAATAATTTCCACGTTCTTGTAACTTTTATCCATATTTTCTGATGTCTAAGTTTTCTGATACAGCATCAAAAAAACGGCGTTCCAAATTGGTTTTCACAATATAAATAAATTCCACAATAATTTTATAACCTGTGTATGTCCAGCCTACCTTAATTATTGATTTTTAATATTTTTTAAATATGATATAAATCATATCGGCAAATGATCTTAATTTTGATCTTTTTTTTTAAAAAAATTCCAGCTTGAATTATTTCAATATTTCTTTAGAAAGAAATATTTTAGCATTCCAAAATAATTGTTTGAACAAATTTAAAGGTTTTTTTCCCTTTAAAAGCATTTTTCATCATAATTTAAAATAAGTTTTCTTTTTTTATATAAAATATTTTATATCATTCCATTTTTGATGAAACTCTTATATTTCTCCGTAAAGTTTTTTTAATAAGATTCAGTTGTAAATTAACACGACTTATCAAAACAGGCAAAATTATATGCTTTACACGATAATAACACTTAAAATTTTCCCTCAATCCTTTTATATTTAGTGATGACTTCCCCATGTTTAAGTTGATGGCAAATTGGATAAAGTAGATTGGCAAGTAGGAAATATTTATTTTTTAGCCTTGCATATCTATATCATAACCTTATAACAAATTACTGTACTTTTAGAATTTTAAAAAATAATAAAATTGACTATTAAGGTATTAATCAATTTACTGAGGTTGTAAAAACCCTGATGATGGTATCACGGTATAATAGGATAACAGTGACCTTGGAATTCCTGCATAGCTCTTTTATATCTCTCCAAAATACAGGTTTTCATTGGTCAATTTCAACAATGCGTGCTTCATAATCCCGGGAATAGAATGGCAGATTAAATTTAAAACTAATAATAATTTATTAAATTTTTATTTTTATTATATTATTCAATTCTTAATTAATTTTCACATTTTATTTACACTCAATAAATACTTCAAAATAACTTTTAAAAATCATATTTTAATATTTATTACCATTTCTACCTTTATTTTAAACCTAACATATTTATTTTCAACACAAAACACAAATCTAATTTCATCTATTATATTTATGTTTTAAAACTTAAACTAATATTTATAACAGATGACATCATTTTATTTTCAAAAACAGGTGTGAATATTATATGTCACATGATTTATAAAATAAATAAGATGCTAATAATTTAAGGGAAACTAAAATAAATAATTTAATTTATAAAATATTACATAATCACTATTATAGCACAATTTTAAAATAATTATTTTAATATTATAAAATTGAATATACACTTTAATCACTACATTATCACTTTTAATTTAAAGATTTTAAAATGTAACTACTAAATATAATTATTATTATTGAATAATCGATTCATTTAACTTTAAAGCATTACTTTTAAAATTTACCCTAATTATTTATTTATAAGACTTATTAACTCAGTATTTCCTATGGCCAGTTCTCCCAATCATACGATCTTATAATGATTTTTAGCTAACAACTTTCTTACAAATACCAACACAATATTATACATCAATTATTTTACTTGCCTTAACTAAATTATTGAAAGATCATCAACACATAACATACATCATCTCTTGCTTAACTTTAAAATTTAAAATTTTCTAGTAAATTGTGAGAAATAATCCATTCTAACCTAAACAAAAGGGTACAATATATATATATATGTCATTAGAAATTCCTACAGTAAGTTAATTTATATACTCTTAATGTAAACATTAAAAGCATAAAGCTAAACTAGTCAATAAATAATCAATATTACCCCATATTCACAACACAACCAGACTAGCCAAAAAAATAAAACACAAATCACAACCAATGATTTCACTAGTACAAGCAGGATTCTCAAGTGTTAAGAACTACAAAATAATATAATATTTGAACCAAACATTACCCACATTTTCACATATCTTCCATACACCCTTAATATTAAAATAACTTAAATAAGTTAATTGCTTCAGAATAATAAATTTTTAATAATAAAGATTTTTTAAATCTTTTTTTATTTCATTTCTTTGAAGAAGACAAGCTTAGCTGTGTGTTTTTATGGATATATAAAGTAGAACTAAGATATTTATTTCTAGCCCTACTTATATGTGCCTTTATTCTTTCATTTAAACTCAAACTACTCTGATCTACATATGTGTTCTTACAAAAACAAGGGATAACATACACTACTCCAGGAATAGTCTTTCTATCAAAAATTATCTTTGTATTATTTAATATATAAAGAGCCTGCTACTAGCTCTAAACAAGCTTTTTTTTTGATAAATGCTACAAGAGAAAATACATGAAGCTTTTATCTATGATGGTCCCCATCCCCAGACTGGTTTCAAGCTATGGCTCTCATCAGTGAGGAGCTAGGACATAAGATTCAAAATATTAACTCAAAGCCAAGCATTTATCTAATTCTTAAATATTAAGAAAAAGATCCAAATCTTCAGACACCTACATGTCTTCAAACTCAGCTCTTTAACCAAATAAACTATATGAGCCTGAACTAAGTTCAGAGATCCCATATATTAGTAGGCTTAGCAATTTAATATAGCCAAAGCCCTAATAGCAAAATTATAATAGTAAAAATCAGTCATATATCACATGACCTATATAGCTTGTATTACAAATATGTAATATATAAAGAGCCTGCTACTAGCTCTAAACAAGCTTTTTTTTTTTGATAAATGCTACAAGAGAAAATACATGAAGCTTTTATCTATGAAGATTTGGATCTTTTTCTTAATATTTAAGAATTAGATAAATGCTTGGCTTGAGTTAATATTTTGAATCTTATGTCCTAGCTCCTCACTGATGAGAGCCATAGCTCGAAACCGGTCTGGGGATGGGGACCATCATAGATAAAAGCTTCATGTATTTTCTCTTGTAGCATTTATCAAAAAAAAAAAGCTTGTTTAGAGCTAGTAGCAGGCTCTTTATATATTACATATTGGTAATACAAGCTATATAGGTCATGTGATATATGACTGATTTTTACTATTTGTATTATTTAATAATTATTTAAACTAATACCCCTTTTCCAAACAATTTTCTTATTTCCAAACAAATTACTGTTTTTACATACAGTTTTATAAACAGCCATTTAAATGGTAAAGAAATAAAATCATATTTTTCTTTATTTTTTATATCATTACAAATATTATTGCTATTAAATAAAATATTTTTAAAAAATTTATCAGAGTAGCCAACACTTAAATAATCTTTATAAAATTGACTTTTTTGAAACAAATCTATCCCATTAAAATTATATAATCTCTTATTTCTGTTACAATATTTTTTTAAAACAGCTAGTTTATTAGATACAGATTGATAACTATCATAGCTAATTATAGACCTTAACTCTTTCCTCTTAACATCATGACAACATACCAAACAATTTTTACAATTTTTACATTTCTAATCACCAATAGATCAAAAAAATTTAATTCAACAAAATCCCCCCCCCCCCCATTCTACCACATTTTATAGAAGAGTCAAAACAATTAAACTCATTTACCAACTCTTTTAATTTGTTATTCTCAATTACAAACAAACAGTCATCCACATATCTAACAAATAACTTTAAATATGAACAATCCTTCTTAATAATAATTTCCTCTTCCAAATAATTAACATAAACTGAACAAATTAAAGGAGAAAATAATATAACCTATTTTTAATCCTCAGACTAAAAGTTTGTAGCCAAACCAATGCCTGCTTCCAGATATATAGTCACAACCAATGCAATATGAAGATGCTAGCATAAAATCACGCTGACAGGAATGTGCATCTGACAGCATGATATTATTTGAAGGATATGATTCTTGACTAGTACAGGAATGTGCATCTGACTGATGAAGAAATCATGTATATAAATTAATTAAAGAGTGCTACGTATGGGGGAGAGCGGTCTTTCTGCCAATTTATAAATCCCTGTCCATAGAGCTAGAATGGGTCAATGGTGCAGGCAATACATCTGCGACCATTGCAATGATATGACTGCCTTTTTGGGGTCATGCATTCAGTTGGTCAAGTTGCCCTGTATGCTAAACATGCTTCACATTACAATGATATAAACACCCATATATCCCTCCACAAGCATCATCCTAACTATGAAACAAATAGCCTGAAACTAACCCATTAAAATAAACATAAATGAATTTAAACATAATTATTAATTTTTATCCTTACAGCTATCTATACCCAACTTTAATTTGATACATTTTAATTAACACTTAACACAAAAAATGAGAAATGGAAATGATTGCTTAAACATATGCATAAAAAATATTAATAATTGATTTTGAATTTTTTTAGGTCAGATAATTGGTATTATTTTCAGTTATTAATTGCAATTTTAGAAAAGTTCTTATTAGATAGACACATGAGTTCATACTTTATGGATTGAGCAGATTTAGAAGTCCATCTTCGTGATCATTTTCATAGATTTTGTCCTTCTTTGAAAGTAAACCACTACTTGCCATGCATTTGGTCAGGAACTGTCATCCAGAGGCCTCAGCTGGTTGTCTGAAAATTTAATTTATTACAGTCTTTTACATCGTAAAATCTGCAATACAGCCAGTTATAATGATATATTCATAGTCAGCTCTAAGATAACAATTATAATAATCATTTGGCTTTTATATTTTTATTAGCCTCTTATCATTTAATTTTCGGATTCAATGAGCAAGACGTCACTAATCCTCTGGTGTTTCAATTACGGTCGGTGCTGTCATTTCGTGCTTGCATTGGTCATTTAATTTTTTTTTCTCTTACCATTTAATTTATTTCAAGTGCCCCAAGGGCTAGTTTGCTTTAGAACAATCATTTAATTAATAAAACAATCATTTCCATTTTCTAACATGATAGAAATCAACATTATTTCTATTTTCAAAAATATCAAATCTTTATATCTTTACTTTTTTTACAAAAAAATACTTTCAAATGCTTTTATTTTTAAAAGTTTTCAAAGTTTCCCATCGGTGCGATCTATATATACGTTACACAACTTTTAATTTTCAGTTTTTAAGTTAAGTTTTTTTTTTCTCTTTTTAATAAATCAATTTTTATTCATGATCTTTTTACTTTAATTTTAAAATAATGTAAGGGCATATTTTATACCATTACAGTATACTGATTATAAATAAATATCTGTCTAAAGCTGCTAATGTTAGATGTGATTAAACAAGTCTATATCCCATATAAATTAAGCTTGAATGTGCAAATCATGTATAATTATTGGGTTTTATTCTGCATTTTTTGATTTGTAATATTTTTTTCTACCTTTGATGGATGAAAATTGTATGTTTTTTTTTCATATTGTATTTTAAGTTGCAATTTAGTATTTGTCTCTAGACAAAAGGCCACTTGCAAACATAGAATTGAGTTCTTGTTTTAAAATAAATTTATTAAACATAGTAACATAGTAATATACAGTTAAACTTTATAAAAAATTATATAGCATTCAGAATGAAACTTGAAAAGGTCAATGCAGAGAAAAAGATATCTTAATAAGATTAAAAGAAAAACGAAACTTTCATCAAATATCATCATATAGACTCACAGTTAATATAACTAATGCTTAATCCTTGCCCTAATAATTTTTTCTATCTAATTCGGAATATCTGGATTGATAACTTTTGTTTAATTTTAAAAATCATTGAAAGTAGACATCACTACGGCACAATGCACGAATACTTAAAAATATATAATTGTAAGAATGAAAATTATAAGAAATCTCGTCTCTCATGTTATACTTTTTTTTTTTTAAAGATTGGCGACTAACTATTTTAAAATGCTTTAATTTTTTTTTTAATATTCTGATTTAATCAAAAGTTTTTTTTACTTATAAACAATAGTCATATTAAATTTTAAGAATTAAAATTGATTTAGATGTCACTAGTTGTTAAAATTACAAATTGTCGTGGTTGTATTCTCTTACCGCGTTATTTTTGAATTTGCAAGTAAATAGGACGTATGCTTAATTTGCTTGAAATGAGAAAATATCTTTTTAAAATTTCCAGGTAGTGAACACTCTGATCAAGGAATTTGAAAATGCAATACGTTTTTTTGCCAATTAAAGCACTATTTACTTCAGCTCACGTACAACAAAAAATTACAAATGCAATTTACTTACACATCGAAAACCTATAGTGTGGTTATATATTTTTGGTTTTGCTGTTAATCCATATGCAAATAAATTAAAGTTAACTTCAGTAAGAAACAAAACATTTTATTATTAGCAATCTATAAAACTTGTTATTGATACAATATATACTTAAATTTTTAATTTAAAGAAATGCATAAGTACCATTTTTCCAGTATCGTCTTTGATCTTAACGACTTTTTCCTTTTGTAATCAACCTTTTGTAATAAGATTTCATCATAAAATTTTCTAAAAACTCAACTGTAATCAAGTACTTCTCAGGCATCTTTTATAATCCTTGCTATTCTTCTCCAACAAAAAAGTTGAAAAGTATTACTATTTTTTATTCGTATTCTTCAATATTCGGTTTTTACATTAATAAAAAATCATAACAAATATCACTCGGAGAACACTTGTGTTCGTATCCCTATATCTAGATATCACCTCCTGTTTTTCTAAGTATTAATCTTTAGAGCAGATATCTCCAAACTTTTTTGCCCTGTGAACCAACTTTCCGAATTATTTTTTTGATGTAGACACCCTGCCTACCTAATATTAAATTTCCTTAAACTTTATATCATCAAATATGTTTTTCATAGCTGACATAGTGCTGTTCACTTTGATAGGGTTTTGTAAAAAAAGAAAACGAACTTAACTTTTTTTATTCAGATCTTTATTGAAACAATTACATTAAAAATCTTATTTTTATGTGAAATCAAACAAAATTAAATGTTAATAGCTCAAAATAAAAAAAGGCTAAATTAAAATTCCCTTTAAAATTTAGCACAAAACTGTAAATATTTGGATTTTGGACAAAAATCAGAATTTAGTAACAAAACCATAAAATAAAACTAAGGGTCAAAACTAAAAATACAATAATTAATGGTGTTAATGGGAGGGATAAACTTGATGCTCTGATAGCAATTGCTTAATATTTGGAATCAAAATGACTGAGGTATAGCCTTAAATCTCCTTGCTGGGTTATTTGCATACAATTTCTTTTTTTTTTGTTGGCAGATTAGTTACTGCACTAAAACCCCTTTACACAAGATATGATGATGGAAAAGCTATCAAAAATGTTTTTGCGATATTCCGTAATACAGTATAAGTAACAGCTACATTTTTTTGAAGCCAGAACTGCTGATATACCTTTTTGAACTGCACTTTAAGTTCTTCATTAATGCTTATTTTGATATATACAATTCTTCAATTATACCATATGGATCAATAATCCAGTGTGATGTTTCTATAATTAAAACATCAAATCTGGTTTTAAAGTCTGAGTTGAGGGCATTTAAATGTTGAACACATGCCAAAATGTCATCATCCTAAATGTTTGTCAATGATAAGTTGTGGAACTGTGAAAATTCACACCTTCCAATGTTTTCTTTGAATAGTATGTTTATTCTGGCAAAAAAAGCTGAAATTATGAACTTTGTCATTAAATTTCAGCTGCCTTCTTGTAATTAATCTCATTAAATATAGCAAATAAATCTGTTAAATAAGCAATATCTGGTTTCCATTTTATTAAATTTTCTGTCAAAATAGGATCTTTATCATCCAAACACTCTAAAATGGATTCAAGAAGTAAAAAAAATCTTTTCAAACATAAGCCTTTTGAGAGTCAGTATACTTTAGTGTGAAGAAGTAATCAAGGAAAGTCTTCATCATTTTCTTCACACAACTGCTCAAACAACCTAGAATTTAACACATTGCTATAAATCTTGGCACATAGATTTTTTAGCTTCTAAGTGTTGTCAGTAAATGATGCAGTGAATTGCAAATATACCAGGTACTTTTTGTTTTAAAAAGCTTATAAAACCATGATAACAACAAATGTGGCTGGTACACACCCTGCTGCTACTGATATTATATTTGTTAAGGGGGTTGCTTTTTCCATAAAATAGTCCTTTAAAACATTAAATATTGATTTGTCTTTAGTATCTGTTGTCAAAGTTATCACAAAAAGCAATTCTTGATAGATTTTTTGCTCCATGACAAAACAAACATATGCTATTAATAGTGTTTCATTACCAGTTAAAGTTGACTTGTTGACTTGAAGGGAAAATGGTTTGTTTTTAGATAATTACACAAGAAGCTTTCCACATCATGACTCTTTGAACTATATGTAATGTATCCTCCCTATGAGAGAAACAACAGGGACAAACAACATACAATAAATTACTAAAGTGAATTAGCTTAGTTTCGCAAATAAACAACCAATACAAAAATTACTAACTACTAAGATTTATTTAGTCAATTGAATTAAATGTTTACACTAGTTTAACTCTACATAGAGCCCTGAAGGCACATCAAATAATAAAAGATCGGGAGGATCCATTATATTTACTCTAGTCCAACTTTTGAACCTTCAGATCCGATAATCTGGGTTTTTCTTCCTCATAGATCCTGATCAGCAATTAAAAGTCTTAGCTCTGATCTCAATCAGGAAACAACAGCAAAAGAACGCATGCCCCTCTCCTACACAGTTTATATAGTTCTGCCTGTTTTCTTAGCAGTTCCTTTTAATCTCTGCTTCTCGTTGAATTAGACATGCCTCTTTATCTCTGTACTTATCTTTTCCAATTACCATATTATTGTCTTTCACAATGTTATAATTACTTCCATTCTACATATTATTAAAGTTTGAATTTCTAAATATTTCTATTTTCACACATTTAAGTTTAACACACACACACACATATATATATACTTCTGGAGTAATATTTACAAAAGTTATATTTATTTCATCATTAAACACAACACTTCCTCTCCTCACTCCAGAAGTAGATTGTTTTTCCCACAAACATAGTTGTTTAAATGGAGAGGCTTTCTTTTATTGTATATGGGTCTAGGCGAGTTTTCTTTTCCTGCTGTCTGTTGAAAATCGCTCTCTTCTTTTTCATTTCCACCTAGCGTGTCTTCTGGTAATTCCTGCTCTGTGTTATCACTCATTTCCTGTGGTTGTAGTTGCTCAAACATATCCATGTGCCTCTCTTCTGGTTCCCTTTTACGTATGTGATTCACATGCCATTTATATTTTAATCCATTATGTCCTGTAATTTCATATATTTGCTGCGATATTACTTTTCTCAATTGTTCCTTTTACCCACACTTTATGAATAATGTCTCTTATCCATACTGGATCACCTATTCCAAACAATTTTCAAGCTGTTACTTTGCAGATGATTTTTTGGGCAGTGGGACGCAAAATATCTAGCTTAATTCTTAATTTTCACCCACATAGTAGTTCTGCTGGTGATTTCCCTGTCACTGTTGATGGTGTTGAATGCTGGTTTAACATATATTCCCATAAAGTTTGTTGTATATTCACATTTTTATTTTATTTAAACATTTTTTAAATTGTCCTACAGCATTCTCTGCTAATCCGTTTGATTCAAGGTGATACAGTGGTGCATACATATGTTTGATTCCACAACTATCAATAAATTTATTCACCTCTTTGCTTACAAATCCTGTGGCATTGTCTGATATTATCACTTCCAGAAATCCATGTATATAAAATATTGTCTTTAAACAGTTATAGTTTCCTGTGCACTTGTATTCTTTACCAGGTGGCACTCTATTCACTTCGAGTATGCATCCATCACAATGATCATTATTTTTCCATCAATCAGTCCTGCATGATCTATATGTAGACATTCCCATGGTTTAATTGCTTTCAGCCAAGGTAAATACTGTTTAGCTGGAAATGAGGCTTCCGAATGACATGGGGAACATTTTTTAAAGAATTTTTCGATATCATTATTTATTTGAGGCCACCAGACATAACTATATGCTAAAGCTTTTGCATGCACTATGTCCTGGTGACCTTGGTGAAGTAAACTTAATACCTTATCTCTACCTACTGTCCCTCATCACTATGCACCCCCTACACATCGATAAGTTTTCTCTATTAACCCAAACCCCCATTGCTAATTTTTTTGGTTTGCATTTGGGCCAACCTTTCTTAATCCAGGTTGTCAAAACATGATAGCCTTTATCTTCATTAGTCCACCACTTAACAGCTCACTATGTACATCCTCAGAATTCATGTTATCAATTTTATATATTGCCATTTTACTGGTCTCTTCAACCTTGTTAAAGTGCAAGCTTGCTCTATTATTGCCTCATAAGCCATTCCCTTTTTAATAGCCTGTTCTTATGACAAATCAGCTTCAGTTAATAATGTTTGTCATAGCCTTTCATCTGCCATCCCCATAATAACTGGTCAAGTAAAACCTGTTCTGCAAAATCTCCATAGTCACAATTTTTAGCTAACTGCCTTAAAGCTATAATATAATTCTTTATTATTTTTTTTTTTTTGGCTTGTTTATAATTTCTGAGATCTAATCTGGTAATGTGTTTAGAGGGTCTCGGACTAAAATAGTCCATTAATTTTTTAATTAATTCTTCAAAACATACTTCATCCATTATCAGCCCGTCACCCAATTTATTCACAATTTCAATAAGTTTGCATCCTGTTAAACACAATAGTGCAACCACTTTTTTGTTATTGTCCACTATTATGTTTAGCTTAAAAAAATTCTCTAACTGCATAATGTATAAAGGCCATTCCTGCGGGTTTTCTATCCCAAACTCCGTAATATTGCTTGGTCCTAATAACATTTTACAACTTTAGTATTCTCAGCTGTACTTGTAAAAAATCTCTCTCTATATATATATATACCTTCTCACTCACACATAGTTTATATGTGGCTGTCAACTGTGCCAAATTGTAATGTATCTGCCCCATGAAAGAAACAACAGGGACAAACAACATACATAAATTGCTAAAGTGAATTAGCTTAGTTTCACAAATAGACAACCAATACAAAAATTACTAACTACTAAGATTTATTTAGTCAATTGAATTAAATGTTTAGATTAGTTTAACTTAACCCTACATAGAGCCCTAAAGATGTATCAAATAATAAATGATCAGGAGGATCCATTATATTTACCCTAGTCAGACTTTTGAACCTTCAGATCCGATAATCTGGGTTTTTCTCCCTCGTAGGTCCTGATCAGCAATTAAAAGTCTTAGCTCTGATCTCAATCAGGAAACAACAGCAAAAGAATGCATGCCTCTCTCCTACCCAGTTTATATAGTCCCGCCTCTTTTCTTATCAGTTTCTTTTAATCTCTGCTTCTTGTTTAATTAAACATGCCTCTTTATCTCTGTACTTATCTTTTCCAATTACCGTATTATTGTCTTTCACCATGTTATAATTATTTCCATTCTACATATTATTAAAGTTTGAATTTCTAAATATTTCTATTTACACAAATTTAAGTTTAACATATATATATACACACACACACACACTTCTGGGGTAATACTTACAAAAGTTATATTTATTTCACTGTTAAACACAACACTATGTTGTTGCTCAAAGAAATTTTTTGATTATATCATTTTCAGATTTATGTAAAACAGTTTTTAAAACCTCCTCAACAGCTGGCAAAATCGGCTGTTCCTGATTTTGCTATAAGCAATTAAATATTGTAAGATGCCAGTAAACCATCATTGTCTCTTTTTGACCTTGAAACAAACATCCTGTATTTTCTTTCAGTGTTTTAATGTATATCAAATCTTTACCTGTTTTATCAGATGATCCTCCAGCTTAAATGGTTTCATAGCATCATTGTTTTAAACTTTGTTGCACAAAAAAAAAACACATGGGAAAATGCTTGTCTGACAGACATGGAATAAAACTGAACTTCAAATAATAAATGCTACACAGCCTATATTTTTTTAGCCTCTCCCATGTTGAGTAGAAGATAGCTGTTGACAGAAAACAAGCTATTTAAGTCTCATAAGATAAAAAATTTTAAATTAATTGACTGGAGTAAGACTCTATTGAGGCATCTACATTAAAACTAAGTATAATGAAAATTGAAAAAGTATCTGAAGAATTCCTACTTCTTTAACACAAAATCTTTAAAAAACATCTACACAAACAAAAACAAACCTTAAAAAGTAGAAAGTAATTACTTTTTACTATATCTGAAGTATTGACTATTTCTTTGTTTGGATATTTAATTTTTTGGTCGAGCATGCAATTAGAGTTTTTGGTTATATGTTTCAGCAGCTATTATCTTTATTTGAAATATTTAACTAAAAAATGTGGCCAAGATTGCAATCTGGATGACTAACTCACTAAGTCTTTGTACTTACTTTCTTAGATACACCTAAACAAGATGATTTTGATTCACTTTGATTTGCATCTATAAAGTTAATATTTTTCAATCACTTCTCAAAATTCAGAATAGAAATAATCAATGTTTGATTCTAACACTCCTATTTATCATTGCCTAATTTAACATGTCCATGCAAAAGTTTTGGTCCGAACAAGTCTAAACAAACTTTATTCACTGTATGTAGTTGCTCAATGTGATGCTGGTATGAAAACTTGTAGAAACTTGTATGTAATCATAGAATACTAGATAGCAGATACCTAAATAATCTTGTGAACCAATAATTATTTGATTTTGTCATATTTTAACAATACGCATGGAAAATTAGGTTTCAATATCAACAAGAACTAACATGATAATTCAAAAATTTATAATTTTCAATAAAAAACATTGTAAAACTACTATCTTTATTTTTAGAAGTTATATTGTAATTTTTGTAATTTGCAAAAATTATAATAACAAAATCCAAAGAGTTCAGTGCGACTGCCTTGCACTTGCAGGCAATTGCCCAGGTTGCGGGTTCGCATCCCGGCCGATGCTATGACACTTTAAAAAAAAAATCCAAAACTTATTATTTCAAGTTTAAAATATCTACTTAAAAGTTTAGGAAACATATGAAATAATGATTTTGGTAGGTGGACCATCATTTATATATCATGGACCCCCAATTTTTTTTATCATTGGCATGGAGCCTTAAAAGAAATTGACTCTGAGAGGCGATATCAACCACTTTGAAAATGAGTGCTTTAGAGTAACTAAGCAATCTAAATACCATTGCAACATTAAGATAAATAATTTTAGAATTTAATAATGATCTTGATCTATTATTTTATGTAACAAAGCTTTAATCATGGCAAAAAAATAGTCAGTTATTTTTTATAATCTACAAAACTAATACAAAACACTTTCTACTCCTTAATGTTTTACATAACTATTTTTCATATTTGAATATGATCTTTAGTGTTACAATCACTTTTAAATCTAACTTATTCTTTAATTCACTTAAATGCAAAATTCTCTACAGATGTATTTTAATTATTTAACTATAAATGTTTCTTTTGTCTTTTCCTAGCAGATATTTGGGTTATAGTTTTAACATTTTATTTTAGCACTAATCCTTTATTTTATATTATAAATCAATAAATTGGACAATTTATTATTAGAAATATAAATTTACAAATAAAAACAACTATAAAAATTACATTTAAACCTTGAAAATATATATATATATAATTGATATATGTAATTTAATTAATAACTTTTTATTGGATTATTATCATATATCTGATACAAAATAAATTAATAAAATACATATTAGCCATTTTGATTTCTGGCATTTTCTTTTGTTGCACCTGGTGAGAGTTTTTGAAAATGTTCAATTTTCACTTCATTAAGTTAGACTTGATTTTTATTTTTAATTTGTGAATAAAATCCTAAAAATCACATATTTAAAAACACCCTATAAATAAGAGCAATGTACCATAAACACATCAACTAAATTAATGTAAACACTCTTACAGAAAATGAAAAATTTATCTTTCATTTTAATTTTTGTTTTCAATGCACATTAACAAGTTAGATTTATGATAAATATATAAAATTCTGCTTAGATTTTAACACCAGGTTAATTATGACAGACAATAATATAATAAATATTGTAGTTTTCTTTCTTTGCATTACATTCTATTTCTAAAAATAAAAGATGAATAAATAAATTTCTAGTTTACATGTGCTTTTTTTTTGTTTTAAATAATGATCAACCAATTAGTATGTAAATATAATTAAAAATATTTTATAAACAAGCAAACAATCATATTTGATTTATTCTAAACTTTTCACATGAAACTAGATCAGAAGTAATGAAATGCCTTCTGGGCATTTTCATATGTCATAAACAATAGAGAAATATCTTAAATCTAAGCACTGTCTGTAACATTCTCATCTCTTCACAATTTTTTTAATTTAAATTTTAATAAAATCCATACCACAGAAAAAAATATTTTTTTAAAAAAAAACCTATATTAAAATCATTTAGTAAAAACTCCAGTGCAAAGCAAAAAAAATACTATGCTTTTTGGTAGTAAACAATTCATGTTTTAATAAAACTCAAAGTTATTAAATTAATTTCATTTCATTTCTAAAATCTAAACAAATTATTATTTCATTATAAAGCAATAAAATTTTATTCTAAAATTTAAAATTACTTTTATAATTATTAAAATATAAAATTCCATACCCTTAATAGATAAATTATATTTTTTTAAAAAAATAAGTAGGCTCAAGCAGTAATTGTTTACTGTTACTGCTACTGCTACCACTACTGCTACTACTAGTAGTAATAGTAGTCAAACTCTCAAATGCAAATAACTGGTTTCTTTCTCTGAAGATAATATTCTGATAAAGAAATGCAGATTTTTTTTTACTGATGTTCAAAATGCTTTTAAACATACTGAATAAATAAAAATTATCATGAGAAATTTTAACAGAATAATTAAAAAGTATTGAAAAATAAAAATGTAATAATAAATTTATTTATGAAGTGGAAAATGAACTGAGAAAACAACCTGATATTAAATGACAAGAGAAGTAAAATTTGAAAAGAAAAAACATTAAATATTAGACTTTTTATTTTTTCATAGAGTAAATTATTAAAAATATTATCCTAATGACTTGATATCAGTTAAGATGTTTAAAAATATTATGACTCACAAAGAAGGTTTTTCTTTAAGATTTATTTTTGATTTTACAGGTAGTGTTGTAGAGGACAATTCTAGGTTCTTGAATAATTTTTTAAAACAATTTGTTGATTTTGGTCATTACACAGTTTTTCTCTTTTCTTTTTTTTTTTGAGATTTTTGATAAAATTAATAATTTTAAATAGAAAATTATTGGGTATTTGGTAGTTTGGATATTGAGAATATGTATCAATCTTTTAATAGATTAAGCAGTACTGATTTTCTTATATCTGTGTTTGTTAAACATGGATCTTTGTCAAAAAATAAAATGTTATTAAAGATTTACTTTTATTATTAAAGGATTCTAGGTATTTTACTTATTATGGTAATTTTTATAAGACTAAGGAAGGGTGGATAATAGGTTATATTTCTCCTTTAATTTTTTTTACTTTATATTAATTATTTGGAAGAGGAAATTATTATTTTAAAAAGTTGTTTATATTTGAAGTTATTTGTTAGATATGTGGATGCTTGTTTGTTTGTAGTTGAGAATGATAAATTGAAAGAGTTGGTAAATGAGTTTGTTTTGATCCTTCTATAAAATATGTTGTAGAAGGAGGGGTTGGATTTTGTTAATAAAAGTGTTCAGATCTATTGGTGATTAGAAATGTAAAGAATAATTGTTTGGTATATAGTCATTATGTTAAGAATAAAAAGTTAAGGTCTATAATTAAATCTGATAGCTATCAATCTGTATCTCATAAAGTAGCTGCTTTAAGAAATTATTGTTACAGAAATGAAAAGAATGTCTATATATACTTCAACAAAAATCAATAAACTAAATACTAACTGTGATAAAACATAGTTTCTGAAGCTTTAAACATAAAATTACAAATATAAAGCTAAGCGCTTTCGGGGGACTTAAGCCTCCAGTTTGTATTTGGTTTGTTATAGAAATAAGAGATTAAATAATCCTAGTGGAATAGCTTTGTTTCAAGAAGGTCACTTTTATAAAAATTATTTGAGCGTTGGCTATTATGACAAATTTATTAAAAGTATTTTATTTAATAGTAATATTTGTAATGATATAAAGGATAAAAAAAAAATGATTTTATTTCTTTGCCATTTAAATTGTCTTGTTATAAAATTGTATGTAAAAATAGTAATTTGTTTGGAAATAAGTAAATTGCTTTAAAAAGGGGTATTATTTTGAATAATTTATTAAATAATACAAATGAAATTTTTGAAGTAGTGTATATTATCCCTTGTTTTTGTAGAGAAGGTATATATAGGTCAGAAATAATATATAAAAATAGGGTTAGAAATAAATATTTAGTTCTGCTTTGTATATTGATGAAAAAAATACAGGCCACACTATTAATTTTGATGAAGCTAAGGTCATCTTCTTTGAAAGAAATGAAATAAAAAGAAAAATTAAAGAATCTTCATTATTAAACATTTATGATTCTGAAGCAATTAACATATTTAAAAGTTATTTTAATATTAAAGGTGTATGGGAAGTAAGTGGAATTGTGGGTAATGTTTAGCTTAAATATGTTATTTTGCAATCTTTTACACTGAGGTGTCTGCTTGTAGCAGTAGATTTTACTTTCATGGCCAATCTGGTTGAGTTGTAAATTTGAGTATTTTTTTATTATATATATATATGCAAAGAAATCAAATCATATATCACATGACCTAATTTAACAAGCTTGTATTACAAATATTATACACCTGAGTCTCATTTTATGTGATAGATAGGTTCCTCAGAAAACACGCGCAAACGAAATCGCGCAAAAGTAGACGTAACTTACCTTGAAAAAGGGGGGATACGGACTGAGATTTTTCAAAAATTGCGTAAAAGCAAAGCACCAACGTAAAATTACTTTAAAATTCGTGCAAAAAAAAAAAAGGAAATAAAATATGACTAATAAAAAATTTCAAATTTGAAAAAAATTGATACAAGACAAAGTTTTTTTAACTATAATATTTAATTTTATTCAAAATAATATATTTTTATGCATAATTTACAGTAATTTACATTTTTTTATACACGTTTTAATTATTATCGTGATTTGCCGATAAACAGGTTCGTTTGCAAACTCGTAAAAAAATCAGATTCTTCACATGAGAAAATACAACTAGCGCCAACGTCACTCTCATGTTGTTAATGGTTTTCTGATGACAACGTAATTAGTAATTAATCTAACAACTAAAAATTAAATTCTTATTTTGTCTTTAATTTTTTAATTTTTAATTTTAATTGTGCTCACTGCTATTACTGATTAAGAATAAACTTGCTGACACTAAGTGATTAATAATTGATTACGCTCTTTTTTAAAAAGTAAAAACAGAATGTGATTTAAAATGCAAAATTAACACGCACAATGTTTGAACAAATTTACATTATAATCTTGTAAAATTTAATGTGTGTATACATAAAATGTGGAAATCATGATTTTAATTTCATTATTGCATAAAATCTTACTATTATAAAGCACTGAAAATATTAAAATTACTAAGATGAAAGTCGAATTCCAATAATGTGCTATTGCTTTTATTATTTAAAGTAATAGCACATTATCGGAGTTCGACTTCCGGTGAAACATGGAATTGTGTAACTTCAAAATTGTGTTAAATAAGTCTGCGTAAAAAGAGATCCAGGTGTATAATGTGCTTGCAAATAGCTATTAACAAGCTTTTCAGCATATCCCCAATCCCAGACCAGTTTCTGCATCTGTCTTCTTCAGTGAAGTGCTAGGATATTTAAGCATTAGATTTAAAATACCAGGTCAAGCCCAGTACTTTATCTAATGATTAACTATTAAGTAGAAAATCTGAAATTACATTTTTAATACAAGTTTGTTGAATTAAGTCATGTGATATATGAATTGCTTTCTTTGCAATTATATTTTTTCCTATTAAGGCTTTGGTGATTTTATATTGCTAAAACTATTAATATATGGTGTATCTGAACTTAGTTCAGTCCCATATGGCTAGTTAAGTTAGATTTAAAGACATATGGATATCTGAAAATTTCAAATTTTCTATTTAATAGTTAACTATTAAATAAAGTTCTGGGCTTGACCTGATATTTTAAATCTAATGCTTGAATATCCTAGCATCTCACTGAGAAAGACAGAAGCAGAAAACAGTTGGATATTCTGAAACGCTTGGTAAGAGCTATTGGCATTGCAACTAAATAAAAAAAGGAAGCCATTGTAACTAAATACAATAAATATCGTGAAATTATCTGTATATATCAAAATAGATACTTCCAACAAGAAAGATCCCCTTTTGTCTTCTCCATATATATAAAACACTGTTCAGGGTTGTGAAGAAATAATTCGTAGCTGCACACTGGCGTTATTTGTAACTAATTAAAAATATCAATAAATAAATATATCAAGATTGGGAAAAGGAAATCAAACTCTTATTTCTCTTTTATTCAGTTTTACTTATGTGTATATGTTTTATCTGGGCACCACTAGGCTGTCTAAACTTAGATAAAGTTATATCATATGCCCATTTATAGGTGTACTTGGTTTGAACCCAATTCATACATTATTTATAACACATGCACTTGTATGAAAGGAAAACAGTCTTAAACTTTAGTTGTGTAAATAAAATTATCAGACAAATTATTACTTAAGATTTAACATCATAAATTCACACTTAATATTCTCATAAGTGTTACTAGCTCTGTTTAAATACTATAGATTTATCAGATGCTTCGATGGTAGTCATGTCTCTTGCTGATGGCTCATAAATAAACATAGTGAGAACCATTATTTATATAAGGCCATTAAACACATTTATCTAGTCTATTCATTAATAATTATATAATGATGATGATGATCTTTCCATCCACAGCTTTACAATTAACTCACAACAAATCATATTTACTACCAATTTATAATTACTTAAAATATATTTTAACAACTGAAATCCTACAATGATGATGATGATCATAACTAATCTCACAAGACAATGATTAACTCTTAAGAAATATATACACCTCTTTTAATAAAAACAAATTAACATTTATTACTGACAGATAGAAAATTTACATAATTAATAATGTAATATATAGGGTATATGAGCACAGACTTTCACATGACCCACCACTCACCACACTATCTCATAACACTGATACACTTGAACCCATATATGTTGAAAAGATAAATAATCACCAATATATGTATTTCATGCTAAGCCAGCAATCATCAATTGGTCCAGATTACCATCTCTACACAAATATGCTATAAGTGCTCAGATATATATCAAGATAGCCAAACCTTATACTTTAATGGATAGGCTTCAATCTACTCCACACTCCAACTCTTTAACCGCCCATACAATTAAAAATCTGATGATGGAATGCTCAAAGGCCACCCTGAGGCCGAGATTTTTGTCACACCCATGTTGACCTAAGGCCAATCTGACTCCTCATGTACAGGACATAATCCATTTAATACATATACAAGGGATGGGCAGAGATCTCTATTATGAAATAAGTGCAACACACAGGCTTATTATATACCTGTAATATATAGGGTATATGAGCACAGACTTTCACATGACCCACCACTCACCACACTATCTCATAACACTGATACACTTGAACACATATATGTCAAAAAGATAAATAATCACCAATATGCATATTTCATGCTAAACCAGCAATCATCAGTTGGTCCAGATTACCATATATGCTATAAGTGCTCAGATATATATTAAGATAGCCAAAACTTATACTTTAATGGACAGGCTTCAATCTACTCCACACTCCAACTCTTCAACCATCCATCCAATTGAAAATCTGCTCAAAGGCCACCCTGAGGCTGAGATTCTTATCACACCCTATATATTACATATATAAACACAGGTATATAATAAGCCTGTGTGTTTCACTTATAATTAATAATGATAAATTGTTTACGTTTAAATAAGAATAATATAATAATACCAAAGGTCTCCCCCCTTTCCCTTAATGAAAACTAAACTCCATATTCATATCATATAGAATGATGTGTTTGTCTAGCAGGTGAATAAAAGTCTCATACCCTGGAAACATTTAAAATTTTAAAAAAATAAACACTCGATCCATGCACATCCTCACTTATTGCATATAACATATATTTTTATATTCATAAATTTAAACATATCAAACAAGAAATAAGTTGAAAAAAGTTAATTAGATCTTAGAGATAAGAACATCGGCTTCAAATTACCTATCTTACTTTTCACTAATCTAGGTCATTAATTATCTTAAAATCTATCTCTCCTAATGTTAAAATTTCTACCAATTTTTAACATTCATGCTCAACAAATATACATGTAAATATAATTATATTACTAGGTGTGTGTATGTATCAATTCCCATTATGAATAAAAACTGTATTTACCTTTACATACAATATAAACTAACATATTACATAATACTTGAATCAATACACAATAAACACATTTTATAAAAATAAAATAACACATAAATAGTTACATGTAAGGATACTCTAAGAATGCATAATACATTAATAGAGCAATATTTATTATTATTGAAAATCTCTAATAATTCATTTTCATTTTAGAATTTAAAGCAAGATAAATGGATTTATTATTAAAAAGATTTGTTAATAGTCACTGATAAAAAAAAAATTAAAATTGATATTACCAGTTCTTCTTTTATTGTTGATGTACAGACAGTTTTAAAGAGTCCAAGGAATTTCATTTTAAAGTCAGCTTATTTAAGGTTGAAAATTTGAAATCAGCCACACACCAATATGAAAAATGTGTAGGTTTACCAATTATAGCAGCTTACTGGAACAGTCCTATTTTGACTTGGGTTTTCAATGCTTTCTTTTTTACTGTGATGATGATAAAATAAATTGCTTCTTTATGTACCATTTTATCATTGAGATGGTCTTTCTTCATTTCTTCTGGATATAATTACTTTTGATAGACAGATGAATTTCTCTCTTTCATATATTTTAGCATTTTTTGCTTTGTGCTTTTATTCAAATTCGGCAAATGGCATAGGTGAAATAGCATTAACAAAAGTTGATTTCTTCTTTCATCTTCAGAAATCAGTCATAAGATGTTTTAAATATTTTAGATTTAAACTCTTCTGATGTACACAGTTTTTTGGGGCCAAAGGAATGCCAACAAAATATTTTTTACCCCAACATATTGATGTAGAAACCTTTAAAAAATGTGTGGTTTCTGAAAAGCAATCAAGCTTAATCTTTCTTTTCTTTTTTTTTTTGAACAAGCTTATTTTTAGCTTTATATATGCTAGTCTGTCTGAATACATCACATATATTTTTAATACTAAAAACACATGGTTTCCATCAATTACGGCATCTGGGCAAAATATTTTCAAAATTGACAATTTTTTAAAATTTATTATTTGGTGTGAAATTCAAAATGATCTGGATTTCTTAGTAATTTAATAGCACCACCCCCCATTTCTCAAGTCTGAAATTGACCTTTATCACTCTCAGATCTGTGGATGTCAACTGGACTATCAGCTCGACATTCCTGTGAAACACTTTCACATAAAACAAAAATAACTGTTCTTAGATAATATAACTTTTTATACAGAAACTATAAAATTATTTAAATAAAACTCTTTTTTAAATATATCTGTAAATGTTTTAAGTTTATGTCTGTAAATACACACATACTCATCCATAACCAAATATATAAAACCTGCTTATTAAACAATCTAAATGATTTGAGAGCTATAAATTGAAATTCATAAAATAAATGAGTAAGACAAGTATTAGAATCAAAGTATGATTAAAGAAAAAATATTATAATCTAGTAAATATAAATTAGCTTTAAAGAAGATTAATAAGCAAACATAGAAAAATGATCTATTGAGTTGTCTACAGACAATTGTTTATATATGCTCACTGTATAACTAATAGATATTTAAAAATATAGGTTGTCTTTCTTTGATTAATAAAATCAGTTGAATAAAGAGATATTTCTCTAACATTCTGAGGTATTTTGGGAATGTTATGTAGGGTTTGAATTCAATACATTACAATATATAATAATAGAAAGTCAAATGTCACATTTTTATATATAGAGAGAGGTTAGTTAAAATAGGATAAGTAAAGTAATATTTATATTAGTGAACACATAACAGTAAACCTGCTTACTATAGTAACATTTCCTTTTCATGTAACAATTAAATGTGTATACACATGTATATTTAAATATAAAAGAATATCATTTTTAAATGTTTAGGTAAAGTTATTTTAAATCTGAAATAAAATCTGAATTATTGTGAGAATGATAAATAAAATAAAAATCATTTATTTTAATATCTGTAATATAAATATTTGTTCTAACATTGTGATTTGCATATTTAATTTTATTAAAATATGTTTTAAAATGTTATGTGCATGCCACTCAACTGTCTTAATGAGTAAGGAAAATATCTAAAAAATCTTTATCATGGTAACATGCATTTATAAAATGTAATTTAAAGGTATTATTGAAAGGGAAAATTTTAAGCTATTTTGCTTACGCTATTTTAAAAACTGTTATACACCTGCATATAGAATATTGTTTTAACCAGTTTTAAAATTAATGGAATTAGTCTTTGTAAATATTTTTCTTAGGATTGCTAAAGTTAGTGAATTTTACTTCTTAAGAAATTATTAATTATCCACTCCATAGCTATAGAAAATAAGGAAAAAACAATTTATTGTGATTTTCGTAAAGTTTATGACATTAAGGGGTTCCTTCAGAAGATAAACTTTTGTCATCATTTATTGCTCTCTGACCTCTGTATCAAAGATTTTTAATCATTTTTTAAAAAAAGAAATTTGAAAAAGATTTCACCAATATAAAAATGATTGGATCTCTTAAAGACTATTAGTGAACTTTAGGTTATAAAGAATATTTGTTTTTATTTATTATTATACAGTTTCTTTGTTGCAATTAAATTCTTACAAGAGGAAAGCTCAAGTAAAAACAAAAAGATATTCTTCAGGTAATACAATATAAATTATATATGTTATTTTAATAATGATGATTTAATATGTGTGTAATTTATTTTGTTGAGAGATTTTTAATTAATATTAATTATTATCCATAATTAAAGTATAATAGAGGCTATAAGGTATCTAAAGAGTAAACGTAAATTAAAGTTCTTCACCCTTTTTTGCTATTCTTTTTGAAATTTTAAGTATTGATAGCTTCAACAATAAAATTAAAAATGAAGTATATAAATAAAAATGAAGTGTATATTTATCTGCTGTTTAATAATTTGCTATGAGTTACTTAGTAGAATTAATCCAATTAGTAAAGCTCTTAATTAATGACAAAAGTATGAATATATCACTAGTTGTAGAATCTATTTGAAATTTGAAAACATACATTTCCAAATATCAATCAGATATGAATTATAAAAAAGTTCTCGAAACTGCAAAACAATTAAGGCAAGATGTGGATGGAGAAACAGAGTTTAAATCTATATTACAAGTTTGATGTTGTAAGAAAAGACATCAGTTTCAATAGAAACAACTGGATGAGCAACCGCAAATGCCACAAGATAAATTTAAAGTCAATGTATTCTATATTCTTTTAGGTACTGCATGGAATTCTTTAAAGGAACATTTTGAACAGTTCAAATCATGTGTTATTTTATTTTTTTATACAGGGTGTTTGAAAGTGGTAATTAAGATTTGCAAAATTATTGTGATGACTTACAAATTAATTTGACAGATTGTAACAATAAAGACATAAATGTCATAACATATTTTGACACTATATTAGTGTCAAATAATTTTTTTTTCAAATTTTGCAACAGTCTTAGGAATTTTACCAACCCTATCAGTAAGTGTAGCAAGTTGTGAGCATTTGTTTTCAAAACTTAAATTAATTAAAACAGACTTAATAACAAATATATCACAAACAAAGCTTCACAATTTAGCTTTATTTTCTGCTGAAAATGATATATGTGAAAAGTTAGATGTTAAGAATGTAATGGATAATTTTAAAATTTCATCGACCCACTGCTCTTGTAAATTGTGTTTTTATGAAATATAATATTTATTTTAAAATTTATTTCTATTTTTAATCAAATATTCTTAAATTGAAACAAACTATAAAATGATATATATATATTGTTTGTATGGGTATTGCTTAAAACTTTTTTTTATTTTTGAAAGTAATTGTTCTAATTAAATTAAGATGTTATTAAATTGAAAGAAGAAAATCTTTGTACTGCCTTTTGGTAAGCATCATTTAAAACAAGTCAAAGTTCTAGAAATAATTATTATCTGTGATACTTGAAATTATTGAATATTTTTATTATTTTTCTGCCTTCTGTTTCATATCTAGGAAACTAAATGATCTGTTGAAAAGATAAGTATCTTATACAGATTAAGCTTGTATTAATTAGTTATATACTAGATTTGAAGTAATTCTATTGAGTTTAAATTTATGACACCTCAATTTTAAAATTTCATTCTAACTTGAAAAAAAATCAAAACTTTAACAAATAAACTAATAAGCAAAAAAATGAATTTTCCAACTTCAATAAAAGCATTTAAAATAAAAGCTAAGATTAATTATAATTACTCAAATGACTAAAAGAAAATCATAAAAATTTATAATAATAAATTAACATAAATTAATAGTTAAAAATATTTTAGACAAAATATTAATTAGATGAAAACTAAATCAGTGAAGTTAACTATAGAATTAAACATAGTGTTTGAATTTAATATAAAGTCTAATTTGTTATTTCTATTTTTACATTTCTTATATGGTTTAATAAAAAATAATGGTATTAAAGTTTGTTTTGCACAATGGTAGCTATGCACATAGTGTCAATGCTTTTAACATTAGAAGCATAATGCTATGAGAACTAATTTTACAAAGAAATATGCAAATATATCTTTAAAAAAAAACATTTTTTAATAAAGTGATTTTAGCTACTTAACAGAAATTTTTTTTCATAACTGCAAGTCAAAAACATTGTAAAATAAGAAGCCATGTCTGTTAAAATTAGTAAGAACAGATTAGAACTAAAATATGTGAACAAGAAAACAAACATATATTATTGATGAGATTGGGAAAATAAAAAGAAGAAACTATTGCTGCCATTAGAAAGAAAAAACAAAATAAATGCAGTCTTAAACTCAATTCCAAATGAAGATAATGAGAAAAACAAAAAAAATGCCCAAAATAAAGCTATCAATGTGAGATCTAAGAACAGAAAAGTGGAAACAATATCATATATTGCAGTAAGAAACTTCATATGCTGAACAATTACAAGAGGAAAAAAATATGTAGATTTTATTGTCACAACATTTTAAAGTATCTTTTGGAGAGCCTGTGTGTGTGTTCTAAAACAAATCTAAAATAAAAATGAACCAAACCCAGCTTCTATTACCCAGCTGTGCACTGTATTTTAATCTAACTACAGTAATAAAAAAGTAATACAGAAACATGTAAGAAACATACTTAAATAAAAAATACAATCATCAAAATAGCTAAATTATATAATTATTGTAATTTTGGAGAATATATATATATCAACATTTTTGTACCTATGCATATGAATGACATCGTTTTTAAAAAATAAATTCTAGATACAAATGTTCAATGTCAAATTAATGAAAGCTGTTAAAGACATCTAAGTTATTCTATTGATCAGTTCCATCTGCTTTTTGTTGTAATATGCAATTATTTTAATAAATCTTATTGCCAGTTATGCTTGCTCAGACTCTCCAATATTAGGTAGTTATGTATTGTTAATTAGAGGATAAAATAAAAAACAAAATTCATCGCTACGAGAAGATATTTTTACTTCATAATGAATAAATTATTTAAACTACTTTCTTTATAATGCTAGGGATACAAGAAAAATATATTGGGTTAATAAAAGAAAAAAAAGTTTATATATTACTCGCAAGATGTCAGGAGTTTATTGTAAAGTTTGTGCATTGTTTTTTTTTTTTTTATAAAAATATTATAATTTGAATTCAAGAGTTTTTTCATTAATTCAACTTTTTACATTTTTTCATTACTATTCGTGAAATAATTGTATATAAACTGATATGTAATCAGAAAGTGCTGAGTCAATAAATTTGCATAATGGCAGATCAATTAACAAATACATCCAAATACCTATATATATAAATAATATAACACTGTATTGTTACATTTTTCTTTGGTGGTGAAAGAAAAATGTCAATATGTTACATTTTTTTTGTTATATCTTCAAATCTTATAGATTTTATATACGTTCTTTTGAATCGATTTGGGAAACACGCGTGAAACCAATATTTCTTTAAATCACTTTCCAAAGTAATTTAAAAACCATTTGTATCTACAGTGCTTTTATCTGAATTAAATCTCAAGCAATTTTTAAAAAATACTTTTGCTTTTATGTCATGACTAGATAATGAAAAAAAAAATCTTTGGATGAATACAAAAAATGGTGTGAAAAAGTGAGGGGGGAAAGAAAAAGAATCTACACCAGTTATAAATAGAAAGTGAAAATTATCACAATACTAGTTTCATGGATGCTTAATTTATTGCGGTTTAAAAATATATGTCCAAAATATTCAAAGCATGAGAAAATTCTAGGTGGAATGTCAGTGATATTTTATGTTTTGTTTAAGAATATTATTTATTTATGTTTAATTTTTTTTACCATTTATAAAAGTATTAAACAGATAACAAAAACATTATAATCGTAAAAGTAGTTTCTTTTTTTGTCCAAAAGATGTCAGGAGCTTACTATACAACTTAGATTATTAAAACTAAACCAATTCGGAAAGTTTCGTGGAGACTTTTAAGTTTATGACTTTTGAATATAGTGGAGTAACTGTATCAGACTGCTTTTTAGTGACTGTATATAGTTCAAGTTTGTATGATCGCTTAGCATTTTAATCAGGAAAATGGTATATTTTTAGAGAATAATCTAATTATAAATACTTACAAAAAATAGTGAATAAGATTTTTAACAATAAATGACCATTTGGAGAAATATATGATGAGAAGATGATACAGAAGAGCTTTGCAAAGTAGCAATTACTCATTAATCTGCTATTCCACAATTTGGGATTCAAATTGAAATAATCATGACTGCTTTTAAACAAAGTTACTTTAAAAGAAATTCCAGTTATTATTCGATTAACGAATATTTACGTCATGTTAGTCTGCTTGTAAAGATTACAGAATAATCTAGATTTTTTTGGTGCTCTAATTATAATGTAAAATATGATTGTAATATAATAAGACTTCAACGTTGGTGATGGAAATATATTTCCAAGAGTGTTAATTCAATAGTTTAACATTAGTTTTTAATTTTTAGCAATGACATGCATGAAAATATGGATTGGGGACTTATTAATATAAAAAATAACAGTATATATATATTTTAAACACCTCACAACAATATTTTTTTCAGCCACACTCTCCTTTTAAATAAAATAAAACTTAAATTTAGCAGCCCCTTCAAAAGGATTCCTTTCCAAAGGCTGCTAATCCTTTTGAATAGCTGCTAAGTTCAAGTTTATTTATTACTTAAAAAGAAGACTAGAGGTGAGAGAATATAGCTATGGGGCACTTAAAATATTGCACATAGATTTCAGCTGGCATTATGCATTTGAATATTTTTAGTTAATTATTCATTGGACTAGAGTTTCTCCATTTAAAAAATATTTCTGTATTGTACTCTCTATATCACTCTCAAGCAAAGTAGGAACTGTTTTTTATTTGCTTTTAACACCTTGTGAAGGAGTGTAATTATAAACATATGACCAAAGACATGTGAAAAAGATATACGATCCCCCAAAATGCACATTTCATGCTGAACCAGCACTCATCAGTTGGCTAGATCACAATCTTTTACAAATTTTTTATCATTATTCAATATAAATTACTAAAGTTTAAATGATAAATGTCAAACTTTCCACCCTCACAACTTTGACATATACTACTTATTGGAAATATATGCATAATTTTTATTAGTCATTCATTAAACAAGAGATCAGTCACTTAATGAATAATATTTTTGTTATATAATTTTCACTAACCACTCTCACACAAGATAAAAGCAAATACAAAACAGTCCCTACTTTGCATGAGCGATGTAGTGAAAATTATACTACAGAAATATTATTCATTAAGTAGATAATCTCTAATTTAATGAACGATTAATAAAGACTATTTATATATTTCCATTAAGTGGTTTGTATCAATGTTGTGAGGCAATTAAACTGTTGTAACTGGTTATCTAAGTATAGTAAATGATGATAAAGATACGTGTAAGAGATTGTGATCTGGGCCAATTGATGCATGCTGGTTTAACATGAAATGTATGTCTTGGAGATCATACGTGTTTTTCACATATCTTTGAGCATATGTTTAAGATTACACTCCTCCACAAAGTATTAAAAGCAGATAGTCATTAGTCCCTACCTTGAATGAAAGTGGGGTAGTTAAAATTACACATGTCAAAAATATTATTCATGAAGAATTATGCATTAATTCTATATACATATATATATTAAATGGAAATGTCTATATTTACTGGAACTATGAATAAACAGCACACATACATCAGTATATATAAAAAATACATGTTCCATATTTTCTTTATATTTATTAATGCAACAATGGTGTTTATTCATAACCCCCAAAGAGTAGTTAACACACACACATACAAATATATGTATATATATTGTAATGGTCAGCTTATGCATGTTTAAATTATTTGAATATCACCTAGCATTAATCATTAGGAAATAGACTGGTATATATATATGTATGTAATAATATTATAAATCGATGTCTGTATTTTTTCAAAGGAATATACAGAATTTTATAATTAAATATTAATAAATACAGTAATCAAAAATTATGACAAGTACAAAAAATATAATCATCACTTAGGAGTACTTTCAACTATCCTCATAGTTTTTGTCAATTAATACTTTGAAAAATTAACCTTTCCATAATTCCATGATTTTAACATTTGCTTCCTGCCTATTGATTAAGTCCTGCATGTATTTATATATTAGCATAGCTGCCTTTATTTTCCTTTTATTGTTATTTCTTTCAATTTGCAATATTTTTACATTATTATAATTGAAATTAAAACCATATATACATGTTTTATTATCATCATAAAAAATGGAAACTGATACAATATTATTATCTTTACAATTTTGTTTCATATTTTAAACCCTTTTTAATAAAAGCAAGTGCTCTTTAGTTATTTTCTCCAATCTACATCTCGATTCCCCTATATATCTGCTACAACACCTACATATCCATTCATAAATTATGCAATTTTATTTAAAAATGAGATTTTATCTTTAGAGTTATTTATTAATTTATTTAATGTAGGAGATGCATAAAATGCAATGTCACATATACCTTTATAAATTTTCTTTATAAAATTTGCATGTTGATTTGAATTATATGACATTCATATCCAAATTTTTTTATTAGTAGAAGAATCGACCTTATTATTAATATTTTTATTTTTATATTTCGTATTAAAATTTTTAATGGTATTATATTTTAATAGTATTTATACTTAAATGTTGGTTATAATTACAATCACATTTATGATTGTAATTATAGCTAACATTTAACAATTCATTAGAATACATTTCAATATTTTTTGTCTTTAGGTGATGAATATTTACAAAGATTATTATTTCTAAATAAGAAGGACTTCAAACCTGCCATTTAACATGACATTGGTATTCTTGATTCATATGGAATATAATCTCTTGTTACTATCGGTTTAATAGTCATATAGTAATCTAATTTACATCTATTTCTAGTTACCTTAAGATAGAGAAACTGAATGCACCTTAAATTTTAATCTGTTTTGATCCATTTTAAGCCATTTATATTATTTAATTCTTTAAACAAATCTTTAATTGTATTTGGCTTTCCGCAAACAAAAACATTATTGACATATTGATAGTATAAAGTAATATTTTTTTTGATAACATTCCTTTTTCAAAATACTTTCCTCATATGTAGATATTACAAAATTACATATTTGGGCAATTGTAAGCAGACCCATTGGCCAGCCATTACCCATTTTCTAAAAATTCTTCTTAAAAACTGCATAAATACTTTTATCAATAAAGCTTAATGTTTAAATTATAAATTTTATTATTTTCACATTAACATTTTTTAAATTTAATGCCTCAGGAATAATTTCAATAGATGCCATTCAATCTATTGAACCATACATTTTACTTATGTCTAAAGTACATATTATGTCATTAACATCAATGATAACATCACAGATTTTACTAACAAAATCAAATGATGAACATATTGTATATTTACCAAAACCAAGAATTTATTGTAGCATTTTGTCAATTAATTGGCATGTTTCATAATAAAAGCCCCCCCCCCCCCCAATTGACCATTAACCATACTGGATCATTCTCTTTAGGCAGTTTTACATTTGAAAAGATCTTGGGACCTATTGCTGCAGAAGAATAAATCTTATAGTAAGTAGAATAGTCACTCACATTATTTTTCACTTTTTAAAAAATATTATTGATAAATTGAATACACAAAATTTCAAATAAGAATGATGTATCATAAATTCTAGATAATTTTGCAAGTATCATTCATTCAGGCATAGTAAAAGTAATTTAAAGTGATCACTTAACATTTTCATGCTCTCATTTCCAAATGCTTAAGATTTGCCCATACATAAACATTTGGGTCAAAAAGTTAGATGGATTCATTCTATCTTTTCACAAAGACTTTATCTTGTGTTTGGAAAGTGAGAGTATTCATATATAGTTTTAAAATCCACAAAGCACGTGCATTAGCTTAATGGTTAATTATTAATATTACAGTTTATAAAACATAGCGCTATATAAAATAAATATCTATAAAATACACCAAATCTTTTAAAAACTTGTATTTTATAATTATTTTAAAAGTATTTTGACCACTTTTAATAAAGAATATAAGGTGAAAGAGTTTATTTTTATTTATTTTAAAATAAATATCTTATTACCTTTCGTAAAATTAAGATTCATTTGAGTAATAACTTTATCTTCATATGGGGGAAAAAACAAACAAAGGATATGCATGTGGTTTACAAATTTGAGTTTATATTTTTCTATGATTCATACACATCCAGTCAGTTTTATATACTCGTAAAGCTTTTAGTTTTCTCTTGATTTCTCTTTTTATGCTAAAATTTTGAGTGTTGTTGCATTATGAACTAAATAAGTGTGTACATCTCTTGGGATACAATTTTTACATTGAAATAGTTTCATTTTATTCCCTTTTCATGGATTGTTATTATACATGAATGAGCACCTTGTATAGTAAAAATAATGTAAAAGTACTTGCTTGAATATGTGGGCAAAACTACCTTTAACAAATGAATGTAAAAGAGTTTGAATGTTACAGTTTCTTTATTTATATGATGTAGTATAGCTGTGCAAATATTATCAAATGCAGGGCAGGTAAGAATAAAATCTTATTGAGTCTCAATCTCCCTATAACCTAATCAGCATGTTTTTTGTCTTTATGTAATGCCTTCTTTATCTATAAAAGTGTAATATTAGTAGTACTTCAAGATGTAATTTGAGCAGAAAATCATAATATTTGGGTTCTAATGGCCAGATTTGAATTTTCAGGTTAAATGCTTATTGTTAATATGTAAAATTGATCTTCTATCATTTAACACAAAGAGAGGGTAAATTATCTGATATATATATTTCAATATTTAAATTTATCTTGAGGTGGTGAATACAAAAATGTAATTTTTTCCAGTATCGATTGACTAGTGGCAGCTTATCTGTTGGGGGTGATTTTGAAGAACACTTTCAGGTATGAGAATAAATGTGCACGAGCTGAAATAAGATTTAATGTCTTTTGAACATTAAAAATATTTGAATGTAATCTTAAACCATTTTGTATTAGGGGAGCTTGAATATGTTTTAGTGAAATTGATACCATCTTATTCCCCATAGCAACTTCCTACATAGTGAGTTTATTTTCATAATTTAAGATTTACTGTTTAGTATTATTGGACAATAGTATGTGATTCAGGTAACAATTAATAGATTAAATAGAGATACTTTTGAATGCAATAAAAAGATTTTGATAGTGAATCAATTATATTTTCAATTTTATTTTTAATTTTGTCTTTTATTTGTTAAAGCATTTCTAGGTTGCTCAAATAAAAGGGAAATTTTACAAAAAACTGTTTTCCTTTCAAACATTGTGTGAAATTGAACTGTATATATTGACCAAGCTCAGGATTTATTCATGTTAAACTCCAACTTATATTTATTAGTGTATGAATTAAGAATTTTTAATAGAGTTGGGATCTGTTTTTTAGAGGTTAAAAAATTGAACAATGCAGGAGATATTTGCTTTCTAACTGGATATGTATATGCCCAACAATTCTTTTTCTGTCATGTTGAGTAGAGAGTTAACATAGATAGTAAAAAAGGGGACTTAGTGGAGAATCTTGTGGAATTGAACAGTAATGTACAAAAGAGGATGAGTTATTTCCATTAAGTGTAATATGTATTTTTCTACTTAATAGAAGATTGATGATTAAATATATTAAGGCTCTCGGTATTACTGTGTCTGCTAATGATTTAGCAAGGAGTTCAATCAGAATTATGTCAAATGCTGATTTTATATCCAGTTGGATCACAAATGGATTATATTTTTTATTATATCTGACAGTATCTATAACTGTTTTGAATAAAAAGGCCATTGCACTGTTGATGAGCCTTTCTGCAAACTGCATTTTAGATAGTATAGGTATAATATATGGCTCTATTTTGTCTTTAATGACTGATCCCAACAGTTTGATGGTTAATGTGGTTATTTTTTATGTGTTTTAGTACTGTGTGTATGACAGACTTTTCTTGTTAGAAAGTTAGCTAGATTACATAAGTACTGTGCAGTAAAATTTTCTAAATGCTTGAATACAAAACAAGGTATGCCATGCATTCCTGGGTGACAGGAGTTTGATGTTGATGTTAGTTTTGAACAAAATCCTTGGGAGCAAATAATGTTTCTTCTTCTGGATTACTGAGAAAGAAAGGTGCAGGATTGAATTTTTTCTTCTCTTGAAGTTTGATTTGAAAATGCATGTAAAGAGGTAGCAATATGGTGTGATCAGAGATTATTTCTTCTTATATTTTAATTTCTGTTGGTATGCAAGCTGACAGTTTTTATCCTAGTTCACACAGAATATAGTATCTGGACCATGTGTGAGATTGTCTCAAAAAGATTTTTTTTATTGCCAGATATTCTCTAAATTCTTCAGAAACTGATTGATAAAGTTTCTTCAGGATAATCACATTTAAACAGCCTTGTTATTTGTTGTACAGTTTGTTATTCTCTTGTGTGTTTCATCTACAAGAGCTAGAAATCAGAAGGAACTGGAATGGCCTTTGTTATGAGATCACTTGTATATGAAATAATGTTAACAAAGGCAATCCATGTTTGCATTGGATCCATTTCTATATCTCAAAGTTTGGAAAGAGATATATATTTCTGAGAATAGATATTCTGAGGTTCAACATGAAAAGAGTACTTTAACTGTGTTTCTTATAGATGTTATTGATCTGTATATAAAATCACTTTCGGTGATACAATAATTGCAGAATAATCTGATAATGATGACTTTTTCATTGTTAGACTAATCATGTGATACAATAATGGTGAATAAAAACCTGGTCAATTAATGATGAAAATATGCGGTTGTTAAATGAGGCTAAATTGTGGGAGATAGCCATCTCCACTCATAAGGGATATAGCTAATAAATGCAATAATTTTGTGATAAACCCATTATATGAGATGTTGAATTTACCAAATAAAATTAATAGATGTGATGAGGATGCTATTTTGGAGTTTATAGTTTAAGTAAGTTTATTAATTGCACTATTATTTAAAGGTATATAGACAAATGCTACATTCAATGAAACTATTTCATGATATAAGGTTACAATTAATATGTGTGCATTTATATACATCATTTTAAATAAATAGAAGGCATGGGTTTTCATTGCAACTCTTCCTGTGCCTGCTGAGAGTGAGAATGAAGCTTGGGAAAATGCTGAGTATCCTTGATTACTAAGGTAGTTAGTTGAATTAATCTAAGATAAATTTTTGTTTTAAGTAGCCATGGCAAATGAGGCTGTACAATTTCAAGCCATTTTATTAATTGATAGTTTTTCTCTTGTAAACTTAATCCTTGAATATTTAATGATCCCTATTTTAATTCTCATTATAGTATCATTCAGAACAATCATGCCTGTTGCAATAACTAGATTATAATTCTATGTAGTTTAAATAATTTACAAAAATTATGACAAAGAATTTCTTTAAGTTTCTAGGCTCTATCCCCTTCCTCCAGTGATAATTCTCACACATTTACTTTTCCATTGGTGCTAAGCTCTTCATCTGAAGTGTATTCAATTTCAGCTTCCATCAAATTCATATTTGATTTTTTCTTTTTTTATATAATCTAATGTCTGGCATGTATCATCTTCACCGAATTCAGTGGACACTGATCCAATTATCCTACTGCATTTGTTCACTCTTCCTGGTATATGTTTAGCAGGCACATTTATTTTCAAGACTATAGGGGTCAGGCAAGGCACTAGTGAGTCTATAGTATCCTCTGAAGTTTATTAAGGGATGTTGTCATGGATTGTTTGTGATTCTGGCAACCACTTTTTAATATTTCTTGCTGAGATTAGTTGATTTCTTGCAAAGCTGATTTATCTTCATAATTTATTGATTGATATTCTTGTAAAGCTGATTCAGTATCTTCAGTCTCATCATTTATTGATTGCACTCCATACATGTTTCAATCTTCTGTTAAGTACTCATTAATTAGATTATTTTGATTATTATATATTGGAGATGCTTCATTTATCTGTTGAGGAGTGAATTCTATGTTAATTATTAGCATATTTCCACATTGATGACTTAAGATTTTTTTTGTATCACAATGCTTACATTTAAGTTTTGGACATTCATTTATAATATGCCTCATTGTTTGCAATGAAAACATTGTGGCTCAAGTCCAAGAATTATTAAAAGCAGCATTTCATGATTGTTATAAGAATGGGAATATCATTTGGGTTTATGTTTTAATTTAATCTAACTTTAACTGATAATTGTTATTATAGACAAGTATAGGAGTTCCTTTTAAATATATAGGTTGAAAGGCAGCAACAACTCCAAACAGTTGCATTAATTTATTGAAGTCATTGATTGTGTAATTTAGATACATATTTTTATTATACCAGTTATAAAGTTTTCTCTATACTGGTTAACTTGTTCTAAAGAATATTTTCCTAGAGTTTTAATTGTATTATGAAATTTATCATTTTATTCCTCACTATAGAATTCAATAGTGATGTAGTGAGGATTTGGATGATCTGCAATGTCCAATATAGAATCCCATAAATTATATATACTTACTTTTTCATGCAGCAGATCTTTAGGAAATCTATATAGTGAACAATTTATATTTGTAATTGTGAGTGTAGTAGATCAGTCAGTAAAGAAATGTTCAAAAGACATAAATAAATCCTTCTGGATGGTCATAATAAAGAATTCTGAGATTTTTTCTATTGTGTTAACTGGCTATGTATCACATTCTGAAATTATATCTAATCTTATAAGATCATTCATTGTGGAACAACAAAATCTTGAGACCGGGGTTTTTCCATTCTACTTCCCTTTTTTATTGATACTTTAGTAGCACCAGCATAAGTAGCTTCCTGTGTTCAAAGAAGTCCCATATTGGAATAAAAAGAAAAAAAAAATTGCACACAAATTCCTCATCAGAGGAATTTTATTAGGTTTACAAAGCTATATCTACTGAATATTAGGTTGCCTAAATTCCACGCAGTTTATTTTAAACAAGACAATTTTAAGTTCAATTATAAGTAGAAATAGATAATATATTTTACCTATTTTTATAAATACCATGCCAGCTGGCACAAGCATACTCTGTTGTTGTTGTTGTTGTTATTATTATTATTATTATTATTATTATTATTATTATTATTATTATTATTGTTATGATGATGATGATCTTAAATGAATGAATGAATGGAGAAAAGCATCACCTTTTCATCTATATAAAATTTCATCTATATAATATTAGATGGTCCTGTGAATATATAGTAAATATAAATTGTGTTGTAAACTTAATCTTTTGTGTGTTAAATGTATTTGGTAACTCTGTGTCTTATTATTTGCCTTTTTATAAATCAAAAGAAGAAAGAAAGTTATAAAAAGTTTATCAGGCAGTATTTAATAATGGTAAGTTTTTTGCCTAAAAGCAATTTGAAGTAAGAAGGCAAAGTAATAGTATCATAAGATAAAAACTTTACCATCATTAGCTATCACTTGATATTATTTGTCATTTCTTTGAGATAATAAGATATTCTAGCATTTTATTATTTAAAAATGTAGCGTGAACCTTAATAGGTCATTATTTCTGCATAATTTATTTAGCACAGTAGTTCAATAACAGGTTGTTCAGTAAGAGATTTTGAATTTTAAGTCCTGGGATCGATCTCATAGCTGTCATTTCCGGCACTAAACTTTTTATTAAGTTCTGAGCAATAAAGTCTATTAATTATTTAATAGGTTTTTTCGGTTTTTCATACCCCATCAACCATTATCAATCCATTGCAGGATGAAGGTCTTTCCAAGTTCAATCCATCTTCTCCGATCTTTAACTTTTCTTCTCCACATCACCCCTGCACATTTTCTTATTTCATCAATCCATCTCACATGTGGTCTCTTTCTGGATCTTTTAAAATCTCTTGGAATCCAATTTAAGATTTCAATTGTCCATATTATCATTTCTTCTAGCAATATGTCCAGCCCAACTCCACTTCAGTCTTTTAATTATTTCAATGAGATCAGTAACACCTGTTTGTCTCTTACCCATATATTGCATTGACCGTAATTACAGTTAAATGTTTTTTAAATATTCACTTTTAATAACTGATCACAATTTTTTTTTTAAATCTTTCATGTCTTTTTTTTTTTTTTAAACGAATTTTCAGTTTGAAAAAAATACTTCCAAAAAATCACTTAATTAAACAATACAAATAATTTTTGATGTGCACTAAATATTCACAGTGGTCCAGTGTTTTGTTTTTTATAAAACAACTTCTGAAAATCAACTGGTATATATGCATCTAAATTTTATCAATACCTTTAAAAAAATATCCCCATGTAATTCACTTTTTAATGGAGATTTCGGTTGACTAATTCTAAATTAGTAAAATAGAACAATTACAGTACAAAAAACAACGTGGTCAGCATTGGTGGTTGAGAGGTCAGCGCGACTGCCTTATAAGCAGTTGCCCGGGTTGCGGGTTCGCTTCCCGGCCGATGCTATGACACTTGAAAAAAAAAACAAGTGAAAAATACTGCTTTTTTTAGCAACTTTTTAAAATCTCAATTAATGAAATGCGCGTAAAAAAAAAGAAGACATATTTCGGCATTTAATTGTTCTATTATTAAGGTCAGTGAAAAAAAACAAAACAATAACCACTTCTACTATCCTCCGCCCGGTATTGATCACCAAGCTTGTCTAAAAATTGCCATGGGCTACTATCAAGACAACTAAATTAGAGAATTAATAGCAACTGGAATATTCTGTAATTACTTTGAACTTTACATATTTATTTTTCTATTTAAAACAAATAATTATCCTAAAATATTTGTATTAATTTACTGTAAAAGAAAATCATTAACAAAATCTAATTGAAAATAAATTTTTTATTTTTTTAAAAAGAAATCGAAAGCTTTTTGCAAGTGTAACGATTAGTTGCTATATTTCCTACAATTACAAAGCCGCGTCATAAAAAAAACTGAAAAAAAGTAAAAACTCATATAAATATCAACAATTAATTATTTGAATAATAAAGTATGAAATAATACAGTTTTTAAAAACTTAATAAAATAATAATCTGAATTGTTTAATTAATACTTTACCCCGTGGAGCATATTACTGCAGATATTTGTAAATCGATTTCCTTTTATAATAAGGTTAACTTACTATTAAGTTAAAGCGATTATGTTTGACAAGAAATAACTTTTACAATGCCCACTTATTTTAATTTTAGACAATTTTTTTAGTTCTTTAATTTACCTCAATCATATTTTATTAACAATAAATAATACAATTAGTCACTATTACTTCTATTCTTTTGCGACATCTATGAACATCTTTTTTAATTACAATTGCTAATAGAATTTTATTGTTTTATAAATCGGATATCCATATTATGTTAAAAAATAAAATAATTTAATTCAGTAACTATTTGTTTATTTTTGACGTTTTTGTTTTTTTTAATCTTAGTAATGTTTTTAATATATATAAAAGGCATAATTTTGAATTAAAATATCACAACTTAATAAATCAAATTAATACTGTATCAGTTAATTTATATAGAGTTAAGGAGATTTCAAGCTATTATTAATATATAATGTTTAAATATATCATTGCTCTGTTTGTAGTATTCAAATGTTCAGATTTTCAAGAGCGTGCCTTCACACATCTGCATTTAATAATCTCAAACTACTAATGAGAAACTATTTTTCTTTTTTTTCTTTTTTTAATTGTAGCTTTTAGTCAATAAGCCTGAATTGAACCCAATTCGTCACCAGGAAATTGATTCAATAATTATTTAAAATGTTAAAAAAAGAAAACTCTTAATTTTATTTGACTGTCAAATAAATATTACTACTACATATATGTAGGTTTTCCAAAAAAGATTTAAAATAAAATCTAAACCTACAATATTCTTTAAAGATAAATAAAGTATAGCATGCTAATATATTTTGTGTAAAATATGTTCACATGTGACTAAAGGGAGAGAAGTTAATTATTTTGAAGTTTATTATCTTAAATAATTAATATATCCAAAGGAGATAAGGTAATTTGGCAGTAAAGTGTGCTAAGAACAAATAAGAACACTAGCAAATTTATAAATTGTATCTCACTCTCTTAATGCAATTTATGGCAATATTTTACATTTTGAGTTACTTCTTAAATGTTAATAAACACCATATAGTTCTAATGCATAATAGTAATAATCAAATTATTGATTGGTCAATAAGTCATGTGATATTCAAGTACTGAAAAATAAGAGATTAAGTTTTATTTCTTAAGTCCACAGTTCCAAAATAGAAATTAAATATAATTTATCACTCATTGTTTTTTTTTGTTTTTTTTTTAATGATCTACTAAAAATAAATTAAATCAGTAAATTTAATTTCAGTTTGAAAATATCTTTATTCAACTGTTGTTTAGCCCCCAAATCTCATCATTATGTTTTACATTTTAAACATATTTTCTTATTATTTTATAAAAAAGAGTTTCATTAAAAATATACAGTTATTGCCTTTTATTTCTGTTAAGTCTAGAATCTTTAAAATATAATGATTTTCAGAAGTTATCTAGATTCAATTAAGATATGAGAAGTCTTGCGTTGTTAGCCGAGAGGTATCACAGCCACCATGCAAGCAAGTAGTTGGTTGCAGACGGTTGTGGGTTCGCGTCCCAGCCGATGCTATGACATATGAAAAAAAAAAAATTAAGATATGAGAAGTCATGAATGCTGAACAAATAAGATAATCAAATATAATATTTTAAAAAATATTATAAATTTAGATAATCATAATGAACACACACACACAGATCTCTAATTAAATGAACTGAATCCCAGTTCTCATCTATTTTTAGTGCTATTTTGTTGGTTATATATATTTTGCTGTTAATGTAATTCTTTGAGCTCACAATAAAATTTCTTGATAAAAAAAACTGGAACTAAATTAGTAGTTAAAAAAAAAAATTTTTTTTTTTTAAGAAATCAGTATTCCATGGAGAAATACTACAAATGAACTGGGAAAAGCCTAGAATATCACCAATTGGTAGATTATCTGATGTTTGTTGTTTGCACTAAGCAAAAAAAAAAAAAGTATTTTCTGTAATTTATTTTAATATTTATAATTATTTTCACAAAATATTTGCATAGTAATTATTAAAAAAGAAATATTTTTACTTTTACATTTAGATTTTTTTAAAAATAAGTATAATTTTTTACAATATAAATTTAAAAAATTGAGCCATGATAAAAAGGAATGTACAATCTTTATGAAACACTATAATACAAATATGTTGTCAGTTTTTAATAATCATAAATGCAATTTAAATTTTATAAGAGAATTTCATAACTTTATAATAATTTAATAAAAATTTGTTCATGTTTAAAATATAAAATTTGTTAGTTTATTTTTTAAATTGGCATAGCTTGTCCAATAAGAAAACATTTTTTGTTTCCATTACTTACTTTATTTTATTATTATTATTATTATTTTGTTTGGGAAGTTCAAATATGATTTTTTTAATAATTTTTGTTTGTGAATTTATATTTCTAATAAATAAAATAAATTTATTTTTGATAATATAGAATAAAGGATTTAATATTAAAATGATTATATTGAACTATTAATTCAAATTGCCACTGGAGGACAATGGGAAAACATTGAAATACAGAAGAGTTAATAAAGGATAGTAATCATTAACAGATTTACTTGAAGTAGTAAGTATCAAAGTTATGTGGGCAGAAAAAATTGACATTTATAAATCAAAGTATAATATGTATAAATAAAGACTGATAATGCATACATTTGCATTTAGATTTTACTATTTAAAATTTATAAAATTAAAGTCTATAACTAATTAAAGCATTTTAAATAATAATAGAAACTTAGTTTTAGCCTCTAACCTGTTCATTTACTATCTGAAGCAAATTCTGTAAATCATAGATATCCTTTGACAGGAATTTTTCTGCTTTAAATCATTATTTATTTCATTTTAATCTCTATTTTTATATAACCTGATCTTTGTTTTCTGTAAAATTTTATTAAATTTTATAACATTATTCACTCAAACACAATATTAATTGTTGCAAATAAATCAATTACCTTTATCATAGCTATTGAACTTTTTTTAAAAAAAAATCTCTATTATACCAGAAAAAGCTAGTTCAGTTAAAATACGTGCAGGATAAAAATTCTGAATTATGTATTTTTGCAATGGAAGATAGCATTAAATTATTTCCAAAATATCAAAATGATCAATAACAACTAAGTAAAATTTTCAATTTATCATAACTAGATATTGTAATTTTAATATTAGGTGTTAAATTTATGACACAGGTAATCTATTGTTTATTAGAGAGCATATATATATATGAATGTTTTTCTTCCCTATATGTTTCAATGCATATTTAGTTGCATGTTATTTATTATCTATTTATAACACTAATTGTGTTGGCAATAAACTACAACTTTTTCATTTTTCTCTATCTATGTTTGCATTGATCACAGCAATAGATAAAAATAAAATCAAAAATGGTGACCTATTTTTAATGAATATAGCAATTAAATAAATGAGCAAATATTAGGCAACTAAGAACTCATTGGTACTTATGAGAACAAAAACCTACATGATTGCAAACATAAAATAAAAGTGGCATGGTTCATTACACAAAATTAATATGTAATGAACCCAAAAACTAATAGCATTCAAATCGGCAAAAAATTAAGATCCTCACAGACTGACCATAAATATGATGAAAAAGCATTGAAAGTATACTCTGTACAATAAATATTATTAAATTTTATATTTAAACTCTGTATAAGTATTCATTCACATCTATCCATCTATACATATGTTTTTGGCCTTTTTATGTAGAATATGTATATGTAATTTATATTCTATTATTTTAAAAAAGAAATATACAAAGATACAAACATAGAGAAGGAAAGATAAAAAGATAAATAGAGAACCAGAGAGAAACAGATAGATCAGTGGATGTATAAATAAAAAAATACACACAGAAAAATAAATAGATAGTTCAATAAATGGATAAATAAACATAAATGTATCATTATCATTATTTTCAATCATTATTGAGCCATCACAGGATAACTAACTTCTTTTTCACAGCACATCAACAAATGTCTTTATTTCATACATACATCTTACATGATACCTATTTTCTAAATCTATGGCAATCTCTTTGTATTTTATTTTAAATTTCTACTGTTTATGTGGTATCGCTTTTAGCAATATGTTCAGTCCATCTATCTTTGAGTTTATTTTTAATTCTTTCAGTAATGTCAGTAATAAATGTGTGCTTTCTCACCAATATATTTCTTTGACAATCTTTTCTTGTTACTCTTGAATATATCACTAAATACTTCATTGAATAAACTGAATTTTTTGAAGTGTTCAAATCTCAGATCCACAAATAAGTATCGGCAAAACACATCAATTTAAATGGTTTTTTTTTTCAAACACATAGTCATATTTCCTTTTAAAAATAAGCTATCATTTACCAAAAACACTCTATTCAAATTTAATTCTTTAATTAATGCCTACAATTATGTTTCCATTATATTAATGATCAGACCAAAGTATTTGTAGTTGTTAAGATTTTTTAATTCCTGATTATCAATCTTTATTTTCTTCTTCTAAAAAAATCTATTGAATTAGACTTTTTGATATTTATATTTCATTTTACATTTTTATTTTAATCAAAAAATTCTTGCATTATTCTCTAAAACTCTGAAACATTATATGCAAAAAAAAAAAAAAAACCATTCCTTTTGTAAATTCTAAACAATTTACATTCTTAGCTTTTAATTTTATTTCCACAAAATATTTCTTATAATATAACTGTAAAAACATTTGGAGATGTAATAACTCTTTCTAATAAATATGAGCAGTGATAATTTTTTTTAGTATCACCATGGAATCTAATCACTGCCATTGCAGTTTTATAAATATTCTTCAGAATGCGATAATATTTTGGGCCCAAAACCTTGACGATTCAATGACTTTTTTCTTTTTGGAAAGAAATAATTATAGAATCAAATGCTTCTTTATTATATACAAATCCAAAGTATAAGGGCAGTTCATATTCATTGATCCTATCTACAACTTCTTTAAATGATCCAAACTAGAACCACTTTTAAAATTTTTTTTTTTTTTTTTGCTTCTTTAGAATCTGAAATTTTTGTAAAAGAATTATAATTATCTTGTTAAAATTTTGTATAGATTGATAGAAGACAAATAGATAAATATGTAGAGAGGAAATAAATTTATACATAAATCGACAGGTAGATCAATAGGTAGATAATTAGATAAGTAAATAAGAGAAGAAAGTGGATATTGGTAGATTAATAAAACAAGCACTCAAAAAATAGGCTGGTAGACAGATAACTGAATAGGCAAATGCAACATCAAGCACATAATAGACTCAATCCCTGATTTAGCATGGTCAGTGAAAGTTGCTGTATTTATAGAAATGCACTCTAAATTTAAGTAATTCACTTAAGTTTTTAAACTCTTACTGCCGTGTGAGTGCGCTGAGATTTATAATATTTAAAGTAACAGCACATTATCTGAGTTCGACTTCGGATCTAACAATTTCAAGATTTTCAGCATTTTATAATAATAGACCAATTATATTTATATATAAATCACTTAAATATAATAAATCTTTTGACACATACAAAAAATGTGAAGTAGGATTTATTTTAATAAGCTTAATATTTCTCCACTTTATTATCCTTTTTTTATTTAGCAATTAATGATGTGTTTTTAATTTTTTTTTAAAAAATTATTCTTATATTATTACTGACCTGTAATTAGACTATATAATGATTTTCTAACTTTTAATATGTAAGAGTGCTTGTGTATCTGCTCTAAAAGAACATTTTTTTACTTTTTTGTTTTAATAAATGTATATTTATTCCATTGTTTACATAGTTCAGAATTATTTTAATTAACATGGATATAAATTTGTTTTAAATTCTGCCTTTGTAAGTTTATTATATCAATATCATTACCTATTTATATTTATTTATAAGAATAGTTAAATTGTTGTGAGAAAATTTTAATTTATAACTGATAGTTTAGTTTGTTTGTTTTTAAATTTGTTTGTGTGTGTGTGCTGCTCTTTTCTCTTTACAAATATTATTGCTCTAAACATTTTTTATGGAAAACAGCAGTTATTTCTTGTGGTGGAAGTTATAAAAATAGATTTTATCTGGATTGTATTAGAATAACGAAAATCATTTTTTTTGTGTGTATATATTTTTAATGGATCTTTAGCCCATCTTTATCTAAATTTTAAAGTGAAAGAAATGATAAATTTGACACTTATTAACTAACCTGTAGTAATTGGTTATCTATTTATACTGAACTATGGTAAAGATATGCATAAAAGATAATCTGGATCAACTGACGAGTGCTGGTTTCTAACAAAATATGCATCTTGATGGTTGTACATATTTTTCACATCATTGGACATATGTTTTTGATGACACTTCTCCACAAGGTGTTAATAGAAGCCAGTTCCTACCTTGAGTGACATAGTGAAAATTACACTACAGAAATATTCATTAAGTTGATAATCTCTAATCTAGTAAATGACTAATAAAAAAATATTAATAAGAAAAAAATTAGGATGTGCAAAAAAATAATTGATTATAAACATCACATGAACACCATCTTTTATACTAGCACATAATTGATATTAAACAAGGCAAAACTCTCCATAAACTAGTGCCACCCTGTGCCAACCAGAGTAGTCAATGGATGCCAGAAGGCTTGTGCATAAAATCCCTATCTAGTGCCTGTTCATTCAATATCCCCAGACTAGTTTCTGGCTTGTGGCCTTTGACAGTGAGGAGCTTTGGATTTGAGAGCACTGCAGCTGGAACTTAGGAACTAATGCAACACTCCAGCAACCACATTTTATCTCTACTTAACTACAAAACTATGAGAATAAAATGGAAAACACAATATTTTCAATCTAAGCTCAATAGCTTATATAGTCCCAGGATCCATACATTTTGGTATTTTCGACTCTTTGACAACCATAGCCATCACTATCCTATTAAGCAGGATTGGTGTTAGGCCACTAAACATCACATGATCACCATCTCTTATACTAGCACATTGTTATTAAACAAGGTAAAACTCTCCATACAGTAGTGCCACCCTGTGCCAACCAGAGTAATCAATGAATTCCAGAAGGCTTATGCATAAAATCTCTATCTAGGGTCTACTCATCCAATATCCCCAGACTAGGTCTTCATCAGTAAGGAGCCTTGGATCTGAGAGCACTGCACCTAGATCTTAGGATCTAATGCAACCCTCCAGCAGCCACTTTTTATCTCTATTTAACTACAAAACTATGAGAATGAAATTGAAAACACAATAATATTTTTAATCTAAGCTCAATAGCTTATATAGTCATATGGGTCTGAACTCAGTTCAGGACCCATACATTTTGATGTCTTTGGTTCTTTAACAACCATAGCCAACACTATCCTATTAGACAAAATTGGTGTTAAACCACTAAACATCACATGATCACTATCTCTTATCATCATTATCAACCATTATCAATCCATGGCAGGATGATTTCTCCAAGTTCAATCCATCTTTTCCGATATTTAGCTTCTTTTCTCCACATCACCCCTGCACACTTTCTTATTTCATCCATCCATCATGTGGTCTTTTGCTAGGTCTTTTACAATCTCTTGGAATCCAGTTTAAAATTTCAATTGTCCATTTATTATCATCTCTTCTAGCAATATGTCCAGCCCAACTCCATTTCAGTCTTAATTTTTTCAAGGAGATCAGTAACACCTGTTTGTTCTCTTACCCATACATTGCATTTTTGATCTTGTTACTCCCAACATGCATCTCTCCATACTTCTTTGAGTGGTTTGAAGTCTCTGTATTGCTCTTCTATTAAGTGTCCAAGTCTCAGATCCATAAGTAAGAACTGGCAAAACACATTTATTAAAAACCTTCCTTTCAAACACATAGGCATATTTCCTTTTAGTATCAAGTTATTTCTACCAAAAGCACTCCAAACAAGTTTAATTCTATGATTAATTTCATCCATTATGTTTCCATCTGTATTAATAATCTGACCAAGGTATTTGTAACTGTTAACTTCTTCTAATTCATCATAATCAATCTTTATTTTCATATTTTGAGAAAATCTTTTAAACATTACTTTAGTCTTTTTAACATTTATCTTTAGCCCTACATTTCTACTTTCATCTGATAACTCCTGCAACATTTCGTGTAACTCTAAAGCATTATTTGCAAAAACAACTACATCATCTGCAAAATCTAAATGATTTAAATAATCTCCATTTACTTTCACTCCTTTAGCTTTCCATTTTAATCCACAAAATACCTCTTGCAGTACTGCTGCAAAAAGTTTTGGAGATATGGAGTCACCCTATGTTACACCCTTCTCAATGTTGACTTTCCTACTATCATTATGTAATCTAATTGTTGCTGTTGCATTTTTATAAATATTCTTTAAAATATGATAATATCCTGGATCTATACCTTGATGATCCAATGCTTTAATCACTGAAGAAATGTTTATAGAATCAAATGCCTTTTCATAATCTACAAATCCTAAGCATAATGGCAACTCATATTCATTTGTCCTTTCTATAACTTTTCTCAATACCTGGATATGATCTACTGTACTCCAGTGTTCTCTGTAGACGAGTTGTAATTATCTTAGTAAAAATTTTGTATAAAACTGATAAAAGTCTTATAGGTCTGTAATTTCTAATATCTTCTTTATCACCTTTTTTAAATATTAATATAATACTGCATTCTTCCAATCATCTGGTACATCTTTATCATTTAGACATTTGGAATATAACTTTGCTAAAAAAATTTCTATTTTTCACCTGCTATCTAGTGCCTACTCATCTAATATCCCCAGGTTGGTTTCTGGATTGTGGCTTTCTCAGATCCAAGGCTCCTCACTGACAAAGGCCACAAGCCAGAATCTAGCCTGGGGATATTGGATGAGTAGGCACTAGATAGAGATTTATGCACAAGCTTTCTGGCATCCATTGATTACTCTGGTTGGCACAGGGTGGCACTATTATATGGAAAGTTTTGCCTTGGTTATAATTGGTTGTTACTTGCAATGGATCACTCAAAAATATTTTTTACATTGAATGTGTTAAACTTGAAAAAAATGATTTATACTATTTGATTAGATAAAAATATTTCTTTTATTTGTTAAATGCATAGTTTTTCAAAATTAGATAAAATAGAAGGCACTACATTTAACTGTGTTAGTATTTTTAAAAACTTATTGGGGAATAGTAATTGTCAAAGTGATTGTGATAAAATGTTTCCTGTGTTTAATATTTTAATGTTAAAAGTTGATCACCAGACATAGAAAGAAAAAAGAGGAAGGACTAACTCAAGAAAATATATTGTTGAAAAATATTATTTATAAAGAAAATTTCAAATACTTTTCAGTTAAGGAACAAATAAAGCAACTAGTTTTTTTTTTTTTTTTGTGCAAATAAAATATAAATATTTTGTTAAACACTCTGAATGAGATTAATCATTGTTTTGTTTTTTTAAATCAAAGTAATGAATGATTCAGTTATATCTATCTACCTTATGTGATGATGTAATGATTGATAAAAATCTATATAACATTGAAGGTGGTATTTCAGGATATAATATCATATTAAGATAAATATTATTGCTACTACATGTACACATATATCTAAGTATGTAAAAAGAGTTTATTATGTGATCTGAATAATGTATACAAACAGTACTTTGTATTGTTTTCTCATTGAGAAGTAGGGCACTCTAAAAAAAATTGCTGTTAAAAGAAATTAAATATTAATTATGCAAATTAAAGTAATTAATAAAAAGATGAACTGAGAAAATCTCAAGAGCTAGCAGTATGTAAATTGAAAGCAATACCATAACTATCAAGCATTAGAAAGCAGTCAAATTAATAATGATAAGGTATTTTTTGAAAAGAGAAGTGACAGTGCTTTAGTTAAAGTAGTATATGTGATTGTTTTAATAGTGAATAACTAAGGCATAAGAGTACTCATGTATAGGATATAAGAGTTAAAGCAACGCTCTATTAAAGAACTACATATGGAAATAAAGTATTTTCTATTCATAAGTTTTCCCAAAATTGAGCGTTAATTCTTATTGCTATAATTATTGTTATTTATTTTATTTGTTTAGTATTAACCTTCAGCATAGAGAAATAAATTTGCTGAATATATAAAAGTTTTTTGTGCAATTTATTTTATTATTGTCACTAACACAGATGGGATTATAGTTTCCTTCATGTACACAACAGATGGACATAAATGATGACTTATGAAGAACCTGTGCAAATAATAGCAGAGATGAAATAGTAAAAAAAAAAAACCTACGTAAGTATAATGATGGAAGTCCTGACTGAAAATCTTGGAAAATTTTGATGTTAGCAATTCAACATCATGGGATATATACATTAAGCACATTGACCATTATATATGGCTAAATAATAGAGAAGGTCAAAGTTAAACTTTTCATCCTGTTGCTTCATTTGGTAGTGATATTTTTCTAATAGAAAAACAATTGAGTGATCCAATGATCCCAGAGGATATATCATATAAAGAAATAGTGTAAAATCTCAGTGTATATTTTCAACAAGCAGTGAAAAAAAGAATGCTCACTTATATTTCAGTATCATCATTATTTTAAGAATGTTATTAAGATTATAACTTAGCATTGAGAACATTGGCTGAATAATGTGAATTCACACTGGACTTAGATGATTTACTTTTAGAACTATGGGATGTTAGACCACAGTTTCAAAAGTCTTTATTAAATGAAATAAATTTAACATATAGGATGGTGATTGCAGAATGCATAGCACAAGAAATAGTGACAGAAAATGCTTTGGAATTTGAAAGAATGACAAATGAACTGAACATTTTGAAATACATAATTAGAGCTAAAATGATTAAAGCATCTACAAAACTCTTGAGGAATAAACTAAACATATTGTTTTTATAATGCTAGCGGCACACAAAAATTTATGCAAATTTAAAATAAAGAAATTCCATATTTGTAATATTAGTTCAAATTTTCAAGAATAAGGACTGTAATGTAAAAGCTAAACCATGTCCAGTTTTAAATCAAGGGAAGTTGGAGCTAGTAAAAATGTAGAAGTAAAGATGTTAAATAATTTCCATAAGAGACAAATTACACTAGATGGTACTATTTGTAATAATAAAGTAAAGATGGAAGTTGATGGTGCTCTTGGACCATTTATTCTATCCCTGAGAAATTGGGATAAAATCAGTGGTAAATGTAAAAACAGATTGAAGCTGAAACAGACAGCTATACTGGCTATGGATGTGAATAGAAAAGGAATTCACATGTGTAGAAAAATATCAATTCTGGTGAAAATTAATAACCATTATTATTACTATTTTAAGTGAACTGAAATATCAGTCAGTTGCTCAGTCAAAATTGGTTCAGAATTTTTGGAATTCATACACAAAAAAAGAACAAAGATAATTTACAAAAGTGTTGTAAATCAGGAGGAGTTTACACAAAAAAAATGGTTACATAATGCAGGAAACAGAAAATGTTAAATCCATATGGAAATAACTTGTAGAAAATGTAAATCTAAGCTGATTTACCAAAAAAAACCTCATATAAATTGTGGATGGAAGCTAAATATCTATCGCAACATATTCATATAGATTTTCCTGAATCTATGTATGGTTGTTTATTTTTAATAATGGGATGAATACAAGCTTGTAAGAACTAGGAATACTGAGTGTACTATTAAAGCTCTCTAGTAAGTTTTCACTATTCATGGATATCCTGAGATTTTTGTATCTGATTTAGCAGACAAGGGATATAGCATATTCTCACTCCATATTGTCATCCAGCATCCAAAAGAATTATTGAAAAAACAGTACAAAGTTTAAAATATGCTTTAAAGAAAATCAAAGTTAAAGATGTGAAGGATGTGCTGATAGAAGTTATATTCTATCAACATTTTATTCTGAATGCTTCTAATGTTACAACACCTGCAGAATTAATATTTAAGCAAAGATGTCATATATACTTATCAAAACTGTTACCACTTTAAAAGGGAACAGAACAACATATATCAGCTAAAGAAACATATGAATCTCATGAAATTTTAAGTTGATGAAGCAGTATGGGTTAGAGATCTGATGAAAAAAAAATTATTTCCAAGTATTGTTGTTGAGATACAATCTAGTGTAAATAGAATGTGAAACTGAAAATGAATTAGTTACACAGAGACATTTCAATCACCCATGTGAGCATTTCTCTGATACATCAATTATATACTTCAGGGGAAATAATACTTCAAAAAGTGCTTAGCTTATATGAATTGATAGTTTTAAAATCATTAAGCATCAACAATCAATAAAACTGTAATATTAATAATTAACAATTAACCTAATGCACATGCACTTTGTGAATTTTTAAACTATAAATGAATACTCTCACTTTCCAAACACAAGATAAAGTCTTTGTGAAAAGATAGAATGAATCCACCTATCTTTTTGACCCAAATGTTTATGTATGGGAAAATCATAAGTGTTTGGAAATGAGAGCGTGAAAATATTAAGCAATCACTTTAAATTACTTTTACTATGCCTGAATGAATGACGTGAAATTTTCTAGAATTTACAATACATCATTCTTATTTGAAATTAAACAAATGGAAATAAGATATTTATTTTATATAGCATTATGTTTTAAAAACTGTAATATTAATAATTAGCCATTAAGCTAATGCACATGCACTTTGTGAATTTTTAAACTATAAATGAATTTAAAGTGATCTCTTAAAATCTTCATGCTCTCATTTCCAAACACTTAAGTTTGCTCATACATAAATGTTTTGGTCAAAAAGATAGATGGATTCATTCTATCTTTTCACAAAAATGTTAACTTGTGTTTGGAAAGTAAGAGTATTCATTTATAATTTAAAAATTCAGAAATATTGCTGAGAAAAATAATGGGAAATAAAGAGATGAAAACATATTTAATGAAATAAGATGATAATATCAGACATAATTAGTTTTTTTTTTAGTTTTTTGATTAATCATACTATTTCAAAATCATTTTAAAAAGTTTATGTAAAAACAGAATTAAGTATAAGTATTTCTATTGAATTTTCTCAGGCCAAACCTATATAGATGCGTATGATTCAGTTATTAATCATTTATTTTGATATGGAAAAGTAAATATTACAAAAACCTTGATAAATATAATATACTTATAAAATTTTGTTTACATATATTGTGCCCATTTATTAAGGATAGGCAGGTTGTAAAAGTGCAATTTCTAAAAAAATTTTAAAGTTATAATTATAATTGTATTGATTTAAAGGAAATGAACTTGATCAAATAAGTCCAAAAGTAAGTTGTAAATCATTTTAAAACTATTCTAACCATAAAATTAAATAATAAGAGCCAAATAATGTAATTTTTTACAAGTAGAACAAGTTAATATTAGTTATATTTAAATATAGTTAGTATCCTATTTAATAAGCATGTTAATAAATCAATAATTTAAATGTAGTTATTAATAATTGAATAAATTGTTAAATATATTATTAAATATATTAAAGTTGTTTAATATTTTATAAGAATTATTAATGATATTGTATGGTGTCTTAAATGTTTCAATTTTATTTATTATCATATAATAAATATCAAAATTAATATTTTAAATTACATTATTATATTAAATATTTTATATAATGCATATTTTTAAAATTAAATATTCATTTAAAAATATATTGTAGACTAGCGTTTCTCAACGTTTGCCACGTGACCCAATAGACTTCATTGAAATAGTTCTGTGACCCAAATGTTTATTACATAAATTATGATATAAAATAAAAGAAATATTACATGGTACTGTATACTTCAGATCAATTTAATAATATTTATAATGAACAAATAATTTGTAAGTTAAAAGTTGAGTTAAAGTTGAATTACATATTTTTAATGTAAAAGCTTAACACATTTTGCTAATTACCAAAAAAAAAAAAGCGTTTTCTTTTCAAATAAGGTTTTATTTATATACGAAACACAAGCAAAAATTACAAAAATAAATTATACAAAATTTTATTTAAGTTACATATGAAAAATTTAAAAATAGTCTACTTTGATGTAATACCTTTCGCTAAATATCTCATGATTATTATTTATTATTTATTCAATCGAACCTTATATTGATAATTATTGAATTTTGAGCTAGTCTAATCATAGAATATTATATTAAGATATTATTTGTATATATTTCTTATTTTATTAAGTGAGATTGAGCCAAAGGATTATCACAATATATTATTCATTTTCTTAAGTATCAGTTAGTGAGGGTATTATATATATATATATTGATAATAGTAAGCCTATATAATATAGATGTTTAATCTATATATCAATACCTGTGGTAAAATTTACTTTAAAACATATACATTTAAATATTAAAATAATTATCACAAACATAGATAAGTTTCAGAATCTAACTTTTACCATTTTATTTAAAAACTCCTTAGTGAGGTTTTCCTTGAATTTGATGATTTTATTTTTACAATTAATCTTTTTACTATATCACAAATTTGATAATCTTTATATTATTTATTACAAATGTAAGCTTTTAGATGATAAACATAAAAGTTAATATTTGAAATATGTAACATAAGAAACTTAAATAGTAATCAGAGCTCTTAACTATAATAATAGTGTTTTGTGTATTGAATATAATTTTATCTTTTCAAAAAATTATTAGAATACAATATTAGATATTTAAATTCCATTTTTTAAATTCAAAAGAAATGTAGAGTTAATTATTGTTAAAAAAGAAAATACACTTTAAATAAAAAAATTACTTTAAAATAAAACAGTAAATTTATTATTATTAAAATTAAAAAAAAATACTTTACTGATTTTGATAAAACCCTATTTTGTTATCCAAAAAAATTGCTTCTATTTTATCATAACAAACTATTTTCATCTTGCCTTCTTAAAAATAAATATTTTCAAATAAAATATAATTGTAATCATGTATGTTTTTGGTTTAAAATAAGTATTTTACAAAAATATTGCTTAAAAAACTTTAATATAAAACAAATTACTGAAAATTACAATTTTACTTTTCAAACAAAATTTTTAGCTTTTTGCCTTCAGAGTAAACAATATCCTAATCCGAAAATGTCTTTTTTTATTAAGATCAAAATTGGCCAGGTCTGATTTCTTTGTTGTGCAAATTACATATTGTAATTTCCTTAAGTTTGTCTGATACTGACATCTTCAGAATTTTTTTTTTCAAATAATAAATTTAAAATAATTTTTGTTGTAAAATAAAATTGTACAAAGTATTCTAAGGATATAGATAGAATCAAAATAACAAAGAAAAGATTTATCAATCACATTACTGTAATGTCCTAAACATTCAAAATAAGCAATTTGGTAACTGCTGAATAATAACACATTAAAGCAAATATTAATAAATCTAGAGAGAAAAAAGTACAAACTACTTGATTAAAATAAATGCATAAGACAAAGATGTTTTGATTAAAGTACCATTTATCACAGCACCCATACAGGTAGGTAACCATGTAAAGTTTATGAATGTAAATTTTAAAAAAATAAAAAACTTTTTTTTTAAATTTTCTATTTAATATATTTTAAACCTATTGGTTATAGAAAGTATATATTGGGGTATTGGATATATTTATTATAATGGTCGGGGTGATCATAGAGTCTTACCATATCTGCACTACAGGGTGCCACCAGGCTATTGGAACCTGGAAAATTTATATAGTAGGCAGATGCATAAGTTAAAGATTCACTTTTTTCCATATATATTTTATTCTGACCATCAGCCCATGCCACTAGCTCATGGAGACACAGAGACTTAATATAAAACTTATTTATATTCTCAAAATATATTAATATTTAAAAAAATAAAACAAGCCACTGCCAGTAATTAACACACAAAACAATATTTATTAATGCACATATAAATAAAATTGAGGAGTAAAATTTATTTTTATATTTTAATATTAATTAGTTAAATTTAAATTATTATTTTGAAACAGTCCGCACAGATGGACATTTTATAAAAGTTTGTTTTATAATGTTGAGTATAGATAGGCTACATAGATTACTCAGCTAAAAACATTTCAAAACAATCTCAGACTAAAAGTTTGTAACCAGACCAATGCTTGCTTCCTGCTATACGAAATGCAACCAATGCAATATGAAGATGCTAGCATAAAACCACACAGTCAAGAATGTGCGTCTGCTGCATGATATTATTTGAAGGACATGATCTTCATCCAGCACAGGAATGGGCATCTGTCCAGTAAAGGAATCATGTATATAAAATAATTAAAGAGAAATGCTACATATGGGGGAGCGTGGTCTTACTGCCGACTTATAGTCTCCATCCATAGAGCTAAAAAGGGGTCAATGGCACAGGAAATACATCTGTGTCCATTGCAATGCAATGACTACATCTTTGGGTCATGCATTAAATTGGGCTTTGCACTGTATGCTAAACACACTTCACATTACATTGATATAAACACCCATATATCCCTCCACCAGCATTGACCTAACTACGAGACAAATAGCCTGAAATTAAAACCCATTCAAAATAAGCATAAACGATTAAAATATAAAGTTATTGATGTAATTGCAGAGGGAAATTTATAATAAACCCAATGGCATTCATCATAAGATGCCACATTGACACCAATAACTTAAAAGATATATGAATAAATACATTTTTATATACTCAACATGAGGTATCATATCTACCAAATATTCTATATTTTAATCAATATGCAAATAAAAAAATAATTAAACGTTAACAAATCCATGCAGCCATCTACACCCAACTTAAATTTAAATACATTCTAAAGATTTAATTAATACATATTAATATAAAAAAATGGAAATGATTAAAATAGCAAACTTATATAAATATTAATAATTGATTTAGAGTTCTATTCTTAGTCAGATGAGAGTTCTTATTTTCAATTACTCACTGCAAATTTAGAAGAAGTTCCTATTAGATAAGCAAAAAAGCATATACTTTCCAGATTCTGCATATTTAGAGGTCCATCTTCATGATCACTTATTAGATTGCTTGTCCTCTTTAAAACGAAGCTGCTACTTGCCATTCCTTTTGGTCCATAACCATCATAGGGAGGCCTCAGCTGGTTCTCAAGAAATTAAATCTATTGCTGACTCCTACATTGTGAAATCTGCAATACAGCTATGATTCATATATAGCATAATAGTCAGCATCTAAGATAACCTATTTTTAATAATAATAATTTGGCTTTTATATTTTTATTAGCCTCTTGTCAGCAAATTTTCGGATTCAATGAGCAAGACATCACTAATTCTAGCATCACTTTTTTGGTCCGTGCTTTGGCTTGGTGCTTCCATTGGTCAAGCTAATTCTTTTTATTCTCTTATCTGACCTTTTAAATTATTTTAAGTGCCCCAAGGGCTAGTTTGCTTTAGAACAATCATTTAATTAAAAAAAAAACAATCATTTCTATTTTCTAAGATTAAACATGATAGAAATCATTTACTTCTATTTTAAAAAATATCAATCTTTACTTTTTTTCTTATTTATAAAAAAGTATGTTCAAATACTTTTTTTTTTATTTTAAAAAGAAAAAATACTTTTAAAGTTTTTTTTATCTGAGCAAATATATATACGTTAAATATAACTTTTAATTTTCAGTTTTTAAGCCAAGTTTTTTCTTTTTAATAAATCAATTTTTATTTACAATCTTTTTATTTTAATTTTTTAAAATAATGTAACAGCATATTATATACCATTACATTATATAAACCTTAAAATTTTGAATCAGATTTGTATGATTGGGTTTATTAAGCTGAATGATTGATTTTAAATAGAGAAAAGTATGAAATCAAATATTTTTTTCTTTCTAAAAATCCATTATTTATCAATTAAAAATACCTTAACTATTTATGACAGTTGTGATAGATTAGATGTTGAACAGAGTTATATTTGAATATGCATAAAAATTCTGTGTCCAGATTATAAATTCCTAAACATGGAATCCCTAATTCTTACTTGCACTCACAAACAAAAGAATGGTGCCTCAATAAGAAATAGAATGGCAGTTTTAAATTATGTGTGGTGAAATTTATATATATTTGTTGTTAGAATTAGAAGATTTGAATTAATGCAAAGGTGTTTAAAACTTTTAAGATAACGTTTTTGGAAAAATTATGTTAACCTTTTTTCTTCTTGGTATACAGTAAATAACAAGTAAATTCCTTTTACCATTTGATTTTTTTTCTCATTATTAAAATTTTTTCCCTTTTCTTAAAATTTAACTTATATAATGACTTTTTTAAAAATATATATTTTTGCATTTTTGTTAAAAATATTGTATTGTTAATTTGTAATTGTAATACTGTGCAGATATCTGTGTACTTGTCATGATTATGGGAGTACTGAAAATCCATAAATATAAAGTAAATATTATGTTAGTGATATTGTTGGTTGATGAGCTTTTGGCTATATATAGCAATTTATAAATAAGTTGGACATTGTTATTATTTTATAGATTAAATCTTTGAGTATAATTTTTTATTACTAATGTATATTCTTATTGAATTTTATTTTAAATTAAAAGAAGATTAAACTCTTCTCTTCCATATATAGGCATATATAGAGATTTATTATGTGTATTAACTGAGGTTTTCAACGTAAACAAATAAACAATAGATTTCAAATGATATATGCAGTTTGCTACAGCACCACATCCCATATACTGCTATTTTTTATTTAATGGTAAACAGTTTATTATTACACAAGCATGCATATACACACATATAAACATCAATATATAAAATATATTCTTGGATATTGATAATATATTTTAAGATATACAATCTGTATATAAATATACTGGGAATAGGGCATGAGTTCCATGCCATCCAGAGCACCCCCAGGTTGTGTATAGGGGAATGGCCTTCAGATATGAAGATTAGCTGTAAATAAGGAGAGTACTGTAAATAAGCAGTCGCTGACAATGGAACAACATTCACTATCAGGAAGTTATGAAAGAGACAGTGGCATGTTTACTTCTATAAAATGTCACAATTCCTATGATGGTGGATGTATAATGGAGAGTGTTGACCATCATTAAATAAGTCAATGCCCTACTGGGTTCTGGGTCAGTAACGGCATTCCTCCAAATCAGCGAAAGATTACTGTAGGTGATAACGATGATGAGGAAGCAGTAGTTGGATATTCATTTTATGGGATTTGGCTAGTGCATCAAGCCTATTATGGAAGTTATTTCTGGACAAGAAAAGCAATGGAAAAGCACTTTGTCTTAATAATTCCCTTGTTTTATTATAAGTATGTCTACAGGAATCATTATGTTTGGTGTTGAGACCTTAGTTAAGAATGATTTTGGTGTCTTGCCCAGCAGGAGAACATGAGGTTATTCAAGTCATCAACTTGCAAAATCCTCATAAATATAATTCATTGAGGGAAGATACATTGAGAATTGGAATGTGTAATATTGGATCTTTGAGGAAAAATGGGAAATTGGAGAATTTGAAAAGAGACTTGCACATAAATAATAATATAATGGAATTAAATGAAGTGAGGTGGAAGGGGTGTGGAGAAAGGGGTGTGAAGAAGTAAATAGTGAAAATATAAAGTTATTTTATTTGGGTGGTGATGGGTCAATTAATGGAGTGGTCAATTAATGGAGTTGGCATTGCTGTGAGGAAGAAAATTTGGAATAGTGTGGCAAAGGTTGATTGTATTAACAATAGGCTGATGGTGTTGAGAATAAATGAAAGTTCTAGGGATTTGGTAATTATACAAGTTTATATTCCAACTAGTAGTCTTTATGATATTGAAATTGATGAAATGTATGAGAAGATAGAAGAAAGTATTCAATGTGAAGGTAAAAATGCATGTATATTGCTATTGGGTGATTGGATTGCTATGGTGGGTAATGGCAGGGAAGGGAAAATTGTTGGAAATTATGGTATTGGAAAAAGAAATGAAAGAGGTAGTCAGCTTGCACAATTTTGTAAAGAGAATGGGTTTGTCATTGCAAACACTTGTTTTAAAAATCATATTAGAATTTTGTATACATGAAAAGCTCTAGGTGACAGAGAATGTTATCAAATTGGATTATATATTGATTCAGAATAGATATAAGAAAGCTATTAAGAGTTCACATGCTTTGCCTTGTGCTGGTATAGATTCAGATCATAATTTGGTTTTGGCTAAATTAAAGTTAAGTTTAAAAAGAATTAAAAGAGGGATGAGATATGCAAGATGGGACTTGGATAAATTGAGACAAATGGAAAAAGAAAATTTGGTTTAGTATGTGAAAATGAATTTAGAAGGATTGTTCGGCATGAGAAATATATTAATAGCCCTGATGAGTGTTGGAATAGATTAAAAAAGGATTCTTGAAAACAGCAAAAAATGAAATAGGTATTATTCATGCAAGGAAAGCTAAACAATCTTGGATAACTGAAAGTATGTTGGAAAAGAAGGAAGTGTGAAGATGATGGGAAAATGTTGAAATAGATGATAGAGGTATGGACATATTGCCAGATGAAGTAAGAAAGGAAATTGCACAAATGAAGAATGGTAAGGCTGTTGGATTTGATTCAATACCTATAGAATTTTTGAGAGAAATGGGAGAATTTACTATGAAAGAAATAGTTGGACATTGCAATTTGACATATAATAGTGGAGTCTGACCTGAAGATTTTTTAAGAACTATAACGATTCCAATTGCTAAAAAGAAGAAAGCTGCTAAATGTGAAGAGTATAGAACAATAAGTTTGTTGTCTCATGCTTCTAAAGTTTTATAGAGGATTTTGACTCAAAGAATTTATGGGGAGGTAGATTATTATATTGGGTGAACATTTTGGTTTTCGGGAACAGAAAACCATAAGAGATGCTATTGGTATTGTTAGGATAATTGTGGAAAGATATATTAAACAAGATAAAGGAATTGGTATATGTTTTGTGGATTCAGAAAAGGCATTTGTTAGAGTAGTCTTGAATAAACTGATGTTCATCTTAAGAGATAAATGAGTATTTTGGAAAGAAATATGATTGATTTGGACTATGTAAAATGGTCAAAGGATAAGAGTTAGATTTGGGAATAATGAGACTGTTGAAGTGAATGTAGAAAATGGAGTTAGGCAAAGGTGTAGTATGTCACCTGTTCTGTTTAATATTTATTTAGAAGTTATGCTAAATAATTATTTAAGCTGTGACAGTGCAAATGCTGGAGGGAGAGTAATAAAGTGTATAAGATTTTCAGATGATATGGCTCTTATTGTTGAGGAAGAAAAGGGTCTTCAGAATATGTTGAATAAATTGGAAGAAGGATGTATGACATATAGAATGAAGATTAATATTGAAAAGACTAAGTGTTTATGGATAGGGAGAGATGCAAAAAAACTGCAAATTGGAATCCATGATGAAATGGTTCAACAGATGAAGGAATTTAGATATTTGGGTAGTTGGTTGCAGAGGATGGAAGAAGTGAAGATGAAGTTAAAATAAGAATAGCATTGGCAAAGGAGATATTTGTGAAGAGAAAGAAGATATTCTGTGGACCTTTAGAAAGAGAATTAAGGAAAAGATTAATTAAATGTTATGTGTGGGGTGTATTAATGTATGGTTGTGAGACATAAACATTGAGTAATAGAATTAAGAAATGATTGGAAGCTTTTGAAATGTGGACCTGGAGAAAAGTGGAAAAAATCAGTTGGATGAGTAAAATAACAAATGAAGAAGTTTTGAAAAGAGTAAATGAAGAAAGATTGATTGAGAATATCAGAGAGAGAAAGAGAAACTGGATTGGACATATATTGAGAAGAGATTACTGTTTAGTGAAAAATGTTTTGGAGGGAATGGTGAATGGAAATAAAAAGAAAGTATGGAAGAGATTGACATTATTGGATGATATAAGAGATGGGAAGATTAATGTGGAATTGAAGAAATGGGCAAGAAAGAGAATGGAATGAAAGAATGGATGAGTTGATGTTGTAAATACTCTCTGGACCTGTCTATTGGACAGAATACTATTGATTAATATAAATAACTTGATATAAATGATTAAAGCAGCTCAATAAATCACAAAATATCTGCAATTATTATAATATACCATAATGCATGCGTACATATATCTTAAATATATTATTTACATATGAGAATATGTTTAATACATAATGTATAACAATCATATATATAAAATTAGCTTTATGAAAATTAGTTCAGGTTGACTATTTATAATGTATGCATGTGTATGTCCTCCAAAAGTTTACTTTGTTTTCTTTTTTTCAATTCTAAATAGAATCATGTTTCTATTTTGAACATTAAATCGTATCACATCTATAATATTCAGTTGGGATGATCTTTCATCAGCATTTGAATGAGTAGTTACAGGTCGAAATATATCCACTATCACAATAGTAGTCAGTACCTTTATTTATATTATTGACTATTTAATTACACACTCTTTTTCGGCTGATTAACTATTTTAATTAAATATATATGGTATCTCATTTGTATAATTGATATAAACATCTTTAAAGTTGGCCTAGTTGTAAATTCTAAGATGTTACATTAGATTTTGTTTAAGACATGGTCAAATTCCACTAATGATGATCAAATGGTTATGCCTATTTATAATACTTTATTGCAAACAGTAAGAGATTTTAAAATATACAAATAATTGTTTAATATAGTGGATTTGAACACAGACTTTCAAGTTCCCTTCAGCTATCCATTATATTCTCATACAACCGATACACATGACCACATACATGTGAAAAGGATAAATGATCTCCAATACACATATTTCGCGCTCATCAAGTTAGTTCAGACCATCATCACCCACTCATATATATAATCAGTGGTCGGTTTATATTAAGATAGAACGTTCAAATTTATCTTTTTCACGTGTGTGTGTATCGGTTGTATGAGATAGAATTGATAGTTGAATGAAGCTTGAAAGTCTGTGTTCAAATCCCCTAAATCACATCTAAGCTCCAAGTATATTAATTGTACTTGTATTTGAATATTACAAATAATTGTTTAATAATTTCTTTAAATGTTCTTCAAACAAATAATAATTAAAATTTTATATAATTTGTTTTCAATCAAAAACAGCTGACTTTTCTATTTAAAGTAACAGTATTATTATTAATATTTTTTTTTAGAAATCAATTATATTTTAAATTAAGAAAAAAATAGATAAATATTTAAATTAAGGTAAACCAAACAGATGTGTGCATAATGTATGATGAATAAAATACAAAGTTCTACACATGTTTAAGACAAGAAAAAAGATGATTGTTATTTATGAGAATTTCAAAGTACATTTTAGAAATAATTTTTCAATTTATGCTTATTAAATTTTTTATTACTATTTAGTTGTTTTTTTTTAATTAATACAATATTTTTTTTATTTATTAATGTTTTTAATAAATATATATAGTGCCTTTTATTTTAAAATTGTTGATTTATTTTCATTTTCAGTTTGAAAGAAATAAAAGCTTTTTGCAAATGTTGAGTTTAGTTTATTAAATTTTTATTAATTTGTTTTTTTTTTAATCACTTATTGTATTTTTAAATCCGTCAGATGAAATAAATTTATTAGTTTCAGAATTAATTGTATTTTACATATATGTTTGCATATTAACAAAAAATGATTTCGTTATTTATTAATATCAATATTAAAACTCACTGAAGATTACCATGTAAATTTAAATAATACAGTATGTTAGAGTGTTGTTAAAGTCATTTTAATATATAAAATGGAACATTCAACTTGGATTTAATAACATTATATTTTTTAATTTCTTGTCTTGTCTCATTGTTAAAAGATATGCATTTATTATCTTATTAAAAGACCTTGCAGATCGACTGAATATGACATATTGTGAATGTTAACTGTTATGGTTTTTTAAATATTCAGCTGGTAACCATAGTTTTTGAATTCCATCAAATATTTAATGTAAAATGCATAAATTTAAAAAGAATTTTAATATATTAAAGAATTATCAGTTAGAAATTATAGAATAATCATTACAATTATTTGAATATAATCAATATATTTAGAACAAAATTAGCAGAATCTTTGACAGATAACCATATGCATAATATGACATTGATTTGCCAAAGAAGATTTTAGATAACACAATCAATTAGCAGACAACTTTTATATCAGTGTTGTTATAAGAAAACATTTAATAAAGATGTACAAATAATGAAGATATTGTTGTCATGACCATTTTAATTGTGAAAAAAGAAGCTGTTGATATATTATAAAACATAAAAAGTGAATACAAACAGAATAAGAAAATAGAGAAAGGGATAAAAATGAAAACTCTTCATCAGTAAGTTTCAACAATAAAACTCATAAAAATTTTTTTTAGTGATATTGATATTCTTTCAAATAATGCAGCTTTAAAATCAAGCTTGGAGGATAAAGAAAACCAAAGGCTATAGTTGAAATATTTAGTTTTATTTATCCTGAAATGAAACAATCAACTATCAGAATCCAAACTGTTTTTTTTTCCATGTGTCATAGCATCGGCCAGGATGAGAACCCACAACCGTCTGCAACCAAGTACTTGCTTGCATGGCAGCTACAATACCTCTCGGCTAACAACGCAAGACTAAAAATCCAAACTATGTTTACATCAGATTTAACAAATTTGGATACAGTTGAAGTTATGAATGCTATTCTAAAAAGTAAAAATTATATAGATAAAAGCAATAATGTAGGATAGTCAAATAGTAAAAATCTTGATAAATTAATAGGTAATTATAAAATAGGAGATGATATTAAATATAAAAAGTGAAATATATATAAAATTAGTTGTGGAACTTGCTACATGGTTTATTATGAACATACAGGGAAACAATTAGACAAAATAACATTAATGCTATTAATAAAAAAGATGATAGATCTACCTTATATATTTATTAAAATATGGACATAAAATAGATTGTGTTAAAAATATAAGTCCTTCAAATTATATTAAAAAAACTAATAGAAGAAAGATATATGAAACCAATTACATTAATTATAACAACAATAATTGTATGAACATATATAAAACAATTAATTTGAATAATAATTGGCTAATGATAAGTAAATGGAATGTTATATAATATACATTTACACAGTTTTTGCGGGCATCTTGAAAGTATTGTTTGATTTTAATGGGTTAAAGTCAATTTTATAAAAAAAAGGAAAAGGATAGATGTCACTATGTATTCAATGTAAATCATAATTGTAAATTAGTTAAAGCACATTGAAAAGGTCAAAAATTAATATTTTCCAAAAAGAGATTTTTTGTGTATGATTATTATTATATATATTATTGCTGTTATATAAAGATATTTTTTATCATTGATTTGTTTGAATACTATTCTTCTGTAAAAATTGTGAAGTTGAATGTTTGTTGAGATTATAAAATAGATTTACTGTGATAGAGTTGAAAAGCCATTTCTAGTTGTTGATTAAGATTCAACAAATCTATCCCTTTAATATCAAAACTCTTAAAAAAGAATTTTTATTGGACATTTAAATATCAAATGTAATATACCAACTGCAATCTGAATCAGTAGATTTAAGATACTAAACATCACATGATCACTATTTCTTGTGTTTGCTCATAACTATTATTAAAACAGCCATCACTCTCTCCATTTGAAGTGTCACTCAGTGTAAGCCAGAGTAATCAATGGATTCCAGAAGGCTTGTGCTGTCAGTGAGGATCTTGGATCTGAGAGCATTGCACTTAGATCTTAGAATCCAATGCAACCCTCCAGCAGACCCTTTTTATCTATATTTAACTACAAAACTATGAGAATAAAAGTGAAAACAATATTTTCAATATATGTTCATTAGCTTATATAGTCATATGGTCTGAATTCAGTTTAGTACCCATTCATTTTGGTGTCTTTGGTTCTTTAATAACCATAGCCACCACTATCCTATTAGGCAGGATTGGTATTAAACCACTAAACATTACACGATCACTATTTCTTGTGCTTGTTCATAACTGTTACTAAAACAGGCAAAACTCTTTTCATACAGTGGTGCCACTCAGTGCAAGCCAGAGTAATCAATGGATACCAGAAGGCTTGTGAACAAAATCCCTATCTAGTGCCCACTCATCCAATATCTCCAGACTAGTTTCTGGCTTATGGCCTTCATCAGTGAAGAGTGTTGGATCTGAGAGCACTGCACCTAAATCTTAGGATCAAATGCAAACCTCCAGCAGCCACCTTTTATCTATATTTAACTACAAAACTATGAGAATAAAATTGAAAACACAATAATATTTTCAATCTAAGCTCATTAGCTTATATAGACGTATGGGTCTGAACCCATATGACTATATAAGCTAATGAGACTCATGTGACCAATATGACTATATAAGCTAATGAGCTTAGATTGAAAATATTTTCAATTTTATTCTCATAGTTTTGTAGTTAAATAGAGATAAAAGGTGGCTGCTGGAGGGTTGGTTACATTGGATCCTAAGATCTAGATGCAATGCTCTCAGATACAAGGCTCCTCACTGATGAAAGGCAAAAGCCAGAAACTAGTCTGTGGATATTGAATGAGTAGGCACTAGTGCACAAACCTTCTGGCATCCATTGATTACTCTGGCTTGGACTGAGTAGCACTACTGTATGGAGAGAGTTTTGCCTGTTTTAATAGATTAAGATATATGTTTAAAGTCTTTCATAAAGGAAGAACTTGATGAAGATAAATTATATTAATGTTTCAACATGAAAGAATATAAGTTTATTTTCAAAAAAATGGACCTCTAAGGGATTCACACCACCATATTGATTATTTGGCTCAAAATCATTTTTTTCAATGTTTTATAGATAAATTCTTCCCAAAATAGCAATTTTACCTATATTTTTCCTTTATTTTTTATATATCTAATGCTTTAATAAAATAAAAAGGGTTTAGTAAAACTGTGTGTAAAATCTACTTTATTATAAAATAAAGTCCAGCTAAGTAGACTCATTTGTTTCAATTTTAGTTAATATAGTATTAGAATAAAATTTTATTTCAACAAATAGAGAAAAAATACCAACATTTCCATTTGTGAAACCTATTCAATAAATCACTTATAGTCTTCTCAAAGGTTATTGTCATTTATATAATTATAATTGCAGAATCAACAAAGTAACTTCAATTACTTCCATTTCAGTAACAAGAATGGATGCAAAAGAAAAGCCACTGGAAAAAAATATTTCACTACGGTTAATAATTGAATAATTCATTCAATTTCTTTTAAAATTAGAAATTCATCTATTATAAACAAATAGAAAGGAATATGTAATATTTTTAACATGTTATAGTCAGAGTATATTCAGGTCTTGTTGATGGTCATCTCACAAAATATTATATTTGTAATATATTTGTATAAGGTATGGAATATGGTTAGTGAGTGAACCATTTGTTAAAAGATATCTTTCAAAATATTGGTTTGTAGAATTCTATGGCAATATAATTAATAAAATAACCAATAAAAAATTGTGACTATTATTAGGTAGAAATTGTAATATTTTAAAATATAATAAATTTAAAATATCATTTTTTCCAAATACCTGTACAAAGTAATCTTAAATGCAAGTATGGTTTACTCTGTTTGAAAATGAAAAATATACATTTATGAGAAACTACATTTTTTTCAAGAGCTTCTACATTTATTTTTGTATTATTTAAATTAAATAATAACATATGAGTTATCATTAACAACACCACAAAAAAATTAACTTTTTACAATCAATGACACTATTGAATAATCAACCTTTAGTATTTTAGTGTAAATATAATTTTCATCTGATGAACTAATTAGTATTACTAACTATTAATCATACATTGTGATATATATATATATATAGTATACCACAGACATCAGAACAAAATTTGTAACAAATTTGGTTAATTACGAATAATAATCATTTGTAAATAAAAATTAGTTTCATGGAATATATTCCTGGCATACTATTTAGAAGTAATAATATATTTACATATGCATTTTTTCAAGAGTTTATAGTTATTATGTTTGATTCTATTTATTAGAATTATGCATCTCTAATTTGAATAATTGCATATAACATTCATTTATACAATTAGTTTCAAAATATATATTTTTCAACATTTTTTCATAGGTATATAATTATGGGATTTCCCATATATATATATATTTATAGTGACCTTCCATGTTGGCACCAGGAAGAAATGTGGGAGGTTCACATTGTGCCAATAGTGACCAGAGATAACTATTAAGGAAAAAATGAATTGTGATATAATTTAGTATTTTAAATTTAGTTAAAAAATTATCAAGACCTTAGTTGGGTGCACCAGTCATTAAAATCTTAGGTTATGGGTGTCTGGTAGTGGGAGAAGAAGATGGACAATATAAAGGATTGTTAGTATGAGAACTAAATTAGTAGGTTGTTTGTCTGTAAGGCCATAACAGGTATTTATTCATTGATTTTCTAACTCACTGTCTATTCCCATCCAAGATTTAACTTACATGTGTGGGTGCATGTCCATTTACATCATCTTCTATTTCATTCATATTTTTCATTATTACTTGTAATATCCAAATTTGTAATAGCAGAATTATGTGCCATTATAGTTCAGTCATTAATAGGCCTCTGTATTAATGGAAAGACAGATACACACATATACCATTAATTAATATGATTTTGATTTATTATTTATTAATTATTTATTACATAAAATCTTACATTTAAAATTGTACAAGTTATTTATTCGTTTATTATTAGATAGCATTTGTAAATTTAATATTTAATTTTTTTTCTTCACATTCTTGCATATTGCTAACCTTATTACAACAACAAAAAAAAGAGGCGTGGATGAGTTTTTTCATAGGAGATTCCAAGTAGAAAATAGAAAAAAATGAGAAGAAAGACAGAATAGTTATGGAAATTGGAATAATTTCTAAAAAAGAAAAAAGAAATAAGTGAACTAAATATTGTGAAAATTCTCTACTATTCCTTATGGATAAAATTTTCTCATACTACTCAGAATAGGACTGTATATGGAAGGCTAAATTCTAAAAGGTACCCAGCTCAGGCTTTTATCAGCTAATAATTTAGATTTACTTTGTTCAAAAATGCATGGATATTATATAAAATTGTTTGTAATGAATAAATGATGTCGGAATTATATAAATTACTAACAATGAAGTTAACTAGAAAACGTGTGCTGAATTCTTTAATGAAATGCTTTATGGAGTCTCAGTTAATAAATTTTTTGTTCTTGCTATGCAAAATAAAATTAAAATGAAAAATTTGTCTATTCTAACCCTATACATTAATAGGATAGTCTTATATACCAAATAACCATACCATTTGCACCTATAAAAATGAGTGATAGAATGTGTGACTCAATAATGTTTAATTATTAACTATAAGCGGTTTATAGAAGCATGGATAAATCAAATATGGATTTACATGTTGTGAAACTTTTACTGAATGCTACCAACTCAAAACGGAGTTAAGTCATAACTTTTTCTTTGAATAATCTTACCGAGTTGGATATTTTGTTTCATCTGACAATAAGTGATTCCAATATGCACAAAGGGTGTACATGATATCTATTAAAATTTCTAAGAACATTGGAAATGATTGCAGCTTTTGTCAAATTTTACTTCAGCCTGCAGGAGCAACGTTTGTAGGTTGTTTTTTTTTAATGTTGTCAATTCGTCATTATTATTGTAAGCTACGCATATATTTCCTTTCAACTTTTAAGTCTGAACTTAATATATATATATATATTTTAATGATTAAATGTTGACATGTATTTCTTCTATTGCCTATTATAGACAGGTAAATTTTTTTTATGCTTAATGTAACTTATTATTATTGTTATTTATTTATATGCCTAATCTCCACGAGAACGTCTTGGAGATCTTGGTATAAAGTATACCAAATCGGTAATAATATTATTTTTTTTGGTATTATGTTAAAAGAAAATGGACATTCTCGTGCTCATATTATTAGTTCAAATTAAATACTTTAATATTATACCTTAGTTAATAATAATAGACAGATGCATGGATATATTTATGCAAGTAAGCAGAATAGTTAAACTTACTTGACCGTAGTGACTTTAAATTGGAATTCAATATTCATAATTCTCACAAGAGATTCGTGTGGATTTAATAATTGTTAATATGACATTTTAGTGTTTCAAATGATTTAAAAATCATTTTATATATGATCGTATGTTCGCATGTGTGTGCACGGTTGTAAACTATTTACCAAATTTGTATTTTGCTTTTCTATCAGTTTCGGTTGGGTGCCGTATGTTAAAGGAAGAAGCTTTGAGAGTTTATCTGCTTATTGATTCGTTTATATATGAAATGCGTTGAATACATTTGGATGAAAAAGCGATAGAGGGATGATTTTATTATGTGGATTGAGAAATTCTCTCCTTGATTACTTACTTGTTAAATCGTGAGTGATAGTGTATTTTGTGTCTGATAGCATATGATGAGATAATTGTAGTTCTTAAATGACGTGGCAAATGCCCCATTTATTGATGATAAGTCGGCTAAGTTTCGCAACCTTTATGTCCTAAAATTAGTAGATATTATATTAATGAGTTAAGTTTGAATTTGGAGATTTTGGTTAACCCTCACGCGCGTATATGTGAATGTTTCTTTATTGTTATTCCCCTCTCCTTTTTCATTCGTGCGTAGTTATCATCAGACAATATATGTTGGTTATAGCAGACAAACGTTTTATGGATATCTCTAAAATGCTTGAAATAAGATTATTAATTTAAAGATTAGCTTGCTGCACCATCCGTATTCCGATAGAGATATAATTAATAAATGCTTTGTCTTTGTAATCTTATAAATGTTACACACATTTGGAAATATGATTAAATTGGAGATATAGAAAGAAACCATCATTAGAATTGTGAGTTCTGAATAACTTGACAGGTTATGGTATATATTGTCATTATTTCATTATTATCATTATTAATTCATCCTCCCAATATGAGCATAATAGTATATTATAGAAATTATCTTATTTAAAGCTAATTTGATAAAGTCAGTATTAAGTTTCATATTAAAGATATACATTTGTAGGCATATGAAATTTTACTTTATCTAATGAAAGAAAAAATAATAAAACTGTCACTTCGATTTATATAGCAAATATTAACCTACAGATATCCAGAAATAATTTTATAGCATCAGTTGATTCTTTGGTACTGTTTGTTTTGGCTTATTAAGAGCACAAGTGAGGATAGATGTATTAACATTGGATTGTAAATGTATAATTTTTTTATATTGTTTATTGTTGGTAAATGACCAAATAGAGTGATAAATGTAAATAAGTTAATAAATAGGAGGAAGTGTCTTCAAGTATCAAGTGTACAAAATTATATAATTTAATGTTATTTAATCAAGTCTGTGTTTAATGTAAAGGTAATATTAAATTTATCATTGATGTGTTGTAAAATAATGTTTTAAATGTTTGTTGAGATAAATCCCCTCTGAACTGTTTTATCATATACGTTCGATTGATCATTTCCACACACATATATATTCAACATAATATAACTATAGAATTTATTAATTTGCCAGTATGCGCCATTTATTTAAACAGTACAGATTTAACAGATCTTAACATTGCAGTGCCAAAATATGTTTTTACGTTGCTTAGAATAGATAATGATGTGAGGCAAAAGGTACCCAATCCTCATCATTGTCTATACTTTATTTATTGTAATGATTATGTCACAATAGCCCTTATTAATTAATAGATGCTTATAATATAGTTAAACCAACATTATATAATTGTTATTTATGAATGCTTCTATCATCCCCATTTGCATCCTATATAACCACCATACCCTATAACCCCCCAACTGAGCTAAGCCATAGAGTAGTATCAACATAAGAATCTCATTAATAGGCAGAGATGCAATAAGTTATAAATTTATTTTATCTTATATAGAATTGGCGTCAGGGCATCTATTTGTACATAAAGCGATATAGCTGAAGAGAGCAGAGGTTACTATATATATATATATTGTAACCTTCTCCCAGACCACTGTAATATAACTGAATCATATCACACATTTTAAGCACCATAATCGCAACTGTAACCTAGCTTCCTGATCTAACTGGTCACCAATGACTCATACCGCACATTTTGGTGATTAAATTCTCTTATGTAACCTATCGTGCTCTCGTTATCACAAATATGGGCATAAAGAAATGAAAATGTAAAACTAACAAAATGATTTCTGGATTTAATAAAACTAGTGTAAAACTGTCTATCTAAAGAAGATCACAAGGCGACTAATAAAGATAAAAACTTCTGGTCAAACCAGCTTTGAAATCCACACAAATAAAATGAGATGAGTTAAATTTGATATTCAGCAAATTAATAAATAACTACTAATTGTATCTTTGGAGTGATTATGAAATTAAACTTATAGATGGAATAATAAGTACATTATGATGTAGATGACTAACTGGATGATAGCAAGAAATAATAATTAAATAGAGGAATGAAATGAGTCTAAGCATGAAGAGAAAAGAACGAAGATGTATGAGAATAATGAATGATTAAGATGATGATAGAATAAGAGTTAATGAATAGTTGAGATGATGAAAGAATAAAAGTTAATGTATGATCAATCAATTATAATAATAAATTAATGTCAAATGAGAATGAATAAATAAAAGAATGGATCAAAATGAAATTGAAGAACAATGTTAATGAGGGAGATTGAAATCTTAAACTACAAACTAATATGGTATTAAATGGTAAAAAGATAAGCTAAATAAAAAAAATAGGGATTTCTAGCTTGATACAAACAGAATATTTATCATGAAGTTAAAACAAACTATCCATTTTATGCCAAAAGAAGTAATTTGCATCTTAAAGCTTAGTTGACTTTCATAAAACAGTGAAAGTAATTTATTTCAAGTCCAACTATAATAATTGACTAGCAATAAAATTTACTACACATTTAAATTCTATCTTGAAATTTAAACAACTAATTCTTCTCAGGGTTCTAACACTCAAAATTGTTATACAACATATATTTGGGTCAGTAAGAGGGATTTTACCACTACCCAAACATAATGCACAAAACAGCTCTCAATCTAAACTCAAATTAAGAACTATATTTAGCAATTACACACAAACTTTATAACTAACATAAACTTTAAAATTTATGACTGGGAATGACTTTGTAATAATTGAAATCAATAAATTACTAGATTCCTTTTCTTAAATAATTATAAACTATGTGATCAAGATCAATGAATGATAGCTCTGCGGATTTAACTAAATCAATCACATCCATATTATATTTATCTTTTAATCTATTACTTAAAACAATCTGTACTCTAAGTTATTAACATTTTGATTATTGTGTGATAATGCCTTAGATTTACCAATAAATTGCAAGACTTACCAAAATTATTCTGATATAGCATAATATAGTTTATAGTACTATATTAGTTGATGATGATTTTAATTTATAATCTTCTTATAGGTTGATAGCAATAACAATAATAGTGTATATATGTGGTAATTAGCAATAAGACTACATGCAACTAAATAAAATTTTAAACACAACCAACTTTATTTACAATACGTACAAATTTTTAATTCACAGATATGGCATGAAATAAAATTAATATATGAAAAGAACTTATGCATGGGAAAATACTCAGTATCCCATTGACCATACTTTTAGTCAACAAGACTAACTTATACAATTTGCTTATAAAAATGATATTCAAAATATTTATCACTCTTTATCCTATTTTTAAGAATAAGTTACTAAAACTTATTTAAGCTGACTAGTACTTAAATTTATAACTAGCAGTATACTTAGAACTTTAGGATATGCACCAAGTATAAATTTAGAATTCAGAAAATTTTTTAAAAGTATTGCATTCTCCCAAAACCCTTTCTTTTATCAGAATATGATAAGGACAATTATTATATTCTGTGCAATTACTAACTTATTTAAATTTGAAATGAATAAGTTTAGTGCACTAAATGAAGACTAGACATTAAAAGTCAAATACACATAGGTCTCATTAAGCATTACCTATGTCCACAGCTCAACTCTTGAATATGTAACTGATCTTACAATTCTATTGTCACATCATTATTTGATGAAAGTAAATTCACGCTACCAATGTGCATATCTTACTTGTACATCTAAAATTTTCTACAATCATTAATAGATTTGGTTTGGTCTGTCTATAAAGGATGATGATCCCACAACATTATAAACACTATTTCAATTAAAATAACACTATGCTAGATCAGTGTTCCTAACTTTAACATTATTTTTATACTTGCTATATGATTTGAACCTATTATACTTCACCATACACGGTGGAAAAACTAACTTTAGATCATCATGAGGGATTTAACACTAAAAAGGAAGGCTTTATAAAAACAACATAACAGTTGTATAATAATATATGGCTGATTCTATACCTCTCTATGGGTATATGTACGTGTGTGGGCTTTGCCTTATCATGAAAAAAATAGAATTCAAACTGTGGATATCCTTTCTTTAGGACTACTTATGCTTATAAGCATTAATTAGTACTTAACCTCTCCCAATTTTCCTCTCATGAAATCAGCAATAGGTGACTCTATCAGCCTATGCTCCATATAAATATTAATATTTTGGATGCCATTCAATTGGAACATCCCATTAACTAAAAACTGTCACTAGTCATTCTCAATATCACAGCAAGATAAAACAATACCAACAATAACAGTGAAAATATACATATTCCATTTTATAATGTAAAACCATTAATGTATCAACAGCCAAACCAAATTATATGTCAAATGATTATTAATCATTTAAAATGACAACTATCCTTTTGTTAGAGAGAGCACAACATATGTAAGCATAAAGATCAAACCTGTATTTGTATTCAAAGTGGACAAGTTCATTTCCATATAAAATTAAGAAATGAAAAAGGCTTATATCAAATTTTCTTTTATATAAGAAAATAATTTGGTCATTCCAGTATACAGTATATATTTGATAAAAATGTTTGCATATTCACTTCTTTAATAATATACATTATAATTGGTTTCAAAATATGAGAGAAGTAAATATTTTATCACTCTCTAGATAAATGATATATATCTATTTTCCGGTTTTCCCTTAACTAAAAAAATATATACATAAAATAGATGTGTATATTTTACACATTTTTTTAACCCAATATATATATTTATTTTTCATGCCAAAACCAAAACATATATGTTTTATTAACAAAATTTCCAAACAACACATTACGTAAGTAATATATATAACACAGCAATAATAAAAAAAAATAAGAGTACACTTTTATCCATTAAATTTTATCCTCTTCATCCAAGTTATTCCATTGTGGTAAGTTAAAATAAGAATTAATATTGTGATTAGCAAACCTTCCAGATAACGCATATATTTTTTTTTATTCTCCTGTTGGGTGTGGAGTGAGCAATATTTAACACATCCAAAAGCAAAAATTATTTGATAGTTTTAGTATCAATAATTAACAGAGCGATGAAAATTCATACTTCCAATTGTAGCAGACTTAAAAGATAAGTTTATCTACTTTTCTATAATTATAAATTTTATTAAACGCTCACTATTATTTCAGTAATAGTTTTAACAAGGCTGTAAACCTTAGCAATGAGTGTCTGAAAAAATCGTCACTAGGGACCTCTGTAGGTCTTTAAAACACGAAAGTGATGATTTTTTTCAGATGCTCATTGCTAAGGTTTACAGCCTTGTTAAAATTATTACTGAAATAATAGTGAGCGTTTAATAAAATTTATAATTACAACTTTAAATTATCATAATATATTTCTTACTATAAGATCTTTTCATTAACTCGTAGTAAACCGTAAGATTTCGTGAGTATTAATGTATTATAAGAATTGTGGACTTAATTAGTGAAGTATTTAATAGCTTCACACTCTTAGATCAAAACACTTCTGCTTCACCTATTTATATATAAAAGTAGGTCGAAGTAAAGAAGGATTCTCTCTTTTCTTCATAGCATAAGCATGTGTTTTAAAGACCTACAGAGGTCCCTAGTGACGATTTTTTTCAGATGCTCATTGCTAAGGTTTACAGCCTTGTTAAAACTACTACTTTTCTATAGAAAATTTCCTGAATAATTCTTTGAGCTATTGTAATATTCAAAACAAACTTTTAAAATCTTTATTGATTTATCCTGTAAGCATTTAAAAAGGAAGTATAACAAGAATCATTTATTACATTTAAAATCAAGATATTTCCTTGAAAAATTAGTGGAATTTTATTACATTTAGCATATTTATCTTTCCTTTTCTTTTAAAACTCTTTGTTAATTTTATTCTTCCCTGCATGGTAATACACATATATATATGTAGCAATGTTTAAACAGCTGGAATATATTCTAATATTATAAAACATTATTATAACGACGTATATTTCTCAATATAACTTTAAAATAAATATTTATTTTATTCCATTCTTATTGGCAAAGTATTAAGTGATCATCAATATTAACAATAATTTATCAAATTATAAATATGATATCTTCAACATTTTAATTAATTGGTAATTGATTATATCTTTCATTACATAGGTTCCCGCGATAAAATTTAGCAGACAATAGAGAATAAAATCACGCAAATATTTTCATGTTTACTTTATTAAAATTTAGATGATTCAAAAATGACTTTTAAATTTATTTACTATATATATCATATATAACACTTGTTTTAATATTATTTTGAATCATTATTTTTTTTTTATATTTTAATTTACAAACACATAATATCGTTCTGCTAGATAATAAGAAAGACGCGAAATTCCAACACTATCAACTTCTTAGTTTACAAATAAATAATTTGTGCATTATTTTTAAAGATAAAAGTTTTAAATATATGAATAATATAAAAGTAAAAGCAAATGCTTACTTCCTCTTGAATTTTCCTGGGTTTAAAATAAGATTTAGGAGAGACAGGATGCATAAGGTTTCCATTTCTCCTTCTGTATAACTTTTTAGAACTATCAATCAATAGAAGAATGGTGTTTAAATGACTACAAGGCCTTTTTAGATTTTCTATTCCAACATTTGTAGACAGCAAGATATTATCCTTTCATTGAATTAGATTTCAGAATTTTATGATTTTTAAGTTTTTTTTCCTCCTTCTTTTAAATCAGAATTGAGGTCTGAAGTTGTTTAGTTCTTGTTTTTCTTAGTTAGTCAACCCCCCCCCCCCCCTACAGCTGGGTTAGAACATATATAGCTTGTTTTTCTAATGCATTCTGGGAGTGAATTGGCCAATAATTTTGGTATGCATAATTAGTATTACCCCCTCTGCCTTCATTTTTAATAATTACCCATACCTATTCAAGACAGCTTTGTGTTAAGTACTAAAAAATATGCTTAGGTAATTTACTATAATGATTCATTTTACAAGATTTAAAAAAAAATTAGCTATTTATTTATTTCATTATTGCTATTCAACAACAATAAAATAGTAATATATTTCTCTCTCAATTAATAACAATATTTTTAAATTGTTGTTTTATCTCTAGTTTCAAAGCCTAGACTGTTTGAAATCTCATCTCCACTTAAGCAAATTTCCCAGTGCATTCAAAACAATTTTTATTGAAAACCACTCATTAAGATTTTATACCAAATATATTATCATTTAAAATTTTGGATTATTTAACTACAGGGACCTAAATAAAAGGTCACAATATATATATATAACACTTTGAGTTAGATATATGTTTTAAGGCATTACATTTTTTTAATTATATAAGATTATAATTAAGTATTTTTTTTAATCTGTGCTATCATAATAAAAATCTTAAATTATGTATTTCAATAGTATAAGCTAAAGTAATTCAGTTAGCCCAATTATTTAGCTGTACTTAAAAGATTATCTTAAGTTGTTTAAAATGTATATGCAAATAAAATTAATATTTAAACTAAAGAACAGTTAATCAGTCTTGCATTGGTGGTCGAGAGGTCAGCATGACTGCCTTGAACTTGCAGGCAGTTGCCCAGGTTGCAGGTTTGCATCCTGGCCGAGGCTATGGCACTTAAAAAAAACAGTTAATCATAAGCTTAATATGTTTTAAATAAATTCAATACATAATGTGTTTTATGGTATCTGAAATGATTACTTAACTTTTTTTTAATTTTAGTTATTGATTTTTAAAATAAATGATATTAAAGTAACAATTGTGACTTATTAAATATCAATCTATATGAAAGTATTTAAAATTAAAATTTAAAAAAAAATTAAGTATAATTGACAGAGAGTAGCTCTAATTTTTAATTGATTTTACATCTCAGTCAATAGCTAATTTATTTTCATTGCATTAAAAATAACTATATTTAATGTATGTGTGTATATATATATAAGTGTGTGGAGGATCCATGTGACATGTTGAAAATTAAAAAGACTTATTAAAAGTAAGTGTATTTTAAAAATTGGATAGTCAATTAGTTTTTAATTAAAGAAAAATAAGCTGTTAAATAATGCAAGAGACAGAGTAAAGAAAGACTATTTGAATTTAAAAAATGTTTAATTTGAAAAACAGTTAATAATTTTATTAAATAATTAATTCGTGTTAATAAAAATTGTTAATTAACAAGTTCATTTATTGTCTAGATGATTATATGACAAATTGTCTGGATTTAAAGGACAGACTTCAAGGTCAGATGAATTAAAAGTATAATAATGACTATTAATTTAAATATTATAAAGCAGATTTCTGATTCATTGGTCAAATAAAGATGGAATGCAGCATTAATTTTGCACATTTCTTTATTTTTAATTTTGGTGAATGGGTGGAGAGAAAAACACATACTAAAATAAAAATAGACATAATTAAAATTTTAAAACACTTCTACATCTTCACACTTCATTTTATTTAAATTTCAATTATATTTCAGTTTTTAAGTAAAATGTTTGGTTTATATTTGCCTATATAATTTAAATCAATGTTAAAATTTAAAGTTTTATTGTTTATCATAATCATGATAAATAGCCAGGAAGTTATCCACAGTCTTTTTTGTTAAGAGCATAAATTCAATTGACTTCACAAACAATAATTCTAAAAGATGTTAAGGAAAATTATAATAGTTTTTCAAAAAAGGTGGAGGAAAATCACAGAAGGAAAAGTATATTTTTTTATTCTGAAATTTGCTATAAAACTATTTCTGGCATGCTTTAACTAACTTATAAATAGTCATTAATATTAATTTTTTGGCAATAAAATAATCAACCTACATATGTGAAGCTCAAATATAGAACTATGAAATTCTATAAGATTATTAAAGCTATAAAAAACATTAACAATTATTTAAAATTGTTTTATAAAGCTATCATAAAAGGCAAAATTATGGAACCTAACTTTTAAATTATCATAAAGAAAAGACTTTTCAAATGTTTTATGTTAAAAAGAAATAACCTAGTTATTCATTTCACGTCATTTATGTATGTAGTGATTTGAATAGTTTTTTCTGAATTGTCTGTTGCTGAAATATGTTACCTGATACTTAAAAAAGTAAATATAAAAAAGGAAGATATAACTAAGCTTACATCCTTTTAATTAATCTAGTAAAATGTTAACTGATAAAAATATAGCAGTATAAAAAGCAATTTACAATCAAAATCATCTTCCTGTTTATTCTTCTTCTGATTTTATTGCTACTTAAAAAAGTGTATTTTAAAATAATTTATTCACCAATGGAATCATTTGCCATCAGCTTTTGTTATTTTACATATGTAAAATTATTGTAAACTTTTCCTCCAAAATATTTCTATGTGTACATGTGTCCGCTGTACTTAATAAAGGATTATGTATGTATTTATTTATCACTCCAAGAAGAAAATAAAGGAAATAAACTATTTAATCTCTAAATGGTATTATAGTTATTGTGTATATATTTTTGTTATTTTAGAATTATCATAATTATTAACTTATAAGTATTATATTAAGTTTATTATTAGATATTATATTATAAATATGTTTGTATAAAAGGTGTTCCAGAAATAAAGTTGGTAAGTGATATAGTTAAAAGTTATTTTATGAGTTAATTTATTAGACCAGAGTTTTTCCAAATGAGTATTTAAAATAATAAATTATTGTATCCAGAATTATAACAGTCTTTTGTATATTTATGAAAAGTATTTTGAATGAAAGTGTTATAGATTTCAGTATGTGTATATGAGGATTTTAAATTGTTTAGACATAAGTGTTATCACCATTATGCGATAATAAGTTTGTTGATATAAATATAATCTTAAACTGAGTGAATGAATTATGTGCTTTTTTGTATGTGTGTGTGTGTGTGTGTGATGAACAATTATTATTAGCTCCATGCTTTTTATTAGTAGTAGTATTTTGAAGCAAGTTTAAATGGATATTATATTACTTTTATGCATATTTTTATCCACTCCATGAAAGAGAGTGTGCCTTGTTCATTCATTGACACTGCTTGTATTTAGTACTGGGTGTTTGATCATATTTTTGCAAGCTTATATTTGCAATGTCCACTATGCCTGGAATTTTAATGTTAGAATATACTTTGATGTATATCCACAGGTATGTGCGGCTTTACAATTTATTATTAGCTCCACTATAAATTTTTTAACTTCAAAAATATTATTGTGTCAAGCATTATTATTTCCTTGCCCCAACATAGGTATTATTAAGGTTATAAGTGTTTTATATTGCATGATATTTGTTGCTATTGTATTAATATTTGATAAGCTTCTCCACACTGATATTTTAATATTATTTTTAATTAAGTAAAGTGTATAATGTCTTATAGTAGCCTGGACATTATGTTATGGGTGCTAGATTTTTAAAATAAAGATTGTATTTTGTAAATAAGTGAACTATTGGGTCATAAATATCATTTATATAATACAATTGTAGAAATGGTTTTTAAGAAAGTTACACCAAAGTATTAATTAATAATATCTGTACATTATAAATAGTAAATGAAAAGAAATAATTATTGTTATTGTAAATAAATATTTTATTATATGGATTTTTATATAGTAAATAAATATTTTTTTTAATTAAATATGGTTTTTTGTTCCATTGTCATTATAATATGATTTCATAAGTACATCTATTTATCAGAAATCTAATTTAATAAGATTTGCATCAATAATTTTTTTTAAGAGTACATTTCAATAGTCACATAGTGTTTATAGGTTAATTTTGCTTAATAATTATTTTACCTGCATTCTTAGAATCTAAATATTATATTATTTGCTTTATTTCAAATGTACCTGTGCAGTTGGTATCACAGAAGATGCTTTTACTGACTTCTGCATTATTTTGATATTGCTTCTTTAAATTTACATCAAAAAATATAAGAATTCTGTGATTTTATAATCAGTAGAAGTGAAATAGTTATATTTAAGTGATTGTGAATTATTTAGAAATGTTTTTTTTAAACTATTAATTATATATTACTTAACTATTTGAGTATTCTGTTATGTATTTCATTTTTACTTTTTTAAAATAGTAAGATTCCAAAATAAAACAAAAGAAATATCAAATGTTCTATGTTTAATTTAATAATAATAATCATCATGTTTTGTTAAGAATTTAAAATATTACCATTAATATTTTATTCCAAGTGCATTTTATTCTGAATTTAAACCTTGAGATCAAGATATCTTAAATTTGAAAAGAATGTATATTTAAGATAAATATGTTTTAAAAATTAAGATATTATAAATTTGTAAAAGAACTCATAGTTGAGATTATTGTATTTTAAAACATGTGATATGATATTTTAAGATTGAAAAGAATGTAAATTTGAAATAAAGATATCTTAAAAATTAAGATACAAATTAAAAAGCGTATGAACCACTTGAAGGAGAAGTTATATAGATTCAAAAATTGCTATATGCTAAGCGCTCTCGAGGCCATTTGCCTCATATTCATAGCAGTTTTAAGATAAAATATTTTAAATTATACCTTGTATTTTAATAAATATGTTTATCCACAGTATTGTCTACAGGAAGATTCATGGTGCCTGTGGGTAACCGTGGATTACTGTTAGTCATTCTGTGGCCTATTATCATTGGCTAGATTACATGTAGGTTTATGTCTTACCCAATGTGTTAGTGTTCGATCAGTCATAGAATACCAGTCATTTGTTGGAATTACATATGGGTTTTTTGGTGACTGGTGGACTTGATTGTAAGAAAACTTATGTGTCCCATTACACTTTGGTCACTCATTCCTTGGGTTACATATTAATTTTTGACATTCTAATGTATATGCCTGAGTATTAAATATGTGCATGGACAATGTAGCTACCAGAGTTATAGTTAAGCCATAGTATTAGTAGAAATTTTAATTTTAAAACATCAAAAATTTAAGAAAATTTATCTTTATGGACATGAAATTAATTTTGCAAGTGTTAATCTTTTAATTATGTTAATTAAACTTGTATTTAACTTATTTAACTAGTAATATTTAATATTAGATACTAATAATAAACTGTTAAATATCTATCATTATCTTAATATTACAGTCAACTTTAAAGAAAAGGATCATTTATAGATGTTCTAATTAAAATATGCAACATATTAGTTGATATTATAGTACTAAAATTGCTTTAGTTTTATAACATTAATTATTTATTGTTATGAGTTAATATATATATAGTTATTATTGTATATCTGGGGGTCCAAAAAGTTGGGATAGCTGTTTAAAATAGATATATAAATTTGGGAGTTTAAACACTTATACATTGTAGTATTACTAAGGTGAAATCTTGTTTTACGTTGGTTATATCATGTTTTGACAAATGTAATATTGTGTGGATGACTTATTTATATGCTAATTATTAGAAAACTATTTTAAAAAAATGTTGGTGTAAAAATTTGATATTAATAATTTTCTTGGTTAAAAAAATGGAAGAAGTAGGAGAAATTAAGGATGTGAGTAAGGTTCAAAGTGTAACCCTCTTAGTAATCAAGATTTGCTTTCATTTATGAAAGAAGTACTTGAAAAATTAGAATCTAAAATTGATAGTCAATCAGCTGAAATGAAAGAAATGAGGATAGAATCACAATAATCAAGACCAGAATTAAATGAGATGATAGTCAATCAGTCTAAAAAAGTTAGATATTCAATCAGAGAAATTAGAATGTGAAATTGATAACCAATCAATAGAAATTAGAGAAATGAATGAGAAAATAGAGGATAATCAAATTAAAATACAAGATAAGGTTAGACTGGAGTTGAATAAATTGTCAGACTCACAGGAATGTAATGTCAAAGATATAGAAAGTAAAATAGAGAGCTCACAAAAAGAAAGTACTCAAGATTTTAATGTTAAAATTGACATTAGAATTTAATTGTAAAATAGCTAAAGAGGATTCTGACTAAAAACCGGAAGAAATCAGAAATCTAGTGAGTAATTACTGATTAGAATCAGGGAGTAAATTAGAAAAGTTAGAAAGTAAGAGAATCATGTAGAATAGTATGCTTAGAGAACATATTAGTTAGACAAAGAAGAAATTCTAGAATCTTGAGTTATGATCTAACCAATAAATAAATAAATTTAAAACAATGTTGGAAATTAGATTTACAAAGATAAATTAAAGTCAGATAGTCAATGCAAAAAAATTAGTTAGTGCAGTCAGAGCAGATTCAAAGTCAGAATAAAATAGAAATTTGAAAATATTTGAATGGAGCTGATAGAAGTAATTAATGAAACTAAAAAGATTAATATTAAATTAGGAGGAAACATTAAGAAGATTCAAAAGAACATAAAAAATCATTTATCAATTAACAAGAATTTCCAGAGTAGGTCAGTGAAAAAAAAAGTCATATTAAAAGAATTGAATGATTTTATAATAGAGCAGAATAATTTGATAGAAGAGATAATTGAACAAATGCAAATTGAGGATAAAATCAAAATAGTCCAGCAAATGTTTGAAGAACTGCAGCATGCTAATGAGCAATCTTATTCAGATGTAAAAAATTACCACCAGCTAGAGACTATTAGTAATGTTGAAATTACTGCTAAAGAATCTTTAAACCTTTATCATAATGTTAAAAATATTGATCATGTCCAAATTATAGTGAAACCAGTGATAGATGATAATCTTAGGTTAGAGTATATAAAGATGATGAAAACATTACAGGACCCTCAATGGTTTTCAAATTTATGGGAGTTGCAACATTCAGAGAAGGCTATTTAGACAGTGCTTCTGAATTTTTGCAAAGCTTTGATGAGATGTTTGAACTTTGTTGTTTGAGTGAGAGAAAAAATAGCCATATCAATCAAATATCTCTGTTCAACTGCTAACGAGTGATGGCAGTCTCTGTTCAATTGTCATCAGATATATAGACATTTCAAATATTGCACTATGTCTAGCTTTTGGGGCAAAAATAGACATGAAACTATTTGATATTAAATCTCTCAAGAAAAATACAATATAAGTAAATGAAGTTATGCCCAGTTTTTCAAGGACAGGCTGTCAAGCTAAAAACATAGACAGCTTTTTCTTTGTCAGAGCATCTAATTGTAAAAAATCCTCAGCACAATTTGAAGAGGTGGATGAAGTGCTAGATGCTCTAAAGACAACCTGAAAATAAGACTGAAGTTAGACATAAGAATATTAAGAATCTAAATTAATATCCAGTCACTAACATTAATTTTATATTATTAAGTAACTCAAACAAAAGTGAAACCCATAGGAGTAGAGGTCATAGTGTCAGGAAGACTAATTCCTTACTATAAGAACACTGGTGATTACCCTGTGTCTTTATAAACAGTCAGATGATGATTCACATGAACCATCAATCAGTGGAATTACCACTATACTTAAAAAAAGTGGTAAAATAATATATTAAGCTAGTGTACATTTAATTCATGCAGATTAAAGGCCATCTCATTCTAGCTATAATTATATCAACATTCCTAAATAAAATAACTTTTAACAATGAAAAACAGCAAAGAAAAATTTTAGCTTACATTTTTCTTTGCTGTTTTCCATTGTTAAAAATTATTTTGTTTAGGAATGTTGATATAATTATAGCTAGAATTGACTAATAAAAAAGATGAAATAAATACTAAGAAGAATGTAATTGCTAGTTAAAATTTAAAAAATAATAATATACACTTGCTAGGATAATATGTATTTAAACAAAATTAATGGTGGGAGGGAGAAAAATGTAACCATGTAGTTAAAACATTGAGTTAGATATTAGTTTTAAGACATTTTTTTTTAATTATATAAGATAATAATTAAGTAAATTTCTTTATATGTGCTATCATAAATTAAGGTCATTCAGTTAGTCCAATTATTTAGCAGTATTTTAAAGATTATCTTAGGTTGTTTAATATATACTTGAAAATAAAATTAATATTTAAACTAAGAAAGTGTTAATCGAGAGCTTAATTTGTTTTAAATAGACTTAATAGATAAAGTGTTTTATGATATTTGTCTGAAGATTTGCAATAATGGTATATTATTGGATGTGATATGTTGGACTATTTCCATTATCTATGAGTTAATGTTGAATGTATTGAAAATTTTAAACTTTATTTAAGCTTTCTGAATACAAACAACTTGTTAGTAATAACACACAAATAGACTACACAGGTTAGTAATTACACAATGTTTCGAGTAGTATTATTCTCCACCCTTTTTCAGGTGTTGCTGGCTTATATGCACAGTGACAATATTCACTTAGAAGTTGAACTCGCACCTTTAGATTTTTGAATATCAAATTTGAGGCAAATACTCTACCAACTGAACAATTATATCAAAGGCCTTTGATGGAATAGTTCAGTTGCCTCTGACAGAATAGTTCAGTTGGTAGAGCATTTGCCTTAAATTCGATATTCAAGAATCTAAAGGTGCGAGTTCAACTTCTAAGTGAATATTGTCACTGTGCATATAGGCCAGAAACACCTGAAGAAGGGTGGAGAACAATACTACTCAAAATGTTGTGTAATTACTAATCTGTATTGTCTATTTGTGTGTTATGTTTGTATTTGAAAAGTTTAAATAAAGTTTAAAATTTTCAATACATTCAACATTAACTCATAGATGATGGAAATAGTCCAACATATCACATCTAGTGTTCTATGATGTCTGAAATAATTATTTAACTTTGCTTGAATTTTAATTGTTGATTTTTAAAATAAATGTTCAAGTAACAGTTATGACTTATTAAATGTCAATCTATATGAAAGTATCTAAAATTAGAATTTAAAAAATAATAAATATAATTGACTGAAAGTAGCCCTAATTTTTTAATTGATTTTAAATGTTAGTCAATAGCCAATTTAATTTCATTGTATTAAAAATGGCTATATTTAATGTGCATGTATATAGGAGTGTATGGAGCATGCATGTGAAATGTTGAAAGTTAAAAAAATTGATTAAAAGTAGGTGTATTTTAAAAATTGGTCAATTGTTTTTTAATTAAAAAAATAAGCTTTTAAATAATGCAAGAGAATGAGCAAAAAAAGTGTATTTGAATAAAAAAATGTTTGTTTGAAAAACAGTTAATAATTTTATTAAATAATTAATATAATAATTATTTGGTTAGTAAAAAGTTCATTTATAATCTAGATGATCACATGACTAAAATTGTCTGAATTTAAAGTACAGACTTCAAGGTCAGATCAATTAAAAGTCAATAATGACTATTAATTTAAATATTATAATGCAGATTTGTAATTCATTCATCAAATAAAAATGCAAAAGCAAACACACACATTAGTATAAAAATAGATATAATTAAAATTTTGAAACACTTCCACACTTCTACTTCTACTTTTCGTACTTCATTTCATTTAAGTTTTAATTATATTTCAGTTTTGAAGTAATTATATGATTTATATTTGACTATTTATTTTAAGTCAATGTTAAAATTTAAAGTTTTATTTTTTATAATAATTCTAGAGTAAATAACCAGTAAGTTATATTTTTTACTTCAAAGCAGGATTTAACTGACTTATCAAACAATAATTCTAAAAGGTATTAAAGAAAATTGTAATAGTTTTTCAAAAAAACCCAAAAGAAAAATCATGTAATGAATAGAATATTGTCTCATTATTATAACATTAATTAAATTCTGAATTTTGTTATAAAACTATCTCCAGCATGTTTTAACTAACTTTTAGTTAGTAATATTATTTGCCACTAAAATAATCAACCTCTTTATGCCAAGCTTAGACACAGAACTATAAATTTTTATTAGATTATTGAATCTATAAAAAAAAAAAGCATTAACAATTATTTTATAAAGTTATTATAAAAGACAAATTTATGAAAACTAACTTTTAAATTATCATAAAGAAAAGACTGTTTTCAAATGTTTTATGTTAAAATAAATAACTTAGTTATTCATTTGAAGTTTATTTATTTATCCAGTTATTTGAATAGGTTTTTTGAATTGTCTGTTGCTGAAATATGTTATCTGATACTTAAAAAATAAAAAGGTAGAAATAACTAAGCTCATATCATTCTAATTAATCTAGCTAAAAGTTAACTGATAACAATATAACTGTATAAAGAGCAATTTATAATCAAAATTATCTTCCTGTTTGTTACTCCTCTGATTTCATTGCTATTAAAAATGTGCATTGAAATAAATTATTTACTATTGGAATCATTTGCCTTCAGCTCCTGTTATTTTATGTGTGTGAAATTATTGTGAACTTTTCTCCAAAATTTTTCTATGTATATATGTGTCTTCTTTACTTAATAATAAAGGGCTGTGTATGTATTTTTATATCACTCCAAGAAGAGAACAAAAGGACTGAAAAGAGATAATATTCTCTATATAAAAAAATGAACTATTTAATCTCTAAATGATATTATAGTTGTGTATATATTTTTTTAAATTTTCAAATTATTATAATCATTTGTTATAAGTATTATATTATGATTATTATTAGAAATAATGTTCCAGAAGTGGAATTGGCAAGATATAGAGCTGAAGATTATTTTATGGGTTAATTTATTATTCGAGAGTTTTTTTGAAAGTGTATTTAAAATTATAAATTATTGGACCCAGAAGTATATCAGCTTTTTTGTATTTATGAAAAGTATTTTGAATAAAAGTGTTATAAATATCAGTATGTGTATGAGAATTTTAAATAGTTTATACATAAATGTTATCACCATTATGCAATAAATTTGTCAGTATACACATAATTTTAAGTGAGTGAATTGTGTGCTTTTTGTATTTGCATGTGAGATGATCAATTATTCATGCCTTTATTATTATTATTAGCTTCATGTCTCCTATTCTTAGTAGTATTTTGAAGCAATTTTAAGTAAGAGTTGTACTACTTTTATGCATATGTATCCATTCTATGAAAGAGATTGTGGCTTGTTTATTCAATGATTCCCACCTGGATTTAGTACCAGGTGTTCATTCCTATTATTGCTTATATTTCAATTGTCCACTATGCTTAGAATTTTAGCATTAGAATATATGTTGGTGTATATCCACAGGCATGTGAAGCTTTATAATTTATTATTAGATCTGCTATCACCTTAACATTGGTATTGTTAAAGTTATAAATATTTTATAATGCATAATATTTGTCGCTATTGTATTAATATTTGTTAAGCATCTCCACACTGATATTTTAATATTATTTTTGATTAAGTAAGGTGTATAATTTCTCATAATAGTCTGGATAATGCATAGAGGTATATTGCTTTATGTTATGTGTACTGGATTTTTGAAATAAAGATTGTATTTTGGAAATAAGAGAACTACTATATGGTAAATATCACTTATATAATAAAATTGTAGAAATGGTTTTTAAGAAAGGATGTATTAGTTAATTATTGTAAATAAATATTTTATGATATGGATTATTATATTGTAAATAAATATTTTATTATTAATTAAATATGTTTTTTGTTTTGTTCCCATTATAAAATCATTGCATAAGCAAATCTGTTTATCAGAAAATATACTATTATTATTATATATGCCTTAATAACTATTTTTAAGAGTACATTTCAATGGTCACATAATGTTTATACATTCATTTTGCTTCATAATTATTCAATTATTTTACCTTCACTCTTAAAAGATAAATGTTGCATTATTTTTTCATGTGTAGCTGGCAGCATAAAGTATGCCCTTATGGCCGTCTATACTCTTTTGATATGGTGTCTTTTAATTTGCATTAGAAAATATAAGATTTATGTGTTTTATGGTCAGTAGAAGTGAAATAGTTATATTTAAGTGATTGTAAATTATTTAGAAATATTTTTCAAGTTATTGAAAATTCTGTTATTATGTACTTCATTTCTACTTTCTTAAAATACTAAGATTCCAAAACAAAACAAAAGAAATGTCAAATGTTCCATGTTTAGTTTAATAATAATAATTATCATATTTTGTTAAGAAGTTAAAGTATTATGATTAATATTTTGTTTTGGCACATTTTATTCTGACTTTGAACCTTGAAATCAAGATATTTTAAGTTTGAAAAAAAAAAAAAAAACATATATAAAATAAATATGTTTTTAAAACCTGAAATTAAGATATTATAAATTTTTAAAAGAACTTATATTTGAAATTAGATATTTTAGAACATATGATATGATATTTTAAGATTGAAAAGAACCTATATTTGAGATAAAGATTCAAGAATTAAGATAGAATATTTTGAATTATAAAAAAGAACCTTGCATTTAAATAAATATATTTATACATGGTATTATTCAAAGAAATACTCATAATCTGGCATATCATATGGTGCCACGGATCACTATTAATTAGCATGTGACCTTATTGTCATCTGCCGGGTTACATGATGTGTTTTTTGTTTGCCCAATATTAGGCCTTCAAGCTATCATAAGGTACAGATTATTTATTTGGTTACATGCTGGCTTTTGATGATCAACATGGTGGCTTGATAGTAAGATCTCTCTTGTGTTCTGTCTCCCTTTGATCATTTGTTCTTTAGGTTACAAAATATATTGACTAGAATCATGCATTTCTAATTAAACTGATAAATATCATATTGATATATGGGGAGGGGAGATAAAACTAATTTAATCTCCAGATTCACCTTATGATGTTCCTGTTCCTGAATAAAATACTATAAATTTATAAGATAGTTTCAGTTTTTCTTTATGCAATGATATAAGTGGATAATTATTTATTCATTTTTATGAATCTGTATGGTTGGATTAATAAACTTTATTAACAAATATTAATATTGACAATGAAAATAATGTTAATATGTGTCCAAGTAAAAAAGTGATCGGCATTCATTCCAAGCTGCCTGAAGGGTCATCTCTGAATGAATACATGTATTATGTATGCTAGCTATTCACATCAAAAATTTAAGATATTAACATGTATTGTATATATCAACAAAATTATCACAAATTCAAAACTAAACCAGACTAGCCCATGAAATAAACTCTAAAACACAACCAATGGTTTCACTGCTACAAGCATATTTCTCAAGTGTAAAGGACTAAAACCTAACAACAAATTTATATACAACATATTACCCACAATTCTCTTTACATTACACACACCAAATTTGTTATGTTTAGTCCTTTACACTTGAAATCTCCTTATAGCAGTGAAACCAATGGTTATGTTTTAGAGTTTATTTCTTTGGCTAATCTGGTTTAGTTTTGAATTTAAGTTAATTTTGCTTACTTTAATATCTGCTTTAGGCTTCTAATGTTTGTATATATAAAATACAATAAAAATATTTTTTAAAAATTCTTTAAGATATATATATATAGCATTAAATAATTTGTATTTTGTTTAAAATATATAATTCATAAAGCATTTAATAAAAGATTATTAATTTAGTTTGTAGACTTCTATTATTAAAAGTAAACTAATGCACTGGGAAATGTTTAATATTATTTAAATTAATTTATAACTCAATATAGAAAGGTTTGTTTTTTTAATTATTAAAATCAACATTTTTTCCAGTATAAATAATGTGAGACTATCACTCAAATTTATTTTTATTGATTTTTTGTTTAAATTGAACCACGTAAATTACAACAAAAATCCATTGCCTATATACTTATGTATATATAAATATGTAAAGGGTAGGTAGATGATAAATAAATAAAGAGTAAAGAAAAAAATACTGTTGTAATAGTTACCTTTCTTTTAATTACTGTAAGTTAACATTTTTTATAAGATAAATAATGGGATCCTATCTCTCTCTCATATCTTTTATTTCTTAAATTTAGCTTATCTTTTCATTATCGTGTATATATTAAAATTTTAGTTAATTAATGGAGGTTTATATCTTTAAAATCAGACAAATGTCATTGCTATTTAAAAATTTACTTTCTCACATGTTAATTAAATAAATTTAAAACTTACGTTACTATATAAAGATAGCATTTCTTTTACTATAACACAGAATTTTAACATTTTCTTTTTCCTGTGTTAAATATATGTAAATTGACATCCTAAAAGTTTACCATTTTCATAATAAAAGATTATCAATTTCAGTAATATTTCTTTTAATATATTAATGCCATTTTAAATTTTACTTTAACACATGTTAAATATATATTTAAACTGAAAACCTGAAAGCTTATCAAATTCATTCTTGTAAATGATTTAAAGTATCATTATTTAAATAAAAAATTAAATATATTAAAACAGAGGGAAAACTCTCCATATTATAACATTTCCATCTTGCTAGGCCTCTATATACATTATAAATGCACGAGTTGATCAAGTTATGTCAAAAAGAAGAAAGTTGTATTTCTATTTTTAAAAACATAAGTATGTTTCCTGATCAACTCGACCTAGAATTGTTATGAATTGTGTTATTGACGAAGTCAGCTTTTAATTTATTTGATCTGGGCACCAGGACTCATAAGAATCCACTAAAATCTGTCGCCAGCACATCTCGCAAGTTGGAAAGAAAAAATGCTTTTAAAGAATCGGTGTTAGATTTTACCGTAATGAAAATTATTCTTTTAAATATATTATTTTTTTGGGAACTTATTCATACATATTGGCAAAGGTAAATTACGTTTTAAAATCTTACTAAACTAATAATAATTTTAATAATAAACACTAATAAATATTATTAATAATGTACAAATAAAAATTGCTATTAGAAATATTTTTATTCTAACAGATTAAAAATCTGTTTAAGTTAAATTGCGAATTACTAATTAAATAAATTGGAGAGAACATATACTAATCCAAACATGAATACATTAATAAAAGAAATAAATAACAGTTAAACAAAATAAATTAAATTCTTGATTAAATAAGAGTCTCTTGATCACTAAAATTAAAATCAATGTCATGGTCCTATTATGCATACATTTTTAAGATGGTTTGTCGACAATTTAGTCATAATTGGGAATAATAAAGTCATAGCTTACCGGTAAATTTAGTGAGGAAGTAGTAGATAACTATGCATAGTTTTTTTGGGTTAGAATGAGCTTGGCCATTGATTATAAATTTGATCTTGTCATCTATTCTGAAGGCTAGTCACAGAAGCTTTACTAGTGTCCATCTTCTTAACGATGTCAGCTAAAGCCCTAGTCTACTTCCTCATGAAGGATTATTTCATCATGAAGTGGTCTTGGATTTAATAATCCAAAACCAGCCAAAGGAACAAACAGAAAAAACAAGACGTTCTTCAAACTGGTCTCTGCCTTTTATACTAGAGGCTCAGTTTTCAGACTTCTGCGCATGCTATTATCATGGTGTTTGTCTTTACTCATTTTTCAGTTACAAAGTTCTCATTTTTTAGCAAATCTTTTGGCCATCTTTAATTCTTTAATTAGCTAAAATATTTTTCTTTTAGCTTATCTTTTTACTTTTGGAATTCTTTTGTTCTCTCCAATTCTACTTTTATATCTAATTACATAAAAAAATACGAAAAAACAATTTAACTTTCATTGTACGTTTTTTAAAAAAAATAAATTATACTCAAAAAAAATCTAAATTTATCTTTATTTTTTTAGCTTTTACCAAATGCCAATATATTTGTATCATATATAAATAAATGGTACATACCACCGTGGCCAGGAGATGAGAATAAAATAGGGGATTACACTAATTTTATTCTTAAGTTTTCAAATTCATATTCATGGGGTTTTTTTTTTTGTAGTAGCATGCTGATATATTCCGTAGATTCATTCACAAGCAACGTTCGGCTTTAACACACACTTTTAGGTCTAACATGGAGGGAATGAGAAATATTTCCCCATTCATCTGTGTCCTTTCCACTTAAGTGTATTAGTAACGATAAGAAGCCCAAGCTATATGCACAAACAAGCATTGCTCATCGTTTTGAGTCTTACAGGCTCATGGCAACTTGATCCAACTTGATCCACCTTTCCCTTTATTGGGATCCCTGCTAGAAATAGACTGATGGGCATATAAAGGTGGTCTTATGTTAATATACTGCATACATGGACCTGGGGCTATGCTTTTTCCCCTCTTCAGTAACTGCCTACCCAGTCAAATACTTGTGACTTATGTCTACATCAGCCATGATCGTGTTTTTTTTTAGACATGTCAAAAAAATATACATATATTTTCACTTTCTGTAAGTCATATTAAAAAAATATATATATTTTTATATTTTAATAATCAGGGTTTAATTAGTTAGTTAGTTTTTATAATTTTTTTTTAAAAAAAACACTACTATTTATTTTTCGGCTGTGAGTTTTTTTGGGTCATCATTGTAACGTTCTTTATCATTACAACTTATCTCAGGTTGTGGTTGCTGAATCGAAGCCCGAGTTTGGTGGCCATTATAACATTTTCCATCTTGCTAGGCCTCTATATGCATTATGAATGCAAGAGTTGATCAAGTTATGTCAAAAAGAAGAAAGTTGTATTTCTATTTCTAAAAACATAACTATGTTTCCTGATCAACTTGGCCTAGAATTGTTATGAATTGTGCTATTGACGAAATCAGCTTTTAATTTATTTGATCTGGGCACCAGGATTCATAAGAATCCACTAAAATCTGTTGCCAGCACATCTCACAAGTTAGAAAGAAAAAATGTTTTTTAAGAATCGGTGTTAGATTTTACCATAATGAAAATTATTCTTTTAAATATATTATTTTTTTTGGAACTTATTCATACATATTGGCAAAGGTAAATTACGTTTTAAAATCTTACTAATGTAACGATCTGGAGAAAGGGAGCTTAACGTCATCTACACTACAGGGTGCCACTAGGCCTTTGAACCTAGAAAATTTATAAAGTAGGCAGATACGTAAGTCCAAAAAAAATTTTTTTATTCTATTTTATTTTGATATCCGGTTGTTATCCAATTGTCACTAGCTCAGTGGAATAGCAGAGCTTTATATTTTATAAAAAATTCCTATCTAAGATATATAAAAAAAGAATAAAATAAGCCACTGCCAGTAATTAACACACAAACTTTTATTTACACACATATATAAAATTTAGCATTATTTTAGAATAACTTTTGCTTTGGATTTTAACTTGATTTTAGAATTTAAATTTGCATTTTAATTTTTATAATATTATAAGTTTACATTTTAATTTTTTATAAGTTCACACAGATGGGTTTATAAAATGTGTTTTTAATGTTGAGTATAGATCAGTTACATAGATTACACGGTCAAAAAACATTTCAAAATAAACATAAATGATCAAAATACAAAGTCATTGATACCGTCAATTGCATAGGAAATACAAGAAACCCAATGGTGTTCATCATAAGACAATGCATTGACACCAATAACTTAAAAGACATCCGACATAAATACATCTTAGATACTCACCATAAGGTATCAGTATTTACCGAATGTCTATATATTTTGATCAAATATGAAAACCAAAAACATAATCAACCGGTAACAATCCCATGCAAGCCTCTATACCCAACTTAAATTTAATGCATCTTTATTTAGAGTGTCGAGTATGAATAGACTACATAGATTTGCATTTGAAAAGAAAATATTCAATCCTTGTTTAACCTTAGGCCAAAGGTTCGCAGTCAAACCAAACTTCAATCCATCTGATATATTGATGTGTTCAATGTAATATGAATATGGCAGCACAATTAGGTTAAGAGAAGAAACTGCTTCTCATCAGATAGGAATATTACATCTATCTGATGATGAGAGCAATAAAAAAAAAATTCCATAGTAAGGAACTGTGGTCTCCATCTTATAATTCTTCCCATAGGCAAAACGAGTGTGTGCGATCTATAATAGCGATTCTGCCCATAGCGAATCTTGTACTACATCTACTAATTACACCAATATATCCAATCCATTGACCTAATTCAACTACGAAACGAATAACCTAAGATTACCCTCCCCTAATATAACTTTACAAATCTATATAGCCATTCATGCCCGACTTAAGTTTAATATTTATATAGTTTAATTTATCGAAAAACAGAAATCATAATAAAAACTTAAGAGAACAACAAAAAAAATAAATGGAAATGATTTTACAAAAGAAATACATCAAATAAAATTATACCTAATTAATAAATAATTTAGTTTGATCAGATAGGAATCTATTTCTATTTTTTTTTTTTAAATACGGAACAAGTTTAGAAGTAAAGTTCTTATTGTATTTTTATATTGGACTATTTCCATCATCTAATATGTGTGTTGAATGTCTTTAGAAAAGTTTAATTTTTAGTTAAATATTCCAAATGCATTCAACTGTTAGTAATATCACAGCAAACAGGTTAGTATATGCACCAACTGTTAGTAATATCACAGCAAACAAATGTTAATAATATCACAGCAAACAGGTTAGTATATGCACTAACTGTTAGTAATATCACAGCAAACAGGTTAGTATATGCACAATGTTTCGAGAGGTATTTTTCTCCCCTCTTCTTCAGGTGTTGCTGGCCTGACCAGTGACAGTACTAGCATGGGATTTGAACCTGGGTCCTTAGATTCTTGATTATTGAAATTTAAGGTAACGCTCTAACCAACTGAGCCATCCTGCCAAAGGCAACAGTATGTAGTAATTTCATATACTTATCTATGAGGTTCCTCCTGATTTCTCCACTTTTTCCTCAGAGCAATGGCAAAAAATCCCATAAGCCAACCTAGTGTGACTATACATAATGTATGGAAATCACTAATCAACTTTGCTCTGAGGAAAAAGTGGAGAAATCAGGAGGAACCTCATAGATAAGTATATGAAATTACTACATACTGTTGCCTTTGGCAGGATGGCTCAGTTAGTTAGAGCGTTACCTTAAATTTCAATAATCAAGAATCTAAGGACCCAGGTTCGAATCCCATGCTAGTACTGTCACTGGTCAGGCCAGCAACACCTGAAGAAGAGGGGAGAAAAATACCTCTCGAAACGTTGTGTGTATACTAAGCTGTTTGCTGTGATATTATTAACTTTGTTTGCTGTGATATTACTAACAGTTGATGCATATACTAACCTGTTTGCTGTGATATTACTAACAGTTGAATGCATTTGGAATATTTAACTAAAAATTAAACTTTTCTAAAGACATTCAACACACATATTAGATGATGGAAATAGTCCAATATAAAAATACAGCTAGAACACCATCATCACAAACCATCAGAAAAACACTAAAGTTCTTATTGTTTAGAAATGTTCATTAATTATATATATTTAAAGCTGAGAGTTCAAAAAGTTCTTACGATTTCAAAACATTCCTTTTATCCATTGCTTGCCATTTGAATGTGAATTCCCATGCCGTTGTAAAGAGATTGGTATTCTGTTGGCCAATTTATTTTTTCATCCAGAGGTCTTTTGCTTTGGCTGGTCCTTAATGTAGAAAATGATGTTATTTCTTTTTTTAACAAAACTGAAGGGATTGAAGAGTGTGTCTTTTCAATCCCTTCTCCTTCAACTCAGCACTAACACATATAGTCACATCGTAATAACTAACTAATAATTTCCAAACTTTTCCTTTTATATTACCTTTAGGATCCAATGGACATTACGTCATCGTTGATCATGATCCTTCCATTGAGGTCCGATTTCCCAATGGATTTCTCTCATTTGCTATTAGTTTCTATTGTTTTCCTATCTGACCATTGCTTATACATTTAAATGCCCAAAGGCTAGTTCACTTTGACTAATTAAAATAATCATTTCCATTTCTGATTAATTAATGTGTTTTCCAAACTTAAAGATATTTTTATCTCTAAATCTTTTTGTTGAAAGATTTAGTTTTTCTATTTTTAATAAAGTTTTATTTTAATAATTTTTTTTTATCTGTGCGATTTTATATATATACAAGTTTAAGATGATTTTTTAATTTTCAATTTTTAATTCTTAAAAAAGAAATTTTTATTTGCGAACTTTTATTTTTTTCATGTTTAATAATAAAACACAATGTAACATCGTCTGTGCCCGTTACACTAAACTAATAATAATTTTAATAATAAACACTAATAAATATTATTAGTAACGTACAAATGAAAATTGCTATTAGAAATATTTTTATTCTAACAGATTAAAAATCTGTTTAAGTTAAATTGCAAATTACTAATTAAATAAATTGGAGAGAACATATACTAATCCAAACATGAATATGTTAATAAAAGAAAGAAATAACAGTTAAACAAAATAAATTAAGTTCTTGATTAAATAAGAGTCTCTTGATCACTAAAATTAAAGTGGTCCTATTATGCATATATTTTTTAAGATGGTTTGTTGACAATTTAGTCATAATCAGGAATAATAAAGAGTCATAGCTTACTGGTAAATTTAGTAAATTCACGAAGATTGTAGCTTACTATGCATAGTTTTTTGGGTTAGAATGAGCTCGGCCATTGGTTATAAATTTGATCTTGTCATCTATTCTGAAGGCTAGTCACAGAAGTTTTACTAGTGTCCATCTTTTTAACGATGTCAGCTAAAGTCCCAGTCTACTTCTGCATGAAGTATTATTTCATCATGAAGTGGACTTGGATTTAATAATCCAAAACCAGCCAAAGGAACAAACAAAAAAAAGACATTTTTCAAACAGGTCTCTGCCTTTTGTACTAGAGGCCCAGTTTTCAGACTTCTGCACATGCTGTTATCATGGTGTTTTTGGTTCATAATCTTGTACAGTCTTTACTCATTTTTCAATTACAAAGTTCTCATTTTTTTAGCAAATCTTTTGGCCATCTTTAATTCTTTAATTAGCTAAAATATTTTTCCTTTAGCTTATCTTTTTACTTTTGGAATTCTTTTGTTCTCTCCAATTCTACTTTTATTTCTAATTATATAAAAAAATACAAAAGAACAATTTAACTTTCATTGTACATTTTTTTTAAAAAATAACTTATACTCAAAAAAAATCTAAATTTATCTTTATTTTTTTAGCTTTTACCAAATGCCAATATATTTGTATCATATATAAATAAACGGTACAATATAATAGTGAACTCAGTGCAAGCCAGAGTAATCAATGTTTGCAAGAAGGGTTAGTGCATAAATTCCTTATCAAGTGCATATTCATCCAATATCTGCATGCTAGTTTATAACTTGTGGCTTTTATAAGTGAGAAGCCTTGGATCTGTGAGCACTGCACCTAGATTCATGATTTCTGACTGATAAAAGCAATAAGCTAGAAACTAGTTTGGGGATATTGGATAAATAGGCAATAAATAAAATTTTTATGAACTGAACCTTATTGCATCCATTGATTACTCTAGCTTGCACTGGGTGGCACTACTCTATGGATAGTTTTGTCTCTGTTCTGATAGCTTGTGTAAGCATAGGAAATAGTCATGTTTAGTGGTTTAAATTAAATGTGGTATAAACACGATTTAATTATTTTAAAATATATTCACAAAATCATTTTTTATCTTGATTTACCAGAAACTATATATTTCATTAAAAAAAATTTCCAACCAAAAATTTTTTTAATAAGTCCTTCTCTCTTTCATTTGAAAACAGTCATGATATATATTTTCCACATATTTTTATATTGCAAATAATAATTGATTCTAAATCACTTGAATCAAAAATATATAGGTTAGTAAAATTTTATATAAAAAAAGAATGACATCATGTATTTTTTTCAATACTGTGGTAATGTTACCTTTTTTAAAAATTATTGTATGTTGACATTTTTAAAAAGATTAAAAAAATGAGAGCCTACCTCTCTCACTTATTTTTTTATTTTTTATATTTGCCTAACATTTTATTATCATATATATAAATTAGTATTTCATTTAATTGATGGAATTTAATACATTTAAAATCAGGCAAGTAGTCCCATTATTTTAAATTTTAGTTTTTTACATGTTAATTAAGTATATTTAATACTTACTTTATCATGTGAGAATATATTTAAAGAAAAATGGTAAAAGTTTACCAAATTCAGTAGTATTTCTTTTCCTGTATTTGTGTCATTTTTAATTTCACTCTAACATGTGTTAGATATGTATAGTTAAATTAAAATTTTAAGAGCTATCAAATTGTTATTATTGAAATGAGAAATTAAATGTGGTATAAACACAATTTAATTAATTAAAAATATATTTAAAAAATCAAATTTTACCTTGTTTACCAAAACCTATACATTTCATTAATTTTTTTTTTTTAACTCAGTAATGTTTTAATCAATGCTACCCTCTTTTTGCATTTTTATAACATTATTCAAAAACAGTTGTGATGCAATTTACCATGCATTTTTTATATTGGAAATTACAATTTAAAAAAAAAAAAACAACAACTAAAATCAGAAAATTATGGGTTAGTAAAATTCTATACAAAAAAGAAGTGGTGAGCTATAAAATCACAAACAAAAAATTTAACTTTCATATTTTTGCAATAATATATGTAGTATAAAAAGACATATCTTTTTATTTTTGGAAATTTGTCATTAGAAATCAGATAATGTTATTGATTATCAGCCTTCTGTATGAACAAATAAAAAAAATAAACCAGCTAACTACAATATTGTATTAGTTTTCAACTTCTTGCTAATAGAAGATAAGTAATATATGATTGGATAAGTAAAGTTTATAATATTTTTTATAAGAATGATCTAAGATTAATAATACTTACTATTCTGAAATTTTTATTAGCTTATTTCAAATATGATTTTTATTAAAATTGAATATTTTATGAAATGATCACTATAATTTCTAACATATCATTGTCTATTATAATCCTCTACATATAACAGCAAAATTTTGAATTCACAGTAAAATATGCAAAGTTAATATTTTTCATTCAAATATACACTCTATGTTAGAAATTAATTTTTAAAAAAATTAAACAATGTAAAAAATATGATATACTATGTGTGTATGAATGATTTTATAATATAAATATGAATTACTATTCATATTTAAGCCATATATATTTCAAAATTAATTTTTAGAATGGTTAATATGGCTTTAGTCTATTGTTTAGAATGTATATGTGTTTGTGCACGCATGTCTACTGTTAGATTTAGAAATATTACTTTAAAATTTTACTATAAAATTTCATTTAATATGTATTAAAAAGATCATTTATTATTATAATTATCATCATTATTTTTATTATTATTATATATAAATAAGACATATTTTCTATTTATTAAAATTAATTCAAGCTTTGTATTTTGTTCAAGTACATCATTAAAATTTCTTATAGTTATATTTTAATTATTTATTTTATAAATATAGGGAATTTGAACTAGACTTTCAAGCAACCTTCAACTATCCACACTATCTCATACTACTGATACACATTATTTAAGAACATGTAAATATTTTGTTTATCAAATATAGTTGTGTACAATAAAATACTCTTTGATACCTAGCTATATGTTGATGGATGGATTTATTTATATCAATAGCTGTAATAATAGCAATTAAAACCTTGAGAAACTCTTTATCTGTTAGTTGAAATTTAACTTGACTATCATATGGATTTGTTATTTGCTTATTTATAATATTTTAAAACCCTGATAATTCATTTCCTTTTATTTGTATGAATACAATTTGGCTACCAATGTATTTATTATCGTTATTATTATTTTGATGATGAGCTAAATTTATCTTTTATAATGTGACATATTTAACACCCCCTAATTGGTTGTCTTAAATCAACAAACCAGTCAACATTTTATTTTTTTAAATTTTAGCTAGTTTGTGAATTTTGAATCTGGTGTAAATCATCTATTTTTAACTAGTTTAGTTTTTAAATTTTTATTATTATATATGTTTTTTAGATGTGAATATTTTCAAAAATAATGTTTTAGGGTGTCAGGAAATATTATGAGAAAGTAGGACAAAATATAAATTCTAAAAAGATTAATAATGTTTACTTTTTTTTTTAAAAAAAAAAGTTAACTATAAAAATCTTCATCAAATTATTACTACATATGGAGACAATAGTTAAAATTAATCATAGAATTAAACTTAGCTGAATGCTTAAAGTAGAAATAATTTAATATCTGAAATAATTTCAACTGTTAAAGTGAGAGTAAAACAAATATTGTTATATAGAAACTTGAGACTGACAAAAGGAAATCAAAGTAATATGGAAATCTTTAGGATAATCAAAAAAGATTTTAATTTATTAAATATAAATTTTTTTTTCTTCAAGTGTCATAGCATCAGCCAGGACATGAACCCGCAACCCAGGCAACTGCTTGTAAGGCAGTTGTGCTGACCTCTCGACCACCAATGCAAGACAAAGATGTCTCATTTAAAACATAATTCATTAAAATTATTAATTATTATTAAACAAAGTTATAAATGATATTTGGTTATTATATCAAATGTTTTATTATGGTTAATCATATGAGTGTTTCAGATTTACATTTTCTAATATTTTCTTCAATTTTAGAAATAATTTTTCATAATGTTTAAATTTTCTCTCTTATTTACACATATCTAAGTTTAATTTTTGTCTGATATCAATAAAAGAATTATGAAGGTGAAAAAGTTAGCCTGGATATATTTTTTTAAAATGACAATTTGAAAAACAGCTAAAAACTTAAATTGATTTCAAAAGATTGCATAATATTTGGGAGATATAAAATAAATGGTTATGAAAATTTTCCAGAGATTTGTGAAAAAAAAAAGCATGGTTTGACAAAATGACTTTATTTGACCATATATTTAAATTAAGGTGAATTAATGACATGATTTAATGTGGATAAATGATTTTGCTAAAGTATTATAAAAAGTCATTTATTTAAACATTTTTATTTCTTGGTATCGGTTTGGTAATGTATAGTTTTTCTATATTTATAATGTCAAATCTTTAAGATATGATTAATATAAATACTTTTAAATTTAAAATGGTAATAGCTGATGATTTTTCCCATTTAATTTTGAAAGACTACTTTTATTGTCAAGATATTTAATTAGTCATTACATAGAAACCTTCTGTTTCTCACAAGTAATATTGGTTCACTGCCCTTTAAGACCAATGCTATATTTTTTAAAAAAAATGTTTCATGAGCATGTTCCAATAGCTGAGAAACTTTTTCACATAATGCCCCCCCCCCCCATTATAACTCTTATTAACCAATAAAGTTTGTCAAAGAAAATCATCATATGGTGTACTGTTAATTTAAGTAAGCCCACTATATCCAATAAAATAGAGATTATAGAGTTCTTTGTTATTTATATCATCTTTAAGTTTTGATCCTATCAATTATGATAATCTTTTTTTCTCAAACCTTGTTTCTCCAATTTCTTTTTGTCATAAAAATTAACATAAATAAAATTATTGTCATTAAAAATATGTAAGGGTAACCATTTTTCTTTTTTTAATCAAAAAATTTATGAATTTATGTTAGTCTTATTCTAATTTTTTAATAAAGATAAAGTTCTTAAAGCATCCATTGAATAAATTTATCTTCACAAATTAGTAATACTATAGAATTAATGTCCCTTAGATAGATATTGCTTTACCATTTTAGATGTTTTTTTAATGCATCTACATTAATTAAATTTTTTTTCTCATATTAATTTATTGAGTAATTTCTAATATATTCTACTTATTATCACAGCTGTTAAAAACTTTTTAACAATAGCACACTTTTTTTTTCTTTTAAAAAATATATAGCATTTTTAAGGCGCTTCTGTCGATGGTTTTAGCCTTTCGCGTTATTATAAAGTTTTTGGGAAGTAAAAAAAGAGTGTTTTGATTGGTTTTAATGTGAAAATAATATTATATTTAATTTCTAATATCAAACTATTATAACATTCATTATTCCAAATTCACTCTTTAAAAGTTATAAACAGCAGAAAAAAGTATTCCTGCTGTCTAACTTCCCAATTTTCTTGTCTATAAGCAACACTCATTATCATAAAATTAGAAGATACTAATTAAATGTTTTCTAACTAAAATAAAATAAAGCTTTTTTTACAATTACCAAACGATCCACACTAATGTTTTTTATTCTATAGCAAATCAATTAAAGAATATTTTCTCACACTATTAATCTGAAATATTTGATTTTGTATCAAAATTGTTTTATAATCGTTTTTTAAAAATATCTACATTTTAGTTATTTCCTTTTATGCTAGTCAAATTCAACAGCTCCTATTTGATCAGTTTATCCTACAGTGATATTTTAAATGAACTAAATGTAAAATCCTTTGTAAATGCACTTTTTCCAGACAAAACATTTATAAAAGAACCTTGCAGTAGACGAAGCTATCTTAAATGTTGTTATATTCTTCTTTTATGTCTTTTCTTTATGAAATGAGGTTACAAGGAATTAATTTAAATATACTTCTTTTAGAGTGCCATAGGGTGGATGAGAATTTGTTCTATTTATAATTTTTTTAAATATTAAAGTCAATAATTAGACCACTCATACTCTTTATTTTCATTTTACACAAATAATTTTAGTCATGATATACAGAACACAATCTAAGTTTTCCACACACATATTATATATATTGTAATAAAAATAAACATAACGGTAATTAATTAATTATTATATACAATATTTCAATCCACAGAAGTACTTTTGGTAACCGTTATATGGTTATATTTATTTTTATTGTTATTACAATATATATAACCGCTATATATATTTTTATTATTACAATGTATAATGTATGTGTGCAGTTGAGGATGAAAGACTGTCTATAATAGTTAATTACCGTTATATTTATTATTTTTAATGCTATTACAATAGTTTTAATTAACGGGCATTTTATTTGTATATATATAATTTCATAATAAAAAATATGATAATCTAACCATAGATAATTTGAATTACAGTTTAACATCTGACACATTTATCTTTATTAACAATGTATTTTGTTTATGACCATTACCTGCTATATGCTGCCGGGTATAAAATAGCATAAGAATTTAAACAAACATTAAAGATATAAAAGTGAATTTAAATTTATTTGATCTATTTCATTCTTCAAAACTCAGTGACGTTGCTGTTATCTATACAAGTCATTTTTGTGATATACTTTAAAACCAGTACAAGTACTAAAATTTTATTGCTTCCATGATCTTAATTAATTTGTAAAATTATAATGTAATTGAAACATTTTTTTAACAATAAGTATCCACTATTTTAAATGAGTAATAAAATTATTATACATTTTGGTTTATAAGAGACATTTTTTTTGCATTCATAACTTTAGTATCAACGACTTCTAATAAGTACATTAATAATTGTTACTAATTATTTGATAAAGTAATCATTATTTATATAACAGTGATAAATTTTATAGCTCAGTTAAAAATTAATATATGTGCATTTTTTAATTAAACATAAACACACATGATTCACCACTCTCCACTCTATCTAATAACACTGATACACTTAAGCACATATATGTTGAAAAGATAAATAATCACCAATATATGTATTTCATGCTAAACCAGCAAACATGAAATACGTATATTGGTGATTATTTATCTTTTCAGCATATATGTGCTTAAGTGTATCAGTGTTATTAGATAGAGTGGAGAGTGGTGGAACATGTGTAAGTCTGTGCTCATATATCCTATATATTACATATATAGACACAGGTATCTAATAAGCCTGTGTTTCAGTTATTACGTTGTAGAGATGTCTGCACATCCTTGCATATGTATTTAATGGATTATGTCCTGTACATGTGGGGTTCAGATTGACCTTAGGTCAACATGGGTGTGACAAAAATCTCAGCTTCAGGGTGGCCTTCGAGCATTCCATCATCAGATTTTCAATTGGATGGACGGTTGAGAGTTGCAGTGTGTAGAAGATTGGAGCCTGTCCATTAAAGTATGAAGATTGTCTATCTTAATATATATCTGAACACTTATAGTATATATGTGTGGGAGATGGTAATCTGGAACAACTGGTGATTGCTGGTTTAGCATGAAATACGTATATTGGTAATTATTTATCTTTTCAGCATATATGTGCTTAAGTGTATCAGAGAGAGTGGAGAGTGGAAGATCATGTGTAAGTCTGTGCTCATATACCCTATATATTACATATATAGACACAGGTATCTAATAAGCCTGTGTTTCAGTTATTAAACATAAACACATAAAATAAATCAATATTATCCCTTTTTTGAGATCTTCTTCAATATATTAAAATGTCTATTCCATCGTGCCGTCTTAGTATCATGAGTAAAGTCATCTGAAGAAGGCAAATCATCACTAACATGTATTTCATGTTGAATCAACACACTTCAATTTATTAGTAGTAAAACTATAACATTTATAAAAATGACTTAAATTTATATTGTTCATTATAAGATTTGAAATACCAGGCACTCTTAAACCTGGAGTTTAATTGTAAATATAGAGGATTTGAACTCAGACTTTCAAGCCACTTCACTATGCACACTATCTCATACTACTGATACACATGATCGCACACATCCAGAAAAGATAAACTATCACAATATACGTATTTCATGATAAACCAGCACTCATCAGTTGGTCCAGATTACCATCTCCCATACATATATATAATCAGTGCTCAGTTTATATCAAGATAGCACATTCTTACACTTTAATGGACAGGCTTCAACCTACTTCAACTCTTCAGCCATCCACATAATTGAAAATCTGATGACAGAATTCCCAAATCCCATGCTGATTAAGCCTGCATTCTGCCCACCCCTCTGTGTATTTAAATGGATACTATCCTATATGTGAGGGATCAGAGTGACTTCAGGTCAACATGGTTATGACAACAACATTGGCATCAACATGGGATTTGGAAATTCTATCATCAGACTTTCAATGGTTTGGATGACTGAAGAATTAGAGGTTGGAGTAGGTTGAAGCCTGTCCATTAAAGTGTAAGGATTTGCTATCTTAATATAAACTGAGCACTGATTATATATATGTTTGGAAGATGGTAATCTGGACCAATTGATGAGTGCTAGTTTAGCATGAAATATGTATATTGGTGATTATTTATCTTTTCTGTATGTATGTGGTCATCATGTGTATCAGTAGTATCAGATAGTGTGGATAGTGAAGTGGCTTGAAAGTCTGAGTTCAAATTCCCTATATTGTTCATTATATATAATGAAACTTTTTTATTATATAATTTGTAATATTATTATTGGAAAATTTGAGAAAGATTTTGGCCATAAACTCAAAACAAATTCTTTGTATAAAACAGAATTATATTAGAGATATTATCTTAGTAAAGATTTTATCATTAAAAAAATACATTCTGCTGTATAAGTAAAATTTAATGAGCAGAGGTTTATAAATACAAAATTATTTGTGTATTAATAAATGCATTTAATATTTTAATTTTTAATATTTAAGTTTAAATCATACTGAATTTAAATAGATTTATTTTTGAAGATTGCATTTATTTTTATTTTCTTAAAAGAAAAAGCTTAAAACCAAGGATTTAATCCTGATTTTGACACATTTGTCAATCACTACTTCTAAATATTTTCTGATTGTTTAAAATGTTTTAATAAAATTAATCTACATCCTGATGCTATTAGCAGTTAAAACTGAACAGAACTTAATGTAATTGCAATTTACAATGGTTAGCTAAACTTTTTATTTCATCATCGACTTATGTTTGTTTAAATTTGCTTATATAAATATTAGAATATATATTATATAATCTGATATTACTATGTTTAAATTACATAATCAAATGTAGTAATGACATAATACTTAAGTAGAGCAAATCTCCACTTTACTGTCATATATCTTAAGTTTGAGAAATCAGTGATTACTAGATATACTTAATACTCAGTTTTTTACTTTTGTCTATATCTTATAATATCTTATAACTCAAGGTCCAATACTAGAAGAAATTCAATTATGCATACAACAGTCAATTTTAATTGATTTTGCCTGTCAAGCCAAAAATCTAAAATTCATATCAGCTTAAGATTTTGAATCCAAGTTAAACTATTTAAATTTGAAACAGGTCTGTGGATGAGAATTTAAATATGTCCAGTTTTCATAGATTGCTCAAGATTACATAGATGTCACTATAGGGAAAGATAATAATTATGTAACCAATTATAAATATTGACTTACGTCATAAATAGCATAGCTGTTTTAATTCTTCTTTCCAATTATGAATTGAAAAAATATATATTAGTTTGTCAAAAGCTAAAGAATTTCAATAAGGTAATAATAATCTAGAACTAAATGTAATGCAATATATACTCTTTTTTTTGCATAAAATAAATAAATGATATCTAAATTGATAATTTAACATCAAATATTATAATATTTTTATTCCTAATCTTTTTTAATAAGTTTGTTAGCCTTTATTTATATCTATGAATTTTAATAGCAGATCACTAGATATAAAAACATTAGATTTAATGTTGTTGATAGATTTGAAATACAGGCATTCCTATACCTGGAACTTAATTGTAAATATTGGTAATTTGAACTCAGACTTTCAAGCAACATTCAACTATCCACACTATCTCATACTACTGGGACACATGACCACACACATATAGAAAAGATACTCACCAATATATGTATTTCCTGCTGAACCAGCACTCATCAGTTGGTCCAGATTATCATCTACACACACACACATACATATATATATAATCAGGGCTCAATTTATATTAACATAGGGAATCTTTATATTTTAATGGACAGGCGTTAATATACTCCAACCTCCAATTCTTCATCTATCCATACCATTGAAAATCTGATGATAGAATGCCTAAATCACATGCTGATGCTAATGTTGTTGTTATGCTCATGTTGACCTCAAGTCACTCTGATCCCTCATGTATAGGACAGTATCCATTTAATTAAAAATATGATGATAGAATGCCCAAATTCTATGCTGATGTCAATGTTGTTGTTATGCCCATGTTGACCTCAAGTCACTCTGATCCCTCATGTATAGGACAGTATAATGTCCTATACATGAGGGGTCAGAGTGACTTGAGATCAACATTGGCATAACAACAACATTAGATACATGAGGGATTAGTGACTTGAGGTTGACATGGGCATAACAGATATTTTTACTATTATAATTAATCACACATCCAGTTTTGTGCATGAAGCCAGACCCTAGTATAGCTTCATGCACCAAACCTTTTAAAATGAACAATACATGGTGGTTAATTTTAATCCCTACTTCAGTCTGTACTCACACTTGTTTTGAACCTTATTGTGCCTTTCTGTCATTCACCAATGTTACTTCTGTATTTCTTACTGGGAAGGTTTAGATCTCCATGTGCTGTTAACCATCTGTTCATATAATACCTTCAACATCACCGACATCTGGCTGCCAGAGTCCCATAATGTCTATACTTGAATCCCATTTATTGGTATTGTCATTTTTGGGCATTCTAGGGCATGAAATTAATGGTTTTCCCATCCCTTTCACAGACATAGTTATCTACCATCCTCTACTGGATCATTTTATAGCTCTCTTCCCCCTGTTTCTCATCTTTCTTTTTCTACCCTTTTGTTTCCTTTTTTAGTAGTTCTTTAATTTCACATGACTCTTTTTTATTTCATCCTTGAACTATCATTAATTCCTTTATCCATTCCTTTATCAATGACTCTATGTCTTCTTTATTTTTTATATAGCAACAGTTGTAATATATTTTTTACTTCATAATTCCTTATATTGTTATCATTTGTGGATATGTTTCTCTAAATTCTATTTCTCTGAGAAGAAGACTTAATGAAAAGACAAAAAAAATTATTGAAACAGCCAATTGTGAATTCCTCCCCCCTTTTTTTTTTCTTTTTGTGAGTATATAAAATAAGTATAGAGGATTTGAACTCAGATTTTCAAGCACCCTTCAATTATCCACACTATCTCATACAACTGATACACATGACCACACACATGTAGAAAAGATTAAAAATCACCAATATATGTATTTCATGCTAAACTAGCACTCATCAGATGGTCCAGATTATCATCTCCCACACATATATATAATCAATGCTCAGTTTATATTAAGATAGCAAATCTTCATACTTTAATGGACAGTTTTCAATCCACTGCAACCTCCAACTTTTCAGCCATCCGTATCATTGAAAATCTGATGATGAAAACTCAAATCCTGTGATGATGCTAATATTATTGCTATGTCCATGTTGACATGAAGTTACTCTGACCTCTCATGTATAGGACAGTATCCATTAAATACATATAAGAGGGATGGAATGATATAAGCTTGATATGTAAATATTTGAAAACCAGGCACTCTTCACAAACCTGGGAGCTTAATTGTAAGTATAGAGGATTTGAACTCAGATTTTCAAGCACCCTTCAACTATCCACACTATCTCATACAACTGATACACATGACCACACACATGTAGAAAAGATTAATAATCACCAATATACATATTTCATGCTAAACCAGCACTCATCAATTGGTCCAGACTATCATCTCTCACACATATATATAATCAATGCTCAGTTTATATTAAAATAGCAAATCTTCATACTTTAATGGACAGGCTTCAATCCACTGCAACCTGCAACTTTTCAGCCATCCATATCACTGAAAATCTGATGAAAACTCAAATCCCATGCTGATGCTAATATAATATCTAATCTTTTTTTTTCTAGTCTTTTTTCAAAGAAAAAAATAACATTTTAAATGATTGTTTTTCTTTATTTTTATATTACTCAAACTGTCAAAAAAAATTGCAAAATGATAATTCCTTTATTTATTTTACTCCAATTCTTATTGTCACTTTTTTATTGATCCCAACTCTGTCTATATATGCCTTTTTTCCCCACATCCAGATCTCAAATGAATTTATCCCTATCTTTTTTTTCCTACTTATTTTTCACTGCATTTTTGACTAGTATTTACTGGTTTTTTTAAAATCACATGAATTACACTTTTATTTTATTGAAATATCTAATTTCTAACATATTATTTTATATTTTTTTTCAAACTAACCATTTCTTTAAAATCTTCCCCCTTTTCTACCTCTCTTCAGAAGGACAGAAAACTTTTAAATTACAGCACCGTAACTTTTATTTCTTTCAAATTACTACTCTCTATAATTATTCTCCAGCTTTGGGTATTGAGGTCACATGTTTGGGGTGCCATTGTACCATTTCCAGTAAATGTAGGCTTTATATATTATAAATTGCTAATGTATTTATTAATCAAGTTATGTCTGCATTTATTCATTTTTTATATTAGAAAGCTAAAATTTACAGAATGTAACTACATTTCCAGATTAACTCACTTATTCATTATCAGTTTTTTGTTTTATTATCTAATTGCTAATTGCATCAGTTTTTTTAATTTATTTAATTGGCACCAGGACCCATTGACCCATAGAAATTAATAAATGTAACTGTTTTAATTAATTTTGGAAGATTAGTTTCTCTCCTCTTTTTTTTTCTTTTGTTTTATATTAAGTTGCTAGGTTTATACTTCATAAATGAGTATTGGCATTGAAAGATTAGATATTCTCAAATTAGTTAGTTGGCATAATTCAATAATTAGAACAGACAGATATACAATGAACAGATTACATCATGAAAAGTGATTTATTAAATTATATATAAATTTAACAATAAATAAGTATTAAAAGACACACACATTAAACAGATAGGATATACAATAAGCAAGTAATTAATATTTTATGTAAACTATTAATTTAACTTAATCAGTCACTTTATCATGGGTCCATTCACTTTTCAAACTTTTATTTTTGTTTGATGTCTTTATTTTTAACAATAAGTTCACTCTAAGGTTATATTAAATGCTCTCATACAATATAATGATTTATCTTATTGGTAAGTTTCTATGTAGTAGAGATATTACTTAATAAGATACCATTCATGGTTTTGGGTCTGAAGAAATTCATGGTTTGAAGTATGGGTTTCATGCTTGCAAAGCTATTCAGCTTCTGATTTAGGAAATGTGATGCATTGGTTTACACTTAATACAGAAATGACATATCGATTGTTGCTCTGTTTCTACTCAGATATTGCATAACAATTCAACACAAGTAAATCTCTGTTGAAACATTTCTATTATAGCTTCACTTAGGATAATAAGAAGTTCATCTCAACTCAAGTTCTGACTGTCCCACAATCAAAAAAAAAGAAAGACAAGCTAATCTCCAACAGTCTCCTTTCTTTTATATAGTACCAATTTTCATCTACCACAAAGACTCTATTCCACCTTTCTTTTGTCTTTTGTATCGATTTACTTTTCAACATTTTTTTGGAATTTTGATTTGCAAAGTCTGTTTCTGATAACTCCCTCAGTGGCCATTTTTAATTAAAGGCAATTAGCATTTTTTCTTTCTATAATTAAAATTACTTGCCTTCAGATTTTATCTTTATTAGCAATTGTATATAAATAAATTATAACAACTTTGAAAAAGAAATGACAAATAAAAAAATATTCAAGATTTTCAAATGCCAATACTATTGTATCATATATATAAAAATGATACACTAGTAAATGGCCAAAAAATTTTAACAATTTTTTTATGTTTTGACAAGTGGTTATAACATAATGCAACTATAGCCCTTAAGCATTATTTACATGCACAAATAGCCTTTACTAAAAAGATATGTATGTACTTGATTAGGGATGATTTTGTATTAGTGTGGACTTCCGCTTTTGGCAGCCATCTTTGCAACTGGTCTTACAAAAAGCGTCCCTTAGCGATTCAATTTCAGGAAGATAGGGACGATTGTCCCCTTACCTTTACGTTTCTTATTCAAGGTAAGTCGGTTTTAATCATTATATATTATGGAAAGTGATAATATAATCGATAACTCGCAAATTACGGTTAGCCCCGATCTCAGCATTCAATCTAGCAATGCAGTCATCGGTCGTAAATTTTATAGTCTTAGATCTAATCTAAATTCATCCAAAATAACTTCTACAACAAATAAAAACCCACAAACCAATATTTCAAAAGAAAACAGCATCACAAATATCAACAAAAGTTTAGAAAATATTCAACTTACCCCTAATATAAGTAATAGCATTAATATCTCATCAAGCGAAACTATTGAAATTCTTAAAAATTCAAGCAAAAACCAATCATCACCTCTCCGAAGACTTTACGCACCCTCAGAAGACTCTAATGAGCAATTTACTTTGCCCAATAATACCCTGGAAACCATATCTGATAATAATAGACAAAATTACCGACAAGATGATTTCGGCGAATTTTTTAAAGTAAAAACTTTTCCACCAGAGGTCGACAAAACCAGTGCTGTCACATTACAGTTTGTCAACAGTAAATTTAAAAATCAAAAAGAAGAAATAAATTTTAAAACCGATAAATCACACTCCAGAACAAACAAAGATTATAGCGCAGAACAATCCATTGCTACTTCAGCCAACTTACAATCTAATCCAATTTCTTCAATACCAATATTGAAAAATTCCTCTACGTACGCAAATATCGTAAGGTCTAAAAATTCTGAGAGCATCTCCGAAAATATTAAGGCCGATAATTTCAATGAACTATATTTGAATATCTCAGAACTAGACATAGAACAAGAATCAAACACTTTGGAAAATGTCTCATTTAATATAGACGAACTTAATGACGACATGTTCCTAAAAATAAATAATGAGTTCAACAAAACGATTCCCAATAGCCTATATAAATCGTTTGCTAACTACTACAGCGATAAATCGTTAATCTTAGCTATAACAAATCAACAATGTGCTCTATATAAGTTCCCTCTAGAACAGCTATACAGTCTAATCAATCAAAAACAATTAGGCAGAGGCATTCATATGATTCTTAATCATCCCAATGACCGCTATGTTATCGTTGAGTTTAAAACGTGGGCGGACCGTATGAACTTTAAAAATAAATACAGATCTTTAGGAAATTTTATACTATGCTCCATAGATATGAACCGTCCTGTTACACTATCCGGCAGAATCCAAAACTGCCTTGCCCACTTGAAAGAACAAGAACTACAAGACATCCTTATTAATTATGGTTCAGTTAGCAAATTTAAACACCTATTAAACCCTCACTGCGAAGATCAAATCCTGTCCAATACAGTTATCTTCACACTTACATTGAAGAAAAACATTATACCCACTGACATACCCACTATTATTACTGCAAGAGGCTCTCCTATGGTTTTGACTTTCAGGGGAGTACATCCACAATGTTTCTTCTGCCTTCAAAGAACACACCTCATTAAAGATTGTGCAGCAAGAATATGTACACACTGTGGTATTAAAAAGAATAAAGTTCACAGATGTCCTGGTAGACCTACTAACACGGCTTTCACATCCTTAAATAGACAATCACCACATGGGCCTAATTCAATCAGCAACCTCACAAACCCAGACAACCTGAGTCAAATAAATCCTCCAACAAACTCTTTCACATCCAAACCTATCTTTCAAAATGAAAATATTCAAGAAAGAACAAACGACAACCTCTACACTAATAGTAGTGAATCAGAGATCCAAGCAATTACATATACTGCGCCTAAACCAATCACTCAAACCGATAAGACTAAAGATCTTACATACGATACATATTATACTAATCCCGGAGAAACAATACTAGGCCAAACTCTTGACACAAAAGAAGGCAATATGACCAAACCACCTGACGAGAGCAAGGAAAATACAAGCGATGAAGAAAATACACTCAAAAAATTTCAAAACAATCCATCCATAACAACTCCCACCCAGTCTAAAACCACTGATACATCTTCATGTGGGTCAGTTAAGTCCAGTAAACCTAAACAAAGTGATCCACAAACTGTCCTCAATTCTTCAACTCCTGCAATAATTAACCATCCAGATGAAAAGACTTGTCAAACACACAACCCGAAAGTCAGCATAGTTAATGTTTCCCAACAGTTACAGCAAACCGAAAATGACTCAGGTCTAAAATTTAAAACAAATTCCTATAACAATAAAAAAACACTTTTATCAAAAGAACAGGAAAATGAAAAAAACACTACTAAACTTAAAAACCCTCAAAAAACCGACACAACAAATACCCAAAATACAAATAAGAAAATTAAAAGAAAATCAATTCGTTCAGATAAATCAAGCTCTGATGATGATAGCGCCCATCTGATACATTACTCACCTCCACCCTCTAACAAACAAATTTCAGATATATCAAGCACAAAGCCTCGCAAATCCATAGAAAAAAAGAGGAAAACCATGGATCCTACAACCATTGATACCATTGATCCTTCTGACGAATCTCAGACAGATTACACTACTTCATCAGACACCGAAGACTTCATGGATGCGTTTCCTCAACCAACAACTATATCACCAATCCATCCACAAATTCAATCACAAGACTCTGATTGCCAAACAACATCAGACCTCATTAACATGGAGATGTCCCACATTGACTTGGTACACTTTGCTGAGGACGGTTTGGATTAATCTATCATGTTCTGCAAAATTGCTGGCATTAACATTCGTGGCATCAACTCAATTGATAGAGTTCTAGCTATTAAAAACTGGCTCTCGCTCTGCTCCCCTCATATACTTCTTATGGGTGAAACTAAATATCACCATAAGACCGATCATAAAATACTATCTCTTCTCTCAACTCTCGGATTTACTAGATTTTCCATAGGCCATTCTGCTTCAGGTGGAGTCGGTATTCTGCTCAGCAAGTCAACACCACCAAACAGTTTTAGCATTCTATTCCTAGATGCCAATATTATTATCATAGAAATAGACTATTGGGGTTATCCGATCATCATAGCTTATATATATACAGCCAAAGACACCTCTCAATATCTAAAAATAATCCACATCCTAAATGCCATCAACGCTAACAGAGCCTCCCCTACTATTCTTCTGGGAGACTTTAACACCACATACAATGACTTCAACAAGAGATTTTTGCATCTAATAAATCGCAGATTAATGTGTGGAGAGGGCTTCTTCCCTCCCGAAGCCTACTCTTTCTATACTAAAACTAAAAAGTCACTGATTGATTTGGTTTACTACACCCCAGACCTCCATTTCAACCTTGATGCAGCCTTGGACCCTGTTGCTTTCTCTGATCATATGGCTCTAATCTTACAACTTACACCTATTTCAATCCCTGCACCTATTGATGGACCTGGTAAAACCATGCGCATGATCACCCAATCAAATATGACCGAAGCGATAGTATCTGAGGCATACATCCTTTTCCAGAAAATAAACATCCTTTCCCTTCCTGCTGAGGAGGGCTGGTTTTCCTTCATCGGAATACTACAATCCATATTAAATCACCACACCAGGAAAATCAAAGGACCTAATGGCCTTCTAAATGATCTAACAGACATTAATATACAACTTCAAGCTTTACAGCAAAATTTCACAAATACAGAAAAAATCATCTTCCTTAAAAATCTCTACAAGATCAAGCAAAAGTCCCTTGCAGAATATATATCCATCAGAAGAGCCAAATGTTTCTTAGCACAACAACACTGCTGGACGAGAGACTACCTTAGATGGGCACTGGGGTACAATAGAAAACAAATCACTCCCTTATCCATTAATTCTAATGGAACCAATCTTGTTGGCTTTCCAATGATGCAGCACATCAGCAAACAATTCTGCCAATTAATGCAAAAAGATGGAGCTCCTCCTATAAACAGCTGGTTGGATGCTGGTGACCCCAGCGAACATGGCATCACAGAAATCCAAATCAAAAAGAAGATAACATCTCTCCCTGACGGCATTCATCCTGGCCTTCATGGCATCCCAAATTTCCTTCTCAAACACCTCAGTCAATTCACTGTGCCAATTATTAAAAAAATGATTGATCACCTAGCCTCCGGCAACAGAAACATAACAGATCTTTACCCAGTGGCACTCGTGCCTTTTATTAAAAAAGCAAAACCACTAAACGACATTAACAATATCCGGCCAATTTCCATGACCCCATTGCTTATCAAGATAATTGAGTCAGTCATTAAAGATCAAATCCAAACTCAAATCCTTAGCCATATCTCATCAAACCAATACGGAAAAAAGGGATCATCCTCACATACTATGTCCAATGTAACTGCACTATTAAATTACATCAGAGGACATCGTAAATCAAAACCTATTGCTGTCCAGCTGGATGTTGTGGCAGCATTTGATTCAGTCCAGATAAATATCCTCCTGGATATTCTGTCGGAATCCGACATTCCAGCCGGGATTGTTTAGATGATCAGCAATCTGCTCAACAACGGAGAGATTTTTCTCTCTCTTGATGGCAAGATCACACCAGGCTTCAAACCATACAAGTTGATCCCTCAAGGATCTCCACTCAGTGCCCTTTTCTTCACAGCATACATCAACCCTCTTCTGATGGATATAGAAAAAAACCTCCCTGGAATTTTCCTTCCCTCTCTCAATAAAAACTTCAATGTATTCGCATATATAGATGACATCATGGTTGTTCTTCCCACCATTAAATACCTTCCCCATCTCATGAACATCTTAAACAGAAATACAGCGAAACTTGGCCTACAAATAAACTTTAACATAAACAGAAATACAGCGAAACTTGGCCTACAAATAAACTTTAACAAATCTTCCTTCTGGAAGATTATGTCTGGTAAACAAATTAACTCTCCCTTTTCTGCAAAACCCCAAAGATACCTAGGTTTCCCAATCTTCAAAACACCAACTGCAATGGCAAGAGAGATTCAAGATGCAATCCTCCATTCAACTGAAGCCATCACCACGTCACTCTCTAGAGTATACCTTTCATTATATGGAAAGGTTGGCCTCCTCAACATGATCATAATGCCAAAAATCTCATATTACCTTCCATTCGTAAAAATGTCTAAACAATTTCAAAATAAAATCAACTGATTATGTACCAAACTTCTTTGGAGAGGAAGGACAGTTGCTATTAGCTTGCGAGGCATCCAACGACCATGCAGGTTCAATGGACTGTCATTGCACTCAATACAAGCAATAATTTTACAGAAAACCCACAACACCCTACATAATCTGATCCTCTCCTGTGGATACTCCAACATTATTAAAGAAATTACACCGACAGATCATCCTCCGCCTTCTGCCAGTTCATGGATAGCCTCCCTAATAGACCACCTACAACTTTATAACCCAATAATGCCCTTTAACCTTAACAAAAAAATCACCTTATGGGAAGCATACAATATAATCAACTATAATCAACAACCCATAAAAACCAGCCTAAAAGTAGCCAACCAAAGACTCATTTCACACTTTAAAAGATGGAGTCTGGAACCCAAATTCCTTGACTTCATCATTAAAATAAATCTCAATGCGCTTCCCATGAATTGGTTCCTTTATCACCGAAGAGGTTTTGCCAGCATTGACCCTATATGTGGTCTGTGTGCTCGTGAAGATGAAACCATAGACCATATTATACACCGGTGCCCAAGACTTAAAACACTGAAAGATATAATTATAATCAATTCCAACATAAGACCTGATATGATTTTCTCACTTGAAAATGCCATTCATAATGGGTTTTATCAATAATAAGGCTTTCTACCTTTGTCCTATATTCCATATGGATAGTGAGATGCAAAACTCTAATGGAATTACCCCCGCCACAAATCATACCATTATTTTATCAAACACTCAAAAAAATCAAGAAACGTGACCAGCTCCTGGCCTCCAGTAAAGTCTTTGATGACACCTGGTCTTTAACTGCACTTTCCTTTTCCTGATTATCAACTCCCACCTACCCAGCATTATAGAATAGGAAATTCTAAAAGAAAATATTCATGTTTATATTAAAAATGCTTATTCCATTAATCAAGTTATTAGAATCTCATCACTATACCTAACCACATAAGAGTATAACAAATGTACTCTCATAACAAAATCTAGCCAGATAACAAATAGAACATTACACAATCATATTATTGTACAATTTATTCATTTATCTATCCTTTATCAGTATGTAATCACTATTTATTGTTAATAAAAATTTTGTTGAAATGATTTTGTATTAGTGTGTCAACTTACTTTAAAAATGTACTATCAAAATGAAATTTGTGATTGTGAAGAAAAACAATTTTATGCAAATATTTTTCTAAGGTGGAAATAGAAACAAATCACTTTTATTTTACCACATTGTAGATAATGGCAAAATAGTATGACAAATTGTATGTCATATTTCCTTTATTTATTGTGTAATATATTTTCTTATAAAAGAATGACTTGAATAAACTGATTATTATTTTATTCTTTATTCAACTTACAATTAATATTACATTTCCTTTTAAACGTTATAAAACATAACATCAAATGTAAAGACAAATCAATATTTTTTTTACAAACTAATTGATTTTCTGCTCAGGCAAATATAATTTAAAATTACTAAAATATTCAACATTAAAAATCAATATGACACAAGAAAAACTTGAAATTTCACATTTATTGTGGAGCTTTAAAATATACCTTAAAATAAATTGAATAAGAATAATTTCTTATATGACTTAATTTTAGTTTATATGAATATCTTTTATTTAATAATCAATTTATACAAGTAATTGATTCTTTAAATTTAATAGAAATATTTAGTACATAAATCCCATCAAAAATATCAGATTGTAAATATTTTTAATATAAAACAATATAATTCATTAAAATTAATATATATATATTTATGAAATATTTTACAAAAAGAAGACTTTTTATTCAACTCTTATAAAATTTGAAATTTTTTATTGTCTCACTTGGAGGAAATTTCTGAAAATGCTCCAGCATTCACTACTGTAGAAAATCTTTATTTTATACTAAAATTCAATAAATTGAACTTGGTTTCTATTTAATTTAATGTTAGAAATAAATAATGTTTTAAATAATCACATTTGATCTTTTTAAATATTTAAAAACTGACTCACTCTTTGAAAAAAATATTTTTTTTTTAAAGTTTTTTGTTTTTAAATATGAAAAAATGATGTATATTTATAATAAATCTATCAAACATTGCTTTAAAATCTGATGTTTGTTTTATAATTATTACAATATTTGAAAAGATTTCCACAATGTCAACTTTGACAGATAATGACATGCTGTAATTTTTATTATTAGTATCATATGTACTTGGCCTAAATAAGCCATGGTTTTTTTTAATTGGTTGCTTTACTAACTTTTTTTAAGATTCAATGTAAATTAAGCAAAATATTTTAATATTATATAAATAAAGGTGAGATCACTAAGCAAAACTAAATGTACAGATAGTAATATAGCAACTATTTTTTCCCTCATTAAATATCATATTTCAAACATGAATTTATATACTTTCTTCACATTTTCTTTGCGATTTAAATACTATATCTCTATAGTTAAAATGACATGTACTGATGTTTTTCTGAGTGTTTTTTATTAATGGCAAAAGTACTTTCATCACATAATAGATTTTGTAATTAACGAATTTCCACATAACAGCCTTACAGATGATCATACATTAACCAATCAGAAAACAAAAAAAATAGAGAATTTATATATATAAATTATGGTCAAGTTTATTCACTTCTATTTCTGAAAATAAGAAATAAATAAATAAATTGAAATTGTATATGTATATTCTTTTGTTTTAAATAATTACCAATCATTTAGTGTGTAAAAGTCAAAACAAAGAAGCAAAAAAATCATATTTTATTTATTCCAAAAACATTGTTTGAAAACTGAAAGTGAATCTCTATAGACATTTTCTTCATTTGTAAACAGTAGAATAAAGACCTTAAATCTTAGCCAACTAACCTTAGATTCTAACCAACTATATATAAGATATTGAATCTTTATATTTCTTTGTCAACTAAAAAATAACAGAAGCACTAAGTCAGCAACTACATTATGCAAAAAAAGAGCCTATGTTAATAACATTTATGAAAATGGTAAAACAGCATTCCAAAGGAGTGAAACTTCTCACTTTTTCAGAAGTAAACAAGTCATGTTTTTTTAAAGAATCCTAAAATTATTAAATTAATTTGATATGTAATACATTAAAAACTAAAAAAAAAATTTTTTTTCAATTGTAATTTTGATTGTTATATTTAATTTATATTATAGGATGTTTATAAATAAATTAATTTAATCACTATTTTTAAAATATATATTTCAGTTTTTAGTTCATTATTACTCAAATTACATAAAAGCATATACATATTATTTTTTAGCTTTAAATATTTGAATATTTTACAATGAACTTTTTATAACTACTTAAATTCAAATTTGAAAATCAAGATAATAATTCCAGTATTTAAAATGAAATTCATGGGTATTAAAAATCATTTATAAAATTTTGTGTTTATGAAGACAGCGTTTTATAAAGCAAGTTTTAGATATACAATCAAATAAAATCAAGATTTCAAATTTAATTTTTTTTTGTTTATTTTAATTAACAGTAAATGCATAATATAGTCATGAAATTTAATGAAAGCATATTTTTAAAAAATATATTGCCATTTATTGTGTGCCACTAAAAACTTACTAAACTAATATCACTATGATTAGAAATTTAGTTTGTCAACATTGTTAGATTTCAGGATATGTATCACATGCACAAAATTTGAAGAATATCTATTTATAGAATTATGTCAAAAATATGTTACAAGATTTGGAGCAAATAAAACAAACAAAATTTCTAAATTAAATAAAAATGTTTAAAAAATAAAATAAATATTTTTTAAAGAAAATATAATCGATAATTTTTTTTAGATCATTATCTGTTTATAACTAAAAACTCTGTTTACTATTTAACTTTTTATTTATTAATTTAAATTATAATTGTATTTAGATGTATTCTACTGAAATTAAAACTAAATTAAATTATTTAGCTGTATTACTTGTATTATTTAAACTTTTAAAGAATAAAATTCATAATAGATATAGAATTGCAATCAATAAAAAAATTTCAAAAATTATTATATTTGGAAAAAGTAAACAAAAATCTAATAGAGAATTCTAAAATAACTTCTTTAATTTTATTTAATACTTATTTTAGGTTTAATAAAAAGAATGATTTTTTTTTTAAAGTTAGACTTATTTTGATTGTGATTTTGCAAAATATTGTCTCAATGAGTAACTAGATATTAAAAGCATTCTTGTAATTCTGGAATTGATGAGCAATAATTTTATAGTACGAATATTCTAACCTATTGTTTTATAAACTATTTAATTTTTGCCTTTCTGTAAAATACAAAAATAAAATGATGGTTAAATTTAATTAATAATATATATATGATAATTTTTTTTATTCCAACAAGATAACTTTTTCCTTTTACTGATTTAGCTAGATCAACTACTGTCTATCTATAAAAGAACATTGATCAATTCTTAGTTAGTAGGTTAAATTAGGAACAAACACTATAAATAATTTCACCTTTTACTTAAATAATAATATGATCTCAAAATGTTCCAGAAAATAGGATAAGTTTCAAGAATTTACAAATGATATGGGTGAAATAAATAATTAATTATGATAAGTTAAGTATAATTAAAATTTTACTGGAAAATTAAGGATATTTTGAAGTTGAATACTTGCAGTACATTGTTTGAAAAATAGTAATTCGAAATATTAAATAAAATAAGTTTTAGTAGGTATATAATCTGATATCTTAAAAAGTTTAAATCAATTGTGGTTTAAGAAATATATTTCAACTACAAACAAAAGAGAGAGAATTGTGTTAAATGCTTAGCCAGAGAAAGCATTTAAAATATCCCTGTCAGGAACCCCTCCCCAAACCAAAGCACAAAACCATGGTCAGGGGTTTGGGGAGGGGTTCCTGACAGGGATATTTTAAATGAAAGACAGAAAAATTTATTTTTAAATGTTTTGAAAATATTTTAAATACTTATAGAAATTTTACTTAACAATATGTCACTTCATTAAAAATTTGAATAGATGTATAATTAATTAACTATGTATTTTACAAATTGGGTGTATAATAATAAATGCAAAAGCCAATAACATAAATAATGAAGTACTAGGATTTTTATAATAGATTAAACAAATACTACTTTTAAAAAAATTAGAAATTAATCAAAAGTCAAGAGTAATTAACACAGAATGACATTTACATATTACTTGCACAACTGTTATGAGACACGCAAATATAGCTTACTGGAATTATTATTTTAAAATTATATATATGTTAATACAAAAAGAAATAATATATATCTATAAAGTGTGATTCAGAAATATTCCAACCAATTACAATTTTATATATTGTAGTGATAATAATTGTAAATCCAACATTACATTATAATATTTTGAAAAAAAATAATGCGAAATAAATATTTGTGTGCTTTTCCCCTTGTCTATAAATATATTTATTTAATTTGTCATAGAGATATTTCTAAAAGATTTGTGCAGAAACAGTAAAACGCTTTATGTAAATTAAGGGTCAAAAAAATTAGAATGAAATTTTTTCTCTCTCCCCTCATTACTTACTTCTTTGAAAAGTCAGAATATGGAAAGCAAAATAGCTTTTGCTTTTAAATTTCTTTTTCAAAATGAAGATTTAAGTTTAAATTGTTACATTTTCATTTACAATTGTCAAACCTCCTCCACTCACAACTTGGATGCCATCCATTTACTCTAGATAAATACTTTCATATAATAAAGATAAATATGAGAGATAGTGACCTGGGCCAACTGATGAGTGCTGGTTCAGTACAAAATGCATCTTGGGATCATTTGTCTTTTATTATATCTTTATTCAAATGAATTTAGATAGAATGGGGAAGTATGGATGTATTTATTATATCTATAAGTTTAAATTATTGTATAAGTTATGAAAAGATGGAAAATTTTTTGTATAATGGTTTTCAAAAAGGATAATGAAGTGCTAAATGAAAAGAAAGATATTCATTATCTCCATTCCATTACATTTAATTGTCAATTCATCCTTCATTCTTGTTACAATACTATTAGTGAATGAAGCTCCAATTATGGACTACTAAAGGAAAAGTATCACTTTGAAATATTGAAGAAAAGCAAATACTACTAAAAAAAAAATATTACTTCAAAACATTGAAAAAGAGAAGTTTTCTGATCAAGCTTATGGTAAGATAATTTTAAAATTCTGAACCCTTAACTTTTATTATTGAAATTACAACTTCTGAATAAGTGTTAAGAAAAGACATTCACAAAGCTTTAATGTATTCTGAAAGAATAAAAATTAGTTTTGAATTACTTTGAAATACTATTATTTTCTCTGTTCATATATGAATGATAGAAATTTGTTATTGACATTGAAATTCATTAACTCTAATAAACTGAAGCTAAGTTATTTATATCTTTAAAATAACATTACTTAAAAGACTGAAACAAAAGAAGATAGCAGAACTTTTATTTATGGTCTTTCAATTGATTAATACTTACATGAGGAAATTCATGAAGAAGATTAGAATGCTTTATTTTAATCACTTATTTTCTTATATTTTTCATTAATAAATTGTTCTTTGTTAATGAAATTTATTACTTGTTATTTCAAACATGCAATACTTTGTTATTACCATTAAACAAATTATATAGAAATATACTCTTGCAAATAAAGTAGTAATAAAAATCCGCAAATCCTATAGAATAATTCCCTCATCATTCTGAAAACATGCTTTCCCTATAGTTATGACTGGAATGTACAGTTCCTAAATACATAAATATTTAGAATAAGAAAGAATTGTGAACTCAAAATTATTTATATTACATAAATTATATATAACTATAGTTGTCAGTGTTTAGTTACCATTACATAAATAGTCCCAACAGTGAGATGGTATTGAACAGTTGATTCAACTGTTATTAAATGATCTTATTTATACATGAATAAGCAGTAACAATGGTGAAAGTTACAATATTTTATTGCAAAGAAGAAAAAAAAGGCAAATGAATGTTAACTCGATTAAAGAAAAAAATGAGTGAACAACAAATAATTGTGAAGTCAGTTAAGACTGCAGAACATCAACTTGAAGGATGAGATGGTAGCAGAAGAGGAGAGATTGTATGTGCAAATGTCAGAGGAGCAAAAATCTGTTGCAGCTGCATGGATATTGGAGATGCTTTTGGCAGAAATAAATGAAGATAATGAAAAAGGGAGAAACAAAAGAAAGAAGATAATCAAAAAATGATTGAAAAAATAAATGAAGATAATGAAAGAAGAGAAAAACAAATGAATGAAGATAATCAACAAAGAAAAGAAGAAAGTGCTAAAATGTTAAGAGCAATAAACAAAAATCAAGAGAAAATGAAAAGAGCTTGTCTTCAAATTGAAGAAATAATAAAGGAAGCTTACAGTCAAGTTTGAGAGGAAACAAAGGAAAAATTAATTTGACTAGAAAATAGCATAATTACTTTTAAAGAAGAAATGATTAGAAGAGTGGAATAACAAGTCCAAGAAAGAATGGAATTAATGAAAAAAATGTTATATACTGTAGGTGTTCAAAATATAATACATGAAGTTTTTAAGCCTACCAAGATAAGGTCCAATAAACAATATTAAGCAGAGGTAAATGATTACAGAGATTGGACCTGAAGGAAAAAAATATATAAGAATCCTTCTGAAACAGAATTTGTTATTAATAGTTATTACTGTCAATGATATGAAAGCTGAGCACAACAAATTGAAAGGGTATATGCAGAAACATCAAGAAGAAAACAAAGCTTATATAAAGTATATAGTGGTACCAGAAAAACAAGACTACATAAGTGTCAAAAGTCAACATGGGTGTAGTAAAAGTTTAAAATGTAATAACAAATTCCTGAAAATTAAAATTTTTGGAGGTAATGCAAGAGAAACACCAACAGAACATTTGAATAGTTTAAAGAGTGATTTTTGAACTGAATCCACTTATTAAGAAAGAACAACTAGCCATTGCACATAATAATCTGAATGAACCAGCTAAGAAGTAATGGAATCCACTAATATTTAAAGTGACAACTTATCCAGGCTACAAAAAGCAAATTTTGAATAACTTCTGGTCTGAATAGAAGAAGCAATAAAATATAAAATCATGCAAAAAGTTTTGAATTAAATGATGAGAAACCTACATACATTTTTTTAGAAAACACATTTCCAGATCTCCATGTAAAACAATGATGAGTCAAATAATTTGAATCATAAGACATAATTTACTTTTAGAATTGAGAAAATGACCATTAGTATGGATAGAAAAACTATTAAAGAAGTAACAAATTTCTTGAAATGCTGTAGAAATGAGTTACCATAATCACAATGAAGAAAGCAAATTTTTTACAGGAGCTCAACCACCACTTGGGAAGGCAGATAATGTCTTAATAGCATAAAGATGAAGAATAATTCCAGATACCAATCTAATAAGTCACCAAGAGATAGAAGAAACAATGAACACTAGAATCAGAATGATATATAGATATAACATGTCATCTAGTCCCAAGAAGATAGTCACTAATAAATACAACCTGTAACTCTATTTCCTAGCCCAAGTGAAAGATCTAACAAATATCCAAAACAGCAGCCAACTAAGAGTAAATTAAACTTGAAGAAATCTTGACAGAATGCCCAACTCATCAAAGTCTAATAATAAATAAAGGCTACATATTAGGAAAGATAGTACTAATAGATGTATTGTGAATTTGACATGTGATTGGGAGTACAATGTACCCCACTATGCAAGGCAGATGTGCTCATCATTGCCATTATGGATTCCAGAAGTCAAATTTTGATGACATTGGAAGAATTATATGAAGGTATTATCAGTTACAATAAACAACAGAATATTTATTGGGATAATTATACATATATTTGTGCAGTTGATGTTCAAGCAAGATGAAGGATATGTATTCTTCATAGCTACAAAAACCACACAGACCAGCATTTATAACAAAAAAAATATTTGGGAGGACAGTAAAAAACTTTAATTAAGTATAAATTCAACAACTTCAGATCATTTAAAATTTTGTGCACTAAAATGAGTAGTGAATAAACTGCACATTTGTTACATATTAAAGCGAAATGGCTACCCAGAAGAAAAATGCTATTGAAATGTTTGTGAACTTCATAATGAATTATTTGGGGTTTTTAATGATAATAATTTAGGACAGAATTTCATTAATTTTTTTAATAAATAATTCATGATTGATGAGACTTGGATATTCATTTGAAATTAACCTATTATCTTAGAAAAGACTATTGCAATTTTTAATGCAAGAGATAAAATTGCAATTTTTAACAGAAAGTTATAATTCTGGATTACTATAGTTGAACTGAATAATTTTGATTGTATTCACCTTTTACATCAATTTTTCATTGAAATAAATTCTAATGTAGATTAAGGAATTTTCAATATAACTTTAAAATATTTTAATCCAATTTACAATATTTTCCTAAATTCAGTGAAGACAGTTTTTGGGTTCAGAATTCATTTACAGTGAAAGCTAAATCAATAGGATTCAGTGTAAGGAATTGTGAAAATTTAAGTGATTTAATTAGTGACTCATGTTTTCTTGTCAAAACTAGTTTGTTGTGTTTTACTTTTTTCAATAACATAAGAGACAAGATTTTCATAGTATTCTGTAACCAAATCATAGCCTATGAATTGATTAATGGTATACCAGATATTATAATTCAATTTTGTAATACTGTATTATAAATCAAAAAAACTTGTAATTCAAAGATCCTCAAAACATCGAAGTCAGTTTATAAATATATTTGAAAAAATGGTCTTCTAAAAATTTCTAAAATTCTTGAGTACAAAAAAACCTATTAATTTACTTAATAAAATGTTCTTCAATAGCAAAATTATAGTGGCATAAAATAAAAAAATTGCACAAAGTGGTCTAACAGGTTAATTTCTCTCAACAGCTTTATTTAATGCATAAATTACATCTTATAGAGATATGAATTCAAAACATTAATCTATGCTGATGATATTCTTTTGACTTCTCAAAAATCATTTCTGCCTGAAATGGAAAAGGCTTTAATAAAAATATAAAAAACTGGAAATATTTTTCATCATATTCCATAGTCATTTAAACAACAGAAAAATATATTGTAATTTGAATTTTGCAATAGTAGAATAAAAAGAAAAGTATTTCAGTAAGAATATATTTAGAATGGAAATCTTTTTCAAAAACTGAGGCTCTATTTCTAATCTAATGAAGACATTATGTTTAATGTTTATCCAAACAATAAGAAATCAGTATTGTAATCTGAATATAACTTTTTGAAATATTAGATTGAAATACTATCTTATCACATTATATTTAATTATTCTTGAATCATAACCTAATTTCTATGAATAACTGGCTGCTTTACTTTGGACTGTGCTGCAAGTACTTTATGCTCAACTTCCTTACTACTACTGAATTATCTTGTGAAAACTATTCCACTAATTGAAGATAAATTTCCTACTTTAAATTTCAGGATGCTCTCTTAAATAATACATAAAAATATTATAACTTCCTCAAGTCTATCCCTTTGCAATGGCTTTCTATTGTTTCATCCATTTTTTATCAGAGATTGAAAGAAATATTGTTTCACATATTTGCCATTAACTCAATATATGATTTCTCCAAAGTCATTAATGAAAAATCTAAATTGCAATTCTTCTTCTACTAATTTCAACTGAACTGAGTTGATTTACAAAATAGTTTTGTAGTTAGTCTTATTTATGAAAAATAAAGAAAAGACAAAAGTGGGCAAGTATATTGGTTTATGAAAATACAAGTACTTATTAAATACTTTGAATTTCTTTAATAAATGTATCTTAATTAATTTAAAAATTTCATAACAATGGAGGGCATTGAATTTAATATAATGTGCATAACTGTTTACAAAAATCCATTTACAAAAAGAAATTTATGATTAATCATGAATTCTAATTATTACAAATCATCAGCATCATCTACCATTATCAATCCACTGCAGGATGAAGGTCTGTCCAAATTCAAGTCATCTTCTCTGATCATTAGCTTCTTTTCTCCACATCACTCCTGCACACTTTCTTATTTCATCCATCCATCTTACATGTGGTCTCCTTCTGTGTCTTTTACAATCTCTTGGAATCCAATTTAAGATTTCAATTGTCCATCTATTATCATCTCTTCTAGCAATATGTCCAGTCCAACTCCACTTCAGTCTTTTAATTTTTTCAATGAAGTCAGTAACACCTCAAATATATTATGTTATCAAATATATTATCATATTTCATCTTAAAAGAAAAATAACTTGCATAAATTATAAAGTTATGAAAATATCATAATTCAATGTCATGTGGAATGCTATATGTCATTTTGTAATTATGAATATTTAAAAAATAATATAATAATCATCATATATCTATACAGTAGTTTTTGGGTTAAACCAAGTATTATTTTTGAAAACTTCACTACATTTCTATGAATTAGCTTTAGCTTCCGCCATTGTCATGGTTACGTTTTTAAAGAAACCCCGTTTTAAAAGAAAAATAAGAATTATATATAGTTTCACTAATAAATAAGTTTACTAAAGATATTACTTTATGTTTTCTTCAACATTAGCACCAATTGAACTGACAAGCTGAAATGCTATATGAGTCCTTCCCCTCCCAGATCAAAAGAAATGCTTAGTAAATTATTTGTCTAAAAGAATATAATCTTTTCTTGTATTAGCATATTAACATTATTCATAGAATTATTATTTTTTGCCTTTTATATTAATGAAGATCAATAAAACTGAATAAATTCATTTTATTTAGAAACAATATATGAGAAGTATCTATTTGGTATTATTAAGAGATTTTTAACTGCTTAAAAGCTTTCACTTTATTTCTTTCCTAAAAAAAATAAAATTTCCGATAATCATTTAAAAAGTATTTTGCCAGTAATATTTATATGATAGAGCATATATTTATATATTTATGCACATGAAAAATACAAATAACTTTACAATAATAATTAATATTTCATGTAGTTAATTTGGAAGGTCATGTGACATGCAAGCATGCAAGTGGCAAGTTGAGCATAGTAGCTCCATTTCAGCCTAGGAACATTTAGTTCTTCATTCTGCCACTCATCCACTGCACTAAAACTCACAATAATTTTTGAAACAATTAAAAATTGTTAATTTGACTAAAGTAACCATCAACTGAAATCAAAAAGAAAACTTAAAAACTAAAAAAAAATTAAAATAAAACTTATAAAAATATGGTCATATATTTAAATAAAACAGATAGATTTGCATAACGGAATTTTAATACATATAGAAAATGTTCACCTTAAAAAAAAAAAATCTAGCATCTATACATGGAATGTTAGAAAATACACAAAATGAAAATGCTATATAAATAAACAATTAATTGTTGAATTTCTATATGCATACAAACGAGGGTAAAAAAAAAATTAAAATTACATTTATTAAACATAGTAAGCGAATCAGAAATCCGATTAATTATATTCCTTATGGAAAAAAAATCATTCATAGAATTAGATACTAATTTATATTTATTATTTATCTTGTAATATAAATATTGTTTTATCCGTATTTCTATAGTCAATAGAGTTGTTAGGTTTGAAATAAATTGTTTCGTTCGATACCCCCACTTGTAAAACGAACTGAATAAATAGATAAATAATATTTGCCCAAATTGAATTTATAATGTATGAGAAAATAATATTTATTAGGAGAAAAGTTTATTTAAGATAAACATTTTAAAAAGGGTAAAGATCAATTTAGTATTAAATATGGTAAGACTTGATTTTTCAATACTGTTGGTGTAGAACATAAATAATTTTGTTAACATGATGCTATTAATGTAAATTTATAAGAGTATATTTATAAGTGGTGCTTTCCAGAAAGGAATTTGAGAGAAAAATGATATTTCAATAGTATATATATACAGTATATATATTTAAACATAAGTACAATATATAAACTTAAGCTACAGGTAATTGGAAAGGATTTGAATCTAGACCTTTCCACTCCATATTATATAACTGATTGATACACATTACCATAGACATGTGAAAAAGGCACATGTATGTATCTGGTCATGTGTATTGATTGTATAAGATAGAGTGGATGACTAAAGTGATCTTAAAAGTTTGAGTTCAAATCCCTTTAATTATATATATATATATTAATGGTCCAGGGGTTCCACCAGAAGAGGGAGAGCACATCTAACTATGGTTGGACAAAGGGTCTTCGGGTAGGATGCTAGGGCAAATGCGATGAAGTAACTAACCAATGATCATATCCATCTCCGATGGGCTAGCTCTTAGTTTACTCATTAAATCTAGTTGCAATTTAGGCTAGTTCAACCACACCTCACTTCTTTTTCGGATTCCATTAGGCCTCAGTATTCAATCTCAGGGAGAATACTGTCTTTGGTTATTTTTAGGGGTGAATTTACTTTATGTAGCAACTAAGTTTGCATTGACCTAAGATACATATAACCCTTTGCTATGTTATATGTTATAGTAATCTGTATGTGTGTGCATACATATATGTATATACATAATTAAAATTACCCAAATCCAAAATTCAAACAGACCAGCAAAAAAATAATAATATTAAAACACAACCAAAGGTTTCACTGCTACAAGCAGACTTCTCAAGTGTAAAGAACTACAAAAACTACACAATCTGTATAATATTAAACATTGTCCACAAATCCATTCACTTCCCATCCACCCTTAATATTAAAAGAACTCTTAAATAAGTTAATTGTTTCAGAATAATAAATTTTCAATAAGTAGTTTTTGTAGTTCTTTACACTTGAGAAGTCTGCTTGTTGTGTTTTAATATTATTATTTTTTTGCTGGTCTGGTTGAATTTTGGATTTGGGTAATTTTAATTATATATTGACTAGTTTAGCTTTATGCTTGTAATTTATATATATATATTATAAGGGTCTGGATAGAAAAAAGTCTTAACGTATCTGCACTATGAGGGCGCCACTAGGCTATTTAGAACCTAGAAAATTTATATAGTAGGCAGATATGTAAGTTTACAAAAAAAAATTATTTTATATATTTTGATTCCGACCATTAGCCCATTGTCACTAGCTCAGCAGAGTAGCAGAGATTTATATTTTATAATAAATTCTTATCTAAGAATATTTAAAAAAAATAATAAAATAAGCCACTGCCAGTAATTAACACACAAACATTTATTTATGCACATATAAATAAAGAATTATTAATAATATCACTTTTACTTTAAAATTTAACTTACATTTTTAACTTTGATTTTAGACTTTAATTTACATTTTAACTTTTATAAGTTTGCACAGATGAGTTTAATATTTTATTAGAGAGTCGAGTATGAATAAACTACATAGATTGCATTTGAAAAGAAAATAATCTATCTCTTATTTAACCTTAGGCCAAAAGTTCGCAGTCAAACCAACGTCAATCCATCTGATACATCGATGTATTCAATGTAACACGAATATGGCAGCACAAAATAGGTTAAGAGAAGAAATTGACTCTCGTCCAGATAGGAATACTACATCTATCTGACAAGAAGAGCAATGAAAAAAACTCCATAGGAAGGGACTGCAGTCTGTCCTACTATCCCATTCCATAGGCAAACAGGGTGTGTGTGGCATATAAAGTGATTCTGCCCATAGCAAATCTCATACTACATCTGCTAATTACACCAATATATCCAATCCATTGACCCAATTTAACTATGAAACAAATAACCTAAGATTACCCTCCCCTAATAAAATTAATATAACTTTACAAATCTATATAGCCATTCACGCACGAATTAAATTTAACATTTATATAATTTAGTTTAATGAAAAACAAAAATCATAATAAAAACTTAAAAGAACAAAAAAAAATAAATGGAAATGATTTTACAAAAGAAATACATCAAATAAAATTACTTATTAATAAATTAAGTTGGTCAGATAGGATTCTATTGCAATTATTTTAAATATGGAACAAGTTTTAGAATTAAAGTTCTTATTGTTTAGTATACTGGAGTTTTAGAAATATAGTTAAAGCTTATTAGAGTTCATAAAGTTTTTGCAGTTTTAAAAAGTTCATCTTTATCTGTTGCTTGCCATTTGAACATGATTTCCCATGCTATCCTAAAGAGATTGTTATTCTGTTGGCTATTTTATTTATTCATCCAGAGGTTTTTTACTTTAGCTGGTCCTCAATGTAGAAAACAGTTGGTCATTTCTCTTTCTTTTCTAGCAGAACTTAAGGGATTGAAGAGGGCATCTTTTCAATCCCTTCTTTTTCAACTCCACACTAACACATATCTGTCCTCTCTTAATAATACATCTCTTTCTTCACTCACCAAAATTTATTTCCAAACCTTTTCCTTTTATATTAATTTTGTGGATTAACTCAACATTACATCATGACGATGATGATGGTCCTTTCGCTGAGGTCTGATTTGAGGGATTTCTTTTATTGGCTATTAGTTTCTATTGTTTTCTTCTATCTGACCATTGCTTATACATTTTATGAAATGCCCAAGGGCTAGCTTACATTTAACTAATTAAAACAATCATTTCTATTTTTCAATAACATTAATTAATTTTTTTTGTACAAACTTAGATATATTTTTATCTTTAAATCTTTACTGAAAATTTAGTTTTAAAATACCTTTTTCTTCTTAATAAAGTTTTCATTTAATAATTTTTTTTATCTGTGCGATTTTATATATATGCGAGTTTGAGATAGAATTTTAACTTTCAATTTTTAAATCTTAAAAAAAAAAGAAATTTTTATTTGCGAACTTTTCAATGTCTCAAATTTTTAAATAAATAATGTAATGGTGTATGTGCCCATTACATATCAGTAAACTTGCTTAAAAAAAATAAACAAAAAAAATATTTTAACTTAGGGTTAGTAATTATGGTACACAATTAACGAAGCCATTTACAAAAACATTCGGTTAGTAATTTTACAAAAAGGCTATATACAAAAAATGTTGGCTATCATTTTCCTAAGGACCAGCTACATTTACACCTCCTCCCCCCAAGAATTGTATTTTCTCTATATTTCATTTCTAACAAACGGCACGACAAGCGAATTATATAAATTATTTATTTAAGAACGTTGCATTGAGGTAAATATGCTTTAAGAAATAATGGGTTTATATGTGTATATTTGCAGCACAATTATAAATACCACCAACCTATTTATGACTGATTGAAATGCTTACATAGGATTACACTGAAGTAAATTCCCAAAAAGTACTCATCGTAAGGTACCATATTACAATCATAAACTTATGTGGCTATGCATGCCTATACACATTAAAAAAATGAAACATATTAATTGCAACCTTTTGACTTTTTTTAAAAAAAATAATTTTAGAATTATTAATATCTTTTCTTTCTCATTTTTAATATATGTGCTATTTCTTTCTGGCAGTGCTTTATAAGATTTAATGTATATGGTAGACAAAAACATTTCATTAAAAAAAATTTGCTCAGGGTATTCATGGTTTATTAAAGATCACCCCACATTGGGTGCCAATTATAATGGTCCAGATAGAAAGGAGTCTTAATGTATCTGCACTACAAGAGCACCACTAGGCTACTTAGAACCTAGAAAATTTATATAGTAGGCAGATATGTAAGTTTACAAAAAAAAATTTTATTTTATATATTTTGATTCTGACCATTAGCCCATTATCACTAGCTCAGCAGAGTAGTGGAGATTTATATTTTATAATAAATTCTTATCTAAGAAAATTTAAAAAAAAAGATTAAAATAAGCCACTGCCAGTAATTAACACACAAACATTTATTTACGCACATATAAATAAAGAATTATTATTAATATCACTTTTACTTTAAAATTTAACTTACATTTTTAACTTTGATTTTAGATTGTAATTTACATTTTAACTTTTATAAATTCACACAGATGAGTTTAATATTTTATTAGAGTGTTGAGTATGAATAGACTACATAGATTGCATTTGAAAAGAAAATATTCTATCTCTTATTTAACCTTAGGCCAAAAGTTTGCAGTCAAACCAATGTCAATCCATCTGATATATCGATGTATTCAATGTAACATGAATACAGCAGCACAAAATAGGTTAAGAGAAGAAATTGACTCTCGTCCAGATAGGAATACTACATCTATCTGACAAGAAGAGCAATAAAAAAATCCATAGGAAGGGACTGCGGTTTCCATCTTACCATCCCATTCCATAGGCAAACAGGGGGTGTGCAGCGTATAAAGTGATTCTGTCTGTAGCGAATCTCATACTATATCTACTAATTACACCAATATATCCAATCCATTGACCCAATTTAACTACAAAATGAATAACCTAAGATTACCCTCCCCTAATAAAACTAATATAATTTTACAAATCTATATAGCCATTCATGCCCAACTTAAATTTAACATTTATATAATTTAGTTTAACGAAAAACAAAAATCATAATAAAAACTTAAAAGAACAAAAAAAATGGAAATGATTTTACAAAAGAAATACATCAAATAAAATTACTTATTAATAAATTAAGTTGGTCAGATAGGATTCTATTGCAATTATTTTAAATATGGGACAAGTTTTAGAATTAAAGTTCTTATTGTTTAGTATACTGGAGTTTTAGAAATATAGTTAAAGCTTATTAGAGTTTATAAAGTTCTTACAGTTTTAAAAAGTTCATCTTTATCCATTGCTTGCCATTTGAACGTGAATTCCCATGCCATCATAAAGAGATTGGTATTCTGTTGGCCGTTTTATTTATTCATCTGGAGGTCTTTTACTTTAGCTGGTCCTCAATGTAGAAAACAGTTGGTCATTTCTCTTTCTTTTTTAGCAGAACTGAAGGGATTGAAGAGTGCATCTTTTCAATCCCTTCTCCTTCAACTCCGCACTAACACATATCTGTTCTCTCTTAATAATCCATCTCTTTCTTCACTCACCAAAATTTATTTCCAAACCTTTTCCTTTTATATTAATTTTGTGGATTAACTCAACATTACATCATGATGATAGTCCTTTCGCTGAGGTCCAATTTGAGGGATTTCTTTCATTGGCTATTAGTTTCTATTGTTTTCTCCTATCTGACCATTGCCTATACATTTTATAAAATGCCCAAGGGCTCGCTTACATTTAACTAATTAAAACAATCATTTCCATTTTTCAATAACATTAATTAATTTTTTTGTACAAACTTAGATATATTTTTATCTTAAATCTTTACTGAAAATTTAGTTTTAAAATACCTTTTTCTTCTTAATAAAGTTTTTGTTTAATAATTTTTTTTTATCTGTGTAACGAGTTTAAGATAGAATTTTAACTTTCAATTTTTAATTCTCAAAAAAAAAAGTTTTTATTTGCGAACTTTTCAATGTCTCAAATTTTTAAATAAATAATGTAATGGTGTATGTGCCTGTTACAATATATATATATGTATAATCAATTAAATTAATGAGTGAGCATATGAACAAGTTTGATAAATTAGAGACCAAATTGATTTAAATCACATTAACAAATTTTATTAATAACAGATAAAAATTCAAATTCTATTCACATAGCAAAAAATTTTCTTATATGTGTCCTATATGCATCTCCACCATTTCAATAACTAAATTATTTATTATACCAACCCATGTCCCTGGAAAATATGAATTAATAGACACTCTCTGTTTACCAAGTCAATAAGATTAGTTAAGATACAAAAATAAAGTAAAAGAAAAATTATTGTTTCACTGTCATAATGATTGTGAAGCTAACTAACTATTTACAAGATTATATCACTGTATTTCCAATAGCTCCATGAGCTAATTTCTGCTGGGACAGGTTTTGTCTTTTTTGGGGACCCGCTCCTTTTATCTATGTACAAGTTCTCTAAAGTGAATAGAAAAGACTTTTATACAAGAATGTTAATCATTCATACTGAGTAATTAAATGTAACAATTATCAGTTAAAACACAAATAAATAAACATATAATGTGAACTCTGTCCTCTACTAGTGAGTGCAAGTTAATATGGAAAAGCATCAAAAATTCTTACCTCATCCATATTATGTGATGATGATGATGTACAAATATCAAATCTCTATGGAGGAAATCAACTTACGTTTTATTTACAAAACAAAAAAAATATTTCTATCTTAATAAACCTTTCTCCCCATTCAATGTTGCTTCTTATAGAATGAACTCTCCTGATTGCAAACTCTCTGCAACTTCCAAGTGTGAGGATAATAAAAGTAGAATTTTACAAAGGTATAGAGTAAAAAATATATATAACATGATATTTTTGATTTTGTTCAAACCTTCCTGATTAGAATATATAATTTGAACATTAGTATTTTCCATGGATACAGTTCATTTTGATAACACATCCATCATTCTCCAGATCCTCAATAATGCTTGGACAAGATTGTTTCCATTTCAGATGTCACTCTCTTCTAGGTTCCACTCAGACACTTTAAATTAAGCATTAGGTGTTTTTCTAGGCATTATTTATATGGAGAGTTACAGCATCATGCCTTATGGCAATTAAGTCAGCTCCATGGTCATATGGCATGTTTATCTAGCCAGTATGCATTCTTTGGTAATGTTAAAAAAATTAATTTTACTTCAGCTTCTAAATGTTATTGAGTAAATTTATGCAAAGGAAAGCTTTACTTCATTGTTTATCAGTATGAGTTGGCAATGTAACATTCTGTTTTTTTCTTTTTGATTGCACAGTTTTCTGTCTTCGATTATCGCTATAAAATTATTTTAATTCTCTTACTACACTGCTAAAGTTCATTGATTTTTGCTTTTTTAAATGTTGATGATGGTTTGCTTCAACTTTCAGTGCTTTAAAATCTTATACAGAACAGATATTTTCGAACATATCATCCATTTTATCCTTTGTTTTAATGTTCAATGTTAAGCTATTAGCTGCTTGCAGTTGTTATATCACTTGATGTACTATGAAAAAGAACAAAAATAGATTGGGTTTGTTTTATACTGGGGTTTAATGTACAATGTCCAGCAAACTCGCATTTTCAATTTTCTTTTCTATCACTGTAGGTGTCAATTGTTGTATGAATTAAGGGTTGTTGTTGATGTTATGTAATAGAATTATGTAATAAAATTACGTAGCAAAATTCTATTCTCATTTTCCAACAATTGTTTGTTTAGATATTGACTTGACCTCAGGTCATCATCACATCTACCAAGTTACCATCCTATATTATGATGTTTACACATTGACAAACAAGTCATCATTGGCATATATATATACATGAAAGGTTTCTAAGATTAAGCTTTTATTTTCCATTAGCAAGGAGCATTTACTTCATTTCAATATTATTTTGTTTTCCTACTTATTAAAACAAACTGTTTGCATATAGAAAAATGATATCAAGTACCTAACCTATTATTTCAGTTTTTTTATGGGTTTAATCTAATACTGTGGACATATAAGGTGGGTGTGAACCGAATTGTAAGCTACCCTTACAATATATATATATATTTATAACAATAAAAGTAATAAATATAATGGTAATTAACTATTATATACAATTATTATATAATTGTTAATTACCATTATTTGTATTGTTTTTAGAATAATTTTTTAAGTAAGGGACATTTATTTGTATTACATTTATTTCACTTGATTGTTATTTTTTTTTAGAAAATATAATGAGACGTGAATTAAATGCAAAATATTTAGTTGCTTTAAAATAAGTTATTAGATAATAAGACAAACAGATAGAATGATTAATGAGATTTTTTTTTGATAAGTGAAGATTTTGAGTATTAAAAATATAAAAGATAAAAAAAATACATATAGTTGTTTATTTTTTCTACAGTAAAAATTACATATAGTTTTTTATGTTACTGAATAAGTTAATAAATTTTGGAACATGGATATTTGGCTGATGGCAGTACTTACTGATATTAAATGAATATATTGTAGACTTAATTAGAGTATATTTTATGGCATTGAATTTATTGCATAATTTAAATACAGAGAGATGAAAAGAGTGAAGGAATTAATGTATATATAGATTAAAATAAATGATAAATTTTACAGTTAAATTTGAAGTAAATTTAATATTAAATTTTGCAGATTGTTATTTTTGGAAGATAATAATATATTAGATAATTTAATAAGCTTTTTTTTTGCATGTGAGTTGAAAGCAATATACATCTTGAACTATATTTAAACCTGGAAGCATCACATTCTTAAAAAAAATTATTGGCTTATTTTAATTTCTTTTCTCAATTGCATAAAAAGAAGGGTTAATAATCTACATTATTAATAAATAGTGAATAAAAACACCATAATATAAAACATGAGAATGCATTCATTTTAAATTTTCTTAATTGACAGTATATCAAATTACATATTGTAATAAAATTAATATTTTGTTATTATAAAAATTAAATAGATTGAAATACATATTGATAGATTTGTTATTATTATTTTTTTTTATTTACTGCATACATTTAACAAATAATACATGAACATAAAAAAAAAAATCAATTATTACTTTGAATGTGGATGTATATATACACATTTTTTATTTATACAATTAAACCAGTATTAAATTATATGTGTTTAAAATATTGATTTTCTTTATAAGTAATAGGATAACTATTTTTAAAATTATGTAAATATTTTTTTTTTTAAATGCCTCAAATTATGTAAATATTGTACATTAATTAAATAAATATGGAAGATATGCTCATATTTTGTTTAATTGTGATTTTAAAATGTATTTTACTTTGAAGATTTATTTGATTATTGTTATTGTTTAAATGTTTATTTATTACAAAGTTAAGAAACATTTTTATTTCAAAAACTCTGATGATTTTGAAAAAATGTTTTATTGAGTGAGTTATAATTGAGTAAAACCATAGGAACAAATCTAAGTTAAGTTAGTGACTTAAATGTGTCATCATCAGAAAAAAGTATATAATCCCATGATCTTATATTGGTTACTCTCTCTTAATCTGAAGTGTGTAATATTAAAAAGTAATTTAAATGATATAAGACATATTAGTAATTAAAAAATGACTGGGGTAGGAAAAAATGCAAAAATCACATGAACACAAAATCATATTATTGTTGCAATCAAATAAATATGCAAAATTTCTAGAATTATGTTTAATCAAAGAAAAAAACTTCTAGAAATCAAAATATCAAAGTTAATGATTAAAAAATGACAGAGGGGTAGGCTTATCAAATGATCATCTCCCCAAACCGAATTAAAATAATAAGATATTTTACTTTTAAAATATGCTGAAATTAAATATAAGAATAGGAGCCAAAAGAAAAATTGCATAAAGTAACAGATGAAAAAAATATGCTTAAGCTAAAATAATCTAATATTGTAATTGATCAAAAATAAAACTAATAAATTAATCTAAAAAGATTTCAATTTATTATGTGTAAACCAACACATCTTACTTTTAAAATACAGCAGTAACTATGTGCTCAGTAAACTTAAGAATGATAGCTGAAAGAAAAATTGCATAAACTAACACAAGAATGTACTTAAGCTAAAATAATCTAATATTATAATTTACCAAAAAACAACAACAATAAATCCACATAAAAAGATTCAAACTTATTACGTGTAAACTAACATATTATATTTTAAAATATGGTGGTAACCATGTTCAAAACTAAAAGAATGATATTCAAAAGAAAAAATGCATTAAATTAACATAAGAAGAAATATAACCAAATTAAAATATTCTAATATTATGATTAACCAAATAAAAATAAAAAATCCACATAAAAAGTTCCAATTTATTATATTAAACTAAAACATTTTATTTTTACAATGTAGTGGTAAACATGTGTTTGGGCCAATGTCATAACAGGAGCTGAAAGAAAAATTACCTAAACTAACACAAGAAGAAATGTTTTTATACCTTAACATAAACATAACAGTGTTGATTTTTGAACAGCAAGTAGACTGTTTTTAACCCTTTTCCCGCCTCTTACGAAGCTCCTCATCGACATCTGATGTCACTCTAACTCTGCCAGTTCTTATGCTAAAATATTCGTTTGAGAGGTATTGAATAGGTTTTTAAAAGTTCTGTAAGATGGTGCCCTCTTCCGATTTATTTTACAAGTAAAAAATAAAAAAAAAACGCATTTAAACCTAAACAAAGAAAGAACATGAGTTGTGATTGGTTGTTACGGTGCTCTCAGCCAAAAAAGACATTCTTTTATTGGCTGGAAAGAACAAAGAAACCGCCTGATCAAAGAAAATAAAGAAAAACGCTGAGATTTTCATTTCGAATATGATTTAAAGTATTATAAAAGTATATTTTAAGAAATTGCAAATTATTTTCAGATAGAATACTAAAAAAACAAAATTATTTTCGAAAAATATTGAAGATTTTAGTAAAAATATTTAAGATTTAGTAAAAAGAAATATTTACTTTTCTATAACGTAAAAGTCGACCTTTTTGTTTATATTATAGCTTTTATGTTGCCGAAATTGAATATTTTAGAATAAATAAATAGCAATTTATTTTTGAAAGAACTTTCGTTATCTTCATAACCTGAAAAATTAGTAATATACTTTTTATAAACGTATCTGAGTCGAATTTAATATTATAGGCGAATATGTTTTAACAATAGGCTTTGTCTTCAGTTTGTGAGTTGGCCAATTAAAAGATTTGATTTTTACCTCATACAACCAATAATATAATTAGCGATTAATTCATATAAAAAGTTCAAATTTATTCTGGTAAAGTAAAGCATTTAACTTTTAAAATATAGGGCAGACAAGAACATGTGCAGAAGAGGTTAACATAAAACTGGTAGTTGAAAGAAAAACTGCATAATCTCAAGCATTTTAATTTTACAATTAATACAAAAGGTGTTTTTCTTATCAGAAAGAGAGTAATGTTGTCTGCCTCATTTTCTTATGTAGTTATGAAAAAAATAGATGAGAAAAACTAGCAGTGTTAGCATTTGACATCATACTCACTCAAAGCAACAATGTCCACACTTGACCACATTATATAGTGATATCCTTACATGGCTTTTGAAATTTAAACACATTTATGTATTATCTATATACTTTTTTTATTTATTAACATTGAAATTACTTTTTTAATCAATAAATGAACATGGAAATCTATATTTTTTTAAAAAAAATTTTTAAGTGTTTGTTTTTTTAATTGAATTATTTTTTAATTTGTAATTTGTTTTATATATTAATAAAATCTGTAAATGTTTTTAATATGTTTTTTTTGCATTCATTTTTTGATTGAAAAAGTAACTTTGACATTAATAAAATAGAAAATTATATAAATAGCTATATAGATGGGTTTAAATTTCAAGAGTTACATAAGGACATCACTGTATCATATGATCTAATCTGAATCCTGCTTCTTTGAGCCAACTATGTTATCATGAAGTCACATGATAATGTTGCTAAATGGCACACAACATTACTCACTTTCTAGTAAGAAAAAAACCATATTTTTTGTTAATTGTAAAATTAAAATGCTTTAGTGTATGTGATTTTTTCTTTCAATTACCATTTTTATGTTAATCTCTTCACATGTTTTTATTCTCCCCTATATTTTAAAAGTAAAATGCTTTACTTTAGTAGAATAAATTCCAATTTTTTTTAATAAAAATTAAAAGTGGTCCATTTGTTGTTCAAAAAAGCACATTTTTCTTGTGTTAGTTTGTACAATTTTTTTTTTTTTTGCCATTCCTATATAAACCCAAGCACATGATTACTGCCATATTTTAAAAGTAAAATGTCTTAGTTTACACATAATAAATTAGAACTTTTATATGTGGATTTATTGGGGTTGTTTGTTTAATTATTATATTAGATTATTGTAGCTTAAGCACATTTCTTTTTGTGTTAGTTTATGCAATTTTTCTCTTGGCTGCCATTTTTTATGTCTAGTAAAACACAAGCCATATTATAAAAGTAAAATGTATTAGTTCATTCACAATAAATTGGAATCATTTTATGTGGATTTTTTTTTTTTTTTTTTTGGATATTTATCATGTTAAATTATTTTAGTTTAAATACATTTCTTTATGTTTAGTTTATGCAATTTTTCTTTTAGCTGCTGCTCTTATATTTAGTCAAGCACATGGTTACCATTATATTTTAAAAGGAAAATGCCCTATTTACACATAATAAATAGGAATCTTTTTATATGGATGTATTATTTTTTTGGTTTGATTATAATATTAGATTAAAGTAGCTTAAGTATATTTTTTTGTCATAGTTTATGCAATTTTTGTTTCAGTTGCTATTCTTACATTTATTCAAGCATATCTTAAAAGTAAAATACAGTAATATTGTTATTTGGTTTCAGAGATGGGGACTTGTGGTCATGTGATAACCCCTCCCATCATTTTCTAATTTCAGTATTAATATAATCTATTGGTCATGTGAAATTTGCTTTTATTTTCTAAAATGGTTATTTTCTAATTATTAATATGTTTGATATTTTGATTTCTAGAATACTGAGAGTACAATTCTATAAAATGTGTGTTTTAATTTTTTTAATATTTGATAAAAAATATAATTTTTAAGTTAATGGTCAAAATAATTGCAACACTTTGTAACAATTGAACTGATATTAATTACCTGACTTCATTTAGCATTAGATTGTGCCACTTGTGGTTTTGACGCTCCACTCAGAAACCAACATGTTAAAGAACACAATCTAAGGTAGTATCAAACAAATTTATTACTTAATACAATTAAAATAGATAATAAATTTTACAATGACAACAAGCTTGACTTAGTTCTTTTATTTTTTAATCAAAATCAAAAAAACATTAATTGGATCTTTTTATGTTCGATTTTAATAATTTATAACACTTTTAAATATCAAAATTATTATTTAACCATTAATCTGTTATTACAGTTTGTATATTTTAAATAAATATCTACAAAAAATTTTGTTTCTACTATTTTTTCAAACAATCTATTGAAGCAATGGATCTGAAGTCCAATCCATGCTTCACAGCCTCCTATAAACTTAGTATTGTAGGCCTGAACTAAGTTTATAGTCCAATATCAGCAGGGTTTTGCATTAAAGCTAAAATTAATTACGCTTATTAAATTTGTATTACATTTAAATATTTTGTTTTAAATAAATTCCATTCTAAGATTAGATTTCTGTTAATAAAAATTGCTTGTAAAACCTATTAGTCAAACATATATATATATATGTCAAGCGTATATAAATGAGTTAATGCAAAATTCTGCTGAAATAAAATGCTTATTTTATTAAAAGAAATAATATATTTTTTTATGTTAAAATCTTGTTAAAATATGCGTATGATTTCATTTTGAGATAAGCCCACCAACATTTTCTAAAGGAATGTATGTTTTAATTAGTGAGCCCATTCAAGTCAAATTAAAGATGGCCTTTTTCTTTTTTAATTATTAAAATTCAAAGTTTAAAGAAAGAAATTTAGAATAAACAAGTAAGTTATTTTTTTTAGAAAGTGTTACTTTGAAACAAAGGAATGAGGAGGGGCTTATCAAGATCTAAGATCATACAAACAATAGAAGGTAGCTGACAAAGAGGGTATAAATAAAAGTGAGAACAAAAGACTTGGTGATTCAGAGTTTTCTTGCTGGCATTCAGATTTCTCTTTGGAGAACTCTTTCAGATTTTGCTTGTGGAGATTTTATTCCAAAAAGTTAGACAAAACTCATCTTCAAAATCATGGAGAGGTTTGAACATGCTCAAACTAAAAGTCATATGAATTTGAAGGATTCTACTATGCTTGGCTAGGCAAATAAATAGCTTTGCCTATCGCCGAGGTTCTTAAATACCAGCAAAATGTCTTAGTATCCACTCAATAGTCATCTGAACTCTGTGCTTTGACTGTAGGACTTTTCATAAAAACATGCTACTCATTTCCACTTTCCTTGTCCGAGCAAATACCTATCGATGGTTGGATCAAGCCACGAATGCCGTAGGAAACATGACCAAGGAACCAGGATGGTAATCATATCTCTCCTCCATTGAACTATTTACTTTCTACCCTTTTGTTCATACCTTTCTTAATTGAATTATATTATGAATTGTTTTATTTAATGATATTTGTAATGTAACCATTTTTATTACACTAGTCTTAAATATATATATGTGCGATCATCCATCTATATATTTAACCCTTTTTCCTTCGCTATTCTTCATTACTAACATGTATAAATATTTTGTATTCCATTGCGGTTAAGTTTAAAAGTTAATTTTTTTCATTTAAAATCTTTCCAATTTTATTTATGTTTCTAAATTCCATACGAGTAAGTTTCCTTTGTTTGCCAACTTGATCTCCTCGATAACGCCACTTTTGTCCGCCAGTAGCTTATTACGTATATCTGATTTAGCTATATATGTTTTAAATAATTTTTAAACTGTCTGTTTTTAGTGCAAAGCAATTAGAAAATGCTTTGCAAAAGATTTTTATTATTGTACTTTATCGAGGAGATTCAAGTTGACAATTTTATTAAAATTGGGAAGAAAAGACTTAGACCGCAAAAATATTATATCGTTTAATCTGTTTTCATTGTCTAATTAGTTTTCATTAATTTAGGGGAATAGTGGAGGCCATTAAATCATTATTCATATATAAAGTCATTAATCAAACATATTATTTAACTATAAAAAGCTTGAGTTTTTCTAATTTTATTTTAATGCTTTATTTTTACTATTCAATGATCCAGGCATGCAAAACACATATTACTTTGTACTTTTATGCACATTTAACTATTTAGCTCTGTAGGTGTTCCCGTCCATGTCTCTACCGCTGAGTCTAAACTTGGCCAGTTGAAAAATAATTTATGTATGGCTCAGATAATGTTATTGGTTCGTAATTAGCCTCGAGAATAGGCAAATAGGGCAGAGGTCATAGTATTCTTGATTTAATATCTCGCGTATGGGTGGCCTCAAGGTACTTTCACTTAGTATTCGAACTGGGTTAAACCAACATACATCATCTGACTGTCACACTATATATATATATTGTATTGCTAATAAATGTGTGATTTGAGAACACACACATTTTGTGGTACATGTGGAATCATTTACTAATAAATGATCAGATTAAATTTTAAAACAAATAATTAAATTTTAAATAAGTGAGAAATAAAGTTACAAAATGTTTTAAAGAGTTTCCTTTTAAATGCAACTTGCCAAAAAATAAAGCATTGCATCATCTTGTTGTTTGGGGGGGGGGGGTAAGAGTTTTAATAGTTAAAGAATGAATAGAAAAAGGAGGGGGAAAAATTAACTACAAGTAAAAAGCAAAACATTAGCTCTCTCTTTTTATAAATTTAAAGAAAAAAAAGAAAATGAAAATTGAATTAAAATGTAAAAAGAAAGCTTATAAATTTAAATCCACTTAAAGATTTATTGGCTGATAAATAAAAAAAAGGAAATAATAACTCTAATTACATTAATTGAAGAGACAAAAGAAAATGATTCAGAACTGTATCTTATCAGAATGTTAAATTAATCTAAGCAAGAATTTAGTTTAAAACATAACAGAAAATTTATTAAAGAAATATCAATTAATTAAATCAGATCGGAGAATGATAACTAAAAAAACAATAAGGAAGAAGCATATAAAAAAACAGAAATCCATTTATTGTTATTAAGATTAAGATTATTATAACATTAAAGTACTGTCATATTCTTTATTGTGTAAGAGCTTTCAAAGAAGAGAAGATGGTGAAGGCCATTAACATCTCTAGTATGCAGGTGTGTATACTTACATTTACCAAAACACAACCTAGCATCATGCAGTGCTAGACAGTAATCTAAGTGTGTGGCCAGTTTTCAATCCTGGTCCTATGAAACAGTAGAAGTTCTTCATCTAGAAGTCATGTTCACCTTATGATCTGAAAATTCACATATGTCTCTCTTCCATTGAAATGTGGAAAATCAACAAGAAGCAAAATCATTAATTGGAAAAGGAAAGACCAACTAGTTGGTGATCAACAAAGCAGAAGAAAAGCAGTGAATCATGTCCCTAGAAGTGTAATGTGCAATTTGAAAAAATCCTAGGTAACTATAAACTTTATTATTACAATTTAAAGACTGAATCATGTTCAAATAAAAGACTCTATTGAGCTCTAATACCCACAGCCATAGTAATTATTATGTTGCCTCCATTAATTATTACATGGGAGTTATAGCTTAATATGCATGTATTTAAATTTTATCATAACATATTTTAATATGTGTAAAGCTTTAAGTTTTCTTGAATTCCTATTATAGTAGATCTTAATGTGTGTATGTATATATTTAAATTTCAAATGTGTTTTATTTTAGGGTGTTTTAATTATGTGTTTAAATAAATCATTTGTTTGCATAATTATTATTTGGTCAGTTCTCTTTTTATAATTACACCACTAATAGGTAAATTTATAATTAAGTTACATTTAAATATAAGTGTTGACCTATTATTATAAAGTGCTGAAAACTTAGAAATTATTCAAACACAAGTCAATCTCTGATAATGTGCTATTTTTTTACATATTATAAATCTCTGCACACTCTTCTGCCAGTAAGAATTTAAAAAACTGAAGTGAATCACTTAAGTTTAGAGCACACATTCTATATACACCAATTCTTACAGACCATGCTTAAATCAGAGCTTGAGTCTATTGTGTGCCTGATGTTATTATAAAATCTTCAATTACATCAATTTATAAGTCATAGTTGTCTAATTGTAGGTGATTAAAAATGAGACACTGTCTTTCTCTTGCAATGGGTTAAATATTTGTACAATTGAATATTTGATTATAACATCAGGCACACAATAGACTCAAGTCCTGATTTAAACATGGTCTGTAAGTGTTGTTGAATATAGGATGTACCCTCTAAAATTAAGTGATTTTAGGTTTTTTTAAATTCTTACCAGCAGGAGAGTGCATCGAAATTTATAATATTTAAGAAATAGTGCAGTATTGGAGATTGACTTCTGTTTGAATAATTTCAAAGTTTTCAGCACTTTATAATAAAAGGGTTACATTTATAAGTCATGTTTGTCTAATCGTAAGTGGTTAAAAATGAGACACTGTCTTTCTCCTGCAATGAGTTAAATAGATTTATACAATTGAATATTTGATTATAACATCAGGCACACAATAGGCTGAAGCTCTGATTTAAGCATTGTCTGTATGAGTTGATGTATGTAGAATGTACACTCTAAACATAAGTGATTCACCTAAGTTTTTAAATTCTTACCAGCAGGAGAATGCATAGAGATTTATAATATTTAAGAAATAGGGCATTATCAGAGATTGACTTCCATTTAAATAATTTGATAAGTGTTGAGGAAATATATTAAAGGTTTTGTTGTCTTTCTCACAATTGAGAAAAAAGCTAGCTTGGGAGATATCAAGTGCAAAATTGTATACCTGTTATCTGGACATGCTGTTTATAACTTATGATTAGCTGGCACCTGAGGTTATATCTCAAAGCAAATAAAATGCTTTGGATGGCAGGGGTTTGAATATGCACCTGAGGAGTTCTATAACCTGAAAATGTGACTACAGGTTAATATTTTGTATAGCCTTAGTCAGGTTATAGGTGCCATTGATCTCATCCACCTTCTATATTAGACTTCTCTGCTTGAAGAACCTGTCTGCTGCAGTATTAAAAGTGCTGCCAGAGTTAAGATCAAGATTTTAAATAAGTTAATCATAGCAATATATATAACAAAAGCTTGATGTGATGTGATGTGATGTATTATGGCTTCTCCTTAAACAAAGTCAAGAATATCTCAGCAATTATGCCCAGATAAACCTGTTAGCCACTTTATTTTACATTCCCCTCTCTAAATTTACCCATAATCTGCTCTATCCCATTTTCACAACATAATCTTTGTCAACTCTATAACCTTTATATCTAAATCCCCCTTATCTTTTCCCAAACCCAGCATAAAAACCAATAATTCACTTTCTGTATAAACACTCTTTTCATATTTATTTTTCCACAACTTCATTATATGTATCCTTTCTGTTATCAAATATTTACACTCAATTAACAAATGCCTAATATTTTCAATTCCTTCCTTACATAATTTACAAAATAAATCACCTATATTTTTCCATTTACATGTATATTCTTTTGTAGCTAAAGATCCCGTTCGAGCCTTAAACAATAAACTACTTTCCTTACTATTATCATATATTAACTCACACCTAATATTCTGTTTATTTCTATATATATTTAAACTCTTTTTACTCTCCATACCATTTCTCCATCTTTCTAACTCCCTAGTCTTTATTAATAAATTTATTCTTTTATCCCATTTCTTACTACTATAACACTCAATAATCCTCTTAACACAATCATCCCATCTTTTGTACAAATATACTGATATAAATTCTTTATCCAAATCTTTTGCATACCACATTACCTTTCTCACCCATCTTGTTACCTGCCCTTTACCCATAACCCAATTAAATACTATTTTAGCTATTCTTTTATTATCCATAAACTGCAATCTACCAAACATTTTCATTTTACTTTTTGCATCTCTCATATGAAAACTTGACCATCCCATTTCTCCTTGAATTGCCTCCCTTGCTGTCCATACTTCTGCATCCAATGCATGTCTTCCTACTTCCCTTTGCACTTTTTCTAAATAATCTAATATCTTTTTACTAGCATATAATGCATCATTACCATATGTTAACCCTGCTACTGCAACTCCTTTCCATATAATTCTAGCTACATCATATTTATTATATGAAAATATTGTTAATTTCTTTATCAATCCCTTTCTTTTCTTTGCTTCATTTATCAATTTTTCTCCCATTCATCCAAATAATTTTTCTGATTACTTAAAATAATTTCCAAATAACTATATCTATTCACCACACTTAACTTAATATCTCCCAATAAAAATTCTACATCTTCTCTTTCCTCAGTATTAACCATCATTTTATTTGATTTTTCTTCACTAAATTTAATCCCCATCTCTTTATCCACCCATGCACATGTCCTCAACATAACTTACATATCTTCTCTTTTTTCTGCACACAAAAATATATCATCCACAAAAAAAAAGACCTGACAAAATATATACTCCCTTACTACCTATTAACGGTATCTCTACCCCTCTTCCTAATCTTTCTATTGCTCTTTCCATTTCACTCAAATACAACACAAACAAAATAGGTGACATAGGGCATCCTTGTCTTAATCCCATACCATTTTTAACTTTAATTGATTCTATATTTTCTAATTGATATATATAATAATTATTTTCATATAATTTCTTAATAATATCTATTAAAGCTTCATCCATTCCCAAATTTGCTAAACTTATCCATAATCTATTTCTATTTACTCTATCATATGCCTTCTCTATATCTATAAAACTCATATATAACTGTTTACCTGCATTCCTACTCATATCCATAAGTTGTGTAACTACAAATAAACTATCTCCTATATGCCTATCTAATCTAAAACCTCCTTGCATTTCCCCCACTACATTATTCCCTTCCATCCATTTTACAACTTTACTAGCCACCATATATGAGAAAACTTTATATAAAACTGATGTTACCGCTATTGGTCTATAATTATTCAACTTTCTATGATCCTTACCCTTTCCTTTAAATAATAACCTTACTCTTATATTACTCCAACTACTTGGGAAAACTCTATTCTGTGCCATTTTATTAAAACAGGATAATAACTTTACTTTTATCCTATATCCTAAATTCATTACCAACTCTGCTGCCCATCCATCTAAACCTCTTGCCTTCCCACTTTTCAATTTCTTCTCTATCTCATTTAGTTCATTTTCTGAAAAACTAATATTCCCATTACTATATTCTTTCATATTTTCTAACACTCTATCATTCACATCTAACATCTTTTTTATATTCATTACATAACTATTTAAGATTCTCTCTAAATCTTCTCTAGAACTATACTCGGTTCCTCTCATCATCTAGTAATACTAACTCTCTCTCCCCTACATTTCTCCTTTTAATATAATTCCAAATTTTTTTGCTCCCATCTCTTCCACTTTTATTAATATCCTCCAACAATTTACTATTCAATTTCATTCTCTCTCTATAAATATCTATTTTAGCCAACTTCTTCTTTTCTAAGTACTTTTCCCATTTAGCATTATTATCTTTTTCACTTTCCTTATTCTTAATAGCACACTTATATTCTCTACATGCTTCTTTCCTTTCTTTTAAACTTTTACTAATTTTAATTTTTTTTATTACTTTTATTCTTTTGAATATTCTCACCTAAAACCTATTTGCCACTTTTTCTACTTCCTTACACCAATCCTTATACTCATCCCCAACCCACTCTTCCATTATTTCTTCAACTTGTATTTTATACTCTTCCAACTTATTCTTATCATTTACTCTCCATCCACATATTTCACTATTATTTCTATTCTCCATCACATTACTAACCGATTCAATTACAATGAAATTATGATCACTAGTGCATACTTTTTCTTCATTATCAAATACCTTAATTTTCTGTATTTTATTTATTTCCTCTTTCTCTACCAATACATAATCTATTGTGTGAAATATATTATTTCTGGACCATGTGTATTGTCCCTCATAAATATTTAATAAATTTCCAATACTCAAATTCACTTTCTGACAAAAATTCTTCAAAAGCTGTCCATTTTTATTATCTACATCATCAATTTCTTCAATACATCCATTCATATCCCCTATAACCATTATTCTCTTCCCCTTTTCTTTAAAACTTTGTATATCCTTAAGTAAACATTCGTATATGTTACTATTCCACTCCAATATAATTTGACTATCTCCAGTAGCTATATAAACTGTAGCCACCATCCATTCTTGTCTATCCAACCTTATTTCAAATCACAAGTGTTCTTGACATTTAACAATATTTAAATATTTTTTTGATATAACACCTATACCACCACCTCTTTTTTCTTTTTCTTTTCTATTTATACCCTGCCATACCAACTGTTCCAAAATAGGTTCTTCTTCTCTTAAATGTGTTTCCACTACTGCTAATACCTCAAGCTCTTCATTTTCAATTGTTTTATTTAATTCCATCCACTTTTATGGCTTCCTACCATCTTGCATATTCAAAAACCCAATTTTAACAATTTCTTCTTTCCTAACTACTCTTTTATAAATTCTTTTAATTCTTTCTTCTCCATTACATTTATAAATTACTTTCTTACCATTAATTTTACAAACCCATTCCTTCTCCATATCTATATTTATATCAAAATCAAATTTCTTTTGCTTACTTCTTATATTCCATCCATTCTTTTTAATAATATTACAATTTAAACCCCCCCCCCCCTTTATAAGTTTCCCGAAAAAAATTCTTTATAAATCAAACTCCCTAAAACTTCACTTCCTTGTTTTCCTAAATGCAACCCATCTTTACTATATAACTCTCTCTTTCCAATAAAACAATCCCACACATCCACAAACATAACATTATTTCTCTCACACAATTTTTTCAATCTCTCATTTATAGGACATGCCCTATCTAACAAATAACTCTTGTCAAACCTTGGTAATAATCCAACTATTCCTACTCTTCCTTTAATCATAATCAAATTCCTAATCAAATCTACATACTTATCCATTATTCTCTCTGATGATTCTAATAAATTATTAGTCCCCACCATAACATATACATCTCTATTACCTTGCTTTTTAACTTTATCTGCTACATCCCTAATTCTAGCTCCAGGCAAACATACTCTTACATACCTACTTCTATTTTCCCTTGCAATTATATCCCCACATTCTCTAATTTGTGAATCTCCTATCAATACTGTTTTACAATCTACTTTTTCTGCTCCATCCATAACATTTTCTAATACCTTCTGGTCCTCCTTATCTATTTCTTCCTTATCATTCCTACTCAATAATTCATTTATCTCCTCACATTTTATCTCTAATGATGTTAATTTTACTTCTACATCCTTCAGTTCTTCCTCTATCTTATTTATTCTTTGACTAATCATCTCTATTACACTATTACTTTCTTCACCCACTATCCTTCGACTATCTACACTTTGAAAACATTTTCTCACCTCTTTTATCATATTAATACACTGACTGCATAACCATAAACCCTTTACATCCTTCCTAGTCTTATTTAAACATTTCAAGTGATATACCTCATCACATATAGTACATTCTACAACAGCATGCTTAATTTCTTTTTCCCGATTATATAAACATTTTGAAATACAAATACAATCCATTTTCTTTATTTTACGTTTTCGAACGTTATATTTTTTTTAAAAATAAATCTTTTAATAACAAATTTACAAAAAACTAATCAACAAAATAACTTTTTTAAAAATAAAAAATAATAATAATAATTTTATATATAAAATAACAATATATAAATAATAAAACAAAACAAAAAATAAATACTAATAACTTTTTTTAAAAAATTTCTATATATATAAATAACAAACTGAAAAAACTTTAAAACAAATAAAAAACACAATTTTCAATCTTTCAAATACTCTTAACCACTAATTACACTTTCACACACAATAATAATTAATAAATATTAATTCAATTTTTCAATTCAATTCATTTATTTACCGTACAAAACTACAGCATAAAGCCAATTACAGTATTGCACCATAACAAATATATAAATACATAAATGAGTTTAAATGACAAATTATTAATATAATTATGTGCCATATTTCAATAAAAGATAATTAACACATTTAAAAATCTAAAGTAAAATTAAATATCAGCATATAAACAATTATTATTAAAACATTAATAATAACAAATAAATAAAAGGGATAAATATAAAGCGCATAACAAAATAATAATAATAATAAAACAATTTAACATATATATATATATAAACAAAATCAAGTTAAACCAATCAAATATGACATTTAAATTTAATAACATAACAAAATTGATTATAATCTAAATTGAAGTAATTATTATTACTACAAATCTGATTATATAAATATGGCAGTCTAAATAAAGGAGAAAATCTAAGAACATTGGAGTGACAAGTTTTAATGTAACAAACAGAAGCAGACCGAGTATCATGCACATGAGATCTAATTACAACAGTAGAAATTGTGTCAGATAAAAGAACTATTTTATTAACAAGTTTATAAAGATATTTAAGATCTCTATATTGTCTTCTAGAAGAAAGATGAACAACAGTTTTATTTCCCAAAGAAACATATTTAAAAAACTTATTACTCACTGGTTGTAATAAGTTACATCCCTGTTTAGAGCTAGGATTCCAAATGACTGAACAATATTCAATGATGGGAAGAACCAATGATAAAAATAATTTAAATTTTGTATCACCACTGAAATGATGACCAAACCTTAGAATAGTACCTATAATTTTTAAAGCTTTACCAATAATCATTTCCAAATGAGGAAGAAAGGATCCATTACTAGAAAATATAACTCCCAAATCTTTTTGGGATTCAACAGAAATAATTTTGTGACAATTAATAAAATAAGAAAAATGCAAAACTTCAGATTTTTTAGAATACGAGACTAAGGAACATTTACTGAAATTAACAATCATATTATTTAAATCACACCAAGCACTAAAATTATCTATATTGTGCCGGTCAAAATATGTTTATCCATCTAACATGAGCTGGAACTCACAAAATGTACTTCAAACCCAGTCAAGCCCAAGATTTAGGTCAGGAACCAGCCTGGATTCGAACCCACTCTCTAAGTCCCAAATCGAACACCTAATGAATAACATAATAGTTATGGCTCATGAGAATTAATCTTAATTCGGCCGACTAGCAAAGCTGAGAAGACAATGAGACATCTATTAATTATGATTATATTAAAATATACATAAGTATGGCTGTAATATATGTGGAAGAAGTGGAGGAAAAGGAATTCGAACTACTCAAATAAGTTAAACAATAAAAGATAGTTTAATATAATGAAAATTTAGTTATATACATTTATAAATTAAGTACATTAGTGTGTGCGTGAATGAGCAAGCGATTACATAGTGTCATTCACGCTGTTAGTTCTCATATGCTCTTTATTAGCTAAATAATATATTACAAATAAACACGCATCTTTGGTGGGTCCAACATTAAGATGCCAATCAGTTAATAAAAGGAATTACATAATATTGCTATTAACGCTTTGACACATCAAAAGTTATTTAAATTTATGAGATACGTTTAATTAGAACATAACATTAGCTACAGATATTTATAGGCTTGAGCTTTTTGAAAAGAGGGATTAATATGAAGTGACGCGGTGTTAGCATAATGACCGAATATTTGCGGAATCCAATACTTTGAGGTGCTTTATCATATTATAGAACAGTCTAGCCGACTTGCCACCCCACATTTTGTGGAATCGGTTGACAAAGGGATTGCAATGGGCCGAACTTTGCCGGACTTTCCCCATGCATTGCTACGTGAGCATATATATGGTCCAGGGACATTCATCGCCCTGTTTGCGACCTGAAACGAAGAGGAGACGGCTCGGGTATTCCGACGCACGTCTTTAGATAAAGCTTAATAACATGAGTGTGTCCTATGCTAACAACGCTTTGGGGTGGACTAATAACTAGTCAAATAACTACAATTAAGCATATAACCTATAATGATAACATCAAAGATAATGGTATGATCTTATTTATTAAACATAGTTTAAAGATATTGTTAAAAAAAAAGTATTTTTAAATACCAACGAAAGTTCTAAATCCCCTCCCCCCCTTTCATTACACTTATTTAATAAAATTCCACATACGTATAACATAGTATACAATTAAGTCGCCTTATTTTAGAATTAAATAAATAATATTTTATAAGATTTCAAAGCGTTAATTAGTTTAAGTTCTGGATTTTCAGAGTTAAACAAATCAATTTTTATATTAAAAACGAACCTAAAATGTTGATTCATAAAACAATCTGGCGAACGTATTAATTTACAATGCATTATATATATATTTAAGGGGACGTTAATAAACTTGATTCATGAAAGTTTACTTAAAGACAGAAAAGATTTTTTTAGAAAATTCAATTCGTCAGATTGTTTTAGATTGACATATTAATAAGCAAGCAGATATATAAATCAAATAATCAATAATATAAATAAATGACCCTACCAAAATTAAAGAGCATATAAGAGAGAATTAAATTTAAATAAATTATTTAAGAGCAAATTACATGTTATTTATATATATAAAAAAAAACAAAGTTAAAGAATACATAAAAAAAAAGATCTTGAGAGATTATTTAGACTAAATTGACTATTAGGTAGCGGCTTGGAATTTACCTTTCAATTTTAAGAGTCCGATTAAAATATTGTCCGTGCACGGTAGTTGAAAATGAAAGTTCTGCAAGCTTCTATTAACATTAAAGTTCTTAATTTCTTCATTTCAGGACAGCAGACAATGACGGTCACGGCGGGTGATGACCCAAAGGGCCGAGCAGAGTGGTGGATCTACTGCTACATCATTTCTTTTAGTTTTACAGCAATGTTAACAATCTCTCAATCAATAGTAACTAATTACTAATAACTCAACTCCTAACTGATTCAAAATTTAGTCATTTTATACTTTTTCTCCTATCAGTTGTTTTTGAAGATGCAATTGTTAGATAACGCCAAAAATAAATTCAAATCTATTTCTAGATTAGAAATAGATTTAACAACATGTTTTTAACGCAAGTAAATCTTTAATCTAATTAATCCCATTTATCTTAAGTAAAATTTTAATTAAAAAATACCTTTCCCAGCTTAAAATAACAGTGCTTCCAACCCCTAATTATTTTTAGACAATTAAACAACACCTGCATCTTCCATATTGTATTTTATATAAAAAAAAATGTATAATTTATAGAAAAACAAGCAATTGGAAAAGAAAAAGCCAAAAATGACATATAATAAAATATTTACAAAAACATCAATATTTTGTTAGTAAGTTTTGCTCCTATGTATATATTTGAGCTGCAACTATAATTTTAATAAGAAGAACTAATAATTAATAAAAAGAATCAATAATAATAAATATTGAAAGTTAAATTACAAATTTAGCTGGCATCTCAAATATATATATGAAATATATATACTGACAAAAGGAGCAGGATGGGATATAGGGGTTTGAACATGGGTTAGTAGATGGAAACATGAAGCACAATCTTAAACTAAGATTGACTGCTTCATTTCTCCGGACATACAATGAAACAAAAAACAAAAACATTAAAAAAAAAAATGCCTTGACTAGGAGTTTTCAAGTGACAACCAAAAGAAGCAATGAAAAAAAAAATCAATTTTTTACAAAGGAAATTTTCAAAATTCAATACACAATCCTGTTGTTAAGAGTATTACATAGTTTGAGTTTGGTATAAATCTAACATTAAGGGAAAACACTTTGCTAAACTTAAGAGCACATACATAACAAATTATTACATGTCACTATGCATTCAACTCAGGTGAACTAAACATATAAAACTATATTGATCCGAATATATATACAGCTGTATCTATGAAATATCATTTGGGGATATGAATATTTTTCAACTGTCAAATCCAGAAAAAAAAAATGTACATCTATATAATGAAAAAAAATTCTATGCTTGGGCTACAAAACAATTTCTCCAGGCATATGGGGTTTCCAAGAAAATATATAGCAATGCAATGCATATAACGATTTCTTCAAACACATCTGTTTCTACACATCGCACATACACACCTATGTACATATATATGCAGCGCTACATATACAAGTACATAAATTTTACACACACATACACTTCTATATACACTGCACAATACTACATACCATTGGAAAAGACAGAAAACAAAAAAAAACTTTGGAGAAAAAGTTGAAAAAAAATTTCATGCATCTAAAAGAAAACTCATAGTCTGGTTATTACATGTTTAAAATTGACACATTATAGTATTAAGCCAAAAAAAAAAAATTTGCTCTCAATAATTTTTTTTATCTGAGTTCGAACCCTCCACTTCCAATATTTTTGCATTTGACTCACTACTGGTTAGCAAAATTTCTTTTTATAAGGGCGCCAGCTAAGACAGAGTGGTAAATGATTTATGAATTATTTATACATTTTTCATATATGTCTCAAAAACAAAAAACTTTATATATGACATTGAAGAAAAATACATATGTACTATGGTTGTAGCACATGGGTTTTAACTTTCAAAAGTGAATTTTACACTTAGAACACATTATTTTAAACATATCAAACATGGAAAAAAAAATTATATAACAACTTTTTTTTCAAAAAATACATATAACAGACTTCAGTACTCAGGGTATGTGGGTGTTTATGACGAAGCCCCACGTTGGGCAGCCAAACCCGAGAAAAAAAAAATCCTATGTGCCGGTCAAAATATGTTTATCCATCTAACATGAGCTGGAACTCACAAAATGTACTTCAAACCCAGTCAAGCCCAAGATTTAGGTCAGGAACCAGCCTGGATTCGAACCCACTCTCTAAGTCCCAAATCGAACACCTAATGAATAACATAATAGTTATGGCTCATGAGAATTAATCTTAATTCGGCCGACTAGCAAAGCTGAGAAGACAATGAGACATCTATTAATTATGATTATATTAAAATATACATAAGTATGGCTGTAATATATGTGGAAGAAGTGGAGGAAAAGGAATTCGAACTACTCAAATAAGTTAAACAATAAAAGATAGTTTAATATAATGAAAATTTAGTTATATACATTTATAAATTAAGTACATTAGTGTGTGCGTGAATGAGCAAGCGATTACATAGTGTCATTCACGCTGTTAGTTCTCATATGCTCTTTATTAGCTAAATAATATATTACAAATAAACACGCATCTTTGGTGGGTCCAACATTAAGATGCCAATCAGTTAATAAAAGGAATTACATAATATTGCTATTAACGCTTTGACACATCAAAAGTTATTTAAATTTATGAGATACGTTTAATTAGAACATAACATTAGCTACAGATATTTATAGGCTTGAGCTTTTTGAAAAGAGGGATTAATATGAAGTGACGCGGTGTTAGCATAATGACCGAATATTTGCGGAATCCATTACTTTGAGGTGCTTTATCATATTATAGAACAGTCTAGCCGACTTGCCACCCCACATTTTGTGGAATCGGTTGACAAAGGGATTGCAATGGGCCGAACTTTGCCGGACTTTTCCCATGCATTGCTACGTGAGCATATATATGGTCCAGGGACATTCATCGCCCTGTTTGCGACCTGAAACGAAGAGGAGACGGCTCGGGTATTCCGACGCACGTCTTTAGATAAAGCTTAATAACATGAGTGTGTCCTATGCTAACAACGCTTTGGGGTGGACTAATAACTAGTCAAATAACTACAATTAAGCATATAACCTATAATGATAACATCAAAGATAATGGTATGATCTTATTTATTAAACATAGTTTAAAGATATTGTTAAAAAAAAGTATTTTTAAATACCAACGAAAGTTCTAAATCCCCTCCCCCCCTTTCATTACACTTATTTAATAAAATTCCACATACGTATAACATAGTATACAATTAAGTCGCCTTATTTTAGAATTAAATAAATAATATTTTATAAGATTTCAAAGCGTTAATTAGTTTAAGTTCTGGATTTTCAGAGTTAAACAAATCAATTTTTATATTAAAAACGAACCTAAAATGTTGATTCATAAAACAATCTGGCGAACGTATTAATTTACAATGCATTATATATATATTTAAGGGGACGTTAATAAACTTGATTCATGAAAGTTTACTTAAAGACAGAAAAGATTTTTTTTTTAGAAAATTCAATTCGTCAGATTGTTTTAGATTGACATATTAATAAGCAAGCAGATATATAAATCAAATAATCAATAATATAAATAAATGACCCTACCAAAATTAAAGAGCATATAAGAGAGAATTAAATTTAAATAAATTATTTAAGAGCAAATTACATGTTATTTAGATATATATAAAAAAAAACAAAGTTAAAGAATACATAAAAAAAAAGATCTTGAGAGATTATTTAGACTAAATTGACTATTAGGTAGCGGCTTGGAATTTACCTTTCAATTTTAAGAGTCCGATTAAAATATTGTCCGTGCACGGTAGTTGAAAATGAAAGTTCTGCAAGCTTCTATTAACATTAAAGTTCTTAATTTCTTCATTTCAGGACAGCAGACAATGACGGTCACGGCGGGTGATGACCCAAAGGGCCGAGCAGAGTGGTGGATCTACTGCTACATCATTTCTTTTAGTTTTACAGCAATGTTAACAATCTCTCAATCAATAGTAACTAATTACTAATAACTCAACTAATAACTGATTCAAAATTTAGTCATTTTATACTTTTTCTCCTATCAGTTGTTTTTGAAGATGCAATTGTTAGATAACGCCAAAAATAAATTCAAATCTATTTCTAGATTAGAAATAGATTTAACAACATGTTTTTAACACAAGTAAATCTTTAATCTAATTAATCCCATTTATCTTAAGTAAAATTTTAATTAAAAAATACCTTTCCCAGCTTAAAATAACAGTGCTTCCAACCCCTAATTATTTTTAGACAATTAAACAACACCTGCATCTTCCATATTGTATTTTATATAAAAAAAAATGTATAATTTATAGAAAAACAAGCAATTGGAAAAGAAAAAGCCAAAAATGACATATAATAAAATATTTACAAAAACATCAATATTTTGTTAGTAAGTTTTGCTCCTATGTATATATTTGAGCTGCAACTATAATTTTAATAAGAACTAATAATTAATAAAAAGAATCAATAATAATAAATATTGAAAGTTAAATTACAAATTTAGCTGGCATCTCAAATATATATATGAAATATATATACTGACAAAAGGAGCAGGATGGGATATAGGGGTTTGAACATGGGTTAGTAGATGGAAACATGAAGCACAATCTTAAACTAAGATTGAGTGCTTCAATATCCTTTTGAAGAAGAGTGCAATCAAACACAGATGTGATTCTTCTAAAGATTTTACAGTCATCTGCATAGCACAAAAGATAAGAAGATTTTAAACAATCCTTAAGGTCATTCATATAAATGTTAAAAAGCATAGGTGCTAAAATACTACCCTGAGGAACTCCAAAATTACATTTAAACTTAGATGAAATAGTATTATTAAATTTAATATATGCAGTACGACCATGAAGAAAGGATTGAAACCAATAAACAAGCTTAGTAGAAAAACCCATTTGATATAATTTGTGAAGAAGAATACTGTGGTCTACTTTATCAAAAGCTTTTGATAAATCAAAATAAACAACATCAAGTCTCTGCTGGTCATCAATTGCATGAGCTATATGATCATAAATTGTTAACAAATTAGTTTCTACGGATCTATTAGGTATAAAACCATGCTGTGAAGAAGAAATGAGTTTACTAACATCTAAAATAATTTTATTATAAACACACCTCTCAAAAATTCTAGCAATAGTATGTAAAACAGAAATAGGTCTATAGTTATTAAGACAATCACGTGAACCATTCTTAAAAATTGGGACCATTTTGGCACACTTAAGCACATTAGGAAAAACACAAGAATTCAGTGATAAATTAAAAATAAATGCAAGAGGAACTGCAATAAATTCAGCTAGCCCTTTGTAAATAAATGAAGGAATATTATCATTTCCCAAACTAGAATGAATTTTAAGTCGCTTAATAGCCATAACAACATCATCCTTAGAAATATGGTCAATCATACAATGAACAGTTGAAGAATTACAAAATAATGCAATATTTGAAGATATTGCATCATGTGATGAATATACATCAGCAAAATGTTTTGAAAAGTCATTTGCACTTAAAGTGAAACCATGAGTAGCTTGAACCTTTTTCCTACCCAAACCAGACTTTTTAATGAAATCCCAAAATTCTTTAGGGTTAGATGAAATATTAACCTCAATTCTTCTAATATAATTCTTCAAATCTCTTTTATAAACATGCTTCACCAATCTTCTGAAATTAATAAAATTATTATAAAAAAAGATATTCTGTGTTTTAAAATAAAGTCTACGATGATAAGACTTCCTTTTAATAATTTTAATAAGATCGCATGAAAACCAACGAGGAAAACCCTTATAAAAAGGTCGCTTATTGGGAATATACAAATCAATAAAACCATTAAGAATCTTTAAAAACTCATCCAAGCAATGATGAGATCGCATGAAAACCAACGAGGAAAACCCTTATAAAAAGGTCGCTTATTGGGAATATACAAATCAATAAAACCATTAAGAATCTTTAAAAACTCATCCAAGCAATGATTTACATCATTAAAAGAATACAAAAAATTCCAATTAACTTTAGAAAAGTTTCTGCAAAAATCAAAATAATTACCCTTCCCATAATCCTTTCTTGAAATATTAGAAAAATTAATCTTTGAGTGACAAACATTAATATAAAACTCAAAAGGTGGATGATGAGCATCAATAGGAAAATTAACAGTGACAACTTGAAAATTACTAACTACTATTGAATTACATAAAATATAATCCAAAGTACGATGAAAGGAATTAACAAATGGGTTATATTGCTTGAGTCCTAAAAATTTACAGAACTTTAACATTCTAGAAGCCTTAGAAGACAAAACAGAAAAGTGTGTAGCAATTCTACCCTGATATAAATCTGGAATATTTAAATCCCCAGTAATAATAACATTATCATAGCCAATTAGAAAATCTTCAAGTGATGTCAAAAAATAATCAAACTCCAACAATGACAAAGTGGGTTTGAGATAAACATTACCTAAAATAAATTTAAAATTGTGATTTAAAGTAATTTCACACCATGTAGATTCACAAAAAGAAGAAGAAAAAGAAAGTTCTTTATAAAAAACATCTTTATGAAGAGCAATCAGAGTACCACCACCTCGAGAAATATTATCCATAGATCTGTCAGTTCGCAAAATACTGAATCTATCATCAAGAAAAGAACAATCAGGAAATTGTTGATTCAACCAAGTTTCTGTAAGTAAAATAAGATCAAAATGTTCTGTTTCAAAAAATTGTTTAATTTGAACACATTTAGTCCTCATACCTCTGACATTCATGTAAAAACAAGAAAGGCCTACCATGTTACCCACAAAGATAATGGAAACAACACAAATAAAACCAAAAAGAGAAAAAAAAGTGATAAAGAAAGAATAAATAAATAAAAATAAATAAATAAAATAAAATAAAATAGATAGTAAAACAAAATAAATTCTCTTAAAACCTTAGAGAACTAGCCAGAGATCCATAAAAAAAAAGAAATGGAAGCACCGCAAGGCCATAAATTGGGGGATATTATTTCATTATGTTTATGTGCAGAAACAGAAACATAAAAGCAAGAAGACTTAGAATTATTCATATTAACTTTATGACAAACAATGCTAGTTTGTAAATTATTTTCAAGAAATACTGTAATATCTTTTGAACTGAGATTTACTGGCATATTAGAAAGAAAATATCTATTATAAGTTATATTAGTATTAGAATAAACATCAGCAAAATTAGATTTATTAAATCCATCAGATATATTAGTTTTATTAGTCCTTGATAAATCATTTTTACTAGAAGATAAAGAGGAGTATCCAGAATGATTTATCCAATAGTTACTATTTGAATGAAAGTCAAGTGAATGTGATCTATAAGCTGGAATGAATTTGGGAGCAAAATCTGGATAATTAAGAATTTTATGTCTAATAGACTTAGAATAAACATTACCAAAATTAGATTTATTAAATCCATCAGATATGTTAATTTTTTTAGTTCTTGAAAAATCATTTTTATTAGAAGATAAAGAAGAGTATCCAGAATGATTTATCCGATAGTTACTATTTGAATGAAAGTCAAGTGAATGTGAACTATAAGCTGGAATGAATTTGGGAGCAATATCTGGATAATTAAGAATTTTATGTCTAACAGACTTAGAATAAACATTAGCAAAATTAGATTTATTAAATCCATCAGAAATATTAATTTTCTTAGTTCTAGAAAAGTCATTTTTACTAGAAGATAAAGAAGAGTATCCAGAATGATTCATCCGATAGTTACTATTTGAATGAAAGTTAAGTGAATGTGATCTATAAGCTGGAGTAAATTTGGGAGCAGTATCTGGATAATTAAGAATTTTATGACTAATAGACTTTAGAGAAGATACATTAACAGGAAGACCTCCATTATATCTTTTATCCATAAAAGAAGCACTCTGTAAATTATGAGCTGGAATGACTTTAGAAACTGCAGCTGGATAATTTAGTTTTTTAGATTTCACAGACTTTAAAGAAGATAAAGTAACAGGAAAACCTCCATTATCTCTTTTCCCCACAAAAAAAAATTTGGTGATTTAAATTTACCAGGAGAAAAAAAACCAGAATCCGAAAAGCAATCACTAATGGAATTTACCTCAAGCCAGGATGAGTTATAAAAACATCTACTTTTAAATTTGGAATGTGGCAAATTCATAAATACATTATTATTATTATTATAATTAATTTTATCACTAACTAAATTAACTTCAGGAACACAATCATCCAATTTGATATTTTCACCAAGATCTTCAGGGCAATACGCTGAAGAATGATCCCTAGCAATGGAAGAACTAAAAATTTGATCAGGATATTCAGAAGATGACAAAATGCATTGAGTGCCAACAAATTAAGAGAAAAATCTTTGTTTGCTCCATCTAGTGATCATAAAATGCAAGCTAAGAGCAACTTATGAAATTTATAACTTGTTTTGTTTATCATAAATATACCCTTGAAGGTTTTTGCAATGATATATATTGCAGAGGCTTTTACTATATGGTGAAACTGAACTGATTTCAGACTCATATAGCTGTCTAGTTTGTTTTGCTGGATTTGAAGATATTTACGTATCTGAAAAACTCATGCTTTAAACTGATAGAAACATATTTCATAAATGCTGATTGTAGAGTTAGTATTTAGATCTAGTTTCTGGTCTTCCTACCCTTTACTGAGGTGATCCAACTAGCTTGAAACCATGGTCTAAAGGTTGGAGACAATGAAAGAGATATTGAATTCTATTTCTCTCAGTATTTATGTAAACAAAAGCTTGTTAGGAGCTATTGGTAAAGCTCCATCTAGTAATCATAAAATGCAAGCTAAGAGCAAGTTACGAAATTTATAAATAATTTGTTTTGTTTATCATAAATGTACCCTTGAAGGTCTGTGCAATGATATATATTGCAGAGGCTTTTACTATATGGTGAAACTGAACTGATTTTAGACCCATATAGCTGTCTAGTTTGTTTAGCTGAATTTGAAGATATTTATGTATCTGAAAAATTCATGCTTTCAAACTGATAGAAACATGTTTCATAGAAATGCTGATTGTAGAGTAGTATTTAGACCTAGTTTCTGGTCTTCCTACCCTTTACTTAGGTAAGCCAACTAGCTCGAGACCATGATGTAAATGTTGAAGACAATGAAAGATATATTGAATTCTATCTCTTTCAGTATTTATGTAAACAAAAGCTTGTTAGGAGCTACTGGTAAAGCTCCATCTAATGATTATATATATATATATATAGTCTTTTTGCATCAAGTGAGCTTTTTATTATAATCGTGCAAAATGTCTGGACATGGAAAAGGAAGTAAAGTTTATGCTAAGGCTAAGAGTCATTCCAGCCATGCTGGTTTACATTTTCCAGTTGGTTGTATTTATTGTTTATTGAGGAAAGAAAACTACACTGAACGTGTTGGTGCTGGGGCTCCTGTTTATTTAGCTGCTGTTATGAAATATCTAACCACTAAAATTTTGGAATTAGCCAGTAACGCTGCTCATGATAACAAAAAACCCAGAATTATTCCTAGACATCTTCAGTTGGCTATTCATAATGATGAGGAATTGAACAAACTGTTACAGGGTGTTACTATTGCTCAGGGTGGTGTTTTTCCAAATATCCAAGCTGTTATTTTACCTAAAAAAACTGTTGTAAAATATTGTTTGCCATTGAGCTTTATTTGAGTAAAATCAAATAGTTGTTATGACATCCATAATATCAGAAATAGATAATATAAATAGCCATAAAAGACTGTGAGGTCTATCATGTCATTGCCAGGAACAGACATGTTTCTATATTGTTTTAAATAAAATTTCTTCAATAATTTTTTTTAACTATTAAACTATAAAAATATGGAATAGAAACCTAAATTATCTGCCCATTTATTCATTTGAATGGCAGTTTGTGAAAAAGTTCCAAAGAAGAAGGCAACAAAATGTGAGAAGGGAAACCTATAAAAAAAAATGCTTGTAGGAAATCGGCTATTTTTAAAACAAAGAGATTCCAGGTTTAAAAATCGGAGTATAATTATCCTTGCATTGATGAATACCATGATACAAGCTAGGAAAACATTCAGGATCAACTGGATTAATATATACCATAAAAAGGCTAGTTAAATTGCACTCTCCTCTTTAAAAAGGAAAAAGGTTGTTATTAAAATTCATGGGATTATTCTATCTGAACATTATTATCAATGAAAGAAAACATTTAAAGTTTGACTTATCTTTTCTTTGAAATAAACTTTTCTCTACATCATAGGGACTGAGGATAAATAAATTGCTACGGATCAATGGATAATGAAAGGGGACAGACTTTTACATTGGGTATGATTTTTTTTTATGCATATGTATGAATATTTTTATATATTTTTTAAAAGAATAATTTATATTTTATTTTATGTCATAGATAGTGTACATTTAGATTTAATAGGGTTTATGAAATGAAAGGCTCGGAGAGATTCCTTTACAAATTATTTAAACTCTAGTGTTAATGCGACAGATTTATTTTTTATTCAGTTTGAATTTTGTTTTAAATTTTAATTTGAAATATTGGACAGAAAAGGAGTTTAAATATAAAGCTTTATTTTACATTTGTTTAATTAGCATGCTAATAAACAAATAGAAATCCATTTCATTTAATTGCATATATTTGGTATCTGTTATCTAGAAAATTTTTCATTAAAATATTCAAAATCTCTCCTTCCATTCATTTTTTTTTATATATGTGTCATTATTGTTTTCACAACATATTTTAGAGTTACCCACAGAAGTTTTATCTTTTTATTATTATTCAATCAATCAAAAATACAGATTAATTTCCTATTGTATTTTGTTGTTAATCTTACCGATTTTCTTTTATATAATCCTATAAATTGAGTTGATTTAAATGCCAAGAACTATGTTAATTTCTTTATTTGAATGGCAAAAAGTGATTTTGCAACTTAAAATTTGTCTCAAGTTCAAACTCAGCTTGGTAAGCGAACTAGAATAAAAATATGTTTTGTATATTATAAATTTTTTATCTTATCTACGTATAAACTTTATATTTATTTTTCCATTCGAGTATTTGCTTTCATATATTTTAGTTAAGATTACAGGTAAATGTCATTAGCTTAGAGTTGACCATTCCGTTGTCTGTCTAATCCCGTCATAAAAATCTAAATAGATCGTATTTTATCATTGGTTTAGAATAACTTGTCTTAAATTTTTTTTTTTAACTTCTCTAAAATGAAGAGTAAAATTTCATTGACTGGTTTAATTGAAATTATCTTTGAACTGGAATAAATGTAAAATATAATCATATGATTTTATTATTACCAACCAATTTCATATCCATTTATTTGAGGGTTTAAATAGATAATATTAATAATCATAGGTTAATAAACATCCAATAGAAACTTAATATATCTTTCATGTAATGTGATTGGGCATTGTAGAGTTAGAAATTAGCTAATAGATTATTGATAATAAATTCTCGTGGAGGATTCCATTTTAACATATAAACGAAGCAATAATCACTTTATGGGAAGATATGAATAAATTATTATTGACATTACAACATAGCTTATTATTAAACTAGATGTAGATTAATTTGTTTAAAGATTTAAAGGAGGGCATAGGTTTTCAAAGTATTTTCAAAAGGATATAAAAGCTAGTTGATTTCAATAGAATATTGTTAATTAAATATTAAAGTAGAAATAATTGTGTATCGCTTTATTGAAAGATAGGAATGAAATGTTTATACTTTCTATTTAACGTTTATTAAATTAGACATACATTTGAGTCAAATATTATTTTGTTTCAATATTTAAATAGTGTCTATATTGAAAAATGTTTTGTAAAATGCAATTATAGTTATTTAGAGGCTCATCTGTTTAAATAAAATGCAGTATCATTAAATATTGAAGTAGATTTAAATTACTACAATAATAATAGGTTAATTTTCATTAAATTGTTAATCAAATAGTTAGCGGTTTCACTAAAAGTATATTGGAATATGCTTTAGTTATTAATTGGATTTGATTTTCGTTAAATTGTTAATCAAATAGTTAGCGGTTTCACTACTCATGGCAGTTTACTTTGTAATGTGATAGATTTGTTGATATCTGGAGCAGATAATCTCAATACTCTTTCGTTTACATATAGCTTAAACAAATTAGACTTTAATAGAGATTATTAGTGCTTTATGATTGTTTATTACATAATGGCGAGCCGATTGAGCTAAACTAGATTAGATTAAATTAGATTTAGATATTTTTTTTTTGATTTTTGATCAGATCAGATTGATCATCATACCCACCACCAGCATCGACGGATTCATCAGTTACAATATATATATACACACACACTACTATGTTGTAGGCCGTGAGACATTCTATTTCAGTATGTCTAAATTAAATTATTTAAACTGCAATGTAAAAGATATATTTCACAAAAAAATATATGGTACCAGAGTGTGAATACAACACTTAGACTGCCTACCAGAGATTGAGCAAGAAGCACAAGAATGTTATAAAGTTTTATACTTCATGATTAAGCCAGGACAGTACTATCATCAATTCTATTTGATGAGCTGGGATCATGCTTCATGCTTTACCCATCCAACATTACACATTCACATATAATATTCAATAACAGTTTTTCAAATTCAAACTCAGCCTTATGTGAGTTGTAATAACTTAATATAATATATACAACATTTTTATTATATCATATATATGAGCTTCATCTAATCACAGAATGGTCTGATGAATAATGAAATTAATAAACATTTTTATATAACTAATAATAAAAAATTAAACCGAATATTAGCCTATATATATATTGCAATAGCAATTTTTTTAGTCTTTTCCAATATGCATAAATATAGAATATGTAAATTAATACACTGTACAGGCTTACACACACTTGCAATATATAATGTAATATAAGGGTTTCGAACTCAGATTTCACACAACCCTCAACTCTCTATGCCATCATGTGCATGATCAGGTGGATCAACAATAGGAGATAGCATGGAGAGTTGTGTGAAAGTCTGAGTTTGAATCCCTTATATTATAAATATAAAATAGTAAATTTTGTCTCAAGTTGAGAAATGATAATATTTAGATTAAAAATGGTCAATATACATTGAATAAAAATGATTAAATTTAATAAAACATAAGACTATTAATCAAAAACTTCTGCAATAATGATGACAATTTATAACCTAGTATTGGATATTAAACTAAGTCTTCACAAAAGTATTTTTACTTTTTTTTTACTTTTAATAATTATTAAAAAAATGAAATTTTAGTTCAGAAAACCTTCTAAATAGAATATTCACTTCTTGAAACATATTAATGCCTGATTATCATCATTAATAAATTATTACTGCAATCCTTGCATATTTTTCAGTGGACTGGATAGTGCAATAATAGCATCATGTTTAGATTGAGTTCAGTAAACAAACACAAAGTTAACAATTTATTAACAATAAATATATAAAATTGTTGCTTATAATTAAAAATTGTAATCATAACAAATATTCTAAATTTAAGATCTTAAAATTATTATATTGATAAAATCTTACTGAGTGAAAAGCTAAAAATGTTAAAATGTTGGACATCATAATTTTCTGCTGATATCATTTTTTTTTGCTATATTTATGAATGGGTCTTTATTATTTTTTCCAAAAGTAGTAGTTATTTTCAAGGTGCACTGATGATATTAGTGGGATAGTCAGTGATATTTGTGAGATTAGTCAATAGTTCTAATAGATTCTATGTATAACCCATTTTTTAAGGTATGATTAAAGTTAGCAATGGCTAGTTTTGTCAGACTTCAGCATTAGTTGCTGGACCTGATTGCATCTACAAATATTTAGAATGGTGTGGTTATTGGTTTTTAGCCACTCACACTAGATGGTTATCTGGTGGAAAATGTATGGTTGCTGGGCTGGATTTTGGAATTGAAAAATACCTTTAATTTCCACAAGCTATGGCTATCCAAATTTTGATGGAAAACTGTTTTAAGTAAAAGTTTCTTTTTTCTACATGGGATCACTGGAAACTGCTTCTTGAGTTAAGGTTTGGAATAGACTAGAGTAGACTGCTCTAGTTGCTTTTCTCACTTATTTATATCTTACATGCTGTTGTTCACACTTATCACTGGTTTCATAATTTTTCCAAGCAATAGTCTTATCAAAAGTTAGTTACAAGATTTAATATTGTTTCTTTACAACATTTTTTGATAAACATTTGCTTCATTTCTTTCTCAACTTATTGTGGAAACAAATAATTTTATAAATACTTTAAAAATTCCATTGTTATTTTGTAACTAAGTGAACAATAAAAAAAAATTTTCACACTTTATTATGAACTCATACTTTTAAATAATATATTTACATTTGCAAGAATTGGCAAGTTGTTTTATTTAAAATTCTATTCAGGAAGCATATTAAAAAAGGGTACAAATTACTTTCTAATTTATGAGCTATCCAATTCAAAAGTTTTCAATGAATTGAAATCATTTGTCTTTCTTTCTTTACAATAGAAGTTATCATTTTATTGTCTCCCACTCATTATAAAGTAACTTTTTATTACAAAATAGTTAATATGATTAAATGTATAAACTAATTTTTCTTTTAATTGTCTTAAATTAATATACTAAAATGGCACATACACCTTCAGCAATTTATAGATTTATTGCTCAATTTATAAAGTTTTTTTAATTAAACATTTTTTTATGCAGCTTTGTATTGAACTTATTCAAGTGACTATTGAATTTGTTTTAGTGCAATATATATATAAGAAAATTATAGATATTATACATTATTAATTTATTATGTATAACAATCTGAGTTATAACTGGGCTCTCCCAGATGTCCAAAATTGCGGAAAATGCATACGAAATTGGTGCCATCATATTTCATATATATTTCAGCAATAAAAACACATCATAATGATTTCTTTTTATATAACATTATACAACATTATTTTATCTGTAATAAAAATAAACCATTATGTTTTAAAAAGAATTATCAGATAGTAAATTTAAAGCAAAAATTTGTGATGGGGGGGGGGTATATGACAGTAAAAATAAGAAAAATCCAAATCTCTCCTTTCTCATTTTATTGAAGAATATTACTATAAAAATTTAAAAATATATGATAAAATATAACTATATGAATTACAATTGATATATAAATATATATACCTACTGGTATTAGGCCTACTTACTAACAAACCTGATAAGTTTGATAAATAATAATTATATATGATCAATTTATTATACTTACCAGTAATTATTAATAATATCTATTTTGTTTAGTTATGTATGATAAATAAGAATCATATGTGATCAATTTGTGTATTCTTTTATTCTATAATATATCTTTGGAAACTTTATAAGTAATTTCTGTTGTCTTTTGTTAAGAACGATAAATAATGCTTATATTTGAAATTATAATTTTTACCTTTAAAGTCTCAAAAAAATAGTAAAAATATAAGTTCAAATATTTATCAGATTATATTTTTAGAACTACCTATTTATTTATAACAATGAAAGATGGATAAAATATATAAAAATATATTGATAGTACTATTTTATTAATGAAGACAAATGAATTCAAACTGGTCTTAAAAGTAAATATTCTAAATATATAGCCAAATTCAGAAATTTTTGAATCAAAGGCATTATTCAAAACTATGTTTCAACTATCCGAAATTTCATGTGTAGAATAGTGTGATTTCATGTTGATTATATTGTTATGGATCTTCAAATTGTGAAAAACTCTTAACATGAATTATGCAATACTAATTTTATCTGGAAACATTGTTCAAAGAGCACATTATTCATAAATAAATTTACTTGTTTATCAGTATTTGTTTCATGTGTGACTGCCACCACAAAAATATCTGATAATATAATATTCCTATCTCTGATTCTTGGTTGCTCTAATTTGTTTATTACTATATTTGGGTGCTGTTTGGGATTGTAATTGCAAGAAAAATGCATCTTGCATTCCACAGTGCATACAATAGGAAGAAACCCTTTTGTGATGCTTTTGAAAAGATTTGGGATAGATACATACTTTTTAAATGATGTTGCTAGTTTTAGTAATGAATTTGGGATGTCAATAGATTCTTGAAGAAAATAATTCTGAGTTTCTTTTTCTTTGCAGCATAATATGTAACATCTCTTCTATATTTCAAGAAGTGGGTTGTGGGTATTGCATTAAGAATCAGTAAGAAATCAAAGAATTTGGTTTCAAAGTCTAGTATCAAAATTTCTTGATCAAATTATCTGATATAATTATTATTTATTAAACATATCATTCTTGTTAATAAGTATGTACCATTACCTGTAAATATACATATTTTTCAATTTATTATCTTTACATAGCATATATACTATTTTAAAATCTTTTTACAAAATACTGAAACTGATTATTCCATCAATTGTAACTGTTTGCATTGTTTTTCCTGAAGCAAGCCAATTTGTCTTCATAGTATTTATTATTTTTACTCTATACATTTACCGTATTTATGGTTCACAGTTTTAAAGATTTTTAAAATTTGAAATTTTGGCATTCATTTCTTATTTGCAATTTTTGATAAGAAATTCTAGAGATCTGCCAATTTATTTCTGATCAAACACATCATCAAAAAAGAAGGTATTTATAATCAAATCTAGGAATTAATTTAGATATCAATCATATACATCACTGTGCAATATAGGTGGTATATCTATGATATCAACTATCAACAAACAAAAAAAATATGTAGGATCTTTGTAATTAATAATATGCTAATGTGTTAAAGGTTGAAACTATTTCACATAACAATTTATTTAGGTTGAGCGTTTTCAGAATTTTGTTACTCCATAATCATAGCCTTGTAGATTAGTGTAGATAGGTCATAGTAATTGATGTGGAACTTTAGCCTTAAATTAAGATACCCTAAACTATTCATTCTATCTCATATAACTGATAAACATGACAACACACATGTGAAAAAGATAAATAACCTCCAGTATATGTATTTCATGCTGAATCAGTACTCATATCATCATCTCCCACACACATATATCTATAATCAGTGCTTAGTTTATATTAAGATAGAAAATCTTCAAACTTTAATGGACAGGCTTTAATCTACTCCATTCTCTAACTCATCAGCCAGGCATACCATTGAAAATTGATAATGGTATGCCCAAATTCCTTGTTAATGCCACTATTATTGTCATGCTCATGTTGACCTAAGTTACTCTGATTCCTCATGGATAGGACAGATGAGGGACGGACAGAATACAGTCTGAATCTGTAATATTTTTGAAATGCAAGCATAATTTATATAGTTGAAATTTAAATGTAATATAGGGGATTTGAACACAGATCTTTCATGCTCCCTTCAGCTATCCATTTTATCTTATATAACTGATATATATGATCACAGACTTGTGAAAAAAGTAAATAATCTTCAGGATACATATTTTGAATTGAACTAGCACTCATTAGTTGATCCAGATTATTATCTTCCACATGTTTATAAAATCAGTGATCAGTTATATTATCATAGAATATTTTCAAACCTTAATGTACAAGCTTCATTCTACTCAATTGTCCAACTTTTCAATCATCCATACCATTGAAAATCTGATGATGGTATGCCCAAATCATTAATTCTGATATTAGAGTGGGTAAGTTGAAGCCTCTCCATTAATGTTTGAGGATTTACTATCCTAATATAAACTGAACACTGATTATATATAAAATGCAATGTATGGGTAAGACAACAAACAGGTGTTACTGACCTTATTAAAAAAATTAAAACATTGAAATGGAGTTGGGATGGACATATTGCTAGAAGAGATGATAATAGATGAACAATTGAAATTTTAAACTGGATTCCAAGAGATTGTAAAAGACCCAGAAAGAGACCACATGTGAGATGGATGGATGAAATAAGAAAATGTGCAGGGGTGTTGTGGAGAAGAGAAGCTAAAGATCGGAGAAGATGGATTAAACTTGGAGAGACCTTCATCCTGCAGTGGATTGATAATGGTTGATGATGATGATGATATATATATATGGGAGATGATGATCTGGACCTACTGATGAATGCTGATTCCGCACAAAATATGTACATCGGAGATTACTTATCTTTTCCATATATATGTGGTCATGTGTATCAATTATATGAAATAAAATGGATAGCTGAAGGGAGCTTGAAAAATCTGTATTCAAAACTCTATATTACATTTAAACCCCAAGTATATGAATTATGGTTGTATTTCAAAATTATTACAAATTCAGCCTGTATCTTGCCCATCCTTCTTCTGTGTATTTGAAAGGACAAGGTCATATGTCAGAGTGACTTAGTGTCAATTTGGGCATGATAATAATATTGGCATTAACAAGGGATTTGTGTGGACCATCATCAGATTTTCAATGGTATTGATGGCCAAAGAGTGGGAGTGTGGAGTATATTGAAGCCAGTCCATTAAAGTTTGAAGATTTGCTATCTTAATCAAAAATTAACTCTGGTTATATATGTGGGGGAGGGATGCTTTGGATAAACCAGTGAGTGCTGGTTCAACATGAAATACATGTATTAGGGATTATTTATCTTTTTCACATTTGTATTGGCAAGTATATTGGTTATACGAGATAGAGTGGATTGCTGAAGGGAGTTTCAAAAATCTCTGTTCAAATTCTCTATATTATATTTAAGCTCCAAGTATATAAATTATGCTTGATTTCAAAAGTATTATATATATATATAACAATAAAAATAATAAATATTATAGTAATTAACTATTGTATGCAGCCTTCAAATATGCAGCAGTACTTTGGGTTAATTTCTTAACCCTCTTCAACTGCTGTTAAATTAAAATAAAACATAACAGAAGCAAATACCATTATAATGGAAGCAAATGTCAACAACTCCATGATATTTGCTTCCATTATGTTTTTTGAACTTAACAGCAGTTAAGGAGAGTTAAGAAATTAACCAAAAGTACTTCAGCATATTTGAAGGTGGTACACAATAGTTAATTACTGTAATATTTATTATTTTTATTGTTATTACAATAGTTTTTTTAATTAACAGATATTATAGTTGTATATGTAAATATATTACTGATGTCCACTATACCATGATAATTTTTTTTTAGTTCTTGTCTCAACAAGGATCCAATAAAAGAGGCAAAACTCACTATACATATAGCCACACACAGCAAGCTAGAGTAATCAATGGATGCCAGAACATACCAACAGTTATACCCAAGCATAAGAAGTGGTGGTCATGTGATATTTAAAGGATCCAATAAAACATGACTGAGCACGAAGGAAACTGAACTCTGTTTTCATTCATCAATTAATATGATGGACTTCATTAATTAAATTAATCCTATTTTTATGAACAGCTTTTGTTTATTTCTGTATTTATCTTCGATAAACTATTGGCATAAACCTTTTAAAGTAAATAAAAATATATTTTTAAATTATTTATTACATAACTTTAACATAGTATAGACTTTGCAATTTCAGACGGTAAATTTTTTAAATAACGATTTACTATTTCTTCGTGATTATTATTGGCAAATATTAGCTGAATTATCTTTTATTATCGCTATGGAGAAGAAATACAGTAGATATTTCTGTTTTATTGAAACAACTTGGGTTTTATTTGTTCAGTGGATAAAATTATGTAATAGTGCGAATTTTAATAACTGCATCGATTTTGACAATATATTAATTAATAACTCACAATGTGACAACGTTGCTCTTTTCTTAGAAGAGTTTTCTTCATTACTTTGTTTAACAGATAATGCAAATTTTAAAATGTGAGGAGTATTTGAAAGATTTATTAAAAAATACATTTGCTATATTTCTTTTAAATTTATCTCACATATTTATTGTACAGAGAAAAAATAAAATAAACAGACAAAATATCTTAATATATGAAGGTTGTTGATAAAAAATGATAAAAATAGACAACTTCCATCATCAAATGATAGTAAACAAATAGAGTTGTTAAAATCTTCACTTTAGATAATATATCAAAATTTCTTTCTAATAAAGAATCATTAAATCATCTTGCTTAAAGCAATGTTCCTAAACAAATAAACAATTTGAGAGAATTTATAAATGCTGTTAAATACTGATTTCTTTCACTACGGTGATAATGTTTATATATATGTGTGTACTTTTTAAAAAAGAAAAAGACATAAATCATGTTTCTTAGATAAAATTTAAGGTAATATTGAATTACATTTTATTTTAAAAACAACTAGTTTAAATAATATTTATATTAACTAATTAAATGTTTATAGTCTCAGTTTTCAACTGATTTCGAGAAAAAACTTAACATATATACCTATACTTTAAAAAGTGAATATACTTTATGTAGAAAAATCTGTGTCAATAGAGGCGGCACAATATATATCAAAATTACCCCAAATTCGCCACTAAACCAGACTAGCCAACGAAAATAAACTTTAAAATACAACCAATGATTTTACTGCTATAAGTAGACTTCTCAAGTGTAAAGAACTAAAAGAAAACAACAAATTTATACTAAATACTACCCACAATTCCACTTAAATCCTCCACCCTTAATGTTAAAAGTTGTAGATAATATTTAGTATAAATGTGTGGGTTTTTTAATCCTTTACATTTGAAAAGTCTGTTTGTAGCAGTAAAACCACTGGTTGTGTTTTACAATTTTTTTCTCTTTATGTATTGATTTCTATATTTACATATGATACAGTCGAAATTGTAAGAGTAAAGTTTTGGTGTAAAAAAAGTATTGTTAAATGTATAAGAAAGTTGGAAATGGTATCATATGGTTGTGTTTTAGAGTTTATTTTTTTTGGCTAGCCTGGTTTAGTGGTGAGTTTGAGGTAATTTTTTTTATTGACTAATTTTGCTTTAAGCTTTATATATATATTGCAAAATCATGTGATAATTAATCAAAGAACTGAGCGATTTTTGTGAGATATCAATGACATTCATTATGTACAATTCTAACATGCTTTCAATCATTTGCAGTTGGAAATGTATACCTATATTTATATTATTGACAATAATGACTGCTACTAAAGTCATTGTTGGGTTTAAATTTTATATCAAATAGTAGATACTTGGGGAATTCAATAATAGCACATCAGTTCCACCAAGTCATAAATACACCATCAATAACTATAATTAGAGTTATTAAATGTAAATAAAAACTCCAATTATCACCTATATAAAATCTGACTACATTCTGTATGTCATGACTAAAAAGTTAATTATACAATAATTGAAACTAAACATACTCATCCTTATGAATTTACATTAATAGTCCTAATCATTGATCTTGAATTTGTTGTCTTTATCTTTTTCATCTGAAAGTCATTTTCTTACAATAGCTCTTTAACATCTCTTCAGAATATACAAAATATTTGTATATATAGAATATATGTAATTAATTAAATAAACATCACATATAAAACCAGTGTAATTTAATTATGTTCTTTATAATTTTTAAACACTCGTTGACTTCAAGTTATTATAAAAAGATATAATAAACAGAAGCTAATAAAATGCACTGAGCCAGCTTTAACATAAGCTAATTAAATTAACTTACTGCATAAATCTGCTCAGCACTATGATTCTGGAAATGTTTTGCTGAATACTGACTCAGTGCTTTTAATTACTTTATGTTTACTGTACATTTTCATAATAATTTGAAGTCAATGAGTGTTTAAGAATTATATAGTTTTATGAAAAGCATTAATACTTTTGAGAATTATGCTCCTTCAAATTTTTTTTGGATGTTTTGGGCATAAATAAATAATATTAGTATTATAGATATCTGTATTAAATAAATAAGATAAAAATTATTCAAAACAAATAAACAAATTTTCCGCATATACATCTTAATGCAAATTTTTAAATATAATTCATTTAATCTTTTTCTTGTTTGAAATACCTATTGGCTGAGTGAATTAAAGTTTTAAACTATTGATTGGTCAATTACAGAATCAGCAGTAAATATATATTCATCTTTTAATATTAGATTCATTTTAGTTTCATTTGTAAAAAGCAAATTAATAATTTGTCAGATAATGAAAGTGAACAAAAGTTTTTCCAAAAACAAATTTCTATTTATAATTAAAAAAATATTCTATAGCAGGGAACCTAAAAAGAATGTTTGTAACCTACTAGAAAATGCTCCATATGTCATTGATTTCTTTTTCAATTTATGTTCATGTAAAAGTAAAGAATTTTTACTAAAATCTTAACTATTTTCTAAAATAATTATATTTTCAGCATATTTTATCAAAATAACGTATAATATGTAAAAAAAAATACTTAAAAAATACTCTAAAACATTCATTTTCATTTTGAAAATAAAAACAAAGAACTTGCAGCGGTGAAAATCTAGGAAAGTCTGCCTTCTCCCATTGTTGTATATTATTATTTTTTACTTGTAAAATAATACTACAGAGAGCATCTTATGGTACTTTTTAAGCTTAAAAATGAGTGTAAATTCATTACAATAACATAAAAATTCCTGGTTTTAGAGCTAGTTAAAGCCATGTTCAATTTTATTCAAACCTACCAGTAAATGGGTTAATTTCCCAACAGTTTTGACTGTCCTGTAGTCTTCACCAGAGCTACATCATTTAAACATATAATCATTATTCTATATACTGTAATGGTCCATATTCTCTTAAGGAATGAGGGTAAATGCATCTAACTACAGTCAGACCTGGGTCTTCATGTAGGATGCCATGAATTATGTGATAATAATCTAATTCATGATTATATCTATTCCATATGTGATAATTTAATATTTAAACATTCAATGCAGATACAACTTAGACCAGTTCATCCAATCTTCACCTCTCTTTATTATTATGTTATGCTCAGTATTCAGACTCAGAGTTAATTTTACACTTAACCATCTTCAGGGTTGAATTGATATCCTGTAGCAATAATAATAATTTTATATAAGTTCAATAGATTCTCAAAATTCCTTCCAACCCAGTTATCATGATATTAAGTCAGGATGATATGTATATGTGGGTATATATATTCACTTTTATTTTATTATGAAAATAAAATAAATAATTGAAATAAATCAGAGACCTCCTTAAATTTAAAATAAATTTAACAATATTTGTTAATTAAAAACAATTTAAATTTATTTTTATATAACAAAATTTTTGATTATGAGTATTTTACATACATTTCTACCATATTTGTATATAAATTTTAAAATTATACCTCCACATATCCCATAATGGATATGTATCATAACACAAACAATATTTAATAAGTTGCAAAAATAAATAAAATTTTATAATTCCAAAGATTATGATAACACTAGCTAACAAAATTTAAATTAAACAGTATAAATGTAAATAAAGACATTTGTAACATCCAATCTTTTTGAGGAAATTCCATTTCTATAATAACTCCCATCTATGTATGGTCTCTATCATTAATAGAAAAAACATTTTATCCAAGAATATTAGTCATTTATACTGAATAATAGACAAACGAATATTACTAAATTAATTAAATTATTAACAAACAAAAATTCTGTCTTGTCATAAGTGAATGAATTTAATATAAAGAACAATAAAATCTTACCTGCATATTAAGTTTGATTATTAACCTGGTCAAGTCGCTCTGTAATGAAGACCTAAATTTTATTAAATAAAAAAGTATTTAACAAATGATCTTTTCACTTTTTTCACCTAATGATTTTCCAAAATGAATTATTCCAAAATAAATACGTTTTAAAGGCAAAGGAAATAAAATTAAATACTTATGGATGTTGATACGCAAAGATAATATGATGTGTTTAAAGTTTATGACAATGTCCTATTCATTTTCCACAATTTGAGTAGCAATGTTCATTAAGAATAAAGTTCTTTTATTTCAAGTCATCAATCATTAGTGAGGCAATCAATATAATTCATTGTTACATAAACATTTTTCTTGCATGACATTGACATTCCTTTCTGTAAATTATCTCAGTATAAACTGAAGTTGGATATTGAATTATATAAATATTAGGCATTTAAGTAGGAATAAATAGTTACACTGCTTTAAGTTAGAACAATAGCATTTGATCCTATGGCAAAGTGTCTTTACTCATGGTGAATTTCCCATAACTTAAAATCTTAAAATAAATTTTAGATATATAAATATGTTTGATGATATTTATCTTCCTTAAAATTCAAGTTTAGAATAATATAGTTAAGAATTTCTCTAATGATTATATTAAAGATAATTTCACTTTTGAAATTATTATTGATGATATTAAAGAGTAATTTATTTACTCTTTACTTGAGTAATATTAGAGTTTTCTGCTAAAAAGATTTTATAAACAAGGAAAATTCATCCAAACTATTGATCCATCTTTCGGATATGTTCAGTGTTCAAACATAGCAAAATAAATATGTGTAGTGTCTAGTTCATTTGTAAAAAATGGAACTGATTTATAAATTAATTGATTTAGCTTTTATAGTGGAATTGACTCCCAGTAATTAGCATGTGCTAAATTACTATTTCATTTCAGGATTTTGTATTCGATTATTGATGCATGCATCATAATTAATAATTGCATAATTGACTTCCAATTTTATTTCTTTCACATTTAGTTGCTAAGATAAAACTTGATCTTAGGTTATCTCTATCTTTTGAGTCTTGATTAATGATATAAGTTAACTTAATAATTATTTTATATATATATAAATGATTGAAATCAAATTATTTTAATATTTGATTTCATTAAAATAACTATTTATTTGACTTGACTTTTATTATTAAAATTGTATAATCCAGTGTTTAAGTTATATACATGTGCATATGGGTATTTTAATGTAAAAGGATAATGTATTTACCATTTATTAATTAAAATTATATATTTCCATTTATGGTTTGATATTGAACATAAACAAGTGAGATTAACAAGATTTTAAGCTATCTTTACAACCCTCCTCATTTACAGGGTTAACATTTTCTAATATAAGAAAATTTCAACACTTAAAGTGTATATATGTATTCTAGTATTGAATGTATATTTTTCAATTTAGGTTTATAAAAGAGTTGTACAACTTATTTCATATCTACTCTTTTTGTTATCTATATTTTTTATATTAGCCTGGGTGCTCTCATCATTGATATGATTATCTCTAGGTTTTTATTTATTGTTTCCCACTACTCTTTCTCCTTTTATATTCTGCATGTGATAGTTATCTGAACTTTATACTTGACCAAAATGGTTTAAGACTGTGGGCATTATATCTACCTTTCATTTCTCCATCTATATCTATCCAGAATGCATTTGGACCTGTTTGTTTTATTATAGTAAATGGTCCTTTATATAAATTATAGAATTTATGGCATTTGTTTTGAAGTTGTTTACTAAGGTTATGAGTCTTTATAAAAACCTTGTCTCCTGTTTTGAATTGGTAGCTATATTTCTTGACTTTTTACTTCTCAGCTCTGATTTATTAATTAATCTTTGATATGTCTTTTGTGTATTATATTTTATATTAGACTGCTTGGGTTTAGTTGGAGGTTGGTAATTTTTAAATGAATTTGGAATTGCTTTATTGAAATGTAGTTTAATAGGTCTGAATCCATTATATTCATTCACACTCCAGTTAATATAATTTACTATATGCTCTGTTTTTTTTACCCATCCTTTATGCTCATCCTCTAGGTAAGTCCTAAACAACCATCAAAGCTCCCTCATTACATGTTTACAAAGGTTTGATTGTGGATTTCTAATGTATGTATGTGTTTTATTTGTGATTTTTCTACCCACTTTTAGATAGGAAAGGTGTAACATGGTCTGTTAATATGATTTTAGGTTTTCCTATCATTATAAAATGGAGGGTATCTAATACTCTGATAGTATGTCTAGTATTAGCTTGAGGTATTGGGTAGGCTTCAATGTGTTTGGAAAAGAGATCATAAGTGATTAATAAGTAATTTTTGTTTATTAAATAGAGGCAATGGTCCATAATAATCTATTACTAAGATTTCATTTGATTTTGTAGAGATAATAGGTTTTAATGTATTACTAAATCTTGATTTACTGGTTTGGCTCTTAAGCATATAAAACAATCACAAAGTGATTTTAAGATATCTTTATACATTTTTGGCCAGTAAAACCAATTTTTCAATGTGTTTTATGTTTTGTGGGCACTGAAAATGTCCATATAAACAGTAAATATACTTTATGAGTGGGGTACATAAAGTTTTAGGTATTATTACCCTCCATTCATTTATATCTTTATCAGTTTTTGTGAAGTAAGACCAGATTTTCTAACTTATAATGGTCAAGGTCTTTTGGTGCATTCAAAACTTTCTCTCCTCTTAAAACACTTATGATGGAGTTTAAAATAGGGTCATTAAATAGTATTTCAGATAATTTTTCTAAATTGTTCTCTACATAACTATCAGTCATCATGTTGAAAATGTAGGTATTCTCTTTTGATAGATGGTTTTGGGTAGACCTACATGGATTTTGACTCAGCACATTGGCCATAACATTCTCAGATTGTTTACCATATATACTGCATAGTTGAATTCTTGTAATAATAGACTCCATCTGATTAACACTGCATTAGTCAAATAGTTGTTATTCAGGAATTCAATGCTTTTCGATCTGTGATCATTATAACCTCTGATGCAAGAAGCATCTGTCAAAACTTCTGGAAAGCCCAAACTATTGTTAGTGCTTCCTTCTCAGTGACCATGTACATTATTTCTGGACCTTTCAGGTGATGTCTAATAAAATATATGACTCCAGGTTGGATATCCTTCTGGATTTGGGATAGTGTTGCCCCTAATTCATAATCACTACTATCAGTTTGGACAATAAATGGTTTATTAAAATTAGGGAAAGTTAACATAGTTTACTCTAAGAACCCTGTTTTAATATTTGTAAATACTTCATCCTGTTCTTGAGTCCAATTCCATAGCTAATCTTTTCTAATGAACCTCAACAATGGTTCCATATAGTCAGAAAACTTCGGATAAAAATGATTATAACAATTACATAAGTCTAAAAATGACAAAATTTGTTTTTTGTTGGTGGGTTTAGGAAAGTTTTGAATGGCACTGATCTTATCTGGATGTGGTCTTATCATATTGCAAACAACAATGTGTCTAAAGAAGACTACCTGGTTACAAACTAAGATGCTCTTCTTGAAATTGATTTTAATCTCTTTTCTGTGGCACTCTTCAAAAATAAAGTTAAATGTTGAAGATTTTCTTCAATTGTGGAAGATATAATTATCACATCATCCGCATAAATGTTAATGATCTGTTTAAGCATAGGAGATAGGGTGTTATGTAAGAATCTTATCAGACCAGCACAATTATTTATCAATCCAAAGGGCATCCTATTAAATTGATAAGTAAACCTTCATATCAAGATGCAGTGTATTGGCAATCTTCTGAATGAAGTTCAATCTGCCAATAACTTGAGTTTAGAATAAAGGTGGAAAAAATTCTTTTATTTCCAAATTTCATGAATAATTCGTATATAGAGTGGTATATTCCTGTCAGGAACAGTAATCTTATTTAGTTGATGAACATCTAAACAAAATCTCATCGCCTCTCTTTACAGTTACAACTGAACTGCAGTAGGGTGAAGATAATTTGGAAATAATTCTCCAATCCAACATTTTATTAATCTGTTTGGATATTTCTGCATGATACTGAAATGGAATAGGATATGATCTGGATTAAAATAATTAATCATGTATTAATTTCATTCTTTGCTGAAAACCTATCATTCCTGGTAAGTCTGAGAAAACTGGGTTGAATTTCTTAAAAATATACCGTAATTTTATAGCATCTTCATTTCCAAGTAAATTGAATTCTGCAATTCTATCATCTATGAATGCCTCTGGGATGGTAGATATACAATCAACTTCAAATAAATCATATCTTGGAAGCAATGTCATTTTCAAGACCTCATGACTTATCCTAACTGTTTTATAAGAGAAATCAATGATACCTATGTTCAGATGTAGGAAGTCTGCCCCCAGACTGACATCATGTATCAAATCATTCAGTATTAGAAATACTTGAAGGAGTATTGTTTGCCCACTTTTGATTTGAATCCAAATCTGTTTAGGTATTATTTTGGCCTTTCTACTCTTACCCATGATAATCTGAACTGATCTGAGTGGAAATGTTTTTTAATATTAGGGTTTATAATCAATATTGCCTGATAATACCTATTTAATATAACTAAGATTTGGCTACCAGAATCTAATAGGGCTTTGGCAAATACACCCTCAAATATAATCTCTATCACAGGACAACTTTTTAAGGCAAAGATAGGAGCCTTATCTTCCCATGAACACATTAAATTGGTGATTTCTTGGTCTGTAATTTGATTTATATTTTTTTTCCTTGATGCCAATATGGTCTCTTGATGTGAAGAATATTTCCTCAAGTACCTTTTTAGTTCAATTTCAGCTGAATTTTTGGAGTGTGATTACTACACCCTGGTTTTGAGGATTTTCTAAACTATGTGGAGGGTTTAATATATTGTAATGGGATATATATATGTTACATTTAAATTTTGGTAATTAAATTCTTTTTGTAGATATCTAATATCGAGTTAAAAGCACAGACCTTCAAAATGCACAAATAATGAGTTATTAATTTATTAATAAGTTTCATTTAAATATTGAAATAAAATAAGCTTAAAAAATTTATAGAATCAAAGCAAAGATTCTAATCTTAAATAAATATAATAAAAACCTTTTAATCTTAAAAAGTAACGAAGAGAGTTTTTAACAAAAATAAAGATATAAACAAGTTGTTAGAACAAAATCATCATTAAAAAGATTATGAAATAGATAAGAGTTAAGAGATAGAAACAAAAGACTTGCTTTTCCTGCCCAAGATATATACACAGACCACAGAGGAAAAATATGCTAAACCACAGAACTAATGAACCAATGAAATACATATATGAAATATGTCAGATAGATCCAAGCATTTCTAGATAAGATGCTTCAGGTCTATAAAAGGATAAATTCAAAAGAATTAGAAGATTAGAATTTTTGAATTTGTTTGTCACTGCTGAAAAAAAAAAGAAATTTAAAGAGTTATTGTCACCGTTAACAAAAATGTAATCTGTTTAATCATGTTTTCCTCAGTTTGGCCGGCCGAAGGCAGCTGTCATCTCCACGTATCCCAGGATCGAACCACTGGAACCATCTTCATAAATTTTTACAAATCATCATCATCCACAAGAAATGTCCCTTGTGTAAACTCAGATCTTCATCATGAAGGAATGAACCCAGAGAAAGAAAAGTATAAATTAAAATGATAAAAATGAACTATAAACTCTCTTTAATTTAAAATCTGTGAACTTTATTTTCCTTTAAATATGAACTATAAACTTTCTCTCCTGATCAAATCTGAACTTTATTTCTTACAAACTTTGCAATTTTAAAAGTCTTATCTAAAATTTAAACTAATCTTTTTAAAATATGTATTATATTTTTCATTTATGCTTAGTATAAGATCTGTTTGTAATAGGGCAGGAGTTTGCGATTGCAAACAAAAATTTAAATATAAAATCGAACACATCATTATTTGTGCATTATTAGATTTTAAAAATAGATCAAGTATATTGTTTGATGTAAAAATAAGTTAAATACAATGTGTGATTTTAAAATAAGTTAAATACCTTAAATTAAATATTTTTTTAAAGAATTGACTTAAATATAAATTGGGTGTAGATGGCTACTTAGACTCCTTTAAGTGAATGTTAGTTTAAGAAGTTAAAGCATGTTCTTGGAGGTGGTTATATACAATAATCACTTTTTCCTCTTCAGATAAGTTGTGATTTACTGTGAAGTAAAGGAAGTAAAGGTTCAAACTTCTCAATTGTTCTATAGGTCCTTTATTATTAGATTTTTTGAATATTTTCAATCTCACAAACTGATTTAAGGCTCTGAATAGTGTAATGTCATTATGCCTTGCATTTGTCTCTGTTTGGCTTATTTGTGTAGAATCTATATGATCATAAGAATTATTATATGTATTTGGAATAAATCCTTCTATGCTGAAATTTAGGCAGTAGTTTGCCATTTTGGATTGTGTTCAGCTAATTATTGTTGATTCTATATTTGAATCAATTAATCTTTGTGGATTTTTAAAAGTGAGCTCTATATGATATTCTCTAGTACTTCCTTATTTATCTATCTGTGTTTTATGTTGGATATCATTATGTTGTAGTTGACATGCAAGTGTATTTTGAGACATTTGTAATTTAATAAACTTGAATTTTTGTTTAAATGCCTTATCCATATGATTTACTTTATAATGTATTTCTGTTGTACCTTTCATCAATTTTTCTAATGTGGTGTTTTCCAATATTCTATCATTTTGTATACAAGTTATTTTAATTTCTGTTTGAATATTTTTATCCAACTCTTTCAATGATTCTTCTTTAATTTCTGAATCATTAATTTGTTTTGTACATAATGCCTGTAGATGTATGATGCAATGGTAGGTAAAAAAGTTTGAAAATTCAGCATCCTTCTTACAAAATGTGATAAAACAAACACCAGAACCAATCATGGCAGGTGCTTCATCTGTTTTTATGGGCACAAGTTTTTGAAGCAGAAATTTAATTTCAGTTAAATGATTTTGTTTAACTTGGTATATGTCCACTCCATGTGTATCACCTTTTAATGGCAAAACCAATAGTAGATCTTCTTTCACTGAGCAATTATCAAAGATCATTCTTATAAAAATATTTACTTAAGCTACATTGCAGATATCTGTTGATTCATCGCATTGTAAATTTAAGAAAACACATTTTTGTAAATCAGTTTTTACTTGTTCTTTGACATTTTGAGACATAGCTTCTATTTTACAAGTGATAAAATTTTTGGATAATTGGAGATCCTGAAAAGCTGACAAAATTTCATTTTTATTTTTGGCTTCTTGAAATAAAATCTCCGATGCAGCAAGCATTGCTTTTTTATTATATTGCCTTCCTCAAAGGGCTTTTTATAAATTGCAAGTATATGTGCAATCTTAAATGATGCTACTGTTGCAACCTTCATTTTATTTGAGGACTTGGCAAACATTGATTGTTGGGCAACTAATGCATTTTTCAGTTTTTTTACTTTGCATTTTCTTAGATTGCTGTCTGAAGGATAATCAGTATCATATTTATTATGAAGGGTTTTACAATGTCATTCAATGTTGTTTTTCTTCCCAACAGAAACCATTGATCTGCAAATTAAACAAATATATTTATTCTTAAAGTTTATGAAAAAATATTTTTCTTCCCACTTGTTATTGAAAATGTATGTTTTTTCATTTTTTCCGGCTCATACGTTAACATGATTAGGGAGCTAAAAAAGATAGAATTACAAAATTTAGAAGAAGTGACTATTTTGTATGCCTGTGTGAAACACTAAATACTTACTTCGCTCACAACTTTGAAATTTGTTCTGTGTTCACTGTAGTCTCTCATGTGTTTCATGCAAACTATAGCAAACAATTGATGGTAGCACTGTAAAGTAGCATGTCAACTGCACAACATTCTGAGAATGGGAAATGAAACCAATGAAATTTGTGTATTTCAAATACACTTCTTTCATTGGACACTGTTATGAATTAGCAGATTTGTTTCATTCCTGATATCATTTGTAGTGTAAAAATATTTATTTTTTAATGAGTACATGTGGCATTAAGGTACATAAATATTTTATCAATTTTTCTTCAAAAGTGCAATTTGAGCCACATTCAATGGTTGCATGAGCCACATGTGACTCACAAGCTACGGGTTGGGCATCCCTAGTCTAAGGAAAGCAAGACTCAATTTTTAAATTAAATATTCTTCTCATACTCATGTAACAAAAAAAAAGAAGATTGGCATGATGTAGAATTTTTGATGAAAAAATCATTAATCTTATTTATGCTAAATCTTACCAAATCACAAATTATTCACGAACAAGGGATGCATCTATTGTGAGGATGTGGAAGCATGTCATGCTTTATTGTGAAAGTTATCATTAGATGCCTGATGAACTGAATATCTTTGTGCCAATGAGTATGTCTTTGTTCTTTCTGAAATAGTGGTCTGATGATTGAATGGAATATACCCTAATAGTTTAATTATCCAGAAGATAGTAATTTAAATTTATGTGGATGTGTTTCATTTATACTTGAATTCTTCATAAGCTAATATTAAGATGTTCATATTTTTTGTAATTGAGAGGTATTCTTCTTCACCATCAACTACATTAAAGATATAGTCTCTAAAAACAGATATATCCAGGTATAGTGATCATGAACCACATACATTCTATGTGAATTATACTAGTTGATGTAATACAAATGATATTCTGATCTAAATACTAAAATAAATGATCCTAATTATATGCTGAAACTTAGTTCATGCCTTAAAAACAATCATAAAATTTGTAGTATTAACACATTTCATAAATGCACAGGGTTTAATCCATAATAATAATATAATCACTGGTGAGTGACCAAAAAGAATTTAATTTTGAATGACTAATCATGGGGATATATTGCAAAATCCTCAAGTATCACATTGAATGAGGTTTATTACTCAAGTATTTGATTATTAACTACAAATTAATTCCATTACTTAACAACAGAATCAAACATGCTTAATAATATGGATCTTAAATCATAAACATTAATTGCCTGGTGCCATAAAATTTCACTTGCAAAATATTTTTATACTGAATCCACACTGTGTATTCAATCACTGGACAATATTAATTAATATTATGGATGAGATACAATAAGATATTAAATTAAATATAATATTTGGATCATAAAATTTGGAAACACTTTAGTAACACAAGAAAGCATTACAAAAACAAGTGACACTGGGCATAATCTAATTTTAAATGCAAAATACTTTAAAAGACAATTAACTCAATTGATTAAAAAATAAATAATATAGATATAATGAAAATCATTGTATAACTAATATTTCCAGGAATAGACCTTAGACAACAAGATTATTTAAACTTTAAATTACTGAAAAAAAGTACCAATAATAAGTATAATCTGAGCAGAAATAATTTTGTTATTCTTCTAGCAGAAATAAGTATGATAAATTTATGAATAAACTTATAGCTTTTTTACCTATGTAAATTATTAGTTCAAAGAAATATTAATTAAAATTAGAATCTCAAACATATGCCTATTTATTTAAACATTTAATTCTTGCACACCATTTCTACCTTTAGAAAAAAATATCAATATTAAAAAACATCAATAATATTTTCCACAGTACATTGTGTTACTATTTTCTAAAATAATGCAAACATATATACAATTAGAGATTAGAATACAGAATTATTTAACAAAAATTATATACACAAATAAACACATGTTATACATTTTGGTTCCTGCTGATAATTAATATTACAGTTCTTGGGATACTTTTTCAAATCAAACTATTCATTAGAATGAAAGGCTTTAAATATAGAAAATTATCACTGGAAAATCTGTTTATGGAATGTTTTCTTCATATTTTGTTCTTATTATATATATGTTAAAAGTATAGAGGATTTGAACTCAGATTTTCAAGCACCCTTCAACTATCCACACTATCTCATGCAACTGATACACATGACCACATTCATGTAGAAAAGATTAATAATCACCAATATGCGTAATTCGTGCTAAATCAGCACTCATCAGTTGATCCAGACTATCATCTCTCACATATATATATATAATCAATGCTCAGTTTATATTAAGATAGCAAATCATATTAAGATAGCAAATCTTTAAAGTATAAAGATTTGCTATCTTAATCTAAACTGAGCATTGATTATATATATGTGTGAGAGATGATAGTCTGGACCAACTGATGAGTGCTGGTTTAGCACGAAATACGGATATTGGTGATTATTAATCTTTTCTACATGAATGTGGCCATGTGTATCAGTTGCATGAGATAGTGTGGATAGTTGAAGGGTGCTTGAAAATCTGACTTCAAATCCTCTATACTTACAATTAAGCTCCCAGGTTGGTGAAGAGTGCCTCGTTTCAAATATTTATATATGTTAAAGTATATGTGAAAATTTTCCATGAAAACTTCTTTAAATATTCATTATTTTATTTATTTCTAGTGTATTCCAGCGTAATTGTTTTTTTGTTTATTTTATATTTATTTTAAGAAGACTGGTATGCAATTAGCTTGAACATTTTATTTCAAGAATGAGAATTTGATATATTTTTTAAATATATTGAACAGAAAATTAAGTGAATTTTATTGGCATTCCTTTTTTTTTCTTCTATTAAATGATTATAATGGAATACATTATTCAATACTGAACTTTTCTATTCTTATAAAACTTATCTTTTGGTAAATTTGCTTATAAAAGTGATATTCATCACACATAAAACAATTTTTATAAGTCAAAATACTACTTAAAAATCTATAGGAAATTTTTTGACATAATTCTTTTTACCAAAGACAGAAAGTTTTCCAGAAAATTCATTTTATTAACTACTTATAACCTTTGATTCTGTAGTTAATTATCTATGCAAAATTTGCAACTTGATCTTCTATAAACAAATGTTTGCTTAAATAATAATAATAATAAAATATTTTCTTTAAATAATTAATTTACAAAACTATTGAATTGGTATTAGTATTTGATTGTACTTTTTAATAAAATAATTAGTGATTTTTATATAATTAATTCCAAATATGTATGTGTATGCACAAAATAATTATACCGACAACACATACATAAAGAATACATTTATACAACTAAGGGAAATGAAGATTAGCAAAACTGGGCTATAGATTTAAAAAAAATTTAAAATCTCTAAAAGTCATTGCTTAATCAGATTTGTTTGATTAATATCAGGTGCTAGATTACATAGATTCTTCATATTTTTACTTTAATAAAATATATACTTTCAACACTTTTTCAGGGGTTCACTATATTAAAATGTACTGTAAAAATAAATATAACTAGGCAAATATGCATGCATATCATCATCATAAAACATTATCAATCCACTTCAGGATGAAGGTCTCTCAAAGTTCAATCCATCTTTTCTGATATTTAGCTTCTCTTCTCCACATCACCCCTGCACACTTTCTTATTTCATCCATCCATCTCACATGTGATTATCTCTTCTAGCAATATGTCCAGCCCAACTCCACTTCAGTCTTTTAATTTTTTTAGTGAGGTCAGTAATACCTGTTTGTTCTCTTACCCATATATTGCATTTTCAATCTCTTTTTGTTACTCCCAATATGTATCTCTCCATACTTCATTGAGTGGTCTGAAGTCTCTGTATTGCTCTTCTATTAAGTTTCCAAGTCTCATATTCACAAGTGAGAACTGGTAAAACACATTTATTAAAAACCTCCCTTTTCAAACACATAGGCATATTTCCTTTTAGTATCAAGTTATTTCTACCAAAAGCACTCCAACCAAGTTTAATTCTATAATTAATTTCATCCATTATATTTCCGTCTGTATTAATAATCTGACCAAGATATTTGTGGCTGATAACTTCTTTTAACTCATCATAATCAATCTTTATTTTCATATTTTGAGAAAACCCATTAAACATTACTTTAGTCTTTTTAACATTTATCTTTAGTCCTACTTTCCTACTTTTATCTGATAACTCCTGCAACATTTCCTGCAGCTCTAAAGCATTATTTGCAAAAATAACTATATCATCTGCAAAATCTAAATGACTTAAATAATCTCCATTAACTTTCACTCCTTTAGTTTCCCATTTTAATTGACAAAATACATCTTGCAGTGCTGCTGTAAAAAGTTTTGGAGATATGGAATCACCTGTCTTACACTCTTCTCACTGTTGACTTTCCTAGTATCATTATGTAATCTAATTATTGCTGTTGCATTTTTATAAATATTCTTTAAAATATGACAATATCCTGGATTTATACCTCAATGATCCAATGCTTTAATCACTGTCGAAATGTTTATAGAATCAAATGCCTTTTCATAATCTACAAATCCAAAGCATAATGGCAACTCATATTCATTTGTTCTTTCTATAACTTCTCTCAATACCTAGATATGATCATCTGTACTAAAACCAATTTTAAATCCAGCTTGTTCTCTTTATGTACACACACACACACACACACACATATATATATATATATCACACTAGCATCGCAATTCACAATGCTAAGATATTTCATCAATGCCATCTGTGAATGGGTCATGAAAGTAATCTAGAACAGTGGTCTTCAACCCTTGGGCCATGGACCAGTGCCGGGCCACAGGAAAGTTTGTAATAATAAAATAATAAGAGTTTAAACTTTTAATTAATATAAACAATTTTATTTATTTTTTCATCTCATTTTTACCAATTAAAAAAAAAAAAAACATAACGAAAACAAAATCTAATCAATCATACATCTATTAATTTGTTTTTTTAGTTATCACAGATGTTCATGGGGGGGGGGGGGCGGTAGAATTAAAATTTTTAATACTTTTCGAAAAAAATTAAAAATTAAAAAAAAAAGTTTTTTATTATACAAACTCCATATATATATATATATAATTTCATCTTGTATGCACATTGTTGTTTTGATTAGTTATAACAATTATGCTCATCTAAAGCTATGCAGTTTACATCTTTAAGAAAATTTATCTATAGACTTCTGCTGGCCCGCAAAACCTTATTCTTACTTTTGCCAGGCTACAAAACCTTACCCTTATTTTTACTGGTCCGCAGGTGTGAAAAGGTTGAAGACCACTGATCTAGAAGTACATTGTGTTTTTATTTTACCTACCACAACAATTTTTACATAATAGCTAATATATACATATTACACACATTTAAAAAAATCTGGAACTCTTTTATCTGTTAATCAAACCATGATTAGTTTAAATATAGATGATACATAATCAACCAATAATTCATTGGTGAAACTCATTCTTTGCCATATTGTAAAAGAATTGAAAGCCAATAGAAATTCCATACAAAAAATAATGAATTTAAATTGTTCATTCTTTTTTTATATTAATCAGACCATGATTAATTTAAATATAGATAATACATTATCAATATATTTTTATCTTCAAATGCTTTTAATATTCTCAAGTATTATCTGTAATTAGATTTTAGCATTGTTTGAACTTCTTATAATCAACTAATAATGGATTGGTCAAACTCATTCTTTGTATATAAAAAAGATTCAACTGTTGTTAAAAAAAGTTGAAAGTTGACAGAAATTCCCTATAAAAAATAATGAGTTTAAATTGTGCATTCTTCTTTTTTTATGTTAATCAAACCATGATTAGTTTAAATATAGATAATACATTATCAATATATTTTTATCTCCAAATGTTTTTAACACTCTCAAGTTTTATCTGTAAATTAGATTTTAGTTTGAACTTCTTATAATCAACCAATAATATCTGGACAATTTCATTCTTTGTATATAAAAATAATTCAATTGTTGGTAAAAAAAATTGAAAGTGAACTTTTTAAATTGAATTTTAATTAAAGCTTTTAAAAGTTTTAATGAATTTTTCTATGGAAGCATATATTCCATTCAGTACATAGATGCTTTATCCCTGATAAATAGTAATGTGTATATAACTTAGGGTTTAATACTGAATTAAAAAGTTTTATGAGAATAACAGTATCTGTTTGTTAAGCAAAACGTTTCTGAGTCAGTTCTCAATAATGAATGTGAAAAATTTTTGTCTCAGGTAATAGAATAAAATATATTGTGTCTTACTACTTTTATATTTAAATGTCTTTCACATTAAAAACATAACTTACTGAAATAAATAAATAAATCCATATGTTTTTCATAAACTGTGTTTTTTTATTTTTATAGCTTTAGCACATGGTGTACATCATCTATGTTTAGATTATTTTTTTAAAACTAAATTTTAAAAACAACAGAAGCCACGTCTCTTTATTTATATTCTTTTTTTTTAACATCGATTGAAATTTTAAAGGCAACAAGAACGTTGTCAATCATTGATTAAATCTAATTTATATTGATTCTGAAAAGTTTATTTTTATATAAAGAACTTGACTTTTTTTTTATAAGATATGTTTTTCCTAAATTAAATTTGATTTGGTTTATAAATACCGATGCCTGTGTTACAGTAATAAATAACAAATGCTATTAAAATATTTTTAAAAAAGGCAGATTTTAATGAACTGTTAAAAATATAAATTGTCAGATTGAAACGGTTATCTAACGTAAGTCAACAGATTAAATACCTTACATTATACATGCATTTGACTAGATATTAAACTCATATGAATAAAAAAAAACATAATGTTCAAATAAATAACGAAACATTTAACATACAATACGCAAAGCAGTCTTTTATAATATCATTTGTAATCTTATATAAATTGGTAATTACTACGGATCATGTAATATTGCAACTAGCATAAATTACAAACAAATAATATGCAAGTTTTTATATTTTATTGCAAACATATGCTTTCAAATCATTAACCACAATCCACTCTAAAATAACCCATTCTCTCTTAATATATATGTATTGGGGTAAGATTTAGGTCATTAGATGTATTAACAATTTTCACAATTTTACAAAATACTGTAAACCAAAGCCTTTCTAACTTCCAATCATAATGAAACATTAAAAAAAAAACATTACACATCAGGCTTGTGTTGTTTGCTAAAGATTTTTTGTAACTTTTCATTAGTTTTTATATATAAATAGTTAGAAGCATGTTATAGAATAAAATATTTAAATTCTACAATTTTCAATATCCCATTATATGAATAAATAAATAAAAACTATAACCAGCTTAAACATGATTGCTAATCTGAGAAGGATTTGATAATTAAAATTTGGAAAAAAAATCCAAAATTCATAAATATCATAGACCATGGTAGTATTGTTGTGTGTAATTAATGAAATTTTGATTTTCAATAAAAAAAATTTAAATGCTGCTCAGGCTGGTATAATGAAAATTGTAGAGTTAATTTCAAGATTTTGTTTTATTATATATTATTAAGTCAGGTATTATACAGAAACACACACAAACACACACATATATATAAATTACCATGTAATCAAACGCGCTACAAAAGAATTTAGACTATAATATTGGGTACTGTGGTATTAGAGCTGCGACATGAAGAATTATAATCGTTTAATTAATTACGTTATTAAATCAAAAACATATTTTAAAATCTACATAAAAAAAAAACAATTTAACAAAAAAAAATACGAAAAGTATTAATGTGAAGAATAGTTAAAATGCGTGTTTAAATCAAATTGAATGTGTGTTTGCACGTGCATATTCTGCATAATCTATTTTAATACATTGTACAGGCTTACACCTGCATTTATATATGTAATATATATGGGATTCAAACTCAGACTTTCACACGACCTACAACTGTCAGTGCCATCTTATATTGCTGACTCACCTGATCACACACATGTTGAAAAGATAAATAATCACCATTATCGGTATTTTGTGCTAAACCAGCACTCATCAGTTGTTTCAGATTACCATCTCCATACATATATACAATTAGTACTCAGCTTTATATTAAGATAACCATTCTTCATACTTTAATGAGTGCTGGTTTAGCACAAATTGCATATATTGGTGATTATTTATCTTTTCAATGTGTGTGTGATCAGGTGAGTCCGCAATATAAGATGGCACTGAGAGTTGTAGGTCGTGTGAAAGTCTGATTTCGAATCCCACATATATTACATATATAAATGCAGGTGTAAGCCTGTACAATGTATTAAAATAGATTATGCAGAATATGCACATGCAGCACACTCAATTTGATTTAAACACGCATTTTAACTATTTTTCACGTTAATGCTTTTCATATTTTTTTTTTTGTTAAATTGTTTTTTTTTTAATGTAGATTTTAAAATATGTTTTTGATTTAATAACCTAATTAATTTAGTGATTAAACGATTATAATTCTTCATGTCGCAGCTCTAATACCACAGAACCTAATATTGTATTTACCGTTAATTTTTTTTTTAATATATATATATTTTATAACGGGTATTGTATTATATATATATTGCAATGGTATGGAATGCTTGAGTATATTTGAGATGAAAAACCTATTCTCATCCCCATTGAATCATAGACAATTAATAAATAAAATGAAGAAATGCAGAAAATCAGCACTGGAATAACCATATAAATAGTTATACTAATTACTAACTATAAACTGCATAACGAGCAGTAAATAAAACAATCAAATCATCTACAGTCATCCCTTATGACTGGATATTAAACAGATTCAATAATTGATTCCAAACTTATGGCATGATAGAAAACAATAACTTACAGACACATCTTTAAGAGCTAATCTATCAATCAGAAGGAAAACACTAGAGTTCTGATTTGTGCTGATCATCATCAATGCTCTGGCCACATAATACTAAAAATCTACAGGACAACAATAAATTAATTTGTATTTTTATATAAAAAAATAAAATACCATAAGTGAATTTCATCAAATGTGATCTTGATTTGGCACCATTCAGAGAATTATTTGAATGTTTAAACACACATATAAACCCCCACATAAAAATCAATTAACCATTATTTTATTGCTCTAGAGATAGCTCAGGATCAATAGTCTCTGGAGACTGTGACTGTGAACAAGAGAAAATATAAATGTCTTTGCTTAATCTACTTTAATTTAAATAAAATTTCTTACAACACTATGTTATGAAATCAAATCATTCATACTGCTAATTTTTAGAAGAGATAACTAGAGGAATAAAGACATTGTCACTATTTTTAACAAGTATTTAATGAATTAATTCATAAACTAATTAAAAAAATTGATAAAATACATAACAATATAATTCCAAGTCAAATACATTTTTGTCAACAAAATATAATTTCATATAGTTGTATTTATATGTTGGACTATTTCCATCATCTAATAAGAGTATTGAATGTCTACAGAAAAAATTAACTTTATTTAAATATTCCAAATACATTCAACTGTTAGTAATAGCACACAGGTCAGTATATGCACAATGTTTCAAGAGGTATTATTCTTTCCCCTTCTTCAGGTGTTGGTGGCCTAATCTATGACAGTACTAGCATAGGAATCGAACTTGGACCTTTAGATTCTTGAGTATTGAATTTTAAAGTAGTGTTTTAACTAACTGAGCCATTCTGCCAACTGATGAGCATTACCTTAGAATTCAATACTCAAGAATCTAAGGGCCCAGGTTCGATCTCCATGCTAATACTGTCACTGGTCAGGCCAGCAAAACCTGAAAAAGAAAGGAGAATAATACCTCTCAAAATATTGTGTATATACTAACCTGTCTGCTATTAATAAAAGTTGAAGGTATTTGGAATATTTAAATAAAGTTAAATTTTTTTAAAGACACTCAATACTTATATTAGTTGATGGAAATAGTCCAACATATAAATACAACTAAAAGACCATCATCACAGACCTTCAGAAAAACAATAATTTCATATAGCTAATAAAATTAATCCACTGTTCACTCTCACTAATTAATTGGATTTACTTTATTTTAAACAAAATTATTTTTCTTTTCAATAATTAAAATTGTAGAACAAAGTTTCTTAGAAAAAGTAAAAAAAAAAACTTTTCCCTTCCTCTTATGCAAATGGAAAAGTCTTATACAATTACCTTTAGTAGCAAATATAAGATTAAAAAAAATATGTAGCAATAAAAAATTTCTAACAATTATTCATTATTATTATTTATTTATTTATAAATATGGAAGTAGATGTGCACATTACAATACCTTAGATAACTTTGTTTTTTATCTTTTGAGTCTTTATTTGGTAATTATCTTTCTTGTAAATTTCCATTATTGAGTTTAGATAATTCACTATTTTTCCCAGAATTTTTTTATTAAGTTTTTTCATTTGGGAGATTCAAATTTTCATTATGATAACTTCTCTTGTGCTAAATTTATCAATATTTCTGATATAATAATTTGCAGATTAGGTTATTACTGAATGAGACAATCATGCTTTTGAATGGAAACAAGTCCTGTTGTAGATTTCTCTAGGGTTATCTTTCTTATACATTTTCTTTTAGTGAATAAGCTACATGGTTTGATGATGCTCAGCTTCTAGGTAAAATGTAGCACATAGTTTTTTTTCAAATCCATTTTAAGAAACATTTTAAAACTAATAGTAAGTTTAGTTTTACTTCTGATTAAAAATTTTTCTTTCCTCTAATCACATTATAGCTAGGCTGCTAATCAAGAATAATGATTCCTTACAAGATACTGAAGTGTACTATCTTAACCAGCACTCATTATTTTTTAAAACAGTGGTCTATTTATCCAATCACATTATCTCAGAAACTCTGACCAATTGAATATATTTTTAAAAAAGGTTATTTAGTTATTTTTTTTATTTTGTTGCTTTTAATAAAAGAAATTCTAATTCTAATTATTCAAATTGTTAATTAGGTGTTTTATTTTTTCTTTAACTCCCAGAAGCAGTATGTCTTAAATTACACTTTACTTTGAACAACACTACCTTTTGTTTTAGAAAGATAATGAGAAAAGAAAAAAAAATTAATTAATTGAAAGAAAATTTGTTAACAAAAATGTTAAAACCTTTCTTTTAAACACATAATGTATAGATAAAGTTTTACTTCTTCATCTCTCTTATTATTACCTTTTTAAAAAAGTGGAAAAATATTCAACTTATTATTTTTTAATAAAATTAAACTAGTAGATAAATTAGTCAAAAGAGCGAATAAAAATATTATTTGTTTTATTATGTTTTATACTTTTTCTCTTTTATACTACTCTTAACAAATTATAAATATTCACATTATATTTAAAAAATATTTGATATGCTTATATTATCATTTAATGAAAGTAAAACTTTTAAATAAGTAATACTTATTATTATAAAAACATAAGAAAATTATTATTTGCCTGAAGGTTTGCCATAATGGAATTCCAATCATCTATAATTAAATGTAGAATATGTAGAAAATTTTAAACTTTTATAAACATTTCAAATACAAACATTTGTTAGTAATAACACACAAATAAACATCACAGGCTATCAACTATACAACATTTCAAGTAGTATTATTGTCCATTCTTCTTCAGATGTTGTTAGCCTGACCAGTGACAATATTAGTATAGAATACACCTTTAAATTCATGAATATCAAATTTTAAGACAGTTCTCTAACCACTGTCAAAGGCAACAGGTAGTAGAAATTTTATATATTTATATATAAGATTTGATTCAAATACTCCTGAGTCTTTTAAATTTTTAGTATATTTTTTCTAAGAGTAATGTTAATTAGAGACTTCCATACATTGTGTATTGCCACATTGGGTTGACTTATAGGATTATTTGCTATTGTTATATGAGCTGCTTTCTTTAATTTTTTCTTCGAATGCTTTCCTCTTTATCTAATTTTTTTGTATTTTACAAAGTGAACAGGTGGTCATTAGTGCATACATAGTTTGCTACTGTAGACATATCTGTTTTTCTCTTTTAACCATATATTTATTTTTTTCAATTGCTGTTCAACAGATCTATAGATTTCACTAATATAATTCCTTTCACATTCACTTGGTATTGCAATTTTTGTTTTTCAGAATGTCCAGTTTAGGTTTGGTAGAAGTTAAAATTCCTCAATTTGTGATACTGATTTGTAAAGCTGTTCTAATATTATATTTACTGCACATTTGTTTTAATTTTGTCTATTAAAGATTTTTTTTGCTGATAGTTGATGAATAATAATCTTCATGAAAGTTTGTTCGATGTAAATCTTTTCATTTTACGAATCACTGGTTTTCAAACAAACTGCCTTTGCTCTGTTTCATAATGATAATATAATTCTATAATCATTCTTCCTGAATATAAAGATAACAGAGTTGTAATAGATAAAACTGATTGTGTGATAACATGAGAGTTGTAATGGATAAAACTGATTGTGTGATAACCAAATACAAGAACTTTTCATAAGAGGCCAATATAAAAGAGTAGTCAAAAATCCAAATCAAAGCACAGAGGTAAAGTTACACACATTACACTGGAAAGCATCAGAAATATTTTAGTGATTCAGAAATAAGGAAGTTAGCTTCATATTTCAGTAAAATTTCTCACCTTTATGAATTATCTAAAACTCATAAAGACAATGTTCCTTTAAGGTTTATTCTTAGTTCAGAAATTAACCATGTCAAAATTTGATAAGATTCCTACTTGAAGTTTTTAGTCTATTGGCATATATGACACAGTCCTTTATCAGGGATTCAAAACACTTTATAGAATTAGTCAGTTGACATGAGAATGGAAAAAACTGACACATTTGATGTGGAGAGTTTATTTAAAAATATACCATATGATGAAACATTGTCTATTATAAGGAAAAGATGATCATCTACAAACCAGAATAACTCTGCCTATTGATAGTATAATGGAATTATTAATGTTTTGCACAACAACAATGTTAGTTCAGCATAATTCAGAATTTTGTCAAAAGAAACACCACTGTCAGTTTTTTAGAAAAATTTACATGGAAGAGTTTGAAACCACAGCCATAAATACTATTCCATATCTACTTAAAAATATGGCTTCACTATGTTCATGATACATTTGCGATATGGCTACATAGTGAGGCACAATGACATTCATTCTGAATGCATATTAATAACATATATCCTTCTATGAAATTCATACTGGAATCAGAATGAGAACAAAAATTGGCATTCTGAGATGTTCTTATGGCAAGATCCCTCAGAGCAGAGTAAAAACAGTAGTGTTTATGAAATTAATGCATACTGGCAAGTATATGACAATTATACATCCAATCACACATGAAACACCAAACAGTGAATTTTACTATCACTTTGGAACAGAGCAAAAAAAAGTTTGTTTGAAAACTAGTGATTTGGAAAATGAAAAGTTTTACATAGAACAAACTATTATAAAGAATTGTATTTTTATATTGGATTATTTCCATCATCTAATATGAGTATTGAATGTCTTTTAAAAAAATTAACTTTATTTGAATATTCCAAATACATTCAACTGTTAGTAAGAGTAAATCAAACGGTTAGTATATGCACAACATTTCAAAAGATATTATTCTCTTCTCTTCTTCAGGTGTTGATGAGCTGTCCAGTGATAGTACTAGCATGTCATTAAAACCTGGAAACTGAAATTCTGGACCCTTAGATTGTTGAGTATTAAATTTTAAGGCAATGGTCTAGCCAACTGAGCCATTCTGCCAAAGGCAACTGTCAGTAGAAATTTCATATACTTATCAATGAGGTTCCTCTTGATTTCTCCATTTTTTCCTACGAGCAAAATTGATTAATGGATTCCATACATTATGTATAGTCACACTAGGTTGGCTTATGGGATTGTTTGCCATTGTCATGTGAGCAGCTTTTTAAAATTTTGTTCTTTGTACCTTTTCTTCTTTATCCAATATTTTTGTATATTCCCAATTGAACATATATATGTTCACTGGCACATACATGGTCTCATATTTAATTTACATCTGTTTTCTCACTTCTAATCATCAGTTATGTTCTTGCAAGTGCTTTTCAATGGAATGACTGGTGCTACCAATATATGTTCTACCACATTTACATGTTCTTTCATAGATGCATTTTTTCAGCATTTCAAATTTAAGCTTTGTAGATGTTAGAATTCTTCATAGTGTGGTATTGCTCTGGAAAGCTGTTCTGATGTTATACTTAATTGGACTCCTATGCTTGGAATGTATAGCTACATTACAATATCAATAATTATTGTTTTTTATTTTGATGGTACTTTTTGTTGTCTATTTAAGGTTTTATTAATAACAGCTGATGGACAACCATTTTTCATAAGAGTTTGTTCTATATAGATCTTTTCTTTTTCCAAATCACTGGTTTCTGAAAACACTTCTTTTGATCAGTTCCATAGTGATAATATCACCCAATGCTTTGTGTTTCTGGTGTAATTGAATGTATAGGCTAGGTATTTTCCTGTATGTATGGGTTTTTGGTAAACTGTTGTTTTAACTTTTCCCTGAGGGAGTTTTGTCACAAGAACATCTAAGAAAATGAACTTTTGGTCTTCTTCTGATTCTATTGTGAAATTAATTGAGAGAGGATATCTTGCTGGTGTGTTTTCAGAAAATATATAGTACAACAATGCATCATCTACATTGTGAAGCCAAACATTAGGTGGATGTGGAATAGTTTTATGGCTATAGTTTCAAGTTCTTCCATGAAAATATTGCTAATCAGGAGTGACAATGGTGAGCCCATAGCCATTTTGTTTGAAGAATTCTGGTGTTGTATTGTAAGTAGGTTGTTTTTATGCAAATTGTTAATAGTTCCATAATACTATCAATAGAAAGAGCTGTTGTGGTTTGTAAACTATTATCACCATTCAATTTTTTTTCTTACAACAGACAATGCTTTTTCACATGATACATTCATGAATAAACTTTCCACATCAAAGCTTACTAAGTCTGTTCTTTCATTTTTCATGTTCTTGATTAATTATTCTAGACACTTTTGTAGAATTAATAAAGAACATAAAAATTGAAAGAACTGGCATACTGGTAAGCTTTGATGTGGAAAGTTTATTCATGAATGCACCATATAAAGAAGCATTGTCCATTGTAAGGATCAGATTAAATGGTGATAACAGTTACAATCCCGAACAGCTCTCCTATTGATGGTATAATGGAACTATTAACATTCTGCATAAAAACTACCTACTTTCAATATAACATAATTCTTTCAATAAAATACAGGAATGGCTATGGGATTACCATTGTCACCCCTGATTAGCAATATTTACATGAAAGAACTTAAAACCAAAGCCATAAAAACTAGTCCATATCCATCTAAATTTTGTCTTTGCTATGTAGATGAAATCATGTTATGTGGTCACATAGTGAAGCACTGCTACAAACTTTCTGGAAATAGAATCAGAACAAGAACAAAAATTGGCATTTTTATGTTCTTGTGACAAGACTTCCTCATGGCAAAATCAAAACTACAATCTACCAAAAATCTGCACATACAGTAAAATACTTAGCCTATACATCCATTCACATGAGAAACACAAAACATGGAATTATACTATCAATATGGAACATAAAAATTTTGTTCAGAAACCAATGATTTGGGGGGGGGGGAGATCTATATAGAACAAAATCTTATGAAAAATGGTTATCCATCAGCTGTTGTTAAGAAAACCTTAAATAGACAACAAAAAGAACTATCAAAAGAAAAAAAATAATTATTGGTACTGTAGTGTACCCATACATTCCAAAAATAACAGACAAATTAAGGAAAATTTGCAATCAGAATAACATCAGAACAGCTTTTCAGAGTCATACCATACTATGAGGAATTCTAACATTTACAAACCCTAAACTTGAAATGCTGAAAAGAAAACCGGTATCTATGAAATACCATGTGAATGTGGAAGAACATAAATTGGTGAAATGAGTTGCCCCATTGTTAATATAATCCTTTGGTATCTCAAATTTTAATGTTTAAATAAGTAGTAATAACAATTAGTTCTATATGTTAATGTTGAGTTTTCTTACTTATAATTTAACATTTCTATATAAATTAACTCTTATCAATAATATATCTATTTAAGCTAATATCATTAAGATTAAATATATAGTTAACTTAAAAGGCAGAAAATTGGGTTGTGTTAAAATAGTTGATTGTCAATTGAAATAACTTCAGTACAAATGTAAGTGAGTGTGCTTACATTTTTAAATTTTAGTTTACACTTTCTTGTTTTGTAATTGTACCAGTAAATTCATTTCCCTTTTTATCATCAAGGATGCCACTAGGCCACTGTCAACCTAGAAAATTTAATTTATAGTGATCAAAAAGTTGATGATGATAAATGCTACTTACAAGACCCAGCGAAAGAAAAAAATCCTTAACATTGTTTAGACAATTGAGGAATGGACACAAAAACAAATGTCAGCCACAAGCAATGATAATTCTTAATAATTTAGGAAATTCCAAAATAAATATTAATCAAGCAAAATATAAAAGTTTGGCTTGAATACCCCAACTTTCTTGGTCAGAGAGTGTGTGAGAGGATTGTGGCATTAAATACTTTGGAAGATGAGTTTGTTTTCTCACCAAAGAATCAAAGGGATTTATGATTTCTTCCTGCCAGTAATTTATTTAAAAAATTTCCACTTTCATTTATTTAGAGATTTCAAAAAAAGACTTTGTATAGAAATCAATGAACGATGCAGAATGAGCTTTCCTAAAACCCAGTAAAACATTGGGACATAATAGAGATGTCATATGCCTGCAAACACTCATAAGATCTTAGTCGAACAATGTGACTTTTAAAGTTGATTCTGATAAGTGAGAAAAGATTATGATTTTATGTAATCTTAAATAGAAGAAAACAAAATCACAATTTAAGAAAAACAGAAATAAATAATCAATAAATTACTAGCCAAAGATTTACAGTCTGCATGAAATGCAAACACAGATTAACTAAATTAATTTCTACCAGAAATAGGCAAAAGTTGAATTAAAAAGAAAACTAATAATATCTTCCAAAGCTTTTAACAATAATTAATGATATAAGAAAACAAACAATAAGCATAAAATATAAACTCACAATACACTCTCAGACAAATAAATTTAAAATATAAAATTTTAAAACTACAACTCCAATACATATAATAAAAATATATTTGTAAAGTAATTAATGATAATTAACTGATTATAGGTGCATATTTCTTTTGATATTAAGCTGAGACTTAAGCAAAGAGATTTGGACTAAGAGATTTTAAGCCCTGGTTATAATATGAAAATGTTTATTTACTTTCAAGGCATAATGTTCTGTCCAGCTGATTTCTTTCAACAGGGTAATATACAGTTTATTTCTATCTAAAGTTCATTACAAAGGTTTTTGATTTCCATTTATTTAGTCAGGAGTATAAAGGCAATCTTTAGGATCAGTTCTGGACTAGGCTTTTAGGTCATGTTCATGATGTCACAGTTATAGAGCTCTGGGGTCCATCTTGAAAAGGTTTAGTATTGCATATTTTTAATCTGATTCTTCAAGGTAAATAATTTCTGCATTATGACTGGATAGTAGCAATCCACACTATTAATTGTAGTTTCTTTAGCAATTAGTAATTAGCAATTAAAAAACAGCAATTCAATCTTCTCTGAGCAGCCTGGATTTCACAGTTCACAGCAAAAATATTTTTTCCTTACCTAACTTCACTATGCAATTAGCAAATATAAAAATCTATAGGTCAGCAGTCCACCATAAGCAAATATACAAATTAGACTAATAACAATAAAAAACACAGAACTTTTATATAAAATTGTTATCTCTCACTTAATTTTGATTAAAAGGTTTTGACCAGGGTAAATCTCTACTTCCTGCTTAATCTTAATTAAACACAAACTCCAACCAGGGCTCTTATCTATTTTCAAACATTAATTAAATTTAAGTAAATGAAAAAATAAGTCTCAGCTTTTAAAATAGATTAAAATCAAAATAAAAAAGAAACTTATCGCAATCAAAACTTTTTAAATAATTTTTTTTTTTTACCATTTCTATCTATAATCGAACAAGTGTGTTATGGAATACTTTTAATACATAAAAAGAATACAAAATTTTTAAATATGATTTTCTCTTTCTTTGGAAATCTCTAAAAATATACACTTTGGTTTTGATTTCCCAATGGTTGCTTTTGAAGCAGATAAACACCATTTTAAGTATCTGTAATTTAAATAAGATATTAAATTAAATCATAATGAACTTCTGATTTTTTTATTTAATCTATTCTGAAAATAGTTGTAAAGGAGTATGTCATTTTTTTTTTAAAAAAGTAGTATTTTTTTTCATCCTATTTAATTTTTACCATAATAATTTTATTCTTTTAAAATAATTATTTCAGACAGCACATGTTAATTAAAAGGTCTGAAAAATATGTAAATGAGTTTCTATTCTTAGCTTAATTCCACATATACAAAATTGACCTTTCAAACTCTTTGAAGAAAAGATCAAAGGAAGTAGTAAAAAATGTTGTTCCATCAATCAAAAAGAGTGACATAACTAAGAGTATAAAAGATCAACACACACACATTAGTCTGAATTACATAATCTGAACAATGGAAACCATTAAACTTATAGAAGAAAATAGACATAACAAAAGAAAAAAGTTTCAAAATTTATCAACTATAGAATTAATTACAAGTTATAATTTTTAAAAAATTATTTATTTTAAAATAACATGAATTTTTAAAGCCTCTAAATTCAAGTGCCAAAGTTTTAAATAAAAGTCACTGAAAAATTCAAAAGTTAACATTATTTTAAAAAAAAAGTGAAGAACTAAAATGTCAAACAATTATTCAATCTCACTTGCTACTATATGTCTAATGTAATACTAGTATATTGCAGGAATTATATATGATTTATCCTGTGCATGTAAGAACTATTCATCATGTTCTATTCCATAATTGTAATAAATTTATTATAAACATGACATTCCTTAAATTTCAAAAATAAAATTATTGAAAGCCCATATTTTTGGCAGTAATTATAACAGCACATTAATATTTCATAATGTATCTTTTACTAACTTATTTGAGAAAATAATAATTATCAAGAACTTTCAAAATGTTTTATTTTGATATATTTTAAAAATTGTTTTCAAAAATGATTTCTCTTGGATAAATTTATTTAATAAATGAACTATGAATTTGAGAAGAATAAATTGTTCATGTTATGATTAAATATGACATTTTAATTGTTCCTAATAAAAATCACTCATTTGTACTTCAATCTTATGTTTTAAATTAAAACTAAATAAGAGGAAATTAAATATCACTAATTGTAAAAAAACTTATTTATCATAGGCTTATGACTTATTATTAATGCTTCAAAGGATGAATATGTAAACCTGCTCTCTCTTTTTCTCTGGAAGAACACCTGCTTAGTTTTAGAAAGAAATACTTATTCCCATACCTCTATATTTAAATATAGTTTTTAAAATGTGTAAATGGAAAACCATCTTAATGCTATGGTATAAATAACCTAAAATACTTACTTATATACTTAAATATTTTGTGAAATTAAATGGCCATTATTAATGTAATTATATGTATAGATGTTTTATGGAAATTTTATAAAATTATTTTCAATGCTATGCATCTATTTTATATTGCCTTACTGCCAACAAACAGATAAATATTATCTGCTTGTAAAATTGTCTTCTAGCAAATTGTGAAACCTCCAAGATAAAGAACTTTAATACTTTTAAAAACTTGGTAAACTGGTTATAATTTAGAATAATAATTACAATTTATTGTTTGCTTGTTATATGTTTTCTTGCTTAGTATATTTTATTAAATATAGTTCATGATAGTATTCAGAAGTTCACATAATATTAAGTGTTTTATTAACACTATATAATGATTTTAGTATTATATCATTTTAAGAGTATTGCTGTTTCCTGTTGTGAATAATTGATCTATTTCAGTGAATAGTTATATGTGAGCCAGAAAAAGGTGTTGTATATTCTTATTTTATAAATTATTTAAGGCTATATTTTATTAAGTCAGATTCAACAAAAATAATTAACTGATTGGTTTTGTACATCAATTAATAATTATTATGATTATTAAGAGATTAGAATTAGTCTCTCTCTTATGTACTGCTATAATCTTATATTGCCAATTTATATTTTCCAGAGATGTAATTATTGTCTTTCTTTTGATAATATTGATTTAGATAGCCCATATATTGTATAAAGAGATATTAATCTGGTCTTTTATCAATGATAAGTTCCTTGAGTGATATGTATCTTTATATTTCATGCTTCTATAAATGCTTTGTTTGAGGAAATCTTTATAGTTCCTAGTACTTGTGATGGTCCATTACCAGATTTCTCATATGTTTAGAGACAAAGTCCTAGCATATTTATTTGGCCTCAGAATGTAGGTGCATATTTTTGGTTCATGCAATCAGTAGGTTCATTGCCTTGTTAATGTTTTTCTCCTCATATGTATCATATTTTTGTATGGTACTCATGAATGGTATATCAAATATCTTTATTTTTATAGAAATTGATATGGATTTTTTTTTCTGAAGTGTGTTATCTTTTCTTCAGGTGCACTTTTGACTACTCTTAGTGTAGATGTAGATGATTTTGATGTATAAATCTGTTCTTCTGTGCTTTGTCAGCATTATAAAGTAAAACTGATAGTTACTTTATTCAAAGTTTCAAAATTGTATTACTTAGCCTAAACAAGTAATGCACATCATCATCATCAGGAAGCAAATGATCATTGGATTGGTAAGGCATTAATAATATTTAGATTTGCTCATTGTTTGGACAATATTATGGTGTGATTATATGCAAATGTGGAACTTCTTGAAATAATTTATAGGTTATATAAAAGCTTCATCAATTAGAAAGCTGTAGAATTATTAAAATAATGCATACATTAGTAAAAATTCTATAGGTTAAGAAGGTATAGAATTTTTAAATAATGTTTATGTTGAATGAAAACTATATTATGCAGAAGAGTGTAGAAATTTTTGTAATAATATTGACAATAGTAATTTAAGTTTTATTAGTTAATAAAGTTAAAACCTCTTGTAACAATATCTGTGTTCATGAGGTAGCATTGGTCCACCAAATTAAATAATAGCTGGTGAATATATAATTTATTAATTTATTTTATATATATATAAGGATTTAAGCTACACATTTTGAAAGTGTATTTCTCTAATGAGGCAAAATGCATTGTATTATAATTAAACAGCACCCTTAAATTTTGTAGATTTCCTACTATGTTATTGTTGTTAAATTGTTTTATTGTAAATAAATGTTATATTTTATGGTAGTTATATAATAGCATATTGAAACCACCTGAGGGCATTGTTTGTTTGTAAACAAAAATAAATATAATGTTGCCGGGGCTGGGATTTTTTTTTTTTTGGTTTGTTTATCACATTTAAAAGTAATATCAAATCAATTTTTAACAAAAAAATACACCTGGGTCTCATTTTACGCAATAGATAGGTTCCTCAGAAAACATGCGCAAATGAAATTGTGCAAAAATAGACGTAACTTACCTTGAAAAAGGGGGGGTATGGACTGTGATTTTTCAAAAATCACATAAAAGCAAAGCACCAACGTAAAATTACTTTAAAATTCGCGCAAAAAAAAAAAAATAAGGAAATAAAATATGACTAATAAAAAATTTCAAATTTGAAAAAAATTGATACAAGACAAACTTTTTTTAACTATAATATTTAATTTTATTCAAAACAGTATATTTTTATGCATAATTTACAGTAATTTATATTTTTTTATACACATTTTAATTATTATTACTATTTGCAGTAAACAGGTTCATTTGCAAACTGATAAAAAATCAGATTCTTCACAAGATGAAATACAACTAGTGCCAACATCACTCTCATGTTGTGTTTATTAATGGTTTTCTGGTGACAACATAATTAGTAATTAATCTAACAACTAAAAATTAAATTCTTATTTTTGTCTTTAATTTTTAATTTTAATTGTGCCCACTGCTATTACTCACCTTCTAAAAATAAAATTACATTCTTTTTTAAAAATCAAAAACAGAATGTGATTTAAAATGCAAAATTAACACGAATAATGTTTGAACAAATTTACATTATAATCTTGTAAAATTTAATGTGTGTATACCTAAAATGTGGAAATCATGATTTTAAATTCATTATTGCATAAAATATTACTATTATAAAGCACTGAAAATATTGAAATTGCTAAGTTGAAAGTCAAATTTCAATAATGTGCTATTACTTTCAATATAACGTAAGTGTGCAAAATTTATTATTTAAAGTAATAGCACAATGTCGGAGTTCGACTTCTGGTGAAACACGAATCGCGTAACTTCAAAATTGTGTTAAATAAGTCCGCGTAAAAAGAGACCCAGGTGTATATATAAATCAAAATGATTTTAAAAAAGTAGTTTCTTTTTATTCTTTTTATTACTTATATTTTCAGTTTGGTATTCTACGAAATCAACTTTTTTAAAAAAAATTACAAATAAATATATTTCCATTTAACAGTAACATTTACAACAAAAAGTCAAACTGGGGGGGGGGGGATATGATTCTTAACAAAACAGAATGCAACTCGAAGGTTGACTAACTTTTTACAGTAATTACAAAAACAAATATATACGGCAATTAAAACCAACTTTTTTGGCTCTTCAGAAACAGCATGCATGTAGCTTCAAGCTCTTTTGTTTGATAACACTTCCAGCAGTCAGAGAACTTTGACATTCGGAAACTTTACTATTTCAGCCATTTTATTAAGCTTGCAGTTGTTATCACAGAAACATGACTTAAGAGCATGATTTGATCAAAATCGTGCTTGCACCTACACTTGCCAAATTTTTTGAGCAGGAAATCTGGGCTACAGAAGCATTAGACTATGCTGATAATTGTTAGTAGACATTCATAAAACATGGGAGATAGAGGGGGAGAAGGTCTTAATGAATATTAAAATAGTTTTGACATTCGGAATTCCAGCCCTTAACACAATACTGTACCCAAAAGTGAAATGTGATCGCACATCAAAAATGTGTAACACAAATCTGAGCTGTAAGCTGACATGATAGCTTCTGCGGCAGATTAAACATCATGTTTCTGTGCATTAGCATAGAAATAGACACAGCCACCCATTCAATGGACTATTTCTAGGCTTACACATTAGAAATAGAACATTCGACAGTGGAGGACACCTAAATGGCATATTTCTGTGCACTACCATAGAAATAATGCCCTCAGGTGGTTTCAACATGCTATTATAAAACTACCTATTTTATTGTTGTCTTGTTTTAAAGTCTCAACAGTATCTTATTTACACATCATTTATGCAGAAATCTAAACATTCTATAATTCATTATGTTAATTATATTTCATTCTGATTCTTCAAGGTACAGTCACATAAATTAAAAATAACAAATCAATTATAATAATTTACAGATGTTGAGAATGCATCTAAGGAATAAAATATTTATTTTTTTCTTAAAATTTTATTGATCACTATTATTTAACTGCAATTATTTAAAATAAAACTTCTTTTGTAATAGAATATTATTTGCTTTATTTAAGAAACATTGTTTTAGGTTGTCAATGGAATATTCAGAGCAAATCCCATTTCCACTCTTGGCAATCGAAGGTCACCCTAGGAGATTGTTATATTATTCAAATTTAAAATTTTTTATGCATCTTATTTTATTTAAAATAGTTTTATATTAAAAGTCATCATCATCATCATTATTATTATTATTATTATTATTATTATTATTATTATTATTATTGTTGTTATTATTATTATTATTATTATTATTATTATTATTATTATTATTATTATTATTATTATTATTATTATTATTATTATTATTATTATTATTATTATTATTATTATTATTATTATTATTGTTGTTGTTGTTGTTGTTGTTGTTGTATAGTAGAAAGACATTATCTTTGGAATAAGTGTATGTCTCTTTATACATTTCACTAGGATACCATTCATGTGATTAACAAATTATAATAAAAGACCGAGAAATATAATACTAAGAATACTTATAATGAACCTTGATATCTTAATATCATAATTCAATAATAAGAGGCTACATTTTATGTAAAAGAAATGATTGTGAAAGAAAAGCAAATTGGCACAAATAGACAAATAAGATTTAAAGAACATGATTGTTTTCATCTAAATCTTGAAGAGTGGATCTGACTCTGGTAATAAGATGTTGGAGTAGTAGTTGAAAGGTGCATGATTATATATTGGAAAGGGGTTGTAGTTGAAAGGTGCATGATTATATATTGGAAAGGGGTTAATAAAAAAAATGTCATTATGAGAAAGAGGTTATATTATAACCTAACTACTCTGTGAGATATGCTACAAATATTAAGAGCTTTTGTAATTTGTAAGAGTGAATTGAGGATTCTCCTCCTTTTGAAATTTATTTTAATTATTATTAGAGTAATTTATAATGTTTAATAATTATTACCATTGTCATTATTACCCATATACCTCTTTTTATTATTGGTATAGATCATATTAATAGAGAACCTTGAGCATTCAAATGTATAGCTTAATTTAGATAATATATGAACAACTTAAACTGACATATTTTTAAAAATAACAAGAAAAAAACACAAAACCAAAAATAATAAATTTAAATGTATTTCTTTACTTATACCAAAATGGGGAGAGAAGTTAGTACACATTTTCTTTTTATGTTCTTCAATTATTTAAAAGTATCATCTGCAATATATCCATACTAGTCAGTGCAGAATGCTGGCCTCTGTGATGGCCATTTCTCTCTGTTCTTCTTAACCAAAATAAAACTTTACTCGTATACTCTTACATGCAATGTTTTGTTCAAATGTGCAACAAAGACATGAGATTGAGACAATTTTGGTATCTGCTACTTTTTCTTGCTAGTCAGGTTCCAGCATATTTAAGGATTAGATGTGGTGTATCTGGTGACATTTTATTCCATTGTGTTTATTTCTAATAGTGTAAGTTTCTTTCTTTTACTTGATCATAAAGAAAATTCCACAACTAAGTTGTAGCTTCTTACTTTACGATAGTTTTTGATTGACAGATTCTAATTCATATCCAATTTTAAAAATGGCTTCAAACAATTGTCCAATAATTTATTTTTGTCTCTGCTGCCTATTGCTCTCTGTCACTGACAAAATTATAATACTCACTGAATGTTTTTAAAAAGTCCCATCTTTTATAGAAATCAGACAAAAGAAAAAAATCTGTAAGCTATCTTATGTTTGATTTAATTAATTTTTTTCCTTAATCAGTTCACAAATAAATCTCTTAAATACCTATAAAAATGAATTATAAGAATTTTTATACAACATTGTACAAATTAAACTCTGACAAAATATCTTGGTACATTAAAAAAATGTTTTTCTCTCTGTTATGATAGATAGATAAATCTTTTATATGCTACAAAAAGGAATTACAAGAATTTTGTTACAGTAATGTATCTAATTAGACTCCAATAAAATATCTAGGTACTGTTTAATTTTTTCACAAAAATATTATATCAAAAAAAATTCATGAAATCTTAGTACTACTTATCTATACATGTAATTAAATCAAAATAACGTATGTTTTAAGTAGTTTTTCTTTCTTTTTCTTAGATTAAAAAAAATACATCAAAGAAATTTGTTAATAAAATATATTCACAAATACAAAAACATAGTTACAATATGGATGTATTCTATTATCTATATAAATAAAATATAAATATGTGTATATATATCACTCACTTTTAAATTTTATGATTCAACTAAGCCTTAGATATGAGGTTTGACCATCATCATCATATTTCCTCCCTTGATAAGGCCCTCAAATGTCTGGCAACCATTTTCATGGTCCTCACCATCAATATAAATTATCTTTCTCATGATTTCCTTATTTCATTCACCTAGGGGTTTTATAATAAATCATATTAAATGGAGCAAATTCTTGAAACTTATTTAGACTTCCAGAAAATTTACCTATTCTGTTGCATTCCAATCTATTTCCCAACAACTACTTCAGCATGAATGGAAACAATAACCAAAGATATTCACTTTATCCAGACTAAAATGGTCACTATTGCACTAAAACCTTATCTGCCTCCACACCACCATAAAAGAGATGCAAACTTTGCTAATAAATAATCAAATATGATAAATGATTATATTTTTTATCAAAAACCTTACACCATGTCAACATTTCTACTTGTTACATGAGTGTGTGACCAGGATTTAATCACTTTAAATTATGTGGGTATTTGTGCTGTCTCAATACAGTCAGCGCAAAACTTGTAATCGCACTAATGAACATCCATATTGCAACAAGATACTTAACCAACACCAAGATCTCCATTGATTCCATATTATATATAAAAATACATCAGAATCAACAAAAACTAAATCTATTTTATAAACATTTAGAAAACTTTTAAGTTATATCATAACTTCTTTAATTTGTGAGTGATTAATCAGTATCTGATTAAAGACCACATATCTTAATGTTTTCTTTCCTTTACTTTTATATCCTATATTTGTAGGATATTTGCAGCTACACCCCAGAATTCGTGAAGGTGACTGTGGTTGTTTTCTGATAGATCTACGAGAATGAGATTTACATATTCTTCTTTTTCTAGTAGCCTCTGGTTTTGGAATCTGACTTCCATTTTTAGCTTTCCTTTTCCAGTAGGTCATTTCATTATAATTTCTATTCTTTTGTAGTTCCATCATATTGATGTCAAGGTCTCTTTTCCTTTATCTAGTTGTTGAGATCGGTTACTCTGAAAGCTTGTATCTATAACATTTAATAGCTCTACCAACCTGTTAAATGGACTTCTTGTCAGTGGTGAGCAGCATCTGTTCTATTTTCAAAGGCAAATTATACTTAATTACCACATAATTTGACCTTCAATCCTATTACAAGCATCAAAGGTTCTGAGTTTAGTCACATGTCTTTTTTAAGAATCATGAGTAATTTTATACTGTAGCAAATTTATATTTCTCCTATGTTGCTTGATAATGGATCGTCTCCTGGTATTCCTCTGACCAAAAATTGCTTAATAGAACTTCTTGATACCATTAAAATGTTTTGGGCATGTTTAATAATGAGTTCCACCAGGACTGTAGATCCTGTAATTGCCAATTTATATTCTTCTGAAATGGAGTTAAAACAAAAGTAGGTTCCCAAGCTTTTTAAAAGTTTAACAGGAGCTCCAACATTTTGACCTTTGAATATCCTGATTTTCAAACATTGGTTTATACTTGGATGAGTTTCATAATCTTTTTTCCTCTCTTTTCTTTAGTAATTCTAGGTCACAACCTTTCACTCTCAAACTCTTCTATCTTTACTTTTAACTCTTTTATGTCACTATGAAGTTCCATTATATTATCATAATTTTTTCTTTCATATACTATCCTATGACTTTATCCTTTTTTAATTATTTTCATGCCCTGGACTCTGTGCTCAAGATTTTTCTGCTTCTCATGAATAACCTCACCTGTTTATATGTAAGTTTTGTTGATTTTTAATCTCTTTAACCTTTTCAATCAGATTATGATGCTTTTCAGCCATATTTTGAAATTTTTAGTTCATTCTCTGCTGCATAATTTTAAAATGTTTTTCCCTCATGAGTTATACATCTTTGATATTACTGAGGATTTTCACAATACTTTGTTGTAAGATTTGAAGTTTTTCATCTATTTTTAGTTCTATATTTTGTAGTCTCACATTCATAAGTACTACACACAACATTTTTATGTCAAATGTTCTTTATATCTCATCTGCCATTTGTTTCACTATGTGATCTATTTCTACACTTTTAGCTCTAATAACATTTGCTGTACAGACTCTTGTATCTCTACTTGCTTTACATTGAAATTGTCAGAATTTTCAGATTGATTCTAAATTTTCCACCATTATTTTTGACGGAGTTCTTGTTAATGTTTGATATATCCAAAATATCACTTTCTTACATTAGGTCTGTTATCTGTTTATAACAAATTTCTAAAATGTAATTCTCATCTTTTGATTGGATTAATTGTTATAGACTACCTTTATTTCTAAATATCTAATATTATTTATTATTATTTTAGATTTTGTATTATTAAAATAGTACATCAGACCCTCCCTTTTGTCTCTTCATGATACTGTACCACATCATACCCAGCCTTCACTCTATAAAGGCATGTGTTTTTTTAAATCCATTACCTCATTGATATAAGAATTTTTTTACCTGTTCTTTGTTATATTAGCTGCATAATACTTTATTTATTGTAGTATCTTAGTGCCTGTCTCTTCTCACTCCAATTTGATTTTTATCAACACTGTACAAATTTTATATATATCTTGATGGTATAATAAATAAAACTAAATATTTCGAACTATATCCAAACTTTGTTAATCCTCTACTTGTCTACATCTACTCATTTAATTTTCTTATTTATTGCAACAGTTTTTTTTATATTTTTATATTCAAACATGTTGCATATCATTTATTGCTGTAAAATGACCTACCTTTCTCAACTCTATCAAGTTTGAACCCTGTCACTCAACTAGAAGATCAGGCAGTAGGAAATAATTAATTTCACTAATGTAATGACCATTTTTATTAGTAATCTACCTCAATTCTTATGCCCTTGTCAGGAGCAATAGAAATCATTAAAATAAAACTCTACTAATGTACATCCTCATGTGAGTCTATTAAATAAAAACTTGTATTAGATCACAAATTACATTGTATAAAAGGAATTAAACTGATATTCCTCAATTATATTTTCCAATCACCCTATTTGGATATCTATCACCGTGATTGGTCAAACTGAGCCTAGGTAAAGCATTTTATAAAGCCTCACATGCTCTAAGGGCCACTTTTATAAAAAGATGTCCTGCATGACTTTATCAAGAGATCCACTCAACATTACCTTACAAGTTATTCGATATACTAGCTCTATTATTCTAATTCTCAAGATGAATAATCTATTTATAATTAATACACACCATATTAGCTATGGAGTGAGATGACTCAAAAAAATTAGTCACTTTTTTGTGACATAAAATGTTTCAACTAGTTCTAATAATTGATGATTGCAAGAGATAAAAATATTGCAATTTTTACTTTATAATTTTACTATTATAGTGATTTACCAATGTTGTTATATTCTATGTGAAAATCGTGAAGTCTAAAAATCAGTACTAATCATTTAGGTATCATTGTATGTATAAACAATTAAAAGTTGAATTATCAGTTATAGCTTTGATCAATTAAAAGTTGATTTATCATTTGTAGCTTTGATAATGTACTATTTTGTTTTTACTATTTATATGGATAAACCATAATACCTTATTGTTTTGATATTATTTTAAGCATAGTTTTTCTCCTGTCGATTTTATATTGAACACAAGTTCTTGACTCAATACAATAACTTTTATTAATTTTAATTATAAATTTAAAAAAATCAGAACAAATAATAATAATAACAACAACACACATACAAAAAAATCTAATCCACAATACATTACTTGGCAATATAAGAGAATGCCCCTTTCTTCTATTCGTTTCTTACTGTACAACGGATTATGGGCATATAAATACACACATATATAAATAACAAACAACCAAAAATATAATACTCATACTGATCAGTTATATTATATATAGAAAAAAAAATGGCAAGATTGATTACATTTTAAATCATGATTTTTTACAAATTAAAACATGACATTATCATTATTCGTCATGGATTTTATAAAGAAGTAAACAAAAAATAATTATATATCTAATTTTATATGAACACATACATTCTGATATATGTAACTTAATTTAGATAAGATATGAATTATTTAAATTAACATATTTCTAAAAATCTTTATCATGAGAGAAAATACAAGTCCAAAAAATAATGAATATAATGTTCTTTTCTTACTTATAACAAAATGGGAAGGGTGTTGTATACATTTTCTTTTTGTGCTCTCCAAATATTTAAAAGACTCTTCTGCAATACTTACCAATACCCATCAGTAGATACTGCTGATTTCTGTGATGATCATTTTTGTCTGTTCTTCTTAACCAAAGGCAAAACTCCCCATACAGTAGTGCCACCTTGTTCCAATCAGAGTAATCAATGGATGCCAGAAGGCTTGTGCATAAAATCCCTATCTAGTGCCTACTCATCCAATATCCCCAGACTAGTTTCTGGCTTGTGGCCATCATCAGTGAGGAGCCTTGGATCTGAGAGTACTGCACCTGGATCTTAGGATCTAATGCAACCCTCCAGCAGCCACCTTTTAACTCTACTTTACTACAAAACTATGAGAATGAAATTGAAAGCATTGTTAATATCTTCAATCTAAGTTCAATAGCTTATATAGTCATATGGGTCTGAACTCAATTCAGCACCCATACATTTTGGTGTCTTTGGCTCTTAAACAACCATAGCCACCACTATCCTATTAGGCAGGATTGGTGTTAAACCATCAAACATCACATGATCACCATCAACAAATTATGTGCTAGTATAAAGATGGTGATCATGTGATGTTTGATGGTTTAACACCAATCCTGCCTAATAGGATAGTGGTGGCTATGGTTGTTTAAGAGCCAAAGACAACAAAATGTATGGGTGCTGAATTGAGTTCAGACCCATATGACTATATAAGCTATTGAGCTTAGATTGAAGATATTAACAATGTTTTCAATTTCATTCTCATAGTTTTGTAGTAAAGTAGAGTTAAAAGGTGGCTGCTGGAAGGTTGCATTAGATCCTAAGATCTAGGTGCAGTACTCTCAGATCCAAGGCTCCTCACTGATGATGGCCACAAGCCAGAAACTAGTCTGGGGATATTGGATGAGTAGGCACTAGATAGGGATTTTATGCACAAGCCTTCTGGCATCCATTGATTACTCTGTTTGGCACAGGGTGGCACTACTGTATGGGGAGTTTTGCCTTTGTTTACAACAAATTATGTGCTAGTATAGAGATGGTGATCATATGATGTTTGATGGTTCTTCTTAACCAAACAAACCTTCCCTGGCATGTTCTAACTTATAATGCTTTGTTCAAATGTGCAGCAACAAGAGATAGAGACAAATTTCAATTCTGATACTTTTTCTTGCTAAGCATGTTTCAGCATAATAAAATACAAATCACTTGGTGGTTCCTTAAGGATTTCATCTGGTGTACCAGGTGAACTTTTATTTCATTCTGTTTATTTCCAACAGATTCGTTTTTTTAACAAGGTCACAATGAAAGTCCCACATCTAAATGGTATCTTCTACTTTATGATAATTTTTAATTGACCGATTCAAATTCATATCCAGTCTTTCAGAAATGGCTTCAAACAATTCTCCAATAATTTATTTTTGTCTCTGTTAGCTATTGTTTTCTCTGTCACTAATGAAACTGTTGCAATCACTGAATTTTTAAAAAAAATCCCTAATTTTAACAGAAACCACACGATAGAACAAAACTCTGTAAGCTATCTTATTTTTGATTTATTTATTATTTTTTAATTCTTAATAAGCTTGCAGATAAATCTTTTAATTACCCACAAAAAGGAATTGAAATCTATCTAATTCGACTCTGATGAAATATCACGGTTCATTTAAAAAAAATAATTTCCCCTGAATAAAGATTAAACATTATTTTTATTTTTAAAAAAAGTAAATTATACCAAAGAGGTGAATCTTTTAAACACAAAAAGGATTTACAAAAATTTTGATATAACAATTTATCTAATTTGACTCTAATAAAATATCTCTGTTCATTAAAAAAAATAAATCCCGAGCTATGATTAAACATTGTTTATTTTTTTTTTTACAAAAAAAAAAAAAAAAATTAATACCAGGGAAAATTAATGAAATCTTTGTATTACTTATCGTTATGTGTAATTCAAACAAAATAACACATTTTAATTCGTTTTTCTTCTTTATCTTAGATTTAAAAAAAATAAAAATACATCAAAGAAATTTGTTAACAATCCATCTAAAATATATTCACAAATACAAAAAAAAAAATAGTTACAATATGCAAGTAGTGTTCTATTTATATGAATAAAATATAAATATGTGTGTATATATATATTGCCCACAAATGTCCCTTTGTTTTTTATTTTTTGTATTTGCATTTTTAATTTTTATGACTTAACTAACTCTTGAATATAGTGCTTACTGATCAAAGCTTGTGTTTGGGATCGATCATCATCATCGCCATCACAATAAGGAAGAAAAAATTGTTTAAGAGCTCTTAACTTTTTCTTTAAAAAAATGAGAATAGAAGATAAAACTGATGTAATTCAAAATAAAAGTTGTAGTTAGAATATAAATGAAAAGTCTAAATTTAACAATATAAAGTTTTAGAAATAAAAAATGTAATTGGAAAATATAATGGATTACGAATTTATGGTAATAACAACTGACTTTCTCTAAAAAAATATGAATGTATAAAAATAAACTTTAGTTAGAGTGAAGGAGAAAAACAGGTAAATAAAAAATATGAAAATTTCATTAAAAAAATTTGGTGGAACTGCACGATGAAAATATATATATACTTATGAAATGAAAAAAAAAAAACATGTAAAGAAAAATTTTAAGTAATACTCGAAATACGTATATTGGTGGTTATTTATCTTTTAGACATATATGTGGTCAAATGTATCAGTGGTATGAGATAGTGTGTAGAGTTGAGAGTCGTGTGAATGTTTGAGCTCAAAGAACCCTATATATTACATTGATTGTACAGGTATACATATATCCTTGTGTTAGATATTAAATAGTAGCTTCAGTGTCTGCTCACCTCTCATATATGTACTCAAATGGATTATGTCCTCTACATGAGGGGTCAGAGTGACTTATGGTTGACCTAGGTGTGAGGAGAATGCCAGCATCAGTGTGGGTCTTGAGCATTCCATCATCAGATTTTCAATAGGATGGATGGCTGAAGAGTTGGAGGGTGGAGTGGATTGAAGCCTGTCCATTAAAGCATGAAGATTGGCTATCTTAATATAAATCTGAGCACTTACTGTATATATGTGTAGAGATGATAATCTTGGCCAATTGTTGAGTGCTGGTTTAGCACAAAATATGTATATTGGTAATGATTTATCTTTTAGACATATATGTGGTCAAGTGTATCAGTGTATGAGATAGAGTGGAGAGTTGAGGGTCATGTGAAAGTCTAAGTTCAAAGAGTCCTATATATTACATTGATTGTACAGATACATATATTATGTTAAATATTAAGTAATGCTTTTATGTAAATAGCTAACTAAAAAGTAGAAAAATAACAAAATAATCTGCTTCTTGATTAATTTTTTATCCTTGGAAAATATATGACATCTTACATATCTAGACTTGTTATAAAATAATTGCAGGAATATTGCCATTTCATAAAAGCATTTGAGGCCTTTTTGATTTTTATAATTAAATTGAGGCTTAAATGCTTTTATGAGATGATAATATTGCTGAAATTTTCAATTGTTTTATAACAAAAGTAATTCCTTAAGATTTCTGATGGTTTTCAAGAATACCAAATTAATCAAGAAGTGGATTACTTTGCTATTATTCTAGTTTTTAGTCAGCTATTTACATAAAAGTATGTTTGACAAAAATTATAATTTAATAATAAGATGTAAAAATAAAAAATATGTCCTCAAGCAAACAAATTCTAAATTTAAATATTATGTGATCATATACTATGTAAAAATATTTATGTATTGGCTTTTTAATTAATTTAATTAATTAAATATGAGTTAAATCAATATTAAATAAATGTTATGCTATAAATGTAATGTTTCTGTCAGATATATATATATATTAATTTATAATGATTGCAACACAATTGAAAAATAATATTTTCTTTATTACTGAATCAGTTTTCACCCTACATTATATAATGTAGATATAATATTATATAGATATAAGGGTATTGTGATTGTATTAGAAAAGTGTAGTTGCAAAAGGTCCAAATATATATTGTGAAAACTGGTTCAATAATAAAGAAAATATTTATTGTATACAGTTATTTTATTTTAATTGTGTTGAAATCATTATGAATTATTTGAAAACAACATTATGGACAAATTTATGTTTGACCGTTGTTAATGTTTAATTAATTTAATTAAGTATGGGTTAAATCAATTTTAGCAAATTTTAATTTTACAAACATATTTTCTTTGGTTCAGTTGCTAAGGAGTTTTTTTTTTGGAAATAATACAGATGTGAATTTGAATTATAAATGGGAATGGATTTTTTTTCCATTGTTAATTTAAAAGTGTGAATAACCTGGCAGAAACACAGACAGGTCAAGTTAATATAAAAGCATAAAATATAGTAAAATCAGATTATTAAAAACTAGAAGTAATAAATATATATTAAAATAAATATAAAATTATTTATAATAAAAGTATTAGACAATATCATAATAAAATAATGGTTGGTTATTACAATTAAGTGAATATAATAAAGTCATACATCTTAATTCATCAATCTTGATATCACTTCTTTTTTCTACTAGCATGGCTGTCTCCAAAATAAGTAGCTGCAAAGCATTATCTTAAACTGTTGGAATATTACATTAACTTTCTTAAAAGTTGATAGCAATTTAATTATTTGATTTAAGTGATTATGTCTTCCCATTAATAAATATAATATATTATTATCAAATTAATTTGAATTAATTTATGTGTTTATACATGCATTAAATATTCTATTAGACAACAAATAACATAAGAATTAATTATAAATATTATTAGTCAAATATTAAAGTATTTTAAACGATTTAAATAATTTTAACTAGTTTTTCTAAAAATAAAAAGACTAAACAAATTAAACAAATCTACAATAATTATACAAAACATGATAGAAAATATTATTTTAATTGTTGCTGTCTGGTTATTTCAACCTCAACTGTTTTTTTTTAAAAATTAATGTAGTGTCTGAACCTACCCTGGCACCTCTCTGAGGAGTGCCAAAGCATAAAACGATGGTCAGAGGTTTGGGGAGGGGGGATTCCTGACAGAGATATTTTAAATGCTTTCTCTGGCTAAGCATTTATTACAAAGCTTGTTGAGGAATTGGCAATCCTTAATGTTTATAATTTACAAGCTTAAAAGAATAGGGTCATGTGATCTATGACTCTTATTTTGACCTTATTTTAATGACTAGAATTTTTTTTAATGATAATGTTTTTCAAAATTATATAAGTTAACACATACAAATATAATTTAGAATAATTACATACAATATACATACACATGTATCTAAAACATGAGCACAAAATTTATAGTATACTGTTCTATAAATTTGTAAGACAAAATTCAAGGCAAGATTAGAAATTTCTAATTGACATCTAGATATATTATTTCATAAGTGAAGAAATTGATGATCAGTTAGCACAGGAATAATATTTTATTCAAGCATATTTAATAAAATTATAAATATAGTAATAATCATTTTAATTATAAGGTTTTCATAACTTTTATATGGATATGTCAGAATAATGGCAGTTGACAGCAAATAAGTTTGTTCTAACTTTTCACAGTAATGAAATTAGAATAAAAGAGCCTGGAACAAAATATTTTGTTCAGGTATTTACCTTATACTTTGTGATGATGGAAAATGTAATTATCTATTCTACTGTTTCCATTATCTAATATTAATTACTTCACATTTCAGAAAAAAAATCATACCCTTTATATAAACTTTCAAATACATTCATCTATTAATAAAAACAGATAGGTTATTGAATATATAGAGTGGTATTCTTCTCATCTCTTTTTTAGGTGTGCCAGATCTAACCAGTGACATTACTAGCATGACAATAGAACCATGTAGCTTTAAATTAATCAATATTGAATTTAAAATGACACTATACCAAATTAGCTTATTCGGCCAAAGATAACATTCAATTAAAAGATCATAGGGACTCACGTAAATATTCTCCTTGATTTCTCTTTATTTAAGAACAATAATGCTTTGTTTTTCACTATTATGAATTAGTAAATTATGTCAACATATGGAGGTCTTTTCCAATGTCTTCTGAGAAGCTTCATTAAATTTTCTTCTTTCTAATTTTTATTTTTTGTCCAATATTATTTTATTCTTCCATTGCTATTTTAGATACATTTTATTTCCCCCTTCTAATCAACAGTTTATGCTTTATTAATTGATTTTTTTAATTTGATGACTTGCTTTACTAATATACATCTTTCCACATTTTTATTTCATAGATGTATTTTTTTTGTTTGTTTTTCATCATTCCAAGTTTTGGTTTTGTAGAAATTACGATTTCTCTTAGTATGATGTGACTTTGAAAAACTGTTCTGATCTTATATTGATTGCAGATTTTTTTTAGTTTGCTTGAAATCATTATTAAACATGGATACACTACAGTATCTATAATTATTTTTATGATGTATTTTATCTGTCTTCATGCTTTTTGTAATAGCAGTTGATGGATAACTATTCTTGAAGAGAGTTTTTTTATATAGGTCTTCTTTTTTCAAAATCAGTGATGTCTGAACAAACTTTTTTGATTTGTTTTATAGTGATAGTACAGCTATTGTTTTGTGTTTATATTATGATTAAATATATATGCTAAATAATTTCCAGACTATATGGATTTTCTACAAACTATACTTTTGATTTTGTTATGAGGGTGCCTTGTCACAAAAACTTTTAAAATGCCAATTTCTGTTCTTGTTCTAATTATATTGTAAATTTAGTTGAAGACATTATTAATTTTGGGTTTAGTATGTTTGTAATAATGCTTCTCCATGACATAATGAAGACAGATCTGATCAGGTGATGGAATTATATTTATGATTATAGTTTCAAATTATTTCATGTAAATACTGCTTATCAGAAATAACAGTGATAATATATAGCCATGCTATAAATTTGTTGGAAAAGTTTTGTGTTGTATTAAAAGTATGTTGTTATTATGCACATTATTACGAGCTCCATTATACTATCAATAGAAAGTATTGATTTGGTTTAAAAATCATTATAATTTTTTTCTTCTTTACACTAGATAATACTACATCATAAGATACATTTGTGACTAAACATTCCATATCAAACATTACAATTATGTTAATTTTAGTTATGTTTTTGATTAATTTTACAAAGTGTTTAGAATTCCTGTCAAAGAATATTGTCTTTCTTGCAAAAGAATTACAAAGCTGAAAAAACAAATTTTGATAACACAAATCTGTAAGTTAATAAAAGTTCTTTATGAAATAAAGACTTTATGGACTTTAGGTAAATCATAAAGAAGAGGATTTTTTTTAAAAAAATATTATGTCAGTTTTTCCTGAATTCAGCAAATCCTCCATCTTTATGGTAAACTAAAATTCATAATGTAACAAGCACAGACGACGTTACATTGTTTTTTTATTATTAAACATGTTCGCATTTAAAATTTTTCTTTAAGAATTAAAAATTGAAATTAAATATCATCTTAAACTCGTATATATAAATCGCACAGATAAAAAAAAATTATTAAAATAAAACTTTATTAAAAATAGAAAGGTATTTTAAAAACAAAAACCTAAAAAGATTTAGAGATAAAAATATATCTTTAATCTTGGAAAACACATTTTTTTTTTTTTTTTGTTCTTTAAGTTTATTTATGATTTTTGTTGTGTGATAAATTAAATTATAAAAATGTTAAACTTAAGTCGGGCGTGAATGGCTGTATAGATTTGTAAAATTATATTAGGGGAGGGTAATCTTAGGTTATTTGTTTCATAGTTGAATTGGGTCAATGGATTGGATATATTGGTGTGATTAGTAGATGTAATATGGATTCGCTAAGGGCAGAATTGCTTCATACGCCGCACCCTTCCGTTTGCCTATGGAAGGAATTATAATTCGGATACAGCAGTTCCTTTCTATGGAGTTTTTGTTTTATTGCCCTTCTTGTCAGATAGATGTAATATTCCTATCAGAAGAGAGGCAATTTCTTCTCTTAACTTTTTGTGCCACTGTATTTTGTATTATATTGAATACATCGATATATCAGATGGATTGATGCCAGTTTGACTACAAATTTTAGCCTAAGGTTAAATAGGGATAGAATGTTTATTTTCAAATGCAAATCTATGTAGTCTATTCATACTCGACACTAAACAAAAATGCATTAAATTTAAGTTGTTTATAGACGTTTGCATGGATTTGTTATCGGTTAATTATGTTTTGGATTTCATATTTGATCAAAATATATAGACATTCGATAAATAATGATACCTTACTGGTGAGTATCTAAAATGTATTTATTCAGATGTCTTTTAAGTTATTGGTGACAATGCAAGTATCTTATGATGAATACTATTGGGTTACTTATAAATTTCCCTCTGCAATTGTCGGTATCAATGATTTTATATTTTGATCGTTTATGTTGATTTTGAAATGTTTTTGACTGTTGTAATCTATGTAACCGATCTATACGCAACATATTAAAACAAGCTTTTATAATCCCATCTGTGCGAACTTAATTAAAATGTAAAATTATAATATAATAGAAATTAAAATGTAATTTAAAATCTAAAGTAAAGTTAAAAATAATGTTAAAATGTAAACTGATACTAAAACAATTTTCAATCTATATATATATATATGTGCATAAATAAATGTTTGTGTGTTAATTACTGGCAGTGGCTTATGTTATTCTTTTTTTATATATACTCTTATATTATATTATTAAATCTCTGCTATTCCACTGAGCTAGTGACATGGGCTAACGACCAGATGCAAAATATAAAAAAAATAATTTTTTTTTGACTTACGTATCTGCCTACTCTATAAATTTTTCTAGGTTCAAATGCCTAGATGGTGCCCTGTAGTGCAGATACCTTTAGTTTATGGTAAGTTCTACCTTCTCTGGATCGTTACAATAAGTACCATATTCCACTAAACCTAATTGTTAGTTCAAGAATTAAATTTGACAAAACTTATGAAAATTTATTCTCAAGGTTTTTCATCTTTTGGCATGCAGGATATAATTTTTGTCAGAGATTCTAAACACTTTATGAAATTAATCAAAAATATACAAATTGGAACCAATACATCTGTAAGCTTTGATGAGTAAAGCTTATTTCAAATGTAGTTTATAAAAAAGCAATACCTTTTGTAAAGAAAAGATTAAATGATAATAGGATTTAAACCAGAATATCTTTTTCTATTGATATTATGCAACAAGATTAAGAGATAGTATAGGTTGTTTACATTCACCAATAATTAATAACATTTACATAGAATAACAAGAAAGCCATAAATATTACTTCAATATTGATCTAAAGTATGATATTGTTATGCCAATTTTACATTTGATGTATGATACACAGTGAAGTATTGTTATGAAGATTCTAAACACTCATCTAAAATGTATCTCCCTTAATAATATTCACAATAGAATAAGAGCAAGGTCAAAAATTTGACTTTTTAGTTATTCTTGTGATAAGATTACTTCATAATAAAATCAAAACTATAGTTTTCAGAAAGCCTATACACAGGAAAAAATACTTAGCATAAGCATCTAATCATGTCAGAAACACACAATATAGAGTTATACTTTTCCTCTGCACAACAAAGCAAAAAAAGTTTATTCCAAAATCAATGATTTGGAAAGCAATATCTATTTAGGACAAATTCTCATAAAAAATGTTTAACCATTAGCTATCATATAAAAATCCTTAAATAATTAACAAAAAGAAACATAAAAAAGCAATTATAATTACAGATAAACTAATAAGAATCTGCAATCAATATAACAACAAAACAGTTTTTCAAAGTTATAGCATAATATGAGGAATTCTAGATCTTTACAAAGTCTAAACTTACAATGGTAAAAAACAAAACTACATGTATGAAATTCCATGTAAATCTTGAATGATATCAGTTGATTCCACTCACTCCATAGAAAATTAAGTAAAAGAGGACAAAAATATTATTACAAAAAAAAAAAAGAACTATATTTAAAATAGCAGTTCATGTATATATCAATGAGCATATGTTTAATTGAGAAAAGAAACAAATATTGGATAGAAAGAAAAATATATTTTAAAAAAATGTAAAAAAGTTGGTCATATGACAGTAAAAAATAATCTCATAAATCAACTTAGTGTGAAGCTTTTAAGTGTTTACAAACTACTCATTCACCTTGTCTTTAAGGAAAAAGGGAGATAGAAATAATCATTATAGATATGTGTATGACATTTTTTATGAATATTGATTTCCCAGAATAGCAACTTGGTTAGAGTGTAATCTTAAATTTGGTATTCATAAATCTAATAATTCCTGATATAATTTCTATGGTAGTACTGTCACTGATCAAGCTAGAAACATTTGAAGAAGAGAGAAAAATAATATCATTTGGAACAGTTTGTTATATGTAGTAACAATTTAATGCATTTGGAAGATTTAAAAGATATTTGATTTTTTTTAATTACAACATTTTTATAGCATATGTTGTTTATATATATATTTTCTAAAATGATAAAATTAATTAAAAAAATTGACTTTGCTTTTTTAAGTTTATTTCTTTTTAGAAAAGTAAAGAATATTCTATTAATAATAGAATATCAAAAATCAATTAACCTAAGTAATTATATTTTAATTAATTTAGGTACATTAAAACTTTTATGAAAATTGAATATTGAAAAAAAAAAATCAAAATTAACATTTTTCTACTTTTTAAGATCTTATTAAAGTAAAAGTAAAAATATTTAATTAATCATGTTAGTTTCTTTTTTAATTATTGTGTCGCTAAACTAATAAAGAGCTAGAAAAAGATAAGATAATATATTTCATTCATTACATTTCTGACTAACGATATAAAACATAAAAAGAACATATTGTAAACAAAATATCCATTTTTTTGATAACTAATTTACAAGTAAACAATTGAAACAAATGCACAATTCTGTATGAAAATAAAATAAAAGTATCTAGCAATGATGTTATTAAACAACTAACAATTAAAATTATCTGCAACGAACTGATCAAATACTCTAGCATACCACAGTAGTTTTTGTCTAAACTTAGTTTTGAGATAAAATATGTACACTTGTTGCTAAGTAAAATTTAGACAAATAATATTGTGGTTTGATAGAGTTTGTAATTTCAGTTTGGGATTAGTAAAATGTTATTAATAGAAAATAATAATATATAACTTATATAGAAGTACTTTCATTATCAATGGGAATAAGAAACACATGTCAAATAAATTTTCTTTAAACTTGTATATTTGAACATTGTCAGACTGTCTACTTATTATAATATTATGTTTTATGGTATCTTTCTTATGTAATATTCTTTTTAATTCATATTATTTGATGTTTAATATTCAAAGAAACTTGAACCTATATTAAATTGATTAACTGTAACATTTTTATATTGTTATTTACAGAGCTGCTGTGTGCAGGTTGTGTGGGGCACTAAATTGCTTCATCAATGGGAGTGCCACATAATGGTGATAATTAATAAATTTACATGTAAATGAAAATGGTTAGATTTAGGAATCATTCTATTGTCAGAAACATATTCTGATTGCAAATATTTTATATGTAAATATAAGAATACTACTTTTTTATTAGTATTGTGTCAATTGTTAGAAATATATATATATGTAGATAAATTATAACTTTTTGGGATATACCGTGTCTTATTTTCCATTGAGCACCGACATTTCGATGGAATAGCAACCGCCATTTTCAAGGTTAACTTTTGAAAGAAAAACCGTTAGATCTTAACAAATAACGTGACTGTGTGCGAGATGAGAAATGAGATTCCAGTTCAGCATTCACAATATGAGGCTTATCAAAATGTTTATTTTCCTCAGTATTTTTACCTGATAATTTTAAGTTAATATTGGATAAAAAGAGAGGTTTCCACATAGCTGGAATATGTTGTGCTTCATCAGTTCTATTTAAACCAGTAGGTCTCTTTAATATTTCAATTGACTCTCTCATGGTTCTTAAATCATATCTTTCCAAATTAGCAAGTATTTTTGTATTGTCAAAATTAGGTTTGTGACCAGTTTCTAAATAATGGGAAGTAAAAACTGATGTGCTAATTTTTTGTTGAAAAGCATTTTTATGTTCCTTAATTCTGACATTAATTCATCTATTAGACTGACCCACGTAGCCTCTTGAGCACTGGAAACACGGAATTTCATAAACTCCTTGGTGTTCCAAAAGTATTCTGTCTTTAGGTTTATACAAAAAATCACCAATTTTTTTGCCAGTAGAAAAAGTGGTCTTTATATTAAAACAAGATAGTCTTCTACTGATTTTATCAGTAACCCCCCTAATGTAAGGCAAAATTACTCTATTAAAAGAGGAATTATCAATTTTATCCTCTTTTTTCTTTTTAGTATTAATGTTATATAAAGCCTTACATATGATGTTTTTATTATAATTATTAGAAAGCAGAATACTTTTTGTAAGTTTTATTTCTTGAGAAAGATGTTCTCTATCAGATAAATTATAAGCTCTAGTGAAAAGATTTTTAGCTACAGAAAAATTTTTTTGCAGGATGATAATGAGAATTAAAATTAAGATATCTGTTTGTATGAGTGGATTTTCTGTAAACTGATATTGACAATGTTTCATCACATTTTCTTGCAATTAAAACATCCAGAAAAGAAAGTGATCTGTTATTTTCCACTTCCATAGTAAATTTAATATTTGGATGCCAATTATTTATAAAAGCAAGAAAAGAATTTAAAGAATCAATTCCATGAGGCCATATGACAAAAGTATCATCCACATATCTAAGCCAAATAGAATATTTTTTAGTAGCTGCACATAATACTTGACTTTCAAAATTGTCCATGAAAATTTTGAAAGTCAAGTATCATGTGCAGCTACTAAAAAAACTTCTATTTGGCTTAGATATGTGGATGATACTTTTGTCATATGGCCTCATGGAATTGATTCTTTAAATTCTTTTCTTGCTTTTATAAATAATTGGCATCCAAATATTAAATTTACTATGGAAATGGAAAATAACAGATCACTTTCTTTTCTGGATGTTTTAATTGCAAGAAAATGTGATGAAACATTGTCAATATCAGTTTACAGAAAATCCACTCATACAAACAGATATCTTAATTTTAATTCTCATCATCATCCTGCACAAATTTTTTCTGTAGCTAAAAATCTTTTCACTAGAGCTTATAATTTATCTGATAGAGAACATCTTTCTCAAGAAATAAAACTTACAAAAAGTATTCTGCTTTCTAATAATTATAATAAAAACATCACATGTAAGGCTTTATATAACATTAATACTAAAAAGAAAAAAAGAGGATAGAATTGATAATTCCTCTTTTAATAGAGTAATTTTGCCTTACGTTAGGGAGGTTACTGATAAAATCAGTAGAAGACTATCTTGTTTTAATATAAAGACCACTTTTTCTACTGGCAAAAAAATTGGTGATTTTTTGTATAAACCTAAAGACAGAATACTTTTGGAACACCAAGGAGTTTATGAAATTCCATGTTTCCAGTGCTCAAGAGGCTACATGGGTCAGTCTAATAGACAAATTAATGTCAGAATTAAGGAACATAAAAATGCTTTTCAACAAAAAATTAGCACATCAGTTTTTACTTCCCATTATTTAGAAACTGGTCACAAACCTAATTTTGACAATACAAAAATACTTGCTAATTTGGAAAGATATGATTTAAGAACCATGAGAGAGTCAATTGAAATATTAAAGAGACCTACTGGTTTAAATAGAACTGATGAAGCACAACGTATTCCAGCTATGTGGAAACCTCTTTTTTTTATCCAATATTAACTTAAAATTAACAGGTAAAAATACTGAGGAAAATAAACATTTTGATAAGCCTCATATTGTGAATGCTGAACTGGAATCTCATTTTTCATCTTGCACACAGTCATGTTATTTGTTAAGATCTAACGGTTTTTCTTTCAAAAGTTAACCTTGAAAATGGCGGTTGCTATTCCGTCGAAATATCAGTGCTCAATGGAAAATAAGACATGGTATATCCCAAAAAGTTATAATTTATCTACATCATATAACCGTGAAAACATTAAGTATAACATATATATATACTTTACCATTTCAATGCACCAAAGAGCTGGGCATTATTTCACTGAGATAAATTATAAAATTTATATGTAAATGAAAATGTTTAAATTTCTGAATCTCTCCATTGTTGGAAACACATTCTGACTGCAGATGTTTTTTTATTTAAATATAGAAGAATTATTTTTTTTACTCAGCCTCATGGCAATTTTACAAAATATCCTAAACATTATATGGTCTAACTATTATGAGACTGGTGACATTTTGCTGGTAATTAATTCAGTTTATGTGTAAATGAAAATATTTAGATTTCCAAATTACTTTTACTTAATCTCTCTAATTTATATTTAAGATTAACATGTTATTATTAATTTATTTAAAAATAACTTATTTTTAAAATTTTTTTTACCTCATAATAATTATGAATAGTAGGTAATTTAGTTTTAACCATATTCTATAAGTTGTCATGTCATGTGTTCAGTATAGCTAAAGTGTTAGAGAGTAAGATGCTAAAATGTGGGATTTGGGGATCAATTCAGCTGCAATTATATACTTTTTTAATGCAGATATTCTTTTTTTTTTAATATTAATATCTTTTTTTTAAAACTGATATAATTTTTTTTTACATATTTTTTTAATCTGCTCTTTGTTGAATTGGATTGTTGGGGAATTTGCTAATTATACATGAAAGCCCAAATCTAAGAAAAACGGAATTAACAAAAAAAATGTTTTTAAAAATATATTGTTGTGTGCATTTTATTAAAATAATATTATTGTAATAACCATACATCAATTATAACAACATTGTTGGGTAAGTGCCTAAAAAATTCTTCATCTATCATAGTGGAAGAAACCAATTGTTAGATTTTTTTAGTCATTGTAATTTATCATTAAACAAAAGAAAATGAAAGGTATGATAATGGTTTCTAAATATTCATCAAATAAACAATGTAAACTTCCCTGAAGAAATGTAATGTAAATACTTAAAATTCCTAGATACTAGATTATATAGCATGATTAAATTATTATACTGAAATAACAAACATAAAAAATTAAATCATGAACTAATGTAAATATTTTCTTATTGAACAAATATTTGGGAAGCTAACTTTGCTAATAAAAAACATAATAAAATATGTTGTGCAATGTAAAAGTATATATTTTATTTTCTTCAGTTTTTTTTATTGTGAATCCATTAATAATATTGGCCTAATTTATTTATTTTTGTGAATTCTGATTCAGTAGATAAAAATGCTAACAAAGAAAATTGTTTTGTCTCATGCTGATTTCACATGAACACAACAAGAATCTTAAACAGGCAATACTCTCCATACTGTAATGCCACCATGTGCCAACCAGAGGGATCAATGGATGTCAGAAGGCTTGTGCATAAAATCCCCATCTAGTGCCTATTCATCCAATATCCTCAGACTAGTTTCTGGTTTGTGGCCTTCATCAATGAGGAGCCTTGGATCTGAGAGCACTGCACCTAGATCTTAGGATCTAATGCAACCTTCCAGCAGCCATCTTTTATCTCTACTTAACTACAAAACTATGAGAATGAAATTGAAAACACAATATTTTCAATCAAGCCCCATACATTTTGGTGTCTTTAGCTCTTTAACAACCATAGCCATTACTATCCTATTAGGCAGGATTGGTGTTAAACCATGAAACATCACATGATAACCATCTCTATAAAGAGTATTGCCTGTTTAATGACAGTTATGTGCTAGCATAAGAGATAGTGATCATGTGATGTTTAGTGGATTAACACCAATTCTGCCTAATAGGATAGTGGTGGCTATGGTTGTTAAAGATACAAAGACACTAAAATGTATGGGTGCTGAACTGAGTTCAGACCCATATGACTATATAAACTATTGATCTTAGATTGAAAATATTGTGTTTTAAATTTCATTCTCCTAGTTTTGTAGTTAACTAGAGATAAAAGGTGGCTACTGGAGGGTTGCATTAGATTCTAAGATCTAGGTGCAGTGCTCTCAGATCCAAGGCTCTTCACTAATGAAGGCTACAAGCCAGAAACTAGTCTTGGGATATTGGACAAGTAGGCACTAGATGGGGATTTTATGCACAAGCCTTCTGGCATCCATTGATTACTCAGGTTGGCACAGGGTGGCACTACACTATGGAGAGTATTGCCTGTTTAATAACAGTTATTTACTAGCATAAGAGATGGTGATCATGTGATGTTTAATGATTTAACAAGAATATTGTTAAACAATTAGTTATATATTAAGTAACTGAAAAATCTGTGTGACCCCTAATTAGTTTCTGCAACTGTGTTAATTTGCATGTGATATTCATTGCAGGACCTACAAATTACAGTTTTGGGGGGGAAGGGGGAACATAGTTTCACTTAACATGTAATAAGATGTTTTATTTTTTTATTTTTACAAAAGATGCTACTCATGCAGTTTGTAGTCTTGATAAAGGTGAGATCTTGTTTAATTACATCATCCTCAGGCCATCTGTGTTCATGAGAATAAGAGTGCTGGAATTTACCTTGCATAAAGATGCCTTACACCAATGTAGTAGCCCTGGTTATAAATAGATAAAGTAAATTTAGTATTTGTTATAATAATTATTTTGACTAGTTTATTTATGAGCATTACATCAATGTATAATTTGATAAATAATCATATGCTTTTGGGTATTAGGTTTAGAAGTTTTAGAAATATTAATTTGTTTACATTTGAATGAAAATAAATTGAAATGATATAACATTGAACATTTTTTTAAATAAATTTAAATTAAATATTATTTATAAATAATATAAGTATCCAATTTTAACTGTTTTTAGTTTCATTAGTGTTATAAAATTTATTACATTTATTCAGTGTCTGTATAATTTGTATTCGATCATCACCATGGATCATGTTCATTTATTATCAAGTCACTGAATGATAAAGTTCTCTCCATGTTTAATCCAGTTTCTATGAGTTTTAGCCTGTTTTTCCATATTAGCCTAATACACTTTCTTATTTCATCCACCCATTTTACATATGGTTTCATTTTTGGTCTTTTATTATTTCTTGAAGCCCAGTTTAATATTTTAATTGACTATCTATTATCATTTCTTCTAGCTATGTGTCCAACTCAGTTCAATTTAAAACTCTTAATTCTTTCAAATAATGTCAGTAACACCTGGTTTTTCTCCTATTCACATGTTTCATTTTTAATTATCTCTATATTTTATTGAATGGTCTGAAGTTTTTATATTGTTCTTCTGATAAGTGTCCAAATGTCAGATCCATAAGTAAGAACTTGTAAAAAAACATCTATTAAAAATCTTTATTTACAAATTTATAAGCATATTTCCATTTAATATTGAATTATTTCTATCAAAATCACTCTATTTAAGATTAAATCTATAATTAATTTCATCTACTATATTTCCATCTTCATTAATAGTCTGACCAAGACATTTTTTGTAGTTCTCTTTTTTTCTTTTGAGAAAATCCATTGAACATTCCTTTATTATTTTTAGCATTTACCTTTAATCCTACTTTCTTACATTCATCTGATTCTTGCAACATTTCCTAATACTCTGAAGCATTATTTAATTAAAAACAATTACGTCACATGCAAAATCTTAATGACTTTAGTAATCTCCATTTATTTTATATTCTAAGATGCCCACATTAATCCTCAAGATACTTCTCACAAAACTTCCATAAAAAGTTTGGGAAATATGGAGTCATGCTGTCATATATCCCTATCAATGTTAATCTTTCTAGTATCACTGTATAATTTTGTCATTTCTGTTTCAGTTTTGATTATTATTTATGAGAATATAATGAAATCTTGGATCTATACTTTAGTGATCCAATGGTTTAATTACTGAAGAAATCCTTATAAAATTCATTGTTTTTATAATCTACAAATTCTAAACATAATGAAAATTCATATTAATATTATCAGATTTCATTCAACTTTTAACCATTTAAAAAGTAGATTAATATTTTAAAACAATTTGCAAATTCTACTTTAAATTTATTGTAATGTGTGTTAAACTTAGGAATATCAAATGTGAAAATTACACACAGAAACTTGATCTTTAAATCATTTACCTGTTCTATCATTAATGTCTTCCATGACAATGGTAAAATATTGTTTGGTCTAATCAAAAGCCTTTAATACATCCATATAAAAATCCTCTACTTCTTTAACAAAATAAGAATATATTTGGACATAATTTGAATCATCTGCATTTTGGATCTTCCATTAAGTTGAATAACCCATCTTGCCAATATAACTTTTACATCATCACTATCCATATGATGTTATTTCACTTTTTATAAATAATGAATCCAATTCCACTTATGCTTCCAATATTTGTTTACTCAATTGTTCCTTTACATTTTCTTCTAACTTTACAATGTTCAATAATATTCCATTTAACATTAGTTTTTCTTCCAACTCTTGCAAGTTTAATTTATTTGAAAGATGTCTGAAGTTTTAAGTACCTAAATAAAAGGTCTTTATCAAAAGGCAGCCTGAGTTGAGTTCCCTACACCTTTGCCTGTTATTTACTGCTTTGGATCACAATTATACAACCTTCTGGGTTAAAGGGCTATAAATTAGATTTGTCTGACATAAATGTAAATATTTATTATAAAAAAATTCATTTACACATACATTCATTCTAATATTTCTCTTAGGAGTTTTCAGGAAACTGAGAAGAAAGGATTGTTTTCGGATTCTAAACTCGGAGGTAAATAGTCCGTAATCTCACCAAGGTGGACAATGCATATTTATAAATAACTCATCCATTTCATATACTATATGAATACTCATTTAATAATAATAGTTATAACACGAATATATGTAGTGGACATTTGGTATTTTCCTTGCTCAGTTCCATTAAGGTCTGATAATATCTCTTTTTGTTTACAACAAACTTTTTTCTGCACTATCATATAACGATTGTAAAAAAAAATAACTATTCTATCATAAACACTTCAATATTGTGCATTTGATTGCTTTTGTAACTGCATATATGTTTACGAAGATGTATAAAAGATTAAATTTTTTGCCATTTTATGTAACATTTGTATATATGATTTAAAGTTATATTTGATAAATAATTTATAATTTAAACAAACATTATCAGTGCATATTTTTAGATGTAATTTTTTTAAAATTCTATTTCTTATTTATTGATATTTCAATCTAGATTGTTTAATTTATATTTAAAAAAATGAAATAAAATCCAGATATTCTATAACAATACAAAAAGTGGTATTAATAATTATTCTAATACCTTTCAGTTTTTTTTATTTCAGATCCCTGAAAAATATTAAAAGAAAAAAAAAACTGGAAAAGCAATTCTTAGGTATAATTTAAGAATTTGCCGTGGTGGCAGTTTTTGTCAATGTTCTAATTTTATTTTAGTATTAAACCTTTATTCTATATTAAATCTCAATAAATTGGATTTGATTTCTTAAAAATTTTAGTATACAAATTAAAGCCATTCACAGAAATCATATTTGAGTTTTTCATATATTGAAAATTACTAGTAAAGTGAGTATGTAATAACAATAAATAACTTTTTCATCAGTGAATGGTAGCTAAGTATGTGACTCCAGAAAATTAATGAAATCTTTGTTTATTGTAATTTATATTTAAAATAACAATGAAGAAGTGGGAAGTCTTGATAAATCTATAAAATTCTGTTATAAAACATTAAAATTTCATTTATTATTTTTAATATATCTCAAAAGATACTAACCCAGTATTAATAATGTTGTCAAAGATACATTTTGCATGGTATGGTCTTTGTACTGGCACTGGTTTATTTTTGCTATCATTATAGTTAAATCTATTTTTAAAATAAAACTTATGTAAATAAAATCAAAGTGTGTACCAGTATTCTTATCGTTGCAAAGGATTAGTATACAATTAGTGTAAAATCTTTAATAAAGTATTCAAAAAAAATCACATTTTATTTTTTATTCCAAATATTTTGTCAAAGTATTCTATTAACTGGAGAATAATAAACTGAAACCATCAAATGCATGGAGGCTGAAATAATTTATCTTGATCTTTACTGACTATTAGGATATAATAACTTCTTCAGATTTGTTTTGAATTAATATATCAATATGTTAACTTCATCCTCTAGTGTAAAATTTGTATCTATACCAGAAAAATAATATTAAAGCTTAAACCAGAAGATCAATTAAAATGGAAGAATGACTAAGGTCATCTCCAAAGAAAACATTCACATAATACAAAGAACCTCAGAAAAATAAATTTAAAGATTCTATAATAAATAGACAATCTTATAATATCAAAATACACAGTTCTAAGTACTTCTACATGTTATATTTTATTGTTTTTGTATAGTTATTATGATTTACAGTATATGAATTGTTATAATAATGAATGGAAATGAGATGATATCCATTAAATAGAGATAAACTTGACTTTTGATGTTACTAAGAAAGTGTCAATTACCAAATCCCGAGGCTAAGAAAGTTTTTTCTCATAAACCTATAATAACACTTTGTTGGAGGTCTTTGAAGTAAAAGGGGTTCTTTTTCACTTCAAACTCAAGTTCTTGAATAGATTTAAACCCAGAAAGCTATTTTTATAGGTGTGACAATGGGAAAGAATATCATCTTTTTTGGCATTCTGCACATAGTATGTTCAACTTCTCCAGAGAGTTGTATATGTTAAATTAAATGTTTATATGGATTTTTATTATTATAATGAATAGAAATGAGATAATATTCATTAAATAGAGATAAAGATTATCTTTGATGTTACTAAAAAATTATCAATTACAACTAATTGACAATTTCTGAGGCTAAGCAACGTTTTCTCATAAACATATAATAGCTCTTTTGTGTGTACATATATATATATAGTGCTCTTTCTACTAGGTCCAGATAGATTTAATGAGTCAATTTTTGAAAAATTTTAAATTAAGGGTACATTTTAAATAGTATAACTGCTGTGTAATGTTGGTAATATTTTAAAAAACTTTGTTAAAGTAAAGTGAGAGTAGTAAATATATATAAACAACTATGTTAATATATTAGAATAATAAAGTAAAGCTAAATATTATGATTTTTGTATGGTTGGGAAAACTGGCCATAGTAAAATAATATACTAAAAGTTCTACTAAAACAAAGTGCTAAAAGCTAATTTTAAAATAATTGTTTAAAATTAAATAAGCTAATGTATTTTAAGTAAAAATTAGATTTAATATTTGTGTTATAAATTACTTTATTAAAAATGTAATATTTTATGGTGGACAAATGTGTTTAATTTATTACAGTTTAAATAATTTCTAAATTTATCTATTCCAAATTGTATTATTATATTTTATCATTTTTTAATGTAATATTTTGTAATAAAATGTTTAAGATATTTCAGTTTTCAGACAGTAATTATAAAAATTGCTACATATTGTCTGGTTTTCTTTTAAAAGTCATGTGACTAGTGAACATTCATACTTTTGTGCTTACACGGTTTCTAAATAAAGTTTCAAAATTGTTTTAGAATTGTTTAAAAAAATTGAAGGCATTTGTTTATTATAAAATAAAAGTAGATGTTAGAAAAATTATTTATTGGGAAGTTTTAAAATAAGTGTAGTTAATAAAGTTAAATTTTAAAAATAGATAAATTAAAATTAAATATTGGATAAATTAATAAAATATTATTTTTAAAATATTGTTTTAAAGTCTTTAGTTTGTTTAAATAAAAGTATAAAATTAATTTAGAATTGAGTTTTCTAATAATATTTAATGAGTCATAAATTTTATTTCTAAATTTTAATTACACAAAATAGACAAATATGTAAATTAGATCATAAGTTGGAGATTAAAACAACTAATCAAATCATCAGTTCAATTTAGTATAAAAAGTAGATGCTCTCATTTTATGGGTTGCTTTTTATAACTTAATAGTTGCTTAATAACTTAATAACTTGTTTATTTATTGTCAATATTATTATTATATATTAACATCAAAGTATTGCTTACTTTACTACTTAAAATTATTGTTTCAAAAGAAAGGATTTGAAGGATTATAAATTTACTAAGCTAAAGTAGTCATGCATTGCTAAATTAATAAATTCTCTATCAACTGTTTTATTGAAGCTTAAGCCAACTTCACAGATACTATGGATTTAATACCAACAAGAATGTATTTAAAAGAATTAAGGATGAAAGAACAGTTAATAAAAGGTACAATTTTAAATATATTGGAGAAAAAGTTATATCATTATTTACTGTTAATATTTTGGACATTGGCAAGAAAGTTGAACAGAAATATTTTTGGAAATTTTAATATTTTTATGCATTATATTTTAAGAAAAGTTAACCGTATTTGGAGAGCAAAAAGTTATATGAAAAAAACTTAAATTTTAATATTTTGAAAAAGTATATTTTAAAATTGTTTTCAGTAAATATTTTTAAAGAAAATATTGTTTTTAAAAAGTTTATTATAATTTTTTCTTGAAAATGGTTATAAAGATTTAAAAAACCGATATTATTATGGATATATTCTTTTTATATAACAAGTCGTTGTTAAGAAAAAAAGACTGTAAATCATTTAATATTCTAAAAACTGATTTTTTTAAAAATTATTCATTAAAAAAGGAAATAACTGAGTAATTAAAAATATTATCCTGACTAAAATATAACTTTATAAATGACTTTATTTTGAATTACTATGAAGTGATATTTGAATAAAAAAAGAAAAAAGATACATATCTTTTGTATAAATACATGGATTTATATAGCTACCACTGATGCATCTGAACCCGGTATAATCCAAATGAATGGGAAAACTCCAGAGATTATTTAAAACTTTCTTAAGTGATATCACATTTAATAATTATTTTTCCTGGAAAGCTACAGATAATGGACTGTGATTTATAGACTTTCATAACAGAATTGATGATTATTTTTCAAAATATTTCGGATTTAAAAGTCAACTTCATTTTTAATTTTTTTTATGAGATTATGCACCACAGGGAAGAGAGGTCTGTGATTTGGTTTAAAGCTTTGGACAGTGGTTGTCTTAGCAACAAACACCAGGAAGAAAACTTCTATGAAACATAAAGAAATATTATGAGGGAAGAAAAAAACTTTTAATTTGAACTTTATGGAGAAGAAAGAGTTGGAGTTTTTGTAATTATAGTTTTACTTATCATTTCACATACTAATTATAGTATTAAGCTTTATTAGTGTTAGGTAGGAAAATTACATTTAAATATTTATTTAATCTAACATAATTAATATTTAAGAAATATTTTAATTCTTTGTAAAGTTTTTTCATAAACATTTTTAAGATATGATAGTAAGGAATGGATGTTATTATTTAATATGTTTTTGATATAAAATATTGGACCAGAATACGTCTAAGAGTGACTGACAAGATTAGTATTACTAGATAAATCTTTGTAAAGATATATTAATTTCACATGATGTATATTTTATTGTTTCTAGAACTGCTTGGAATATTTTTATAGTATTATCTTATCATATGAACATATGAATATGTGTGTGTGTATTAATTACACACAAAACTTTGTTATTCTAAAGAAATGAGGTAGGATTTTTTTTAAAAAAAAAAGATATGCATATTTTTTCTTTTATATTACTAATGTAATATAATTTACTGATACATATAATTTTTATATGATTCTTTAGTGGATGAACCTTATTTTAGAAATATTTTAAATATTGATTTTAATATCTTAAAACAAAATCGTTTGTATTTTTATTGATGAGTTTTAAAAGTGAATAAACCTTTTCTTGTAGTTTTATTATTTGTTAAAGTCATATGTTAATTTTGTTTATTATTTTAGAGTAAGGCTAGATATTTTTGCGATGTAGATTGTTAAATCTATTGTGAAGTTTTAAGTGATAGTGACCTTGGGATTATGAAAAGAAACTATGGGATGCTTATATGTAGGATCTATGGAGAATAGGAAAGTAACTTATCTTAATAGTTTATGCAAATACAGATTACATAGCTCTGTGACTTGTATATATTTTCCATGGGCAGTGTCTTTCTTGGTATTATGTATTTTAATGTTCGAATGAGCTGAATAAATAGCCTGGACATTAGTATTATATTTGAGGTTATTAGACAAAAAAGTCATACCTCTTCATTTATATTGTATCTATGTAGATTATCAATAGTTTATACTATTGAGTCTATACTCTAGTTAGTTCTTCATGCCTACACATCGCATCGCTATCTTAATTTCATCAGTTATTGCATCGTATAGCATTGGATTTATGAAAGAAAATAATGAATAATTTTTGAATTGTAGTATCGTTATTTTGAAAGAAGATGAGATAGGTTTTTCATGTTTTTGGTATAGGTTAAAGTCAAATACAAATGAGATTGAATATAAATGTTAACAGTTAATAATAAAGAATCATAGGTATTTTTCATGTTTTATTAATCTATTTTTAAAAATATAAAAAGAGATGATAATTATTCATGAGATTTTTGAATAATTTTGATATTTAATTTTTACGTGTTAATGCATATTTTTTAAAAATAGAAACATCCAAAATGAACAACACAGAATAGAATAAATGCTTATATTTTTGTGAATATTATTTTATGTTTTAAACATACATAGAACACACGTATAAGGATTTTATTTAAAGTAGTGCCAAGCAAAGTATATAAAAGAATATCAGCAATAATATTTGATTAAAATCAATTTATTTATTGACTGAACCAAGATAAATGTTTGAAATAACACTAGCATTATCATATTAGAAGTTTGATTAATTTATTATAAAAATCTATGAACATATTTTAAAAATAAATGTTACTTCAGTATTTCATATTTTTATATTTTCGTGTACGCTTACAAAAACCATATATTTTAACTATGTCAATTAATGGATATTATATTAAACTATAAATGTATTCTTAAATTATTATTATTATTATTATTATTATTATTATTATTTTAAAACAATGTGCAAAAGTTAATAATTTATTTTTTATTTTCAATGTGGAAACATGTAATTTTTAATATTATTTTTATTAGTTTGGTATTTCTTAGGTTTTATCAAATACAATTGTAAATATTGTATATAAATTTTGTTAAATTTGTTTTTTATAAAACTTTATGTTATGTCAATTTATTCACTATCACAAATACATGATTGCCAGATATTAAAATAAACATAACATTTGCACAGTACAGATATAATTATTTATTTAAGAAATCATAATGCTTTAAAATATAATATATTTGAGAAATTTCCTGTTGCATTAATATTATTATTATGGTCATAATTAATTGCATAATTTATTGCATAGAATTTTAACATTGTTTGTTGCCACATATTATCAGATTGTATCAGATTATACCACATATTCTATTTAAGTTGCCATATGAAAATTATAAGATTATATTACATTATTATATTTATTATTGTTGCTATTAGTCATCCTAATATTAAACAGTGGATAGGATTAATAATTATTTAATGAGGAATAAGATTATTATTGGTTGTTGTTGTTATTATTATTAGTTAGGTGTAGTTGAGGATGATACAAAATCCCTTATCATACTTGACTACAGAGTATTATAAATTGATTAGAGTTATTTTAAAGAACCCAAGATAATTATAGTTATATTGTTTTAATAAAGAGATTAGAATTTATTTAGTAACATTATATCAAATTGATTGTTATTATTTTAAAGTCGTAAGAATGATATGAATTTATTATTATTTGAAATAATAGGGGGGATAGTATTCTTATGCCATTGAGATTGTATCCTGTGAGATATTGGCTCAATGTAATTCTTTACTGCTTGTACTTCACTTCATTGTCTCATGATTTATTAATATTTTATTTATTTAATTTTTCATAAACTGAATCATCTATTATTTATTAATCAGTTAGAGATAGTTAAATACTGGATATTATCATAGAAAATTTTTATTATTGATTATAGTAAGATTATAATATTTTAGCCAAGCATAATCATTTTATCTGAGCTAGTCCTATTTTCCTATCATTATATTCTGGTTAGTGAGGGTACAATATATATATATCCTAAAGCTAAATTAGTCAATAAAATAAGTCACTTAACCCAAATTCAAAATTAAACAAGTCTATATAAAACCTTAAAAAAAATTTTTTTTTAATACAGCAAATAGTTTCCCTGCCAATGCATGCTACTTAATTGTAAAGGACTACAAAACTTAACAATGCTTGAGAAGTCTGTTTTGGCAGAGAAACCATTTATTATGTTGAACATTTATTTTTTATTTTAAGTTTTGGCTAGATTTATTTAAATTTTAATTTGAGATAATTGAATTATATAGATATAACTATAAAAATACTAAATATAACGGCAAATAATTATATATATACATATAAATCTATAAATTCATAAGTCTATGTAAATCACAATACTGCAGTCAATGCTTAAACTAAATAAAGAAAATATTGTGAATCTGTTGTCAATACAATATGTACTGTCACTCAATATTTACTTTGATCTTGGACCTGATAATGAATAGATTTCCATTTGTTTTTAGAATTTTCATTTATTATCTGAGTGATTGCTTGACAAGAAATTGCTGATATTTTTTTGGCTTAGTTTCAAATTATGTGTAATTATATATATATATATATATGTATACACACATAAAATGTTCCTTAATTTTAAAAAAACTATTGTTATAACAATAATAAATATAAATAATTACATTCTTTCAATCTGCAGAAGTACTTTCGGTTAATAGTTAACTACCATTATATTTATTATTTTTATTGTTATTACATACATATAACAAATAATTGGAACCCCAATGTGATCTCCCATCTCCAATGTTTTTGGCAATTTATCCTTCCAAGAATTTGAAATGCAAGCACTAATAACAGAATTATATAAACCATCTTGCTCAGATATATTGATGACACATCTATTTGGTCACATGGAGAAGAAAAACTAAATGACATCTTTACACATAATAACAATATACACCCACTAATTAATGAAAAGCTTCTATTTCTTGATATTATAGTTTCTAAAACAAACAACAATATATAGGAAATCTACACAAACTGATAGATACTTAAAAGCATCACCACACCAATATCCAACTCAAATATTCTCTGTAGCGAAATTACTTTTTACAAGAGCATTTTTACTCCAAATACATCTGAATTAAAAAAAAAAAAATTAAACATATATTATCAGTATAAACAAAGCAATGCACAAAGCACAAGCCCCACAAAAACATAAAGAAAAAGAAATAAATAATTCTAATAGCATGTGCATTTCTTATATAAAAGGGACTACAGGTTAAATTGGAAATGTATTAAAATGCTATGACATTAAAACAATTTATCTATTGAGCAAAAGATTAATAATATTCCAATTTAACCTAAGAATATAATCCCTCTAGAAACCCAAGGAATCTATAAAATCTCATGTGCCATAGACCCAACTACATACATAGGGATAAGCAATCAACATGTAAATATTAGAAGAGATTAACACATTAATGCAGTAAAAAAAAATCTCAACATCTTCAGCACTTCCTCTTCATGCTTTAGATACTGACCATCACATAGACTTCCCACATACCACAAATTATATCCACATGCAATAACCATGATCAAAGAATATTTAGAGAAGCTATAGAAATTTTCAAAAAGAAAAACTGCATTAATAAACATGATGAAACAATATTACCAACTATTTGGAAAAATTTTTGACACAAATAAATATAAAAATATTGCTAAATGTAAATCATACTATTTACCACCCTCATGATATAGAGCCATGTGATACAATTCTATGTACTATATTCATGTAATTATTACTTTATACATTTTTTCACCCAGTCGAGGATAAATATTATTGAAACATTGGTAAAGAAATTTGGTTAATCCCCAAAAACATGCTTCATAAAACATCTTTAACCTGTGAAAACATTCATTTCAACATATATATTGTACTTTTTTTCTGCCTAATCTATTTTTATTAGACATGAATAGCTGTATGCTTAAGTTTGTATATCTGTTAAGAATTTATCCATTACCTATGATGCCACATCTAATCTACATTATTGCATATTAATTATTTAAGTTTTAGTGTAAGCATTGTACATTTCCAGTTAGTACATTCCTAATTGTAACAAACTAACTCATACATTCTTGTAAACCTCATCAGCTCTTATATGCAGTGGTTAGAATTATCATATCAGTCATAGCATAAGCAAGGACAATTTGACCTACTTAAAATAGATTCTAACTTTCACTCCCATTATCACCTTTAATAATTTAAATTTACTTTTTTATTAGGTGCCAGGATTCTGTTTAGACATCCCTACTAAACCGACAAAGGAAATGTATTATATATACCTTGTTACCCCAAATAATATATCTGAAGTACAATAACATGTATTAGCATCAACAGTGAATTTTATAAAGAAGTTCACTGAGAGAATACAGTTATGAGGCTTAAACAAATTATACATTGTAGTTTTTTTTAAGAGCATATTTATTTTAATTTAATAAATAAAAAAAATGTAATGTAATAATTATAAAGATCCATTAATCATATTTATAGTTCATTATGATCCATTAATTTTTTTGTTTTTATGGTTTATGTGATATGTGGAATCTCTTCAAAGGTTACTTCAATAAATATTATGAGTTTAAAGTTTAATTTCTTACCGGTAAGATTGTTCAGTAGAATAGTTCCTTGGCAATAAATATAATCCTCAAGCTTTTACTCTGTGATCTGTATGTTAATTTCTAGCATTGATGCAGTGCTTCTATTTCAGACAGGTGACAACTTCATTCTTCTAAATCATTATAAGGGATCCAAGGGAAAGGAAAGACCAGTGATGTAAGACATTCTAGCTGCCCATCTGAATATCAGCAACTATCATGTGGTAATTCTGCATCTTGCCATGTATCCAAGAAAAGGTCCCTTTATTCATGTCCTTTCCTTTTATATCCCCTTCTTGTAAATATTGTAATCATATTTAATTACTAATGTCACACTTTGCAGAACTTTTATCAATATTTAAAGTCAGTAGTCACTTTTATTATTTCAATTTTTTCTTTTTCCTTTTCATTAAAAGAAAAAAAAACACAATGTGTATTGCCTCAAGGAAAAGAAATTTTCTAAGTGTAATCAAATAAAAGATTTATTTTATATATTATTTTAAATGTATACAAATTTCACCTAACATACTTTTTTTTATATTTCATTTTCAACAAAATCTTCAAATTCAACTACCAACACACCTTGCACAGTTGCAATATCTGACATAGTTAATAAAGAGAATAAACTAGGTGTTTCAGCCAGTTTATTCTACTTCTTGTTTATAGTATATTTCTGTTTATTAATTACTTCCTCCCCCCAATTATGATTTAATGTCTTAGATTATATGGTTTTAAAGCCCTTGCATTATATGTGCCCTGTTATCCTTTATCATTGACTATGGTAAAAGCATTTGGCTTGTTCTCTTTTACTATATGATATGGGCCTTCATATATATTTTGGAAATTTCTTAAAAATGTGTCTGTCTGTGTGATTGACTGGGTTACTCCTGACCCTACTCTAAACCTAGTTGTTCCTGTTCTCTGTCTTAGTGCCCTTATTTTTCCATAATGTGCAAGTCATTTCTGTGCTCTTTTGTGGTCTGCCTCCTGGTTGATTTGCTCTAGAACAATTTGAAATCTCAACTTGTATAATACAGGCACAGATTGACCAAAATGAAGCTAAATTGAAGCAAAGCCTGTTGATTCACTGTTCAAGCAATTCATATAATTTACAATTCATGGAAATTGTCTCACCCACTCTTTATGTTTTGTTGAGTATAAATTCTGAAATGCCATTCTAATTCCCTCATAACCCACTCACATGCATTAGACTGAGGGTTTATGATGGATGATAAGACATGCCATATTCCATTGTTTTCCAACCAGTCTTGCCATTCTGCAGATATAAAGAGTGCCCCATGATCAGAAAATATAGCTTTGGGTTTTTCCTACCTTATTAAAGTATTGGGTTTCTAATACTCTAATGGCAGTCTTAGCATTGGCTTGGGATATCAGGTATGTGGTTACCCATTTTGAGATTACATCATAAGCTACAAAGATATATCTCAACCTTTGAAACCTGGGTAATGGACCATAGAAATCTACTACCACCAGGCCATTTCATCTCTGAGAAACAATAGATTTCCATGTACCTTCATAAGATCTGTTTGATGGTTTTGTCTTCTTACAGGTTTCACACTCCCTTATTACCCATATAACCCATGGTCTCATCCTTGCCCAGTAAAACCATGTTTTTAATAAACATTTTACCATATCTACCCCATAGTATCCATATATGCAATGAGTATTTCTAATCTTTCTTGTAACTCCTTGGGTACTATCATTCTCCATATATCTTCTGATACATCTGTCAACTATCATATTATCCCTTTGCTCAAATGGTATCTCACATCCTGTTTCCTTTCTATTGTCTTCCTTGTTCCACCAATGCTGTGTTCCTTTTCCTGTTGCCTATCCATAATGTACCTGCAAGTTACATCCTGTCTTTGGTGATCCCCTAAATGCTTCAAATCTTCTACAGACTTATCCTCTATCATCCCCATTGTTGCTATACTGATAACATCAATCTGTAAATGGTTTGACAATGCAGAACCTGGATTCTGACTCAATGCATCTGCTACCACATTTTCTGCCCCTCTACAGTACTGAATGGAGTAATTAAACTCTTGGAGCAAGAGGCTCCATCAGATTAACTGACTATTAGATAGGTAATTGTGGTTCAAGAACTCCACACTCTTATAATCTGATCTCACAATCATCTCTGACCCAACAAAAAATTGCCTAAATTTCTGAAATGTCTAAACCACAGCAAGGGCTTCTTTCTTAATTGCTGAATAATTTTTTTCTGGACCTAATTGTGGACAGCAGGTAAAATGCAATACACCATGTCTACCATCTTATTGCTTCTGCATTAAGGTGGCTCCCAGCCCATATCCACTACTATCTGCCTGTATGATGAATGATTTATAAAAATCTGGGTATACAAGCATAACATCAATTTTTATCTCTTGACTCTTCTAAAACTTGTTTCTTGGTTTTGTTTCCATTTCCATGGTGTATTTTTCCATAATAGTTGTATCAATGGTTCTATGTCTATGGCAAAATTCTCATAGAATTTATTATAGAAGTTGCATTGACCTAGGAATGATTTGACTTGTTTTTTATTACTAAGAGTGTGAAAGTCCCTAATGATCTGGATTTTCTCTGGATATGGCTTAATCCTTTGTAATTTTCTCACAAGTATTTTTGTTCTTTTAGCAATTCACCCCCCTGGTGAATTTTTCCATAAGTATTATATATCAAAATGTGTATTTTTCTGTACATTTTATTATATAAAAATTTCATTCAAAAATTGATAGGTGGTGGGAAATTCAAAAAAGAATGGCTTAAAATAGACATAAGCCCCACTCTGATATGTTCATCCATTGTTTGAAGGCAAGGCTATAAAACATTCAGCATTTTATGACATTGTTTAAAGGAAATAGTTCCAATGACCAAAAATGTGTTTATTTGTGAATTTATTATGATTTTAGATAATTTTTTACAATAATTTACTCTATATTTATTACATATCAAGAAATATAAATTATTAATAACTTATTTTGACAAGAAATACTTTATTTTCAAAAATATAATGTTATATTAGCTGCTAAAGTGAATATAGCCTGAAGCAATTTACAAGCTTAGCTTCTACATAAGCAATCTACTTATACTTACGAGTATGAAAATATAGCAATTTGCAATTAATATTCAAAATGTTTTAAACTTTTAAAGCATAATTTGTTAGATACAAGAGAAATAAATAAATGTTTGTTTACATTTTAAAAAATTATCAGAAATAATGAAGATTTTGTTGATTTTGAAAAATTAAAAATAATCTTTCTGAAATGATGACGTGTAATCTTTTTGTTTTGATTACAATCTCATTTTTTAATATTTATAAAAAAATGTGAACATTTAAAATTTATTTCAATAGTAAACAAAAATATATTTCAAATGAAGTCAAATTTATTATTTTCTGATAAGTAATAATCATTTAATCATATATTTTACATTGATGGGTGAGACAAAGAAAAATGTCAGAAAATGCTGAAATGTTAAAGGTTAATGCCTTTATTACTGGCCAAGTGCCCTAAAAATTCACTTCTGTAGCTGCTATCTGGCTTTTCTGCAGATTAATCCTAATGTTTTTATCCTGACATTCTTTCAGGAATAATTTCAGATGCTGTATGTGTTCCTCCATGTTTTTTGATGCAATTATAACATCATTCATGTACATGGTTAACAAGTCCTTTATTTCTTTATTTAGTATACAGTACAAGCATTTTAATAATCCTGCTCCACTATTCTTCAAATCGAGGAGTATCCTATCAAAGTGATATGACTTTTCATTGTATTGAAACATCGTATATTTACAATCTGCTGGATGAAACCTTATCTGCTAATAGCTGGCAGTCAGATCCAAAGTTGAGAACACTTTCTTGCCTAGAAATTTTGTTAACTGATCATTAACCAGTGAAGGTACATTTTGATCAGGCCATCAGTTACCTATCATCTAAGCATAGTCTTATTGAGTTATCTTTTCTTTTACTATTACCAAAGGGTTATCATATGGGGTTGATGCTTTTGATATAACCCCCCAGGCTTCCATTAGATGAAATTGTTTCTCAAGCTCAGTCCTGTATTGATGGGGTACTGAGTAATTTTGTGTCTCATATGGTGTACTTTCCATTACTTTGATACAGTCTTCATAACCTTTTATTACCCCTGTTTCTCTGAGAAAACATCCTAATATGTACCTAGAAGATCATTGAGATCCCTGTCTGTTTTATTTGCTTTGTTCTATTATCAGGTCCTTCCCTTTCTCTAATTGTGTATTATATACCACCTTTTATATTCTCACCATTTAATCTGAAATGTACTATTTCACCATCACATATAACCTTCCTATATTTTGAGCATGAATTCTGAACCCAAAATGGCATCATGCCTGAAATCTTTTAAAATCAGTATGGTATAATATAATATTTCTACCCTATTTTTAACTGTGCCCATATTTGTTTTGTCTCCAACTGTCCTCTCCTCCCATTTGCCATCATGACCTGTGCTACCTTTCCTGGCAAGGTTTTGACATTTGTTTGTTGCTGAACCATCTTCTTGAGTACATTTTCTGATATGACTGACACTTGACTTCCAGAATCAAATAGCACCCACACTTTTATATCATTTATGTGCATGTCAATCTTAGGATAGTCCTGTGATATGAAATTAATAGTGCCCCCCATCCCATTCACAGATGAAGTTATTGATTCTTTTTTTTCATGTATTGTTCAACATTGCTCATCTTCTTGTTCTATATATATAATATAACAAATTACATGTTATTAGACCATTTTCCACCTTGTTTTCCTTGATCGCTAACTATATATTCGACATATTCTCTAACACTATTAATTTTTACTGTATATTTTATTTTACTCCTTAATTATGCTGATCTCCCTTTTAGCCCATCATCACTTTTGATTGCTGCCTGAATATTACATCACCACCAACCTCAATAGAGATAGAGAGAAAAAAACAACTCTGGTTGCATTTCTCTATAGTTATGATGGTCTGCTATTCCCACCCCATTCCCCTTAACAAAAAGATAGAAGACAAAAAAAATTCAATACCTGTCCCCCCTCTTTTTATTCAATATAACTTTTCTATTTTATTTTAAGCAAATAATCTATTACTAAAATATATTAAGAAATCATATTTACCTTGTTTGGTGCTTGAAAAAAAAACTTATCACTTCTATGTTATCACAATAAATTGCATTGACAACCCAAATTGCAAATACATTAATAACATCATATTTTCCTCATTGATTATTCCTATCTAGGTCACAGTTTCTTTGAGACCCATTGTTTGGGCAGCCATTGTCATTTTTCTGTCAAATCTATTTTTATTAGACATGAATGGCTATATGATTAGGTTTGTATATCTGTTAAAAATGTATCCATTATACACCACACCCACACATAAACTACATTATTGCATATTAATTATTTAAACTTTAGCATAAGCATTACATATTTTCAGATAGTACAGTCCTAATTATAATGAAATAACTCATACATTCTTGTAAACCCCATTAGCATTTATATGTCGTGGTTAGCATTATCTATTTAAGGCTTAGTGTAAGCAAGAACAACTGACCTGCTTAAAAATAAATACCAACTTTCACTCCCATTGTCACCTTTAATAGTATACATTTATTTTTTTATTAGGTGCCAGGATTCTTTTTAGACATTCCTACTAAATTGACGAAGGAAGTGTTATATATATATTTTGATACCCCAAATAATAAAGCTGAAATACAATAACATGTGTTGGCATTAACAGTTGAATTTTACAAAGATCACTGACAGACAAGTGACACATTGTAGTTTTTTCTTTTTGAAGAGCATATTTATTTTAATTTAATAAAAAAAATAAAGATCCATTAATCATATTTATAGTTTATTATGATCCATTAATTTTTTTGGTTTTATGGTTTACATAATATGTGGAATCTCTTCAAAGGTTACTTCAATAAATATTATGAGTTCAAAGTTTAATTTCTCACTGGTAAGATTGTTCAGTAGAATAGTTCCTTGGAAATAAATATAATCCTTAGGCTTTTACTCTGTAATCTGTATGGTAAGATCTAACTTTGACATAATGCTTCTATTTCAGGTGGGTGACAACTTCATTCTTCTAAATCATTACACTGGATCCAAGGGAAAGAAAATAATGGAAATATATAGATACTCTAGCTGCCCATCTAAATATTGGCAACTATCATGGGGTAATACTGCATCTTGATGTGTATTCAAGAAAAGATCCCTTTATTCATGTCCATTCCTTTTATATTCTGCAGAAAACTCATCACACATAGGTACTTTGAACATCTCCTGGACTCCTTCTTCAAACTTTCATAACTCATTAGATTTTTCTTCTCAAAGTTCTCTTTTCTGTAAATATTGTGGCCATATTTAATTACCAATGTCACACTTTGCCAAACTTTTATCCATATTTAAAATCAGTAGTCTCCTTTATTATTTCAATTTGATGTTTTTCCTTTTTACTGAAAGAAAAAAAACACAATATGTGTTGCCTAAAGGAAAAAAACAGTTTAATCAAATAAACAATTTATTTTATATTAATTCTAATAAACTCATAGATAAAAGATGAATTTGTAGTATTATTTCCAGGAGCTTGATAATAGCTATAATAGCTGACATTTCAGTACAAGAACAACTACTTTCCTCAGAGCATTGAGCTTCTTGTTTCTCAAATCATAAGATTGTGAGATATTTAAAATGATTACCTTTTCCTTTGTTATTTTCTTCTCATATTCAAATTCTATTGGTCGAGAAGTTTTAAAAAATATTTTATTCTTTAATAGTTTTTTCCCAAATATTGGTAATTTTCTTTTAATTCACACTTTTCATTTATGCTCTTGGGCCTTTTAAAATATTCTATAATTTCCCTTAATAATATCTAGTCATGTTGCTCAATTTTTTCTAGAATGGGTTTTATTAAAATTGAAGTCATGGTTAGTTAATTTTATATGTGAATAAATGGCTAATGAAATGGATTTTTTTCTAACTTTCACAATGTGTTCTTCTTTTCTTTCATTTGTCCAATGTATGATGGTGAACAAACTCCACATGAAATTTCATATACACCATGACACTCCAAAGAAATTTTATTTTTACAATGTGGAAATACTTCAATAATTTTTTTAAATGTAGTATAAAACTTTGTGGATATTATTTTTCTTTAAGACATTGCCAATTTTATCAGTTACTCCCATTTATATATGGCAGAACTGTCTTAATTTCTATAGTATCAAAACAAATTTTCTTATTATATGAAAAAGTCCTATTAATAATCTTGTGATCAAAACTATTATGAAGAAGGATTTTTTTAGTAGCAGAGATATCTTGATGAAAATGTCTGTCATTAGATTCCTACTACTTGAGAAAGAATAAGTTCTGAAGAGAATACTTGTTACTGTACTAAAATGTCAGCTATTTTAGCTATTATATATTTTTACTGGATGGAAGCTCCTGGAAATAATACTATGAATTCATATAAGTATTTACCCCAAAATTACAACTTGAATAGACAAGCCAAAAAAATTAAATTCCAAAACACAATCAATTTCTACTTACATCATATATACCTAATATTAAAAAAACTTTTTATATACAAATTTAGTATGAAAACATATATTGGAGATCATTCATCTTTTTATATGTATGTGGTCATTTATAGCACTTGTATAAGATGGAGTGGATGACTTAATGGAACTTAAAAGCCTGGATTCAAATATTTTTAATTACTTCCAGCTAAAATATATATATATTATACTTATTTTAAATATTACATTTAGCCTGTATTCTGCCCATCCCACTATTGTATATTTAAATGGTCTTAAGGTTTTACATATAATGGATCAGAACGACTTACATTCAACATGGACATGATAACAAAAATAGGTAACAAAGAGCTTTGAACATGCCATCATCAGATATTCAATGATATAGATGGCTGAAGAGTTGGAGAGTAGAGAATATTAAAGTCTGTTCATTAAAAATTTGAAGATTTATTATCATAATATAAACTGAATACTGATTGTATATATGAATGGAAGATGGAGATGAGACCAACTAATGAGTGCTGTTTTACCAGAAAATAGGTATATTGGAGATTTTTTTTTTTTTCACATGAAAGTAGTTATGTGTAGTAGTTGTTTAAGATGGAGTGGATGATGGAATGGAGCTTGAACTCTGAATTCCAATCTCTTCTTATTATATATATATATTATATTAAAGAGAGTGATTGGTTAGTGACCACTAACATCTATTAGGAACTCACAATATGGGTGATCATTTAGGTAATGGATAGTGTCTTTAAACTTTAGTGAAGTTAACTAAGTATAATAATTAACTTCGCATTCAATATCTTCTTTTGAGATTAATGATAATGATCAAACCTGCATTTAACCAGTCTATAAATACTTGAATTACAGGCTATATTTCTTGATCATCACCATTTTTGTAACAATAAGCCTGGAGATCATTGTACACAAATTGTCTTATTTTGAGACTTCTGGTAATGATCAGAGTTTCAGGGTGCCAGCTTCCCTTACAAAACATCTGCTAAAGCAAAACAACCAAATAATTACTGCCTTCAAATTTATAATCCCTTTTATTTTAATGTCAATATTCCAAGCAATAGCTCAATTCAGAAAAAAACTTATATGCTGCTCAAATGATGGGATGGTGAAATGAATAAAAAAAAATTATTGGTTGATAAGATAGTTTATAAAATCAGACAAATGACAGAAATAATAAACTATAATATGTTTTTATTAGAATAAAATTATCAATAAAAAATCATAAAAAAAAAAAAAATAATATACATAATAAATTAATCACTAAAGTGAGTACTATTATTTTTACCATATAAATGTAATAAAAATACATAAATATAAATATTAAATCACCCCACATGGTTAAGAAATCCAGTACTGCCCTCTGTGAATTAATATATAAATATATTAGAATTCATATTTCAAATTAGTTAGCTCAAAATGATACCACTTTGAACTGTACTGCGATTAGATCTTAAATATTGAAATACGGATTAATTCAAACAAAGAACTTTTAACAACGATCTTAACTTTTGCTACAAACAAACATGTTTACTATTATTATATAAAGACAAACTAAACATTAGTAATTTTTAATCTTTAAACCACCTAACACATATGTACAGAAAATAATTCCAGTGCATAACGCTATACTGAAATAAATATACAAATATTATATCACCCCATATGGTTAAGAAATCTAGTATCGCCCTCTGTGAACTAATATATAAATACATTAGAGTTTGTATTTCAAAATATCCAGCTCAAAATGTGGGGTGATTTAATATTTGTATATTTATTTTAGTAGTACTGAGATTATTTTCTATACATATGTGTTAGGTGGTTTAAAGATTAAAAATTACTAATGTTTAGTTTGTCTTTATATAATAAAAGTAAACATGTTTGTTTGTAGCAAAAGTTAAGATTGTTACTGTTAAAATTTCAAGTTCTTTGTTTGAATTAGTTCGTATTTCAATATTTAGGATCTAATAGTGTACAGTTCTAAGCGGTATCATTTTGAACTGGCTAAGTTCAATATTTTAGAAAAAAGAAAACAAAATTCATTCATGGACAATAAATATCTTAAGTAGAAATAATATCTATTAATACCTATATTATTTGTATTATATAATATTTAATTATATAAATTATTGTTAAGAATACACATGCACTTTATTCAATTAAACATTATAATTTTTGTGGCAAAATCATAAGTTTGTGTGAGCAAATATAGCCCCACAATATCCTTAACTTTAAATGGCATGAGTTTTCTTTAGTGATACAATGCTTTCTTTTTGTAGATTAAATATGTCACATTGTACAAATAAAGTACCAAACGCATCCCATGAGAAAGTAGTCTTCATATCAATACTTTTACTAAGTTCTGATTATTGCAATTACAATTGCCATAAGTCACAGTAAATTAAAATCATAAAACATTGAATAGTAACATAATTTTTATCATCATCATTTTCAAACATTTTCAGTTCATTTCAGGATGAAGTACTCTCCAATTCAAATTCTTCTCTGATCTCTAGTCTCTCTTCTCCATATTACCCAAGCTCACTTTCTTAATTCGTCCGTCCATCTCACATACTGTCTTTTTCTAGGTGTTTTACAATCTCTTGGAATTCATTTTAAAATTTCAACTGTCCATCTATTATCAATTCTTTGAGAAATATGTCCAGCCCAATTCTATTCCAGTCATTCTTAATTTATTCCATGATATCAGTAATTCCTGTTTGTTTTTGCACTCATGTATTTGGTTTTGATCCTTCTTTTTACTCCCAATATGCATCTCTCCATATTTCATTGAATGGCCTGAAGTTTCCGTATTGCTCATCTGTTATGCGTACAAACCTCAGATTTATAAGTAATAACTGGTAAAACACACATTAAAAAACTTACCTTTTCACGCACAAAGAGATATTTCCTTTCAATATTAAGTTATTTCTACCAAAAGCACTCCAATGAAGTTTAATTCTTTGATTAATTTTATCAATTACATTTCCATGTATACAATCATCTGGCCAAGATATTAGAAGATGTTAACTTCTTTTAAATTATCTTTATCAATCTTTACTTTTATCTTTTGAGAAATCCATTGAACATTACTTAACTCTTTTTAATCCTTAATCATACTTTCTTAATTTTATCTGATAACTTTTGCAACATTTCCTGAAGTCTTAAAGCATTATTTTCAAAAATTGACTACAATATTCTGCAACATCTAAATGATTTAAATAAACTCCATTATTTTTATTCTCTTAGCTACCCATTTTGTTCCACAAAATATTTCTTGCAAAACTGATTTAAAATGTTCTATGGATAAGGAGTCACCCTATTGTAGACTCTTCTCAATATTAATTTTCCTTGTATCATTATGCAATGTAGTTGTTGCTGTTGCCTTTTTACAAATATTCTTCAGAATATGACAATATCCTGGGTCTACACTTTGATGATCTAATGCTTTAATCACCGAAGAATGTTTATAGAATCAAATGCCTTTCACAATCTAAAAATCCAAAGATAATGACAACTCATATTTATTGGTTCTTTCTATAACTTCTTTCAATATTTGGTTATGATCCACTGTACTAAAACTACTTTTAAATTCAGCTTGTTTGTTTTTTTTGTTGTTATTTAAAATGCAAAATTTGTTGTAGAGTCATTGTAATTATCTTTGTAATTTTTTGTATAGAACTGACAAAGGTCTGTTAAATCTATAATTTTTAATATATTCTTTATCATCTTTTTTAAATATTAATATTATTACTGCATTCTTCAAATCATCTGGTCCACTTTTATCATTTAGATATTTGCTACATAACTTTGCCATTTTTTTATATATTTCTACATCTGCTTTATTTACAATATTGATTATAATTCCAATAACCCTTCTTCATAAATTTAATTGCACATTTTACTTTTTCATTTAAATTCCTGAATAATTCAAAAGATATAATAATTGTTGGAGGTACATTTCTGCACATTTCATAATATTCCTATTTTTAGTAATAGTTCCATATTTTTTCTTATTACAGAAATAAATTTCATATCAATACTAAAATGAAATTTTACACTCTTGAGACTTTAATTTTTTCTATTGTTTTCCATGCAAGTTAACAATTACACTTTCTTATATTTTTATCCACTCTTTTTCACATCATTTTACAAAATTCTAGATATTCAATGCTTCTTAATGTATCATTTTTACATCTTTTCATTATGCTTCTGTTCATAAATTTTATTGTCTTAGGAGAAATTATACTGTTTATTTGCTGCTTTTTTGTACTACCTAACTTTGTTGCAATTTTAAAAAGTGTATCAGTTATTTTCCTATTAATTTTGTTGAAATCTGAATTATATTCAAATATTTGAAAATAATTTGCAGGTTCTAATTTATTCTAATGTTCTGATGATTATGGTTATCAGTAATAAATATTGACTTTATTAATATTTTTTGTCTCTCTAGTTTTGCCTTAACATATATCTTACATTTCATTAATTGATGATCACTTCCTGTCTTGAATTTATTAAAAAGATTATAATCTTGAAATACATATTTTCTATTAGACAAAATATAATCCAATTCTCCTCTATCTTCATTTGGATGCTTCCATATCCATTTTCATTTACCATTTTTTTCCCCCCAAAAAATCATAATACATTTTTTTTTTTTTTCAAAAAAATTTTATTTTTTTATTTTTTTCCAAATTCCACCAGTTTATATCCTCTCCTATTTTTATCTACATAACCAAATTTACCTACACTAGTTTTCTTTTTCAATTGTTTTCCTATTCCAGCATTAAATTCTTTCATGGTAATTTAAATTGTTCTTTGGATAGATAAAAACCTTTTTCACTTTCCATATAAAAGACCTTTAATTCTTCATCACTATGAAAACTTGTTGGTGCATAAACATGAATTATCTACATTTGCTATCTTTTATTAAGTTGAATAACTAATCTTGTCACCTTGTCTGATATCCCATCAATCTCCACAATATTTTTCTTTCACTTTTTATTATAATGAATCCTACACCGGTTGTATTTCCAATGTTTATGCCTTTCAGACATCTACTTTTAAAATCAATTGTCTCTTTATCTTTTCTTCTATCTTAATAAAATCCAATAATGTGCCATTTAATCTGAGGCAGTTCTTCCAGGTCTTCCAATCATCCTTGACTTGAAGGAAATCTGAAGTTATAAGTACTTAGATATATTTATCACCATAAAATGGCATCCTGGGTCTGCAGTCAGAGGTTTCTTGGCATCTTCCATCTTATGAAGATATTGTTGCTTGAAGTATCATATCCTTTCCTTCTCACTTAATATCAAGCCTGCATTTAAGCTGTCTATAAGTATTTGAATCACGGGCTATATTTCTGATCATCCCCACTTTTGTGACAGTTATGCTGGAGATCACAGTACATTGATAGTTTTATATTGTGACTCTTAACAATGACCAGGGTTTTAGGGCACCACTTTCACTTAGAGAAAAACTGAACCTAATCTTTTCTTTAGAAGTTAATAAACAATATTAATAGAATGATTTCAACTATATGACCTCTTTTACAACATTTCAGGCAATATCTCAGTTTAAAGAATATTCTTATACACAGTTCAAATGATGGAATGGTGAATACTTAGTGAAATTAAACAAATAACAGGGTTAATGAACAACTATATATTTTTATTATAATAAAACAAACATAATTATAAGAAATAATAAAAAGAAAAATAATATGCACAATAATATATTAATCATTGAACTGAATAGTATATAATAAAAATAAATAAATACAAATGTGCAACTAATAAAATATGTAGTATCAATTAATGATTGTTACTGGTATTTAAAAAAAATAGAAATCAAAATAAATTCACATACCATATTCTTTGTTTTACATAGTACTGAAGTATAGAAATTATTGTTATGAATACACATGCACTTTATTCATTTAAATACTATAACTTCTGTGGTAAAAATATAAGGTTATGTAAGCTAGTAAAATCTAATAATGTATTTAAACTTAAAGATATAGATTAACACCAGGGTATTTTATCTAGCTATGCAATATTTTCTTTTGTAGATAAATTTGCTTGTAGCGTTGTACAAATAAAGTACCAAATGGATCCTATAAGAAAGTAGTCTTCAAATTGATACTTAAGATCTGACAATTGCAATTACAACAGCCATAAGTTACAGTAGATTAAAATAATCAAGTCCTGAATGGTAAGATATTTTTTTATACTTATGAGGATATTGTGAAGTACTTATCATATACACATACACACATATATATATTATTCAATGTCTGTATTTTTTTAAAGCAATATACATAATTATATAATTGAATATTTATAAATACAGTGATTAGATAATTGAAAATTTTATCCACTTAAGAGTGCTTTCGACTATCCTAGTAATCTTTGTCAACAAACACTTTAAAAAGCTAACTTTCCCACAATTCTGTGATCTTAACGTTTGCTGCCTTCCTGTTAATTAAATCATGTTTGTATTTGCATATTAACGTAGCTTCCTTTATTTTTTTTATTATTGTTATTACTGTATTTATAAATATTCAATTATATAATTACACACACACACATATATATATATATATAACAAACAACGGAATCTCAAATTGTTTCAAGGCAATTTCATAGACACTAATGATTGCAATTTGAGCACAGGAATTGACATTATTGATACAAAGAAGATTAAATAAATTTCCTTAAACACATAAATATAACCTGTTTTGAATCCAGATTAATAAATAGTCAATTATAATATTACCAATGGCAATTATAATTTTCAAATTACACCCAAAGTATTATTTAAATAATAACTTTAATAATGGTCAAGGCTACAGGGGTTTATAAGTAACCATTAGAAAACAGTCAACACATAGACAATCTCAATATAGATAACAATCAACAATCTTAAGCTGTTATCAAAGCAATCTCCTTTTAACAATAAAAGTGGAATCACACCTTTATTAATGGTCCAATATATTTATACAGATCCTAAAGATTGCTACTTGACAATAAAGATTGCCTTGAACATTATTACCCTTATTATTTAAATAATACTTTAGGTGAAATTTGAAAATTATAATTGCAATTTGTAATGTTATAATTGACTTTTTTTGCCTCAGAACAGGTTTTATTTATCTGTTTAAGGAGGTTTATTTAATCTTATTTGTATCAATAATTTCAATCTCTGTGGTCATGTTGCAATCGTTAGTGTCTATATAAATATCATCATCATCATCATCAACCATTATCAATCCACTGCAGGATGAATGTTTCTCCAAGTTTAATCCATCTTCTCCGATCTTTAGCTTCTCTTCTCCACAACATCCCTGCACATTTTCTTATTTCATCCATCCATCTCTCATGTGGTCTCTTTCTGGGTCTTTTACAATCTCTTGGAATCAAGTTTAAAATTTCAATTGTCCATCTATTATCATCTCTTCTAGCAATATGTCCAGCCCAACTCCATTTCAATCTTTTAATTTTTTCAATAAGGTCAGTAACACCTGTTTGTTGTCTTACCCATACGTTGCGTTTTCGATCTCTTCTTGTTACTCCCAACATACATCTCTCCATACTCCTTTGAATGGTCTGAAGTCTCTGTATTGCTCTTCTATTAAGTGTCCAAGTCTCAGATCCATAAGTAAGAACTGGTAAAACACATTGGTTAAAAACCTTCCTTTTCAAACACATAGCCATATTTCCTTTTAGTATCAAGTTATTTCTACCAAAAACACTCCAACCAAGTTTAATTCTATGATTAATTTCCTCCATTATGTTTCCATCTGTATTAATAATCTGACCAAGGTATTTGTAACTGTTAACTTCTTCTAATTCTTCATAATCAATCTTTATTTTCATATTTTGAGCAAATCGATTAAACATTACTTTAGTCTTTTTAACATTTATCTTTAGTCCTACTTTTCTACTTTCATCTGCTAACTCCTGCAACATTTCCTGCAGCTCTGAAGCATTATTTGCAAAAACAACTACATCATCTGCGAAATCTAAATGACTTAAATACTCTCCATTTACTTTCACTCCTTTAGTTTCCCATTTTAATCCACAAAATACTTCTTGCAGAACTGCTGTAAAGAGTTTTGGAGATTTGGAGTCACCTTGTCTTACACCTTTCTCAATGTTGATTTTTCCAGTATCATTATGTAATCTAATTGTTGCTGTTGCATTTTTATAAATATTCTTTAAAATATGACAATATCCTGGATCTATACCTTGATGATACAATGCTTTAATCACTGAAGAAATGTGTATAGAATCGAATGCCTTTTCATAATCTACAAATCCAAAACATAATGACAACTCATATTTGTTTGTCCTTTCTATGACTTCTCTCAATACCTGGATATGATCTATTGTACTAAAACCACTTTTAAATCCAGCTTGTTCTCTTGGTTGGTGGAAATCCAAAGTTCTCTGTAGACGAGTTGTAATTATCTTGGTAAATTTTTTATATAAAACTGATAAAAGGTTGATAGGTCTGTAATATTGGACCATTAATATAGAAAGGATTCTACCTTTATTGTAAAAGAAGGTTGCTTTACAAATTTGTGATAGTTGATTGTTATCTATATTGGGATTGTCTAAATGTTCACTGCTTTTTAATGGTTACTTATAAAATTATTTATCCTTGAACATTACTACATTTATTATTTAATTAATACTTTGAATGCTATTTAAAAATTATATTGGAATTTGTAATGTTATATTTTACTAATTGTTAGTTTGCATTCAGAACACGTTATATTCACCAGTTTAGAGAGATATATTTAATCATCTTTGTCTCAATGATTTCAATCTCTGTCATTAAGTAACAATTTTTAAGGTCTATATAAATATAATGACCTATTAATAAAGATGGGATTCCACCTTTCTTGTTAAAAGGAGGTTACCTTGACAACAGTTTGAGATTGTTGATTGTTATCTATATTGGGATTGTCTATATTATGTTGACAGGTTTCTAATGGTTATATATATATATATGATAAACAAGAACAAGTTAAAATTTGTTTTAACCTGCCTATAGCTTGCATTTTATGATCACAGATGGAACTCTACCAATAACCCACTCAAGCTGTCAATAAATGCTGAGAGAGAATCGAAAATAATTTGAAAGAGATAATTTATTTTCGATTCTCTCTCAGCATTTATTGACAGCTTGAGTGGCTATTGGTAGAGCTCTATCTGTGATCATATATATATATATAATATTTAAATACAGTTTTATTATCTATACTTAATGTAATTAGAAAGACTTAAACTCAGACTTTCAGGCTTCCCATAGCTATCAATTTCATCTTATTCAACTGATGCACATGACCACATACATGTAAAAAAGAAAAATGATCTCCAATATCAAAATTTCATGCTTAACCAGCACTTATCATTTGGTCCAGATCACCATCTCCCACATCTATATACAATCAGTGCTTAGTTTATATTAAGATAGAAAAGTTTCAATCTTTAATGGACAAGCTTCAATTTTCTCTAACCTCCAAGTCTTCAGTTATCCATATCATTGAAAATCTGACAATGAAACAGTCAAAGTGTTGATGCCAATAGTACTGTCATACCCATGTTGACTTAAAGTCACTCTGACCTCTCATATATAGGACCTTAATATGTCCATTGAAAAATACAGGAGAGATGGGCACTGCTTATATAGGTATATGGAAGATGGTGATCTGGACCAACTGATAAATGCTGGTTCAGCATGAAATACAAATATTGGAGATCATTTATTTTTTCACATGTTATAGTTATTTAAATCAGTTGCATAAGATGGAGTAGATAGCTATATCTTGAAAATCTGAGTTCATGTTCTAATTACATTAAGTTTAGTATAGATAATATACTTGTATTTAAATATTACTTATTCAGCCTGTACTCTGCCCATCTCTCTTCTGTATATTTAAATGTAAGTGAGGGGTCAGAGTGACTTAAAGGCAACATGGGTATGACAGTAATATTAACAACAACAGGGGTTTTGAATGTTTAATACAGCTTGTTTATTAAAGTTTGAAGATTTTCTATTTTAATATAAATTGAGCACTAATTGTATATATGTTTAGGAGATGATCTGGACCAGCAATACTCAATCTGCAGCCCCTGGGCTGCATGTGGCCTGGTAACCTTTTATGTGTGACCCAGCAATAAACTGATGGTCAACAGATGTGACAACACTCTTCTTAATTAATAAATAACCATGTGCGATTGATATTTTTTATTGACACACTAATAATGTTATTTTTTTTTAATTTCACAGATCTGAAGACCTGTCAAGTCTGTACCAGAAATGACTTGTACTTGCTCTCAACCTGCTATCTTTAGCATTATTTCACTGATTTTGCACCTTCAGTATTTTTTTTGCAAATAAAAAAAGCAGTAAATATTTAAATTTAATTGTATAATAATGATATAAATCCAACTTTTCAAGCTTCTGATTGATTGTTTTTTTCTCCGCAAGGGAACACCAATCCATGACTTCAACAGTTATATTTCTACATTTTGAATTTGAAAATGAACACATAATTTACTAAGTTTTTTTTTTTTTACCCCACTTGTTTGTTTCTCAGATTTTAATCAAAAAATTTACTTTTATGCTAAAACATATTGATAAGGAGTTCAATGAATTACTTGTGGAATTTATAATTGGATGGTAAGCATTTATTATAATTTGACAGCATTAGATTATTATCATCAATTATAAATAAAAATTTATTTTTTAAAAGCCTTTCCGTAATCAGACAAATTATAAATTTCCATTTTAGATACTAAACTAAAACAAATATAATTTTAAAAAGACAAATATATTTACTGCAGATTGTATAATTGACCAATCAGAAGTTTGAAATTTTAATTCAATCAATAGTCCATGTTTTTGAAAGCAAAGTGAAACAGTTTAGTTTTATATGTGAATTAGTAAACACATAGACGTGTAGTATTTTACATCAAACTATAATTTAAACATCATAATGATGTCTTCAAGCAACAAACAAAAATTATCAGATAAAAATAGAATGTTTCAAGACAACTGGAAAGAGGAATATTTTGTTGCGTTGAATAACAAAGGTTTAGCAACGTGTTTGATTTGTCGAGAAAGGGTCACATTAAAAAAATATAATATTGATCGTCATTACACCACAAAACATAAATTGTTTAATGACACTTTTGCTCATGGGTCTTTAATAAGAAGTGAAAAATTAGCTTTTTCAAGAAATCATTGCAACAATAACAAAATGTTATGTCAGTGGCAATCTCACAAGAAGCAGTGGTGATACAAGCATCATACAAAATTTGTTATATACTTGGCAAAAATATAAAACCGTTTACAGATGCTGAAGTTGTGAAAGAATGTTTCCTAAATGCTTCGAATATATTATTTGATAAATTTAATAATAAAAGTCAAATATTAAAAAATTACAACTATCAGATTCTACCTGCATTAGATGTATTGAAGATATTGCAAAACATATTTTTGATAATATAATAGATTTGAAAAACTGCAAATATTTTAGTTTGGCTGTTGATTCTAGGACTGATATTTCAGCAACATCACAATTGCTATTTTCATCAGATACTGTATGGAACAATTCAATTTGTGAAGATTTTTTGAAATTTCTTCCTATGAAAAATCAAACTACAGGTAGTGATTTTCTCAATAGTATTTGTACTTTTCTGGAGAAGATTAATATTGAAATTAAAAAATTGATTTCTGTGTGCACTGATGGATGTCCTTCAATGATTGGATCAGAAAAGGGATTTGTTTCCCTATTAAAAAAGAAATATAATGTAACAAATCTTTTATCATTTCATTGTTTAATTCACCAAGAAAACTTGGGGGCACATATATCCATTAAAAAAGTAGATGCTGTAATGAAAACCATCATAAACGTGAATTATATTCGAACACGAGAATTAAACCACAGAAAATTTAAAAATATTTTGGAAGAAATAAATAGTAATTATGATGATGTACTTTTGCATACTTTGGTGCGATGGCTAAGCAGAGATAAAGTTTTGAATCGCTTTTTTTTATTCCATCATGAAATTATTTCATTTTTACAAGAAAACAATAAATCTTATAATGAGCTTGACAGTGATGGATGGTGGTGTCTTTTAGCTTTTTTATGTGACATCGTTTGCAAAGTGAAAATAAAATTATTTCACAAATGACAAATAAAGTATTTGCTTTTGAAGAAAAACTAAATATTTATTACCAAGATTATACAAAACCAAATACTACATCATTTTCCAACATTGACAAGATGGTATTGACATTTCTTCAGAAACCTATGTAATTATTTTAAATTATTTAAGTACCTTATTGAAAGAATTTAAAAGTAGATTTCAAGATTTAAGAAATATTAAGAATTGTCTTTTGCTTATACAAAATTCCTGGCACTTAGAAATAGCAACTATTACACGATTAGCTGCATTTGGACATGATTATGTTAAGCTATTTAACTAATTTGTTGAATTTAAAAATGACACAAATTTGGAACCATTTTTTAAAGAGAAAAGGGAGGGAAAGGAGTATATGGAATTTTGGAAATTAGTGCCTGAAAAATATAAAATTGTCAAAAAGTGTGCACAAATGTTGCTCACATTGTTTGCATCAATATATCTTTGTGAATCATCTTATTCAAAAATGAAATATGTAAAGTATGTGAATAGAAACAGACTTACTGATTTACACTGATGATATATTAAGAGTAGCATGTAGCACATATAAACCAGATTTATCTAAAATTGTTAAAAGTTTATCTCGATATCAAAAATCACACTGATATTTAAATAAATGTTTATATCAAATAAAAGTGTTAGTGTTTTATTAATTCTAAGACATAAAATGATCCACAAGCTGTGGCATGTATGAATTGAAAAGTCAGACATTTTTTTTACATGACACCAATTGGTTGCCACAGCCCACTTGATGTAGCACACAAATATATGTGGCCCAGGAAAAAAAAAGGTAGAGTATCCCTGATCTGGACCAATGAATGAGTGCTGATTTAGGACAAATATGTATATTGGAGATCATTTATTTTTTTACATGTATGTGGTCATATGTATTGGTTGCATAAGGTGGAATGGATAGTTATGGGGAGCTTAAAAGTCTGAGTTCAACTTTTTCTAAATATATATATATATATATAGTATTATTGTAGGTCGATGCATTAATATTTTTTTTAACAGTAGCAGATATATTCTGTACACATTTCATTTTTTAGTTCTAATTCTAAGACATGTTAATTCCTTGGCAATAACAGAGAAATGAATAAAAAATAAAACTTACTTCAAACTAGCACAAGTTTTTAATTACATTTTCATTTCTAGAGATACATTAAAATGAATGCTTGGACAATTCTTTAAAATTTATCCTATATTATAAGATAAACTAAACAATATGATAGCTTTTATATTTATCATGCTGATGTTAATTATGGATTCCAATATTAAAAAAATATCCTTTCTTTTTCTTAGTTCATGCAGTCAGCATTTTTGTTTTACTAATCAGCATCTCTCTTTTTTAATATCATACGCTATTTGTCTGTACAATACAAATTTAAGCAATGCATTCTCTATAATTTAATATTACCAGATAATAGTGAAAATTCTATATAACTTGATTTAACTGACTCAAAAAATTATTATCATTTTATAAATTTCGATAATATTATTACAATTGTATATTTTTTATAATTATAGAACATATTTGTTTAAATTAAAACAAACAAAATATAAAAAAAAATGGCCTAACTTTAGGATAATTTGATTTATCAGTATTGAATTTCTCATTCATAAAAAACTGCAATGTTTTAATTAAGGACAATAACATTTTAAATCACTTTGATTTTATCTATTGTTTGAATATAACCAAAGTTAGAATATAGTACATTAATATTTTAATGAAGGTAGCTAGGAAAATGATTGCTAATATGTACATATAGTTTATGACTATATTCTTAATTGTGAAATTCTTTATAACTATAAACTAACATACAATGCATTCCCACTGGTGAGGATGATTACCATAATCTCTTTACAATATATACTGTACCAAGTGTGCTCGGAAGAAGATCTGGAGTACTCTATTTGCTAAGTTTAACTGGATTTAAACCTTATTTATCCTAATTTTATATTTTTATATTATAAATGTTACGTGAACGGGCCAGCCCTTCATGCAGAGAGGAGAACGCCATTGATAGCAGAGCTATCTATGATACCCATGGTCAGACTGAGCTATGCAATGCATAACATGATCACATTTCCAGATCGTGGCCCACCTCGACTACTAGATTCAAACCCCCACTATCCAAAGCACTTTATTTGTTTTGAGGGAAACCTCTGGCCCCAGAAAATTACATGGGGTAACTAACATGCTCTGGACAGTAGATCCATAATCCAGCACTCGAAAAATTCCATGACTAGCTCAATCAAAAGAATAATTAAACACATTATTACTTTAATTAGTGGTAAAGAATTGACAGACAAATATTGTGTTTAAAGATAATTTATTTTAACTACGTACTTATTATCATGACTTTTAATCTACTTATATGAATCTTAATTAAATAAAACAATAACTTGTCATAACCTCAGGCACACATACATACTATAGTAAGATATACAATATAATATAACAGAGTATTAAATAATATAAGACACTTAAAACACGCACATTAATAGTTCTTTATGCATGCTATAGAGTTCATTTATTAATTGACTCTGGAGTCTTTAAGGATTACAATGGCTACTTTAATATCAGAAATGGAAATAATAAAAGTTACTCATTACCTATAGGATTTGAATGTTGACTTCTTGCTGGTTGTTGCTTCACATGAAAATCTTTCCAACCAGTTGGATTTGAGGTTTTGTAGAGGTTTAATGCTTAGTATTCTGTGGCATTATTCTTTAAGACAGTTAAATATCCCTGGTGGCTTTCTTTAAGTTGTTAAGCAGGCATTACTTTAACCGGGCAAATTGCTGTTTTATCAGACTCAGGCTTGAAGCTGGTCATTTGTTTCCAATGACAATTAACACTGCATGATTGTAAAACTGATTGTCTGACTGATTTAATCTGATTGTGATCTCAGCTGATTGATTGAACTCCACTTATTGTGAACTCAACTGCCTGATCGATGAAAAACCGGACTATTTATATGATGACCTGTTGTCACTTTGGTAATTGGTTTTTATGTCCACCAGATATATTTGTCATTGAAATTCCTCCACTGTTTTTGAATACATTCCTTAGATAAGCTTTTAATTATGTGTTTCATTTGGTAGCCATTGCAAATTTGTTTTGTGGATTTTTAATTCATAGCCATTGCAAATTCTGTGTTTATATCTCTTATGATTATACAATATTTTTTAACTTTCATTTATTCTTTAATATTTAACATGCACATATTTATTTTATCAACAAGCTCACATTTTGCTATATTTAAAATCAACTCGTCATTTACGCACACATATATTTCTAAAATCAACTCATTATAAACAAGAAGTGGATTCATTTTATTCTTTCCTAAATACTATATCTTGTGTTGGGAGTGAAAGTACTCATTTATTATTTAACACTCGTAAAAAGCGCACAATAGCTTGAATGGCTGATTAAATGTATTACAATTAGAAACAGCACTAAAATAAATGTTTATTTACATATGTTTAAAGTTTCATTTGTGAGTGACATCTAGTAAATTCTAGATAATTTCGTCGATGTCATTCATTCAGATATTATAAACAGTGGTTTAAAGTGAGTGGTTCTATCCTCACGCTTTCACTTACAGTACTTAAGATTTGCCCATATATAAGCATTTGGGTTGGATAGAATAAGTGGATTCATTTTATTCTTTCCTAAATACTATATCTTGTGTTGGGAGTGAAAGTGCTCATTTATTATTTAACACTCGTAAAAAGCACACAATAGCTTGAATGGCTGATTAAATGTATTATAAAAGATTTATATTTTAAGCTTTTAGTTTCAACTTGTCTTTCCCTTTTTTTTCTCTCTTTAGTATTTTAAATGAAGAGAAAAAGTACTTTAATTATTCGAAAAAAGATTTATTTTTGAACCATCATATTTTAACTCTTATTTACTTTTTCAAATTTTTAAGTTAATTCTTCTTCCCCTTTCAATTGATCTTTAGACTTTTAGTTTTGACATTTCTAAAGCAAACCCCCTCCCCTTTATACTAATTAATTGTACTTTTACTGATAATAACTCTTTAAATTTTGACAAATTTATTTATTTCAAACAAAATGTTTTTCTTTGTTTATAATTCAATTATTTACAGACAACAAATTAATTTTATTATTCATTGTCAATTTTAATTTTATGTTGTTTATGAGCTTGTTTATGTTCAATAATTTTTAGACAAAAATTATTATATGTACAGCTAAGATATTGGTACAATATATATATTAAACACAAATATTGTTAAACAGGAGGAAATAATCCTGTAATAATTATTAATACCCAAGCATGCTTTTGTGTACCAGATTCATAACATACAAATTCACTAAACCAAATAGTTAATATTCCAGAACATGCTCAGTGGAATGCTGGTATAGCTCTAATTAATAAAATTATTAAACTTGGCAGTAAACCCAATCTTCTTTATTTTCCTCTTCATATTTTTGGAAACCACCCCATTAATTTTTTGAGGATGAAAATCATATCCAGCACTTTTCTCATGATTAATTAAAGAAAACAGAATTAAATTGAGAATCAAATGTAGACTTTTTATATTGGCAAATACACTGACTCACATGCATTAATAAATCAACTATTGTTTCCCCATAGTTAATAGCTCCATTCAAACCTGGACATGAATTTTACCCCCCCCCCCCAATTAATATGATTTGTGGTGAGCCTAATAATAGGAAAAGGAAAGTGAAGAAGGATTGTTTATTGCCAAGTATAATAACAGTATTAATCAGAAATATACCAGTGTTTTACTGAGCATGCTCCGGAATTTTAATTGTTTGGTTTAGTTAGTTTGTAAGTCATGAATCTGATATACAGTTCTGAAAGCACATTCAGTTATTAATAATTATTATAGAATGATTTTCCTCTGTTTAAAGCACACACACACAAAGATATATGTATGTGTGTGTTTAATATTTACAATTTAAGACAGACTTTATTTATTTACTTTATGTATATGTGTGTTGAAATGAATGTTTTCATAGAAAAAAGATGCTTTATAAATTATATATTCTGAAGCCATCATGTTTAATAAAACATTAACTATATCAACATTTTGATAACACTTGCACTCAACTGGGAGAAAAAAACAGTGACTCAATTAGAGGCAAGTGCTATTTTGTCGAAACATTTGGTATATTTACTTTAATATTATTTTATAAATATGATTGCTCTGAAAACATTATTTTATAAAATATATATATATATATCTGTAAATACATGAAATCAGTCAACATTTAACAATGCCAACATCAATAATGATTAACAATATATATTTGAGAATTATGAACTAGATAAAGTATCAAGTGAGATAGGTCTAACACAAAATTACTACCTATGCTGTTTACATTACTTTAAAAAAAAAAATTAGAAAATAAGAAATTTCAAAATCTAGATATAATAAAAAAAATAGATGATAGAGTTCACTTTCTAATTATGAAAATGAAATGGAATTTTATTTAAAACATACAGAGAAATGAAATAATAAAATTTGTAAAAAAAAAAAAAAAAGCAGAAATATTAATACATAATTAATTAAAAGGCAAGAAAAATAGAGAAGGAAAATACTGCATAGAAGTAAAGCAATACATTTATGAGGAGTAAAACTACTAATAAAAGACAATGTATATATCATATATGACTAAAATATTGTTAATAACAATAAAATAGCAGATGGATTAAGAAGTTACACTTTTTTCCTATAATACATTTGAATATAAAGAATATCATAGAAGGAATTGATTACATTGTGTGTCATAAAAATGAGGCAGTGTATTATTGTATAAATTATGGAAAGTTTTAGATAAGATGTGAAAAGGAGAAAATATTTGTTTAGTAAAATATATGAGCTGCTTTTGAAGTAATAAAATGAAAATGAGATAGACATCATTATATATATATATTGTAACTTCAACTTTCTCCTCCATGCTAGCACACACACACACACAACCTACAGAGCGGATGGCCTCGGAATCGATGGTGATGGGACATGTTATGAAATGTCAGGGCACCAAATTGCAACTCCAATGTAAACATCATATATTATTTTATTATTGGTTAATAATTAATCTAATTATCTACATTAGTGCTTGATGAATGGGTAAATAAATAAAAGTTCCAAGGAATAAACACTGAGAGCAAAATTAATAATAATAACTTCATAATTTATTATATATATTGGAGAGGAAGAGAATCTCAACTTAACTCCCCACTATATACTAAATGTTTCAGCTCTCTCTTCCATCCATCACACATCAAAGTGACAATTAAAATTTGATTAAAATTAAATCATTTCCTTGCCCATCATCATCGTCCCATTCCATCCCTCTACCATGCTATCAATCACACTCTAGTTTTGCTAAGATTGACAACTACTAATTGTACACCACTTTACTTTATTCTCAAATTAATTCCCATTGCCAACTCTCTTCTGCTCTATGATATTCTTATCTCAGGGCTTTAGAATAGTAATGTGGGAAAACTGACTATTGATAAGCAATTATTTGTGATTTATGTATATTCTCCCAGTGATTACAGTTATAATCGACTTTGGCTTAGTTTAGCCAAATCAATGTCCACTTTCTCTGTTTCCGAATTCTTAAATAAAATTTCAATTATAAATATTTGTTTGTAAAATAACTTAAACATTTTGAGAATTTAAAATTTTGACTAATAAAGTTCAACTGGAAAGGTATTTGAATATCACGGATGGATAAAGGATTTTATGTCCACCCATTGCATCCACTATCACATGCCAACCCTTCTGCATATGATAAACTTTAATCTAATATTGCTAAATTTATCTAACGATAATTCACCTACACATTTTCTGAGTTTGCAGTGTTTAAAATAATTTTCTCTCTTTTTAATTTGACAATGAAGGCTTTATAGAAATCTTGAATAATAAATTAATCTCTTAAGTATTTTATTATAATGCAGTTATAAGTAATCAAATATAATAAATTCAAATATTAGTGTAATGATGTGTGATTATGATTGGATTTCTGGAATTTGTAGGATCCACAAAACATTGAGACACAGACAAGGCTTTTATTTAAAATAATAACATTTTATTAACAGTAATATTTATAAAACGTATTTACATAATTTACACCTCTTCGTAGCTCTCCCTTTTCTCTATTAGCAACAAAATGCAAAATTAAAACATTCTTATATTATTAAAAGATAAGATTCACATCTACGAAATTCTTGTTTCTTTCTCACAGATGACTATATTGTTCTGACTATTCATAGGCTATAGACCCTATTTAATACTATAAAACAATTATTAACTTATCATTTATTTTAAACTCGATTAAAATTTTCTTTTCTTTAATTCTAACTATAGATAATATCCACTAACATATGGTTACTAATATTGGGCATAAAGAACTCTTTAGCTAAGCAATCAATTTATAAATTCGGTATCAGTTTGAGCAACTTCATATGCCTTTAATTAATGCGTGGGGAAAATGGGGGAGTAAAAACATATCCTTAAGCTATTTTAAGTTTTAAACTACTGTACAGCTTTTGCTTACCCTTACATTTGTAGATAAAACTATTTAAGTGTTACAGAATTATCTCGTATATGGGTCACACTTTCACACACATACACATAGACAATATTCAGTGTCCCCAACAAGAGTAACATTTTACTCAGCTTACCAGTCCAGCAAAGATCTGCTCTGGCTGTGATCTTGAAATTCGATGCACACTGCTTATCATACATAAAATATATTTTTATTTTTCCGAATTTGAAATTTAAAGTCTATAATTTTTATTAGCTCTTAATCTGCTAAGCAAGGCTGAGCTGGGTGTAATACATCATTGCAATAGATTGTACTTTTAACTCTTACATACTATAATGAAACAATGAACTGATTCAATGACCCTACCAGCAATTAAACACTATCTGCTCTTAAGGTTCTTCAACAAATATACATCTGTAAGGAAAAATCATTCAGAATTAATATCAGTGTTGGCAAAGACCCATAAATTAGAAAGCTCCTTTTCATAAAAGCAGAGATATGTTAGGACTTGTCGCTAAGCATATAAACATAAATGGACTTGCACAAATCACTACTACCATTTACACAGAAATCATCTTATGGTGTAACATGAACATAAGGTGGGAAAATTCATCCACAACTTAGAACTACCTTAAATTTTACTAACTACTTTATGAGTGAGCCATGCTCTAGCTCCACTGGCTAGATGGTGATAACTCAACCAACCTTAAATGTACAAAGGTCACTCACCAATCCCCACACATATATGATAATTTAAATCTACTCTTACACACCTAATATTGCACCAATGTATTAGCCAATAATTTTTATAAGCTTAAATATACTTAAACATAAAATCAATTTAGTTCTTTAATAATTAAAATAAGAAATGAACATCGTTCATAATAAATCTCTCTCAATTGGAACACAGCTATATCTTTTCTCAACTACATGTTTTCAAAGATAAAAACATATCAATTTTTTTTAGAATTAATTCTACAATAATAATCTTTTCTCATAAATAGCTTATACACTATATCCTTTTATTCATATTTTCCTTTCATATCATTAGGGTAAAGCAATATTTATCATTTAAAAGTACATATTTTTAAAACTACTAAGCTAACTTAATTTAAAGAAATAAATATTTCACTAACATTTAACTTATACCTATAATAAATGGCACTATAATACATTAAATGAATGGCTTATAAAAACAAGTAACACTTAGTAAAAAAAAATACTTATAGTCTCTTTTTCATCACAGTCATCCCAAGTGTCTTTGATATTCCTGCAGTGTTAATTATTTCATAAGATTTCTGTGTGCATACATTATCCGACAATTAATCTTTGGAAATTTAAAATAACGTTTTCAAATTAATTAATCCACTAGGTTTCTATATTTATGAGGGTAGCACATTTTTCTTTTCCTTAATAGAATTTGGTATTACACTATTATATTCTTTTAAGACATGCAGAAAACAATTCTGAGGGTTTTTGTTTTAAGGTTTACTTCATCCAATTTTAATCTGACGTTTAGTTAGATGATAATTTTTAACATTGATCTAATTCCTTTTAGTTAGTTTATGTGTTTTTAATTAGGATTTTATTTCCCATTGTACTATAATTTAATTTATCCTGTGGGACGAATAAGTCTTTCGTTCACATCGGATTATCTATGAAGTATTTTTAATAAATCATAGCACGCTATTCCTGGAAATTCTTGAGGTTTGTAAGATCTCAGTTTAATAAACAAATAAATATTCTTTTACATTATAACCAGTTAATTTTTATTAATAGATCAGCTCTTTTAAATCTTGATGATTCAGACGACATTTTAGGCGGGATTTAGCATATACATTTGTATTGTAGTTCAGTTCCACACTTTTCTTGTATAATAATTATTTTATTTTTAAATCTCTTGTAACTCAAATAAAAATAATATTTATCCAACATAGAATTGAAGAATTAAAATAAGTATTCATTAAATTTATAGTTTCCATACTTTTGATGAAGCAAATTTTTTTCTTCAGCTGATGTCGCATTATTTTCCGTTTTATTGAAATGATGACGATCGGGTCGTATAAAAATCATGATGATGATCAACATTAGGAAGATTCAACATATGCCTGATATGGGAAGTTTAAGCACGTATCATATTTTCACACTAACACGAATTTTGATTCAAATTTTCAGTTAGATTGGGCCAGGAAGAACTATAAAACTTTCTATTATTTTAAATTATGGTTTTAAAACCCAGATGGAGTTACCCTTTAGAAAATGAAGAAACACCTTCCTAGAAAATGGCTGAGTTTTATAGATCCATGCTGTCAATCAATTTTTTAATTCTGCCTTCTGTCAATTAAACTACAATCAGATAGAAATCTCATTGTTTTTAAACTACAATCAGATAGAAATCTCATTGTTTTTGTTAGATCTTTTCCCGCTCTTTATGAAAACCCGCTTGAAAGAACAAAATAAAAAATATGATTAAGTAAAAAAAAAATACATAACAGACTGACTTTGAACTTAAGATTTTTAATGAGAACTGGCTGCTATGGATATGAAATTAATTTAAAAAAAAAAAAGGCTCTTTCAAACCCCTTTCCATCGATACCATACACACCTAATAATAATTAATCGTTATTTCTATAATTAAAATTTTGTTTACATTCAGTACACGCACTTCACACACACACGCAATTCTGCCGGAATAGTTTTAACGCTTTTATAAACTTTTGATTTCTTATACAAACTGTCTTCACATTCTAGAGCTAAATCTTTACTTCCCCAATCGATACAATTTTCATCAGCCAATTTCTTACTAACTAAAATCATATTTACTTTTTAAAATACTTATCCCCCCCCCTTCTAATTCATTATAATTTTTAATAACTATTTATTAAATAATCTTAGCACATCAATTAGACTAAATTTGACCGTTTCTGACGATTTAAATTTCTATTACATTTACATTATAAATAAACAATTTTTATTTCAGGCCTTTATAAATGAGATTGTATTACATATCAGATAATTCGTGAAACTTTATTTAAACTTTTATCTTAGTCGAAAATTACTGTTGTTTAATTAATTATATATAAAACTTAATGCATTTTATGAGGGAAATTTTGATCCAAATTATTGTTAACAAAACTAACTTCAAACTAAGGAAGCTTTGGTTACAATCAAAGGTTTCAATATATATAAACAATAATAAATTGAAAATATTTTTCAATTTGCAATTTATAAAAGAGAACAGGATTGTTAAAATAATTCTGATTTGTTGTTTTTTTTTAAAAAGGATGTCCCAAATTGATTAAATTATGTAGCAAATAATGATTTAAATTTAGTAAGAATATTTCAATGTAATTTTTCCAAACCTGGGATGAACGTTTATGTAGAAAATTTGTGATTAGGATAGAAAGATAATAAATTTAGAGAAATTATAAAATGTGATAAAATCGCTTAATATTAAGGTAAGTTCTACATTTAAGTTGAAATGTTTATAACAGAAATGATTTATTAATTAAAACTAGAAGTTAAAATCTAAATTATAATGAAACATATTAAGAAGTAAACATTTATATTAATTTGTAATAAAATATGGGTAATGCAGAAAATGCTGAACAATTTATATAAGAATTAAACCGTTTTTTGAAAGTATTTGAAAGACAGAATAAAACTTTACTAGATATACTGTATATGTAAACAGAGGGATTTGAACTTATGATTTTTCAGTCTATATTCGTCCTTGTTCCATCTCATAATATCCCACACAGATATACAATCAGTGCTCCACTTATATTAAGATAGCAATTCCTTAAAACTTTAATACACAAGCTTTAATCTTTTCATCTTTCCAACTATTCAACCATACATTTCATTGAAAAAACAACAATGGAACACTCAAAGCCCTTGATGGATTTGATATTGTAGTCAACCCATGTAGATGTTATGTTAATCTAACCCCTCATATTATTGGACCATTATGTATTTATATATTAATAGGAGAGAGATGGAATGAACTTATAGATGTAATCAATTTTTAAGGCAATATGTAATTAGTCTATTCATTCAGTATGAAACAGTAAGATTCGTATTCGAATCTTAAGTTTCACCTTTTTCTGTCGTCTCTCACTGACCGATCTATCCCACCCAAATTTAAACTTTTTGGTATCGAATTGTGTGTGTAGCAATCTTAGAAATGTATAAATATATGTAGAATTCAGCATAAACATGCACACATTTCGATCTCAAATTAAACGCAATAAATAGGGATAAAATAATATAATTTAGATTTCTTTTAGTTATATAATTTTGTATAATTTTAATCATTTATTTTGGATTATAAAGTTCGTATTTATTGCTTTGCTTAAATTTCGTTTAATAATAATTCTAAAAATATCTGATGTAATATTTAATTAAAAGTTAAAATAATCTTATGTTCCCTTTTTGTTTTTGAAATTTAAAAGCATCGGTCAGTGATAGATAATAGATTAATTAAAGAAAAATTCCCCAAAATGTAATTAGTAAATGTAAAATGTAAACAATAGAACGGCAGCTTTCTTTAATTAAAAACCAACAAAATGCATTGATTATCCTCAGGGCAGATTAAATAGAACCTAAAAATACCTTAACAAAAACGTGAAAGATCAAGATAAAAAAAGAGGCCATCTTAGACTTGCTGGAGACATTCACTTAAACTTTAGCTTTGCTCTCGATCACTGAGAGTCTCCAAAAATATAAAAATAATTTGTTCCTGCCAAGGTATGACCGAGTAAAGCACCTAGATTATTCTCCATCGGGAGATGGCCTATCGGATGCTGAACTTTCCATTGCTCGTCATAAGTTCACCATGAAGATTTGCTGCCTGAAATAAATGAAAAAGCTGCTGCTGCTGTGAAATTAAATGAAATATCTAAATACAAGAAAGACTTGCCACTCGTGAACTTTTTGCTGCTAAACTAATGGAATCAGAAAACTTCTTATAAAACAGGTACCTGTCTGTGTTCAAACTCCAGAGTACTCTAATAATATGCTATAGCTCTTCTTCATAATACCTATCTAAATCATAAAATGTAAAAACTACCATTTGTATAACTAAATTGAATAATTAATGTAATGTGTAAATTTCTCTACTAATCTAGCTTACCTCATTCTATCTTGGGTGCGTATTTCTATAATCTACATTTCTATCTATAGTTATTATTTAATTATTGCATGCTCATAATTATTTCAATTTTCAAAGTTTAAATCTATGATCGCTTAAAACAATGAATGCGTGTCAAATTTTTATTAATATTTACTTTCTTTAATAACTTAACTTTCCTATAAATCGACACGCATTCAATGCTTCATTTATTGTAATGCAGGGGTCTACTACTTCGCAAATGGCTGACGTATTAGTTATAATAATTCCCAATTTATATATGTTTTGTATTTATTAAATCATCATGAATAATTCCAGAAAATTACATTTCTTTGAGAGTCACCAACGTTCTTTAGTAAATGTTGATAATGTAGGGCCAAATTAGAAATCTATTTAAATCTCATCATAATCGATTATACAGTATACATGTGTTACATTTTAGAGATGCGATGACCCATTCTGCCATGAAATTTCCGGATTCCTCAGGGTTGAAATTAACCCCAGTCGTCCTACACAAGCGGGCATAATGGGTGCTCCCGTAGGATTTGACAATGTCATGCAGCCAGCCGGCAAATTGCAACACGTACCGCTTGTCCCTGGTTATGCTTATGTGACACCTTACTTCGTCGGGCCGAGGCAGAGACCAGCCTGATATTCTTATAAACCCATTCGCGGCATTGCAGTTTCGATATACTGCCATTCCATATCGCCTTTCTAAAGCGTACCACGTGTTCCTTTGCTCAATTCTATTATTCTATATATCACTCCGCCTCTGCATTATCTTTGTAATTCACTCTCAAATAAATGTTTGCCCTTAGTTATAAATAAATATTTTAATTAAATAAATATATGTCTGCCGTTATTCTTATAATCCATACTGTAGACTCTTGCATTGCAAAGGTATAAATCCCTCCAGGCATGCATTAAAAATACTTACTCGAGAATTTTAGGTAGCTAGATTATGCCTTCAAATAAGTGAATTCCTTTTGTAAACATTTCAGTATAGGAAATACTTCTACTGAGTCCTCAATATAAAATAATGTCTAAATAAATAAATGTATTCTTTAAAATATAATCATGTCGCAAATTCCGCTACTGAAGCTTTGAATCCCTAAAATCTTATTAGTAAATGATTTTATTAAAATGTATTAATAAATAATTTTAAACTATATGTCTGCAGTTACGTTTCATTTATTCGATACCCATGCTATATAATATTTCCTTGATTATGTAAATATGAATGTTTAATTAATATTAGTTTGATTATTGGCTAACTCGAGAATAAAATCATGAATCTCTTGCATATCCCTGACCACCGTGCCTAAGGAAATATTTACTAATGTCGCATCAGATGCGTTGTTTCGTGGATTGTATTGTGGAACCGATAAACTATGTCCGAACTCAATACCATGGGTAGCTTCGCTAGTCGATGGTGCTGCTGTTCTGTATGGTGGTCGAATTCTGCACTATGTTTATGAGTCACATGTTTTCTGACTGTTACAAGTATATTGGATGTTTCTTATATAAGTAAATAGAGGAATATAAATTTAGAATTTTTCAGTCTGTATTTATCTTCCATTCCATCTCAAACAACTGACACACATAACCACATATATGTGAAAAAGTTAAATGATTCCCAATACACACACACATATATATATATTGTGCAGAATAAGCATTTTGTCAATTGACCAGATCGTAATCTCACACAATATACAATTAGGGTTTAGCTTATATTTATAGATAAATTCTTTAAATTTTAAAACAGACAAAACTCACTACACATATTAAATTTTAATGGTCAGGCTTCAACCATTACACCCTTTCAACTATTCAATCATCCATTTCATTAATTGTCATATGTCAAATATACCAAATGGCTTTGAGAATTCCATCATTTTGGTTTTTCAATGAAATGGACAGTTGAATATTAAGGTGACAAGATTGAAACCTGTTCTTTAAAGGTTAAGGATGTTTTGAAATAAATATTTCCATGCATTTGTATTAAAGATAATATATTTATATAAACAGAGTTAACATTACCTATTGATGTTGTCAGAAAATAAATTCATATTCATCATCATTTTCAATCATTATTGATCCACACAGGGTGATGGACTCTCCAAATTCAATCCAGACCTTCTCCAATCTCTAGCCTCTCTTCTTTAAATTATTGCAGCATACTTCCATATTTTATATATCTATATCACATGTAGTTACTTTCTAGATCTATTGAAATTTCTTGGAATCCAGATTAAGATTTCAATTGTCTATATATTATCATCTTCTAGCATTATGTCCATCCCAATTCCATTTCAGCCTCCTAATTCTTCCAATGATGTCAGTAACATGTGTTTGTTCTGACACTCATTTATTTTATTTTTGATTTTTTTTGTTACTCCTAATATGCATCTCTCCATATTTCATTGAATAGTCTAAATTCAATGAATGCTTTTGTGTTAAGTGTCCAAGTCTCAGATTTCATCAATAAGAACTTACCCATATTTATTGAAAACATTCCAAACAAGTTTAATTTTATGATTAATTTCATTCATTATGTTTCCATATGTAGTAATAATATGATGAAGGTATTGTAGTTGTTAACTTCTTCTAACTTATCATGATCAATCTTTATTTCTTCTTTTAAAAAAATCCACTGAACATTAATTTAGCCTTTTTACATTTAACTTTAATCCTAATTTCTTACTTTCATATGGTAACTCTTGCAACATTTCCTGAAGCTCTAAACATTATTTTCAAAACAAATAAGTCATCTGTAAAATCCAGATAATTTAAATTATCTCTATTTACTTTTGCTCTATTAGCTTTCCATTTTAATCCACAAAATATTTCTTGCAAAACTGTTGTAAAAAGTTTTGCAGATATGAAGTCACCCTGCCATAATTCTTTCTCAATGTTAATTGTTTTAGTATCATTATGCATTGTAATATTTGCTGTATTATTTTTATAAATACACTTCAGAATATGTCAGTATTCTGGATTTATACCTTGATGATTCAATGATTTAATGACTGAAGAAATTGCATATAGAATCAAATGCATTTTCATAAATTACAAATGCAAAGCATAATGCAACTCATATTAACTGGTTCTTTCCATAACTTTTTTCAATACTTTGATATGATGAACTGTACAAAAACACAATTTTAAATTTAGAATGTTTTTGGTTAGTTAAAATCCAAAGTTTTTTGAAGATGAATTGTAATTATTTTGGTAAAAAAAATTGTATATAGAACTGTTAGAAGACTGATAGGTCCATAATTTGTAATATCTTGTTTATCACCTTTTTAAAATATTATTACTAATACTTCATTTTTCCAATCATATGGTCATTTTTATCATTTAGACAATTGGTATATAATTTTTCCAAAATGTTTCTATTTCTTCACCTGATAATTTCATCATTATCTGGAGGTTTTTCCTTTTCATAAATTTCATAACAAGAATTATGATGTCATTTAAAATTATGGGCTATTCTGAAGATATAGTAGTTGTAGAAAGTACTTTTCCTTGTTCTTTATTGCTATATAATTCTTGATAGAACACTTCAATACATTTCATGATGTCATCTCTATTTTTAGTAATAGTTTCATCTTTTTTTATTATTACAGAAATAAGTTTTCTATCAATACTAAGATGTTTTACACTCTTGAGAATTTTATTTGCTTCTATAGATTTTCTTGGTAGTCCACAATGATACTTTTGATTATATCCTTATCAACTCTGTTTCACACCATTTCCCAAAATTTGAGTCATGCAATCTTTCTTTATGCATCATTTTTATAATTTTTCATGTTCCTTATTTTCTTCATAAATTGTCTTGTATTAGTAAAAATTTTACAGGTCAATTACTGCCTTTTGGACTCAGCTATCATTGTGACAGTTTTTTTATAATGTATCAGTTATCTTCAAATTGATTTTGTTAAAATCTGAATTGTGTTCAAAATCTCTTAATATTTGAAAATGATGTGTAAGTTTTAATTTAAATTCCATTAGAATGTTTCTGAAGAATATGAACTCTGAATATTGTTTTTCTTAATAATTTTTGTCTTTATAGTTTTGTATTAGTATTTACATCTCACTAATTGATGATCATTTTCTATGTTGAATTTATTAAAAATATTATAATTTTGAAATATATATTATCTGTTAGTCAAAATATAATTCAATTCTGCTGTGCCATCATTTGAATGCTTCCATTTTCATTTCCTTTTACCATTTTTTTTCTAAAAAAAGAATTTACAGTATAAAGTTTTTTTTCCTGCAAATTCCACAGGTCTATGTCCTCTCTCATTTCTATCGCCATAACAAAATTTATTTACAGCACTTTCATCTTTCACTCATTTACCAGTTCTAAAATTCAAATCTCCCATGACAATTTTAATATGTTTTTTTGTCTGATAAATAATATTTTGTACATCAATATAAAAATACTCTATTTTTTCATCACAATGAAAACTTGTTGGGGCATATGGATGAATTATCTGCATTTGATATCTGCTATTAAGTTGAATAACTAATCATGCCACTCTGTTCAATACACCATTAATTACTAAACTAACATTTTAAAATTGTATCCAAAACTTAAATACATTCCCTAGATTATTATTTAAATTGGAAAAAAAATAGTACAATCGTCAAAATTTTGAAACTCCAGACGTAAAGAAAATTAAGCTCTTAGTTTTCCTTTAATCACATCACATCAAAACCTTTTTGTCTGCTTCATGAAGAAGTAACTTCTAAACAGTCCAAAGCTCACTATAATAAAAACTGAAAATAAAATTGGAATTAATACACATTTTTATTGAACACCTGTTTTTATTTGAAGTGCTACTTTTTTTAATTTATGGAAATAACATTCCTTTTTATTTTACCATGTAAAAGCTAAATAATATGAATAAACTTTGGTAGACAATCAATTATTTTTCAAATAGTAAGAAGTCAAATGTCTTGCTCACATCAATAGTAGAATTATATACATTACTTTTTTATTCCCAACATTTTAATTTTATTCCCATGGTAACAAAACACTATGTCTAAAATGCATATTGATTCTTTGAAATAACATTGAAGTTCTAATAAATATTTATCTATAACTGGAATTAAGCTACTCAAAATATTCCTTGAAAATGGCTTTCTCTAATGGATAACAGTGATATTTAATAATAATGCTGTCAGAATTATCGATTACTTTTATTTTTAACAATAGTAATAATAGAAGATTCATAAATCAGGTAGACAAACACATGAGTCTACGATCCCTAAACAAACAATATTTTTTGAAGCTAATTTTTAACCATATATTTAAAACTTTTCTAGGTATTTTTTCATGGTCTATAGTTTATTTCATTATTAAGATTATAAAGATCTGCTTACCTAGACTATAATTAATATCAATATTCAAAACATGACTAAAATGCTTGTTTCATCTGTATTAAAATGTCATTGTGATCACATAAAAGAATATCATTGATAAACATAATAGAATTATAATATTTTTTAGGTTTGTATGTTACTTTTAATGTTTTAAAATGATTTTAAATGCTTAAGCAGAGAATGTTTGTATTTTTTAATTTTAATCAACAAATAACTTTTAAGTCTTCTCAATAGTAGAACTTCTGTTGTATCCTTTTATATTTATTATGAAGCTCTACCTTAAAAATGTAAGATGCAACAGAAAATTTACTATGCTACTTTTTAATTAATAATTAATAATATAACCATTGTTAAAAACCAGTCTTGATTCTTTTCTTAATAAACCAAAAAAAGCAATATTTGAACCCATATTACATTTCTTAAAAAAGTTAATAGCTCAGTAACATGACAATTCTGAATGTCGTAATTATGATTTTAATGTTTAGTGATTGATTAAATTTAACAGGAATAGTATATACTTCTAAAGAAAAAATATGAGTCTTTTGTGATTATAATTAAAATAAGATCTATTTATAAAACAACTGCATTTTATGTTTGGAGATATTATTTTATGATTTATCTGCTGTGATGTGATGTGATGCACTGTGACTTTTCCTTAAACAGAGTCAGGAATCTCTCAGCAACTATGCCCAGAGAAACCTGTTAGCCACTTTGCCTTCCCTTTCCATTTCCCACCCTAAGTTTTCCCATAATCTACTCCATTCCATTTCCACAACATAATCTTTGTCAACTCCATGGCCTATATATCTAAATCCCCCTTATGATTTTCCAAACTCAGCATAAAAACCAATAACCCACTTTCTGTATAATCACTTAGATCATATTTATTCTTCCATAACTTCATTATTTGTACCCTTTCTGCTTTCAAGATAATCTGCCATTGTATATGCTGACCTCTATCTTAATGTAATCTACTGACAATTGTTTTAAACATGGTTGCATCCAACTCTTTACAGCTATTTTTTGTCTATGTAAAATGCTTGTCATAGTCAATCAGCATGTTATGCAAATATTTATTAAAAGTTATTTGAATTTAAAATACCATTGTTTATTTCCATTAATCTGAGCAATAAAATCAACAATTAGATGCATTTGCTTTTTAATGATATTAACATAATAATATTATCCAGAAAAATACATGTTCTAGTAAAATAAACACAGGTATTATTACACAAGCCAAGTTTCAATGCCATTATTTTTTCATGTATTCTTTCCCCTGGTTGATTACTCTCCAAAAAGTTTTAAAACTCTTTACTTTTTCTATTAAATTTTTTTCTCTCTACATGGTTTGTTTTGCTTAAATCATTTGTGTTAATCTTAAATCTCTTCAGCTTATTAATTTCAAATGATATTCTTTATTCTGTTTTGAAGGAGTTGCAATAAGTAAACCACATTCCACATATCTATCATTGTCTCCTGTTACAATTATTTTTATTATTATAAAGACTAATGTCCAAGCATGACAAATAAGTAACACATTATAAAATGGCTTATATTTTAAATCATCTTTTTAAATATCTTTCACTTCTTTGGTAAGTAGAGTAAATCTTAAATAGAAACTCCTTTTCCAAATCTAGTTAAAACATGAATCATTATTGATTACACTGCTTTCAGAAAAGATTACAACTAAGGACTGCCTGTCTTTTTAACCTATTGCCATCATTGTTTCTTTAAATAAAAAATGAATTGGAATTAAAATTATATCTATAGTTAAAACCTTGAAATGTGATTGTACAAATACAATATAACATTAAGTGAAGAGAGACAAGGATTAACATGAAAAGGTTATGATAACCAATCCCTAAACTAATTTTAGGGTCTTTAAATGAGGAGACAGAAAAATCTTTGTCAGAAATAGTATTTAGGCTATCATGAGCTAGCATCTTATTCTGCAAGATAAAATAAATTTATTTTGCTTTAATATTGCTTTTATCATTATTCACAATTAATTCTCATATATAAAAATCATTCCATTATCTGCCAATTATAGAAAAGGTAACTTTAGACGAAATATAAAAAGAAGCTTAACAGCCATTCCATATATTTTACTATTTTTTATTCTAAAGTTGGAATGACTATACGCATTCATGTACACAAATAGATACTGATAGTGACGTATGTTCTACATATAACGCATCATTCCACAAATAAAATGAATTCAAAACTAAATATATATATTTCTTTTATAAAAAGGTAAATAAAAAATTTCCAAGTTATCAGTGATTTTTTTTAAAAGTTATGTATTAAAAATCGAACAGATTTATCATTTTAAATGTATTTCTACATAATAAAATTCAATTTTTTATCATCATAAAGCATCATAAAAAACAGAGGTTATAAATTAATTTATACAGCCATGTCAAAAGTTAATAAGTAAATACTGCATCAGTAGAAAAATCTTTTGATATCAGGCATGGAAAAATTTCTTTCTATCTCTTCAAAAAAAAAACCCCAGTAATTACATTTATAATCTTTTCGATGGCAATTTTAAAATAAAATTAATCACGGAATTATAAATCAATTTCTTTACAGCTGTTAGAATACTTATTAATATTAACCCTTTTTAGTTCCAGAAGTATGTATGTGACTGTAGGTTCATACAAGATGTCATTCATACAAGAGTTTTTGCACACAATTATATCAAATTATAATATAATTTAATGTTATTTGTATATGAGCATAGAGTATCTATAGCTAGATAAAATTATAACTTTTTAAAAGTATACGTAAGCTTTAGAAAAACTTTGAATTAGGCAACAAAATCCTTTTTAAAAAATAGATTGTAAAAAGTTGTTTTAATTAAAAAAATAGTTTTATTGAACGTTTTATTTTATTTATATCAGTATTGATATTTTAATGATTACTGTTTTTCTCTCTGCATATAGTACAGTATTATTATGTCTTAAAACATTTTAGCACAAACCTAATGTAGTTAAATCTTTTTTTTTTTTTTATCGTTTCCATTAATTTTACTTTTAAACATTCAATTTTAAGCTGATTTTTTAATGCTGGAACTAATGCTCTAAAAATATTGTATTTTTGTGAATTTCACAGCTCCATCTTTTTAAATTAACATTTTATCTTATTTATTATTGACAACATATGTACTATACAGAATATTTTTCTATATAGATAGTTTTACTTGTAATTTAAAAATATTTTTTGGTTTAAGTAAAACTACGAAAACAATTGTCAAGTGTTATGAATAAGCACTATTAACTATTAATTATTTTCATATATATCTTCATGTTCTTACCTGCATTAATTCCATTATCTGGTTTATTGTATTTTGGTTCTTCTTATTTTTTTAAGTGTTACATTACAATAAAAGGATGATAAGATAATTGAATTGAAGTTGTGCTAATTTTTGTTGTGACTTAAGAAGTTCATATAAAAGTGAATAGTTTCAAGGTATAACTAGATTACATTACAACAGCGTGAACTCAATACAAAAAAAAATAATAAAAGGATTATAATATTTTGACTTGGTTGCACATGAAAAGAATGTAAAATATGTATTTTTAAAGAAATAACTATTTTTTTGTAGATTTTTATAAAATTGAACTATGATTTAATTTTTTTTTTTACATTTTTATTTGCAACATCAAAATAATTTTATTAAAAACACACACATATAAATGATTTGAAAATATCTAGCCACTATATAATACTTTATGTTAAGTACATATATTTAAGTGATATATGTAATTATTGTGACCTAAAATTGTATACACATATATCTGAAATATAATAGCTGTAGAATAATTTGAGTTATAAAACAAATCTTATTTTACATGCATTTTGGTAAATAAACATATAATAATTACGAAATTTTTAATTGCTATAAATACTGTCATTTCATTCTCTGCTTATTTTATTCATTTCTTTAAAAAGTAATGAATTGAGATTCTGTAATGAAAACGTATTCACCCAGATGTTTTTCCCCCTTCTAATCATCAAAATTGTCAGGTAAATTTATACACCATCATAATATTTAGATGCTCTTGTCTACTGAAATTTGAAAAAACTTTAACTCATCATTGTAAAAATCTGAAGAACATAAACAATATTGAATTCTATACATTTTATTTTTAAATAATTATGTGTTTTATTCCAAATTGACTTAACTTTTTTTGTTATTAAATAAAATATTCAAATATTACATACATGAGAAATCATGATAACTATTTTTCAGAGTTACAATTAAAATTAAAAGTTTATTGTAAGTATTCAGATTAACTGTATGTTTAAAAAAAATAAAGAAATTTGTTGATCTTGTTTAGTTTTATTTTCACTTGGTCCATGGATAATGGAGATCTTGAAATACAAAAAACTAGATAATCATAGTAAACTAATGTTTCAGAATAATATTGTTTACTGCTAATTCTAGCCTCAAAATATTAAATCTATTGTCATCAATCTCAGAAAAAAACCTAATCAGGTAAATAAATAAATAGAGTTTGGAAATAATTAAGTGTATCATAAAAGATTACTTGAATAAAATCAACATTATTATTAAGTATTACACATTACAATTTCTGTTATTGCAATCACTATAGCAATACCTATTACAAAATTAAATGTTTTATGTTTCATATATGTTTGTTCATAAATTAATTAAAACAAACAAAAATATTATTTTTAAAACATATGTAAAATATTTATATCCATTAAAATGTATTAGAATTATAATATGAATTCTTTATTTTGGTTTAAAATGAAAAATAACTTGTAAAACAGTATTTTATTTTGACTGTATCCAATTCTTTTAAAATCTCCATTTCACTTAATTTGGAGGCAAAATTTTCTTGAATAAATTGTTCATCATCAAGTTAAATTCAAGTGATTTTCAACAGTTGTTTTGATAACAATAACATTATCAAGAGTATATTATAAATAGAATGGAAATACTGTAATTTGAGTTCTTATCATATTGTCATGGCATAGAACAGATGAAGTTTTTCTCTATCTTTAAAAATTTATTAAATTTTATTGTTTAAGTGTTAATTGATAAAACTATGGAAGAATAAAATTTTTAACTGTCTGACCATTCAATAGGGCAGTTAGCTGATGAAATTCCAGGGTAAATGACAAAAATGTGAAAGAAAAACTCATTAAAATGCATTGTATTGCAGGTCAACTATATAAATATATTGTTTAAAAAAATCCAGAATTGTGTTCATTTATTTGTGATGGATATAACCCCCATTATGTTTCTATGGATAGTGTATTTTAGATCAAGGAATTCTATGAGGTCGATTAACTCAACTTATGTGTGATAATAAGTGATTTAAACTTCACTTTTGTAAGTGGCAAAAAAGGAAAGCAAAGCAGTATTGATTCTTCACTTGATTATAACTGAATTGTGTCATTAAAGGAGTACCCTTTGCATATGATTGTCAATGAAAAATAAAAATTAAAGCCAGTGATATGTAATTTTGCATCTGTTGTTTTTGAAAGCTGATATTTATATATGTAAAAGAAAACATTGGAAATTAAATGCCAAAGGAATTGAATTCAAATCTTTGTTAGTTATCACAGATGCTTATCTTTTCTACTCAAAGGAAAATCATTTCTACTCCTTAGGATTGAAAATAAAGAACCAGAAGCTATATGTTGGATCAGTTGATAGTAAGTGAAAATGGACAGACTTTTACTTATATGGTATGATTTCTATGGGTGTGTATATATATTGTACCAAAGTACATTGTTATTGAATTGTAGTATTATTTAAAAGTAGTAATATCTCATAAATTTCATCTTTTAAAAATGAAGTGGGAATAAAAGTTAACAGTTGAAAGAAAAAAATTAAAAACTAAAGAGTAGGGTAGGGTGGTTTATTGTTAAAGAAAAATAAATAATAAATGCTTTTAAAGAGGGTAAGATTTTATTTTTATTTTTAAAAAGAAAAAAAAAGATCTTATAAAATAAAATGATTTAATATTATTTTGATTAGTTTGTAATAAAAAATAAAATAAAAACAATTTTGTTTTGTTTTATAATAAAACAAGTAAATGTGTGTAAAAGTTTTGAAGAAAAAAAATAGAAGCCCAATCAGAGTGAAGTAAAGGACAGTAATTTCACAAGACAATAGACGTCTGCTGGAGATAACAAAAGTTTTCCATCGTTAAGACGTTTTAAAAACTTTCAACATTCAATTTATTTCTGATATATTAAAAACATTTCTTGAAGTTACAGATATAACAATTATATAAGTTGTTATGTCTACTGAAATGATGCATTGTTAAATTTAGTGTATTGTGCAATCAGCTGGACCCTCACTGTGAATAACATCAGCAGATAGTTCGGAGGGTAAATCATGGTTGAGTAAAGCAATAAAGTACCGGAGTGTCGATGCTGAAAAATCCATGAAGGTTATATAATATCACAGAGTCAAGGAAGATTTGCTGGAAGTTAGCACTAACCGGTCATAAATAACTTTTAGAGAAATTACATTTGTGCTGTGTACATCATTTTGAATTTCCAAATCCTAGGTAACTTTTGACTTTAATATCCTCTCATTCTTGATTTCCTTTTAAAATAAAAGGTAAACTGTGATAAATAAAACTTTAAACTTTACAAAATAATATTTAGGAAATACATACGATATCAGCTTCTGTATTTCATTATATTTAAAGACATTCTGTGTACGTATGCATGCATTTTAATCTAATATGTTATGTATATTTTATTTAATATAATGTATTAAAATATTTATTTAAAATGAAAAGAGTAATATAGTGTATTAAAATATTTATTTAAAAATGAAAAGAGTATGCGTGTTTAACTTATAAAGCAAAATGATTGTTTTTTTTTTTTTAAAAAAAGGAAATACTTAAACTGTAATTTAAATATTTATGTTTATATTTGACTACACACATTTATGATGAACAATATTTTAATAAGATGGGAATGGAGATATTTAATTATTAATAAGAAATAATTAAGTTAAAATTAAAAGAATAGGGAAACTATATTTTTTAAAAGTAATGATTTGTTGTTTAAAGACGTCAATGTTTTCTCATTCAGTGAATTATCATTATTATTGAAATAAAATTATTAGAGAGGGTGGAGTTTTATTTTCTTAAAAGGTAGTTACAATTCGATGAGATAGCTGGAGTCTCAGCTACTGGATTTGGTGCTGATCAGATAAACATGTTGATTACGATGCAATTAACTGGCTCCTAAAGGGTTTACCTTAAAATAAATAAAGTGTTTATTTGTTTAGTATTTGTCTAGTAGCCGAGTGTTTATGTTATTGGTAGTTTGCTGCCAATGATATTTTGCACTCTACCTGAGGGCCAAGCACCTTTAAAAATTGGATAGTAAGGAAGGTAGGGTATTTAGATTTCTATTCGTCATGATAGTTTGAGGTAAAGAAGGTGGGTGGTTCAATATATATATAAAGGAAATGGAGTATTTGCATTTTACTGTAAAAACATAGGTAAATAGTATATATGGGTATGATAGAATTCATGGTATAACAGAGAGATTCATTTAGTTCTTATTATTTAGGCTCTTATCTGATGATATAAGCGAATATGGCCTGATGTTTTTAAATATTTATTTTTTTGTATGTTCAGAATTTAACTTGAGAATATCAGATAGAAAAGATTTAAATATAACATTTTCTTTTTATGTTTGTTTAATTATTGATGAATAAATAGAGTTCAATTTTATTTGATCCCATTTTTTTCATTATCTACGATATTTAAATCTCAGGAAAATATATAAAAAAGTCCCTCATTCTGTTTTTATAGATTATATTATTGTCTTGCAGCATGTTTTTTTTTTTGAGTTCCACACACATAGATTTTATTATTTTGATTGATTTTAGTCAATTGCCAAACATTGATTGATGTTCTATTATATTTTATTATTACTGTCATCAATTTTTATTATTAACCAATAAATTTAGAGTTGATTTAAAATCCAATGAATCTATTTAATTTTATTTCATTAGAATGCACAAGATAATGTTTGTAATTAAAATTTGACCCAAGATCAAACCTATCTTGATAAGTGAATTAAAATTAGATATATGTATATTTTCTTTCATCATTTTTTAAAAATCTGATTACATATACATTTTATATTTATTACTGCACTTAAATATTTGTTTACTTATTTAAATCAATATTACTAATAGAAATAATTTCATTAGCTTAGAGATGATTATTTATTTCTTATCTTGTCCAGTTACAAAAATCTAAATTGGCTGTTAGTGAGAATGACTCATCTTAATTACTTTTTAAATTTATTTGAAGTGGAGATCATAAATTTCATTAACTAGCCTAACTGAATATTATTTTTGGCTTGGATAACTTCCAATTATTATCATATATAGCTTAATTGTTACAAAGTCCATTTTACAATCGACTGATTGGGGATTTAAGTAGATGAATAATCTCAATGATTATAAGTCAGTAAATATTCTATAAAAACCTAGGGTGTATTTTATATAATGTGATTGGGTACCGCAAAAACGAGAAGTTGTCTAATCGAATTTATTGATAATAAATTCTTATGGAGTTCATTTTAGAATATAACTGAAGCAAAAATTGCGTATAGATCTACTGTAGGGTATGAATAAAATATTTGAATTATATTTCACACTTTATTGAAATAGATCATTGTTTAGAGCAATGATATGTGATTTCACTGCTTATTGCAATTTACTTTGGAATTGTGAATAGATTTGTTGATGTCTGGAGTGTTGGTCTAGTTTGTTGTATTTCATTTTAAATACTAACTGGATAAATTATATTTTGATAGGGATTATTATTAGTATTTTATGATAGTGTAGTGGACAATCTAAATAATTATGTATGAGAAAAATTGTTATTGCCCAATGTGATCGATAACTGAGCTAGATAATTTTATACAAGTTGTAAGAGCATTACTATTTGTTGAGGCATGTTTTTTTTTTGCTCTGTGATAAATAATATAAATCTTGAGGACATTTCTTTATGACAAATATTGATTGAACAAATGCAGAGAGGTAGTGAGATAGAAAATTCATGATTATTGCCACAAAATAGCTATCCAATGCTAGCCAATAATGATCATGTACAAGTGGCCATTATTACAAAATGTCAAATCAACTTTAGGGCTGTTATAAAGTGGCATTCCACATTTAGATTAGATCTATATTATTATGAATGATGTTTCAATTCTTAAACATAATAAAGTTTATTATATTATTATCCCATATTATAATCAATAGTCCATTACAAAATGGCAACCAATGATCAGGCTATGTATTATTCTGATTAGATTGATAATCTCTCCAGCATCATCATTTTTATCACATTATAAAATGGCACACTAACTTGGGCATGATTAACCAATTAAAGACCCAGGTTTGAGTCTCATATATATGCTGAAATATGATATTGTATTTATGTACATTAATGAGTTATATGGCTGACTTGTTTAAGTAAGATATCTAGAATTTTATTATTGTTATCGTTCTTTGTGGCTTTTGTTGATGGCTGGAAGGTTGAATGGGTAGATATGTTCTATGAAAAAAATAAATAAAATTAAAGTATTTTATAATTTATTCCAAAAAAAAAGAGAGCTATTATATTTTATATGAAATAGTAAATAAAAATGGAAACCAATAAGGTAGAAGCATTATCAAGACCTGAAGGAGTTCTATTTCAAATGATGAGAGAATTGATGGAAAGTGTGAATTCTTAATTTGGTGATATGCATAATAAATTTCATAAACTAAAAGAAGATATGAGTAGAGAAAATAAACTAAGAGAAGATGTGAGTAAAGATATGAATAATAAATTTGATGATATGAATAATAAATTGGGTGATATGAGTAGAGAAAATAAAGAACTAATAGAAGTTATAAGTGGGGGTATTAAAGAATTAAGAGAAGATATGAATAATAAAATTGATTTATGTAAAGTTGATCTGAATGCTATTAATATGAGGTTTAATTAATTTAAATATAATTCAGATGTTCAATTGAAGGAGTCTGGTGGTAAATGTGATGGCAGGTTTTAATGAATTAAGAGATTTGCACTGTACCCATGATAATATTATTTTATTTTTTGAAACATTCTTGTTATTTCATACCCTATACTTTAAACACTATCTATCACCACAGGTATCATCGTAAAATATTGTTTTATTAGATGCTGTATCTTAGTAATGTATCTTGAGCTAGTCAGGACAGTATTATTTTTAATAATCGTTGTTTATGCAATCCAATTGAAGCTTAATATTGTTATCTCAGCCGAATTTTTTTGTTCAGTAGTTTTCTTTTAAGGAAGTGTACAATATATATATAGTCTTGTTTTAATAATTTTATATTTATTTAATTATTCATTTTTCATCTTTTTATTATTTTGACATTCATCACTTAATAATAAGTATGGTCACACAATCTTATTATAACATGTTTACTTAAAGATACACTGTTTTGGAAGTAACGTTATTTATATTGATTGCTAATACTCGCACATAATTTCAATGTTAATATGTAGTTATTGTAAATAAATCGTCCAGATATACTCTTTTGTTATTTAGCTATATTGTCAATAAAAATTTATAGTTAAAGTTTAAAATTTCAACAATTTTATTTAATATACTTAAATATTTTAAACCCTGAAATAACTTTAGAATTGATATATAGATTATGAATACGTAGAGTGAATACGTTAGCTAAACATATAAATATTATCAGACTTATTTACAAATATACATCTGCATTGTGATTTTATAATTCTGAGATAATCGTACTAATATTTATTGATTCATATTTATAGGTTTCTTTAGATATTTAAATATTCTGTCTACATTTAAAGAGTCTTATTACAATGATTATCTGCCTAGTATATGTTAAGCTAATATTTTAAACAGTGATAATTTGATTAAGTTAAGTAAGATATTAATAGTTGCAGTACATATATGAAAATTCGTATAAATATGATGACAATATAGATTAAAACATATTTATTTAAGCCAATTGAATTAATCTTTATTATTTCATAAAAAATATTTAATATTATAATTAAAATTCAAACTTACCTAACATCACAGGAAAGGTTGCAAAAAGAAATATATAAATATTAATATAAAAATTATATACAATAAAACATTATTTTATAAAGTACTATATTATTTTTTATAATGACTATTAATTTATTTTACTGAACAAATGTTTTACATATGACACTTTTCCACAGCATATTGTTACTATTATAAAATACATTTTAAACAAATACCAAGAATTTCAAAGCTGTGTAGATTATTGTTACAACTATATACATACACAGAAATTTCAAATTATAATAGAATAAATAATAATAATATATGAATTAAACAGAAGTACTTTTTGATTATGTTGTAATCATTATCAACTGAAATGATGTAGGCTAAAGTAAAAAAAAAGTAGATATGAAGTGATTTTGCAAAAACCATCTATACTGATCAAAATAGCCTCTTTAATTTTTTTCTTTTTATAAGGATTTTTTCCATTTAATGTTTTTGTGATATGGGCTAAATATAAATTTAAATTAGCAAAAGTTTTCATGGTCAAAACAAAATTGAGGCAGTGTTAGAATGTTTATTTCTAGCTTCTTCTTTTTTTGGTGTTATTTTAATCTTTTTTTCCAAAGTGCATCTCATTTTCCAAATGTTTGATTTTTTTTGCATTCACACATGATTTGATGATAATGATTATTATTATTATTTCTCAATTGTCTGAACAAAATCTTACATGGGTTTTAAATTCGAAGCACTAAGTTGGTAGCGCTAACATTTTAATGTTTACTGTACTGGTTACTTCTATCTTCTTTGATCACTGAGGGCGTCATTAGGTTACTAACTACATAGAAAATTTAATTTATGGTGATCAAAAGTTGATGATGATGATGAATCCACCAGTGAAACACAGGGAGAGAAAGAGATCTTTAATATTGTTTAGACAATTGAGAAAAGAATACAGAGACAAATGTCAGCCAAAATAATTTCAAATAATTCCATAATCTCAAGCAAAGAAACTTATAAAAGTTTGACCTAGATTTCTGCAGCATATTTATCAAACAGTTCTATGTGAATATTGAAACACTAAAAAATCCTGGCAGATAAATTCATTTTCTCAACTATGATTTAAAGAGGGATTTATATTACCTTCCTGCTAGTGATTTATAAAAACTAATTTCAGCGTTCCTATTTAGAGATTGCAAAACAAAAGGGATCTTGTAAGGAGTACAATGAAACAGCACAGGCAAGCTTTTCTTGGCATGGAATAAAGCATCAGGACCAAGAATGCTATATGTCTGCAGAACAGCTCATGATTAACCATGTTCAAAGTTATCAAGGTTTACTCCAATACAAGACAACAAAATAGAACAAGAAAAGATTACGATTTTATGTAATCTTAAATAGAAGAAAACAAAATAAATACCTTAAAAATTATAGGAGATATTTACAGATATGGAAAAGCATTTAATAAATCTACAAAAAATAAACTTTATATTCTTAGACTTCCCATCTTGGAGTATGGCTCAATTATATGGAATTCTCATAACAAGACAGATATCAAAACTTCAGTCTGTTTTTGACAAATATTTAAAATTAAATAGTTTAAATAATGACCACTAAAAAAAAAAAAATATCAAACTCATAAATAATGACCACTATATTGACTTAATGCTGAGATGAAAAACAAGAGATCTTAAATTTTTCCCTAAATTTATTTCCCAGAATATTACTGTATCTAATTTGTTTTCTAGATTAAGTATCAAAAAACAGAATTATAATAATGGTTCTCTTTTTTTTTTTTTTTTGGACTTAAAATTTGTAAATCTGATATATTAACAGTTCCCCCTTTACTTCATTTATTTAGAACTTATAACAAAGATTTTGCTAATAAAGATATTTTTACTTTAGATTTTAAACAATTCACTAAAATCATCTTTAAAAAATATTATCCTTGATTTCATTTGGTATATTATCTTCTTTACTTATTTATTTCTTTTACTGTTTTTCTATTTTATTGTTATTATTTTTTTAATGTTTATTTAGATTTGTATATAATAATTAACTTATTCTGCATTGTGTTGTTGTTGTTGTTAATAGTAATAGTAGTAGTAGTAGTGGTAGTGGTAATGGTAATAGTAGTTGTAGTAGTAAAAACACTGTTTATACAAAAACATTTATAATATAATAATTAATAATAATCATACTATAATACATAATCTATGGCTATAATAATTCTAAACATTATATATATATGATAATAACGTGAAAGCTAAACAACTTCAAATAGATACGCTTTAAACATGCTTACGTGACAGCCAATCAGATGGAATAATGACATCACATGGGACTCTCAATTCTAAAACACAAGCCAGAACTATTAGAAAAAGATGAGACCCATCTTAATCTATGCCTCAATTTTATTTAAATAAGCCAGACTCAAGCATATTGAACTAAGAGTGTGAAGCTTAAATACCTACACATTTAATCCACTAAATATTATATATATAAATTAACAACGTGAAATCATCTGATTTACAATGAAGCAATATTTTAAATACATTTATTAATATCATTTCATTAGATTTAAAATATTGTTTCGTTGTAAATCGGATGATTTCGCGTTGTTAATTTATATATATAATATTTAGTAGATTAAATGTGAAGGTATTTAAGCTTCACACTCTTAGTTCAATATACTTGAGTCTGGCTTATTTAAATAAAATTGAGGCATAGATTAAGATGGGTCCCATCTTTTTCTAATAATTCTGGCTTGTGTTTTAGAATCGAGAGCCCCATGTGATGTCATTATTCCATCTGACTGGCTGTCACGTGAGCATTTTTAAAGCGTATCTGTTTGAAGGTGTTTAGCTGTTTACGCTTAAATTTGATATATTTACATATATATATATATGATAACTATAATACCCTTTTTAAGAGATTAAAAGTTTATTTCCCTTCTTCTAAGGGAATCTATCTCTTTTCAGTAATTTTTTTATTGAAATGGTATATAAACACATACACAGCTCTTAATTAAAACACAGCAGACACTTATATTTATATATGATCACTAGATGGAGCTTTACCAATAGCTCACTAACAAGCTTTGTTTACATAAATGCTGTATAGTTGGTATTTAGATCTAGTTTCTAGTCTTCCTACCCTTTACTGATGTGGGCCAATTAGCTCGAAACCCTGGTCTAAAGGTTGGAGACAATGAAAGAGATATTGAATCTATCTCTCTCAGCTTTTATGTAAACAAAGCTTGTTAGTGGACTATTGGTAAAGCTCCATCTAGTGATCATAAAATGCAAGCTAAGAGCACGTTACGAAATTTATAACTTGTTTTGTTTATCATAAATGTACTCTTGAAGGTTTTTGCAATGATATAGATTGCAGAGGCTTTTACTATATAGTGAAACTGAACTGATTTCAGACCCATATAGCTATCTAGTTTATTTGACTGGATTTGAAGATATTTATGTATCTGAAAAATTCATGCTTTCAAACTGATAGAAACATGTTTCATAAATGCTGATTGTAGAGTTGGTATTTAGATCTAGTTTCTAGTCTTCCTACCCTTTACTGACATGGGCCAATTAGCTCAAAACCATGGTCTAAAGGTTGGAGACAATGAAAGAGATATTGAATTCTATCTCTCTCAGCATTTATGTAAACAAAGCTTGTTGGTGGGCTATTGGTAAAGCTCCATCTAGTGATCATAAAATGCAAGTTAAGAGCAAGTTACAAAATTTATAACTTGTTTTGTTTATTATATATATATATATAGAAATATTTTGACAAAAAGTTCACAATAATTTCACAAATATAAAAGAACAGTAGCTGATGACCATTATTTCTAATAACAAACCGTTGCTTAAACATATTTTTAACGGCAATGAAAATCAGATGAGCAATAAAAAGTATGATAATTCTTTATTCCAAATTGCTCTTTATGAAGTTTTATTATTATAAGTTGACTGCTGTAACCTTCAATTATATTTAGTTCTTTTTTAAATATAATAACAATATGTTTGAAGCACTGAAATTTTAAAAAAATTCAAATAAGTAAATGATTAAATAAACTTGAGATGAATAGCTATATTATTTATTTTAATACAAAACAATTTGGACATAGTCTTTTTATTATGATAATTAAGAATTTGGTTTTCATAAGTTTGTCTCATAATAATTTTATAAGTCAATTTTAAATAATTGTCACTGCTTTTTCACAAGCTTAATATTTTTATAAAAATTCATTTTTCTATAACTGAGCTTGACATATGTAGATTGATTATTTTTAGTGGCAATAAAATTAAAAATTATTTAAAATATGCTGGAGATAGACTTATAGCAAAGTGCAGAATTTAACCAATGTCATATAACAATGAAATAACATACTTTTTCTTATGTGATTTTTTCCCCTTTGGTTTCTTTGAAAGATATTAGAATTTTCTTTAGTATCATTTGATATTATTGTTTGATAAATCAGTTAAACATATGCTTTTGCAAGAAATACTTTATAGATAACTTGCTAGTTCTTTACTCTAATATGATGATGATAAAAAATAAAACTTTAACATTGACCTAAAAACAGTCAAATAAAAAACAAGCAATTTACTTCAAAACTAAAATAAATTTATAATGTGAAGTGATGGTTTTAAGTTGAAGTGAAGTGTTTTTAAATTGTTAAAATATTTTATACTACTGTGTATATTGCTTTATTTTCACACCATGCACCAAAATCTTTACTGCATTTCCTTTTTATCAAAAAATCATTTCCAGTACTATATTATAATATTAAAATTAATAGTGAATTATTATTTTTTTAATTTATGTGACCTTGATGAGAATTTGATCACATGCCCATCTAGATAATAAATGGACTTGTTAATTAATGATTTTTATCAACTCTAAATAATTTTCAAAGAATTAATTTTCAAATTAAACATATTTTTATTAAATATACTATTCTCAATTTATTTAATCCCTTTTGAATGAGATATTTATTTTATATAGCGCTATGTTTTATAAACTGTAATAGTAATAATCAGCTATTAAGCTAATGCACATGCGCTTTGTGTATTTTTAACTATAAATGAATACTCTCATTTACAAACACAAGATAAGACTTTATGAAAAGATAGAGTGAATCCATCTATCTTTTCGATCCAAACATTTATATATGAGCAAATCTTAAGCATTTGGGGATGAGAGTGTGAGGATATTAAACAATCACTTAAAATTACTTTTACTATGCCTGAATGAATAATGCTATATAAAATAAATATCTCATTTACATATGTTTAATTTCCAATAAGAATGATGTATAGAAAATTCTAGAAAATTTCACAAGCATTATTAATTCAGGTATAGTAAAAGTAATTTAAAGTGATCATTTAATATCTTCACACTCTCATTCCCAAATGCTTAAGATATGCCCATACATTTTGGGTCCAAAAGATAGATGGATTTAATCTATCTTTTTACAAAGACTTTATCTTGTGTTTGGAAGTGAGAGTATTTATTTATAGTTAAACATACACAAAGCACATGTGCTTTAGCTTAATGGCTGATTATTACTATTAATTCCTTTAAATTTATCCTGACTAATACCTTTTAATATTATAATAGATATACCCAATTTTAAACTACACTTATTACTTTTAATAAGTCTTTTTTAACTTTAAATATTTCATACGCATGCTCCAAACACTCACATGCACTTGCATATTAAGTATAACTATTTCTCTAATGCAATAAAAATAAATTAGTTATTGACTGACTTTTAAAACTAATTAAAAAATTAACACTAATCTCAGTCAGTTATACTTTCTATTTTTAATCTCTAATTTTAAATACTCTCACATAAATTGATATTTAATAAATCATAATTATTACTCTAAAATTATTTATTTTAAAAATCAACAACTAAAAATCCTTATAAAGTTAACCAACCATTTTAAACAGCATAGAACAACCTTATCTATTACATCTGTTTGAAGCACATTAAACTCTAGATTAACTTTTCTTTAGTTTAAAATATAAATTTTATTCTTTCAAGCAGATATTAAACATTCTAAGATAACATTTTAAATAACTGCTAATTAAATGGGCTAACTGAATTATTTTAACTCATATTATTGAAACATATAATTTAAGATTATTGTTATAATAGAACAGATGAAAAAATTTACTTACTATAATTTTATTAAAAAAAAATTAATGCTTTAAAACATATATCTAACTCATAGGATTAAATATATGGCTACAATATATATATATAATATTAATCAATGTCTGTACTCCTTTAACTTATATATATTCAAATAATAAAACAAATACAGTAATATAAATTCAAACTGTTTGTTCTCTCACCCATGTATTTCATTTTTGATCCCTTTTTTTTACTATTAATACATGTCTCTCCATATTTTGTTCAGGAATCTGAAGTCTCTATATTGCATTTCAGTTTAGTGTTCAAGTGTCAGATTCGTAAGTATTAACTGTTAAAATACATTTACTTAAAATGTTACTTTTTAAACATTTAGGCATATTTCATTTTAATATTAAAGTATTTCTACTAAAAGCACTCCATCCAATTTTAATTCTATGATTAATTTCATCCATTATGTTTTCATTTGTCATAGTAATTGGACCAAGGTATTTATAGTTTTTGACATCTTATTCGTTTTTATTAATCTTTACTTTTCTCCTTTGAGAAAAATTCATCAAACTTTACAATCTTTTAGTATTCATATTTAGTCCTACTTTTTTACTTATGACTATAGCTTTTTTACATTTTCTGAAGATCTAATGTATTATTTGCAAAAAAAGTTACATCATCTACAAAATCTAGAAGACATAAATAATGTCCATTTAATTGTAATGCTTTAGCTTCCCATATTAATCTAGAAATTACTTCTTTTGAAATTGCAGTATAAAGTGTTGGGGATATGGAATCATTCTATTGCACACCTTTCTCAATGTTAATCTTCATAGTATAATTATGTAATTTAATGACAGCTCAAATATTTTTTAGAATGGTGCATTATCCAATGTCTATATAATTTGATGATACAATGCTTTAAACATTGACAAAATGCTTATAGCATAAAATATTTTTACATAATCCACAAATCCTAAAGCTTATGGTAACTCATATTTATTGGTTTTTTGCTATAACTTGTCTCAACACTTTATGTGGCCTACTATGCTAAAACCATGTTTAAATACTGCTTTTTTTATGTTATTGAAAATCCAAAATTTACTTTAGCCAAGTTATAATTATTTTGATAAAACTTTTGTATAGATTCGATGAGTCTGATTGATCTGTAATTTCTAAAATCATCTTTATTACATATTTTTGATATCAAAGTCACTAAGGAATTCCTCTAATTATCTTTATCATTTGATATTTTCTAGTTTTTTACTTGCTTTTTATACTATCAATTATAAATCCATCATCATGGGAATTTTAACCTTATTCATAGATTTAATTGTATATCTCACTTCTTCAGTTTAAATAGTAAGCAATTCAGAAGACATAACAATTGTAGAGAATACATTATTTTTTTGTTCTTTATTGCTATAAAATTATTTATAGAGTGCTTCCATACATTTCATGACTTCATTTTGTTTGTAATAGTTCCATTTTTTTTCTTATTACAAACATATGTTTCTTATGCCAATATGTTATTTTACACTTTAATACTTTATTCTCTTTTATAGCTTTCCTTGTTAATTCACAATTATATTTTCTTATATTGTTATTTAATATTTTTTCATCCCGTTTTACAAAATCCTAGATATTCAATCATCTTAAGGACTTTTTATATATTTTCATATTCCTTCTTTTCTTTAATATTGTCTTATTTCAGTAGAAACTTTATTGATCAATTGCTACTTTTTTGACCAGATATCTTTCTTGTAGTTCTTAATACTGTATTAGTTATTTTTCTATTAATTTTATTCAAATCTCAACTATCTTCAAAACCTGTTAATATTTTAAAACAATTTGTAAGTTCTAATTTAAATTCCTTTGGATATTTCTGAAGATTAAGAATGTAAATTGTGCATAGTTTTTCTTAATAACTTTTGAATCTTTAGTTTTGCATTATTACATATCTTACATCTTACTAATTGATGATAAGTTCCTGTGTCAAACTTATTAAGAACATTACAATCTTTAAATACATATTTTCTATTGTACTATACCTTAATTTAAATTCTTCCTTGTCCACTTGCATATAGCCTTTTTCTTAAAGAAAGAATGCATAATATACAGCTTTTCTTTTTCTGCAAACTGCACAAATCTGTGACCTATCTCATTTTTATCACTATAACTAAATTTATCTACAACACTTTTATTTTTTAAACATTTTTCAATACTACATTCAATGTCTCCCATGACAATTTAAAAATATTGTTTGGTTTAAATAAGAGCCTTTTATATATTCATATATATATATTTACTTCTTTATTAGAATCAAATATAACCTAAATTATTCTGAATTTAGTGTCATCCATTATGTTAAATAACTAATCTTATCATTGTCTAATACAGCATCAATTTTCACAATGCTGCTCTGTCATTTTTTATTCATAATAAATTTTACTCCACTTGTGCTTTCAATATTTGTGCAATTATAGTAAAATATATGACCACTTTTTAGATCAATTGTCTTTTCACTTTTTTTTAACTTCACAAAGTTCAACAAAGTTCCATTTAATATTAGATAGTTCATGAAATTGTTTTTTATCTGTAAGTGATCTGCTGTTGCAAGTGTTTAAATAAAAAATCATTATCAAATGGCAGCCTGCGTCTACATTCTCCATCCATCTTTGCCCACCAACCACTGCCTTGACTGGTGATGTCACAGCTTCCTGGAAATAAGGACAATGATTTAGTTTTGTCTGATGTGGTTATAAATATTTTTAAAAAAAAGTTTGTGCACACACACATTCATTCTGCATTCAAAAGGCTCACTTGATATTTTAGCTAAGAACTATTAGATAACTGAGAAACAAAACCATAATGTTTTTGATCTTACATTTACTGGTATAAGTACAAGAAACTCACCATACTAGCTAATGTATGTTGTTGCACAGTTATTTATGTTCATATACTTTATTATTAATCATATAGTAATAGCAATTGCAATGACAATGAATAGAATGAGCATTAGCAATTTGCCCTGCTCTCAGAGAAGAATCAAAGGGTTTCCTTTCAACTAACAGAAAACTTCTTTCTGCAGTATTATTTGTTTGTAGTCTATTATATAAATCCTGGCTTCAAATTTTCTTACCTTCTCCATAATATACAGTATTAAAAATTACACATCTGGCAATGCAGGGCATAAATAGTCTGTTCCTTATCTATTATTATTCATAAAACAAGACAATAAATTGTAATTTATGATTATAATTTTCAAGCTTCTTTTTTGAATTGTTAATTAGTCTATTTAAAGATAAAAAATATCAAAATTTATATTAAATTTTTTATTGATAATACAAATTATTTTTTTATGTAAAGTAGGTATATAGAGATCATATAAATTCATGGTTTTATAATACACATTTATCATTTTTCTGTTTATATGTAATTTTTTATTTCCTTATCAAAGATGAATTTAAAATATAGCAATCTGATCAAATTATTTTTACAATTTTCTATATTATTTTTTTATCAGATTCAAATTCGCAAAGTTTTAAATTTGAAATAAAAAAAAGCTTTCAACTCTGTCATTTTATACTGAAATGACGTTCGATAATAAATGTAGATAATTCCTAATACTTATTGGCTTTACACATATCCAATAATCAATATCGTTGCATTATCTTACTATTTGTTAAAATATAACAAAATAATAGACTCATTAATGACTTCATCTTCTTTCACCATTTAGTTTATTAAACATTACTTAAAAAGACTTATGAGAATCACATACAAATACAATGCCAACATATATGATGACTTTGTTAATGTTTAAAAGAGATTGAATAACTTCTTTTTCAATCGAAGTAACAGCTAAACTAAAATACTATTACTAAAAGACACACCGATAAGCCAACTTACGGTCATTATAAAGATATCCTCATTACATGTAGTAAACAAATTATTATTTATATAATAATTTAAAGTTGTAATTATAAATTTATTAAACGCACATTGATTACGTAAGTAATATTTACTGAGGCTAAAGAAGGATTCCCCTCTTTTCTTCCATAGCGTAAGCTTGTGGTTAAAATACCTATAGAGGTCCCTACTAGCGCATTTTATACGCATATTATCGAGGTTATAGCCTCAGTAAATATTATTTATATAATATAAAATTTCCATAATAAATGAAAATCATTCCTATTCATGATGTTATATTTCAAAAAATTCTGAATGGTACTTATGGTTTAAATTCTATTTATCAAGCCATAAATTCCAGCTACATTATGAATTGAGAATGACTATTTTGCTGTTAATACACTTTATGGTTTAGAAATTAGAATTTGGTCACATATCTCAGAGAAGGTCATTTGAAATATATCATCATAAATAGAAAATAGTTTTATTTATTGCAAATATTTTATATTGGTAAATAATTATTTGTTTGCTATATTTAAAGAAGATATTTTTATAATAAATACAAACTGGACAAAAGTTTGTCTTTTAGTGGTACAGCATGTAATTTATCTGTTGCTTTCATTGAAAAAAGTTATTCAACCTTTATTAGATAATAATTTAGACATTGTATAAAGATATGTAAATGATATTTTTGTATATTCTCCTCATAAGCATAGTCTGGAAATATTATTGAATATTAAATGTATGTAAAACTAGTAAGTATTAGGGATTATCAGCATCCATTATTAAACATTCCTTACACTATAAAATGGCAGAGATGACAGAATACAAATTTTAAATTTTACAAATTTAAATCTGATGGAAAAATGAATGTAGAGAATTATAAAAAATGAATTGATATGAGTCAGATATTCTAAAATCCTGATTGGTAAGCAAATAAAACTATACATAAGGATAAAAGTAATAAAATGACTATTATAATGTCATAGATTGAATTGATATGTCCTAAATATTTAACCCTTCTGCATTTAAATATTTTTCCATCATTTCTCTACTGGCAATTTAAGTTAATAATTCAACATTTTATTTTAGTATTGAAACTTTCATTCAATATTATAAATCAATAAAATGTACTTAGATTTATTAGAATTATAAGTTTACAAACAAAAAACATATTAAAAAAATATTTGAATTTTTCAAATATAAAAAAATAATAAAGTGAAAAAATTCATAACGAGAATAATTATTTTTTGTTATTGTCTCATTATAATAATACTTTTGAAAAAATAAAATTAACAAAATCTTTGCTAAATGATTTATTTTCCTAAAAATAAACAAATTATCATGAAGTCATCATTGAAATTTGGTTTTAACATTTAAAAATGCAACTATATTTATTATAAAAGTGTTTGACAAAGTATATCATCTTGATGGGTTTTTTTTATTATTATTCTAAATTTCTTAACTTGTATTTTTAAAAATGAAGCATATTTTTAAAAATTAAGTGTAAACATAAATACATTTTATTTAATAATTATTCTACAAATATTTTATAAAATCAAGCAAACATATTTAAATATATTATGAAATTATACAATTTTTGCTCTCTATTAACAACAATTGAATCAAAATTTACAATCTATAAGATTGAAAATTGGTAAATGATGAGACTTCCTCATAACCTCACCAATAAATTCTGTTTGCATGCTTACTTACATGTATATAAAATTCAGATCTACTAGAAAAATAATATCTCTTCAATTATAGGTTTTATTTGGACTTAAGGTAACCTAGTAATAATTTAAATTATATAATTTCAACTATTTATGCATTTGTTTGTTATATTAAAATAATTTTAATACTTGTATTCAATAGCATGTTATTTAATATAGTGTATTTGGAAGAGTATCATAGTTTTACTTTAGGATAGATAAGATAAAGGAAACTATTTTTTCCATATGTTTTAATTTTTTTGTTGTTTCATAAAAAGTTTATTTTAGTAAAATCACTTCTGCTATTCTTACAATGGAATTTGAGATTAATTTCACTTTTAAAAAAAGTTTTAAACAAAAAAAAGTTTAAAAAAAATGTTTTGAAACAAGAAATAGAAGATTTTCTTTTTATAGTTTAGATTTAATAAGTAAAATTTTGTGCTATAAGGGCAATAAATTTGTGTGCTTAACTTGATATGTATGTAACTATAAATGGTTTGATAAGCTGATTTAATTTTTTTTTTTTTTTGTTTACTCTGTTTATGTTATATGTGTCTGAAATTTAAAAAAAATGATATAAATATATGTGTGCATTATCTATAGCAATCCTGGGCATTTATTCACCCACATGAATTTATTATACATTACCCACTTCCCCATGATATATATAGTTTCTGCTTGAGATACTCAAGGATGATTGTGTTTTGTGTTGGGTATAAACATTTTTTTCCATGATTTTATATATATATATTTTGCTTATAATATGAGTAATTCAGAGGCATATTTATTATCATTTTATATTTTTTTAGTGGTGTGGGGTCAAATGTATAGCATACATGCTTAATTTTGTAATGGCCTGTATGTGAACATTTACAGTGGATTATAGTTGTTGTTTGTTTTAATGCAAAAGTAAAATATATATGTATGCACATCTTGATAAATCATAGAGTAAATATCAAACTTCAAAGATGATGCATTATTATAAGAAAATTTTTTGGAATGTAATATTTAAAGCTACCATGTTCATGTCAACATGAAAAGAATACATGACCATTCAAAAGTGCTGGTATCTGAACCCTGTTGTATTTAAACCATGATATATTTGAATTATTGTATATGAACTCTGACATAATTTGAATATTGTATTTAAACTCTGATATATCTAAACTTTATTATAGTTGAACTGTCTCACACTGTGCTGTGTTATAATTATTAATACAATTTGTTTTTTGTTTATTGTTAGATTTCTTTCAGAATTTTGTTCACTATTGTCTGTTCTGTTAATTGATATTTGCAAAGAATCTTTGCTCTCTGCAATTTAAAGGCGATTTTAAATGTCTGAGTGATGTTACAGCTATGGTAGATATTTATATTTGATATCATCACCACTAAACTATCATTTTCTAGGTTATAATCTAGTGGTGCTCTCTGGTGATGTACATTAGTGTGCCTGTTTTTTTTTTTTGATAATTTAGTGTGCCTGTTGTCCATTTCAATATACTTATAAGTGTTTCGTAGATTAAAATAGGAAGGTAAGGGAATAAAATTAAATAGAGATTATTATAATTATATAATTTTTGAAGCTGATGTGATTGGTTTTTAAAATTATGATTCAGACTTCTAGGAAATGCTGCAAGAGTTGTGTGATAAAAAATATGATTGTGAGACTAAAAAAAACATTAATGATTTTTCTCATAAGAAAATCGAAAATCAAGAATTAGAAAAAAATAATGTCTACAAATACTTTTGTCAGATTATTAATACTAAAGGCATAATAAATATTTTTTTATAAAATTAAACTTGAAGTGCTTTTGACAAAAATAATTTAATATTAATAAATTTATTGAGCGCACAAAAAGCATTTCTCTCTCGGCAAAATATGCTTAATTATTACGAATTTTAAGGCGCATTGAATACAGGTTAAAGCCTGATTAAAGTATTTAATATTAATAAAGGAAATATGCCACATTATGTGAAAATTAAGGTTTTTTTTAAATAAATGTGCTTTATAAGTTTTTACTTATTGATCTAAGATTTGAATACTTAATAAAAGAGCAGTAAAGAAAATTCAGACCACTTAATGAAGTATGGAGAGATCTATGTTAGAGATAACAAAGAAGTTATTAGTGACAATATATTTGGGTAAGAGAACAGACAAATATCACTGACATCGTTGAAACATTAAAATAATGAAATGAAGTGGCAATAGAAATATTTCTAGAATAGATGATAATAAATAGACAGATAAAATATATTAAATCCCAAGAAAATAGACTACATGTGAGATAGATAGCTGAAATAAAAAACGATTGCCATTGTGATAAGAAAAAGAGAGGCTATGGAACAGAGAAATAGGATTAAAATTGAAGAGATCTTTATCATACAGTGGACTGATGATTGAAAATTACACATATGCACTTATATATATATATATATAAGTTCTCTGTCATTATTAATAATATGAAAATACTCCACCAGAAATTAAATATGTTAAATGAAATTAAGTAGACTGAGTATACTTTCAATGTAGGTAAACATCATGGTTTATCTGTTAAAAATCTATGAAACCATTTTTTGCCAAAAAAAAAAAAGGCATCTCGTGAATTTTTAACAAAATAACCATGATTATGATACACATACCTTGAAATTATACTCCATCTACTTAATTTCATTTAATTTATATATACAATGTACATATACTGAAACAGTTACATCTGTCTATCCTTCTGTTTCACCTACTATATACTATAATAGTATTTATTTATGTATACCTGTACCCAAATCCTTGTATATTATGCTAATTTTAAACCTAATTATACTAGTTGTGTATGTGTGCGTATATTTTAGCATAGTGTATAAAACATATGTATATATATATAAATCAGTAAATACACACGTATATTGTTTTTCTGAAGGTTTGTGATGATGGTGTTCTAGCTGTATTTTTATATTGGACTATTTCCATCATCTAATATGTGTGTTGAATGTCTTTAGAAAAGTTTAATTTTTAGTTAAATATTCCAAATGCATTCAACTGTTAGTAATATCACAGCAAACAGGTTAGTATATGCACCAACTGTTAGTAATATCACAGCAAACAAATGTTAATAATATCACAGCAAACAGGTTAGTATATGCACTAACTGTTAGTAATATCACAGCAAACAGGTTAGTATATGCACAACGTTTCGAGAGGTATTTTTCTCCCCTCTTCTTCAGGTGTTGCTGGCCTGACCAGTGACAGTACTAGCATGGGATTCGAACCTGGGTCCTTAGATTCTTGATTATTGAAATTTAAGGTAACGCTCTAACCAACTGAGCCATCCTGCCAAAGGCAACAGTATGTAGTAATTTCATATACTTATCTATGAGGTTCCTCCTGATTTCTCCACTTTTTCCTCAGAGCAAAGTTGATTAGTGATTTCCATACATTATGTATAGTCACACTAGGTTGGCTTATGGGATTTTTTGCCATTGTCATGTGAGCAGCTTCTTTAAATTTTCTTCTTTGTACCTTTTCTTCTTTATCCAATATTTTTGTATTTTCCCAATTGAATGTATGTTCATTGGTCCATACATGGTCTGCTACCTTAGACACATCTGTTTTCTCTCTTCTAATCATTAGTTTATGTTCTTGCAAGCGCTTTTGAATGGGACGGCTGGTCTCACCAATATATGTTCTTCCACATTCACATGGTATTTCATAGATGCAGTTTTTTCTTTGCAGCATTTCAAGTTTAGGCTTTGTAGATGTTAGAATTCCTCGTAGTGTGGTATGGCTCTGAAAAGCTGTTCTGATGTTATACTGATTGCAGATTTTCCTTAATTTGTCTGCTATTTTTGGAATGTATGGATACACTACAGTACCAATAATTGTCTTTTCTCTTGATGGTTCTTTTTGTTGTCTGTTTAATGTTTTCTTAATAACAGCTGATGGATAACCATTTTTCTTAAGAGTTTGTTCTATATAGATCTTTTCTTTTTCCAAATCACCAGTTTCTGAACAAACTTCTTTTGCTCTGTTCCACAGTGATAGTATAACTCCATGTTTTGTGTTTCTGGTGTGATTAGATGTATAGGCTAGGTATTTTCCTGTATGTGTAGGTTTTCGGTAAACTGTAGTTTTGATTTTGCCATGAGGGAGTCTTGTTACAAGAACATCTAAGAATGCCAATTTTTGTTCTTGTTCTGGTTCTATTGTAAATTTAATTGAAGGGGATATGTTGTTGATGTGTGTCCAGAAAGTTTGTAGCAATGCTTCACCATGTGGCCATACAACAAATGTATCATCCACATAGCGAAGCCAAACTTTAGGTGGATAAGGAGTAGTTTTTATGGCTGTGGTTTCAAGTTCTTCCATATAAATATTGCTAATCAGGGGAGACAATGGTGAGCCCATAGCCATTCCTTGATTTTGTTGGAAGAACTCTGTGTTATATTGAAAGTAGGTTGTTTTTATACAGAAAGTTAATAGTTCCATTATGCTATCAATAGGAAGAGCTGTTCTGGTTTGTAAACTATTATCATCATTTAACCTTTTCTTACAATAGACAATGCTTCTTCACATGGTACATTTGTGAATAAACTTTCCACATCAAAGCTTACCAGTAAGTCAGTTCTTTCAATTTTCATGTTCTTGATTAATTCTACAAAGTGTCTAGAATCCCTAACGAATGATTGGGTCTTGCATGCCAAAGGACTTAGAACTTTGAGAAGAAATCTTGCCAAATTCTGGCAAGGTGAATCTCTAGAACTAACAATAGGTCGTAATGGAACATGATCCTTATGGATTTTAGGTAGACCATAAAGATGAGGAATTTTGCTGAAATATGATGTTATTTTACGCTTTTCTGAATCAGTGAAGTACTTGTGATGCTTTCTGAGTAATGCTTGTAACTTTGTTTCCGTACTTGGTATCGGATCTTTTGCCACTTTTCTATATTGGCCAGCTGTGAGGAGTTCTTGTATTTTGTTGTCATAATCAGTTGTATCCATTACAACTGTTGCATTGCCTTTGTCAGCAGGGAGAATAATTATAGATTTATCTGCTTTGAGAGATTTAATTGCTTTCCTCTCCCCATAGGATATGTTTGACTGCAATTTTTGTTGCTTGTCAAGTGTTCTTTTTATTCTCCAGTGCAATTCTGCTGCTTCTTCTAAAGGCAATTTTTGAGTGACTTCCTCAGTGGCTGACTTTCCTATGTAAATGTAAATCGGAAGGAATAATTCCTAAAGGTTTGCAACTAAAACCTCCAATTCACTCTCAGAGAGCTGAGAAAATTACTCAGAGAGCAAGTGAAGCTCTGTTAAGAGAAAGAATAAATGCTCAAAGGTTTTCTAAGTATCAAACAATGCATTCAATTAATACTGTAGAATGTCTTCTAAAAAATAAACTTACTGACGATGACTACATGAGAGTTTTTCAAGCAGTAAGAAAATCATATTCTATATTACATGGAAAAATAAAAGAATGTCAAAAGAAAAAACTTGCTAACCTACATGGGCATATCAAAAATCATAATGTACCAAGCAATGTAACAGCTTCATCTGTTAAAAATCTAAGTTCTAAACATCTAACAGATACTGAAATTTCTGTTCTTGAAAGAGGATTAAACTTTGCTGTAACACCATCTAATATCCCCTTATTAGATATAATGGCAGCCACTGAGGAAGTCACTCAAAAATTGCCTTTAGAAGAAGCAGCAGAATTACGCTGGAGAATAAAAAGATCACTTGACAAGCAACAAAAAATTGAAGTCAAACATATACTATGGTGAGAGGAAAGCAATTAAATCTCTCAAAGTAGATAAATCTATAATTATTCTCCCTGCTGACAAAGGCAATGCAACAGTTGTAATGGATACAACTGATTACAGCAACAAAATACAAGAACTCCTCACAGCAGGCCAATATAGAAAAGTGGCAAAAGATCCGATACCAAGTACGGAAACAAAGTTACAAGCATTACTCAGAAAGCATCGCAAGTACTTCACTGATTCAGAAAAGAGTAAAATAACATCATATTTCAGCAAAATTCCTCATCTTTATGGTCTACCTAAAATCCATAAGGATCATGTTCCATTAAGAGCACTCGTCTTAGTTCTAGAGAAGAAATCTTGCCAAATTCTGGCAAGATTTCTTCTCAAAGTTCTAAGTCCTTTGGCATGCAAGACCCAATCATTTGTTAGGGATTCTAGACACTTTGTAGAATTAATCAAGAACATGAAAATTGAAAGAACTGACTTACTGGTAAGCTTTGATGTGGAAAGTTTATTCACAAATGTACCATGTGAAGAAGCATTGTCTATTGTAAGAAAAAGATTAAATGATGATAATAGTTTACAAACCAGAACAGCTCTTCCTATTGATAGCATAATGGAACTATTAACTTTCTGTATAAAAACAACCTACTTTCAATATAACACAGAATTCTTCCAACAAAATCAAGGAATGGCTATGGGCTCACCATTGTCTCCCCTGATTAGCAATATTTATATGGAAGAACTTGAAACCACAGCCATAAAAACTACTCCATATCCACCTAAAGTTTGGCTTCGCTATGTGGATGATACATTTGTTGTATGGCCACATGGTGAAGCACTGCTACAAACTTTCTGGTTCAGACGTGTGCTCTTCCGATCAATAGAACCAGAACAAGAACAAAAATTGGCATTCTTAGATGTTCTTGTAACAAGACTCCCTCATGGCAAAATCAAAACTACAGTTTACCGAAAACCTACACATACAGGAAAATACCTAGCCTATACATCTAATCACACCAGAAACACAAAACATGGAGTTATACTATCACTATGGAACAGAGCAAAAGAAGTTTGTTCAGAAACTAGTGATTTGGAAAAAGAAAAGATCTATATAGAACAAACTCTTAAGAAAAATGGTTATCCATCAGCTGTTATTAAGAAAACATTAAACAGACAACAAAAAGAACCATCAAGAGAAAAGACAATTATTGGTACTGTAGTGTATCCATACATTCCAAAAATAGCAGACAAATTAAGGAAAATCTGCAATCAGTATAACATCAGAACAGCTTTCCAGAGCCATACCACACTATGAGGAATTCTAACATCTACAAAGCCTAAACTTGAAATGCTGAAAAGAAAAAACTGCATCTATGAAATACCATGTGAATGTGGAAGAACATATATTGGTGAGACCAGTCGTCCCATTGAAAAGTGCTTGCAAGAACATAAACTGATGATTAGAAGAGAGAAAACAGATGTGTCTAAGGTAGCAGACCATGTATGGGCCAATGAACATATGTTCAATTGGGAAAATACAAAAATATTGGATAAAGAAGAAAAGGTACAAAGAAGAAAATTTAAAGAAGCTGCTCACATGACAATGGCAAAAAATCCCATAAGCCAACCTAGTGTGACTATACATAATGTATGGAAATCACTAATCAACTTTGCTCTGAGGAAAAAGTGGAGAAATCAGGAGGAACCTCATAGATAAGTATATGAAATTACTACATACTGTTGCCTTTGGCAGGATGGCTCAGTTGGTTAGAGCGTTACCTTCTTGAAATTTCAATCTCAAGAATCTAAGGACCCAGGTTCGAATCCCATGCTAGTACTGTCACTGGTCAGGCCAGCAACACCTGAAGAAGAGGGGAGAAAAATACCTCTCGAAACGTTGTGCATATACTAACCTGTTTGCTGTGATATTACTAACAGTTAGTGCATATACTAACCTGTTTGCTGTGATATTATGAACATTTGTTTGCTGTGATATTACTAACAGTTGGTGCATATACTAACCTGTTTGCTGTGATATTACTAACAGTTGAATGCATTTGGAATATTTAACTAAAAATTAAACTTTTCTAAAGACATTCAACACACATATTAGATGATGGAAATAGTCCAATATAAAAATATAACACACGTATATATTTCTAGTAGTTAAATAAATGGAAAAATAATATGTAAGTGTAACAAGAAACTGCATATATGCAGGAAAGGATAATGTTAATAGGATTAAAACATTAGAGAATTTCTTTATTTAGAATATTTACTCTAAAGTTAATATTTGAAATTATAATATTTCTGCATATATCGTTAAATTATATAATTGGGTTACATATATAATAAATGTTTTTCCATCTTTTTTTTTTCCATGTCATAGCATTGACCGGGAGGTGAACCCACAACTGTCTGCAACCAACTACTTGCTTGCAAGGCGGCTGCGATGACCTCTCGGTTAACAATGCTTGACCATGTTTTTCAATCTTTAGATTTGTTTTTCTGAAAAACATGATTTCATAAAATTAATCCTTCTCACTGTATTCTGATCTATTTAAAATTTTAAGAGTAAAAATAGATTTTAAAACCAAGTATGAATAAATTAACCTGGTCAACCTTTGAAAACCCACCTGTAAAGCAAATTAATAATAGTGGGCATTCCAGATTCCCAAGAATACAGCAAGGTAATTAGAGAAACAGATCTGAAACTACTAAGACAGGGGAGAGGGAGGTAAGCCAGTATATAAGCTCATTGCAGCCATCTTTGAGAGATTCGGAAGATTCGGAAAACTCTAACTCTTAAATTTGAAGTATTTTGTAAAAATGATGATGATGACAGTGTAGAGGGCAATTCCCTTGCTTTCTAGACCCCAATGATAGTCTACAGGATGCATAGAAAGGTAAACTAGAAGCCGATGCCACCTAAAGAAGATGGCCAAGATGAAGCCAACTTGCCACAGCAGAAAAGATAGCGGTAACAAATCTCCATCCATCTAAAGTTAACTTTTAAACTAAACTTCTTAATTCCTAAAAGCTAGCTAAATTTATTATTTATGGCCAAAGTAACTTAATGTATTCTAAACTTCTAAGTTAAATGTAACTTTTATTTCATTTAAATCATAAATCTTGCCTGATTGATTTAATTTTAACTTGTTTATTTTATTCTGATTTATTAAAACTGATTTAGTTTTAACTTGCTTTACTTGATTGATTCTAACTGACCAATTCTAAATGATTTATTTTAAATGATAATTATGTTTTCCACGTATTTCATGTAATTTAGCCTAATAATAATATTTGTTTTTATTAATAATACTATAACTGAATCAATTTAATTTAGGTAATTTAATTTCATTCCCTTTTTAAACTAAACAAATAAAGCCAAATTTCAGATTTCACTTACGTAAAATCTTATTTTAAATTTATGTTTCTTTTAGTTAAATCTATGCCAATTTTATTTTGCTTTCAATTATGCATTCATTTATGCTATGTTGTTCAGAATAGAGTTTTATTCTTCATTAAATCATTAGTGAGAAGTGATTAGATCTTCTCACACATATATGTAATTTTGCGTATTAATGCACAAAGAAAACTCCATTCTGAAATAGATAAAATAAATCTTATTTAAGAGATATAATTAAAAGCTTATAAATGCTTTAAGATAGGTTTGCTTTAAATATAATATTTAATTAATATTTTGCTGAAATGATGAAATACAGCATAAAGCTAGAACTTAGTATTATAATTATCCAAAATATGCTGTAATCCTCCCTAGAATTATAAATGCCTATATAAATAGCTTAGCAAATTAGATTAATAAGCTTTCCTTAATAGCATATTATGAACTGATCTATGGTAGTTTCATGGAAGGAAACTATTGTTTAGCATCTTATTTTGTTATATAATGATGTAGTCAGTGGGGTAATATGTCCTTAGGAAATGCATTTGTGTATTTACTTGTTGCTGTGCCAACCCATTACTCTTAGTTCGGACAACTATCTTCTTCAGATGGGCATAGATTAATCTATTCATTTTTAGATTTTTAATCCATGATGCCAGTAATTCTGATCATATCTCTGATAAAGTAAATAGTTTGCCATCCATAACAGAATGTTTTCATTATTTTTTTAATTAACATTCAGGGTTATTTGCATCAAAAAAATGTTTAAAATTTTTCCTTTCACAGTTAAAAATGAGATAAATTTACAATCTTGAGACATACATACACATTTCATGAAATAAAAGAACAGTTATTTTATCAGATTTTTTGAAATAAACAACAACTTATTTGAAATTAATAAATATAATTTCCCATATCCATCAGCTATTTACCATTACTTTCAACTGAGAAATCCAGTGATTTATCATTGGAATAGTGAGATAGCATTCCATAAGTCAATTTGTTTATTTTTGCACTAACAATTGACTGTAATAAATGAGATTTTTTGAAATAAAAAAATTAGTGAACTAATTAATGATAGTTTTTGGTTTATTTGTTATCCTTCTTGCTCCTAGAATAAAGAGAAGTCACTGGCTGAGCAAAGATAAATGCCTAGCTTCTTTACCTAGCCAACCATCATGTAGATGCAAAAAAATAATTATTTAAAAAATTCAACTTGTTTAAGTTTTGATTCCAATAATACTTTATGATGACTGTCTGGATTTTTCAAACTTTAGCTTTTATACTAGTTATTACATGATATCTGGATTACAAAATATTTCCCATCATGCATTTAGGTTTCTTCATTTGTTCAAAAAATATTGGAAGAGGTCATTATGGTTACTGCCAGAGAAAATGTTAAAGTTAATATTTTTGAATCAAGGTGGTAAACTTTATTAACCATTTAAAAATGAAGAAAAAAGAAACAATAACTTCACCCTTTTTTAATCGCTTCATATTTCATTTCCAGGTTTTAAATTAATATTATAAACATTTATTTAACATAAATAAATCATAAATCTTAATAATTCTCAGATATTTATTTAATTAAACTTTAGTTAACCTTTTAATGAATATCATTAACAAATATTCTATCAAACTAAATTAATCTTTGCTAAATAAAACATCTAATATGTAATTACCACAGACTTCTACACATGCACACAAAATACAAAAATTTTAAACTGTTCTATTCCTTATTAAAATATTTTAGTGTTGTAATGTTGGATTTATAAATCTATTATGTAAGTCTAATTTTGATTTAATTATATGAGTGAGCACTTCTTTTGATTTATCCAATTTGATAATTTTATTCCTTAATAAGAATAACACCAAAATATGAGCATATGTATATTCTTTATACAAATATAAAAGTCAATCAAAAAAAATCTGCTTGGAAAGCCATTTAAAAATGCTTTACTGTATATTTTTCATAAAAATTAATAAGAGAGATTATTAAACATGATAATTATATTACATGCTTTACAGTCAATAACAGTGATGAATATACTTCCTTAACTATAAAAATAAAAGCTAATAAAATTTTTACAATTTTAAACTTATAATAGCTAGTTTACAGTGATATATATATATATATATATATATGTATATGTGTGTGTGTTTGCAAAAATGATAATCTAGCTTTAATAAAGATGCTCTGCAATGAAAGTGTGATTTAGCAATTTTTTAAAGTTTATCATTAATGCTATATTATTTATTATTTCAATACATTTCATGCAGAATATTATTTTACATTTTCCTTATGGATTAAATATTTTTACTGTTTATATCAGAATACTTATTCTAAATTTTTAGATATAAATATTAAAAATATAATAGAAATATTTTTGTATTATTTTATAGGTAAACTTTATCTATTGTGTAACTAAGTTTAAAACAAATTAAAATCATCAATTGTAAGCTCTATAATTTTATCTTCTAAATACTACTACTTTCTTTAACTTTAGATCAAAAATAGATTTTTTTTTCTCTTGTGTCATAGCATCGGCTGGGCAGTGAACCCACTAACCCGGGACAACTGCTTGTAAGGCAACTGTGTTGACCTCTCGACCACCAACGCTTGACCAATTGTTTTGACTTTAAGAATATAGATATTATAATGCAGATATCTCACTGAAAAATTGGTTCCACATTTAATTTAATGATGCCAGACAGAAATACTATTTGTAGATATCAAGATTTTAATTTACAATTGTAGTTTTAATTGATTGTTTGCCTAATATTATTATAACTGAATTTTACTTAGTTAAATTTATGAAAATTAGTTTTGTTTTCAGTATATTTCCCTTCATTCCAATAGAAGTTTGTTTCATAATGAAAACTGGTTATGATGTTGTGATATTTCTGATTTCCCATCAATATGGTATGTTTGACTTGTCTCTTACAATATATAGATTAAATAATCAAAAGAATATCACATTACCAACATTATCTGATCTTAGATTACACATTATTATCCATTAGCAATTCTTCCATTTTTACAATAGTTATACCATCTAGTGTAAGCTTTGGGAATCAATAGATACCAGATTATCAGATAGGCAAGTATTAAGCACTATCATCTGGCATCTATTGATTACTAAAGCTTATATTAAATGGCATAAAAGATGTATAAATAGAAGAAAGGAATATCTAGGTTACTAAGATAAAGTGATTCCACTCTTATTTAATGACTATTCAGACTGAATTACAATCCCTAGATGGCATGATTTTAATTTATAATTTTAATTAGTTGTTTATCTATTATATCAATTTTATTATTATATTAATTTTATCTTAATAAATACATAGAAATTTTCATTCTATTTTAAATATATCCATATATAAAATTATAGGTAGTGATGTGCATTTTAATTACTCTATCAAAATCATGATTTGCAATTTAAATCTAGAATAGAGTTGGAAATTTTCAAATCACAAATTTTTTTAAAAAAGCATATTTTTAAAAATTTTTTTGACTGCCATTATAATAACAATTCAGAAATTTGAATAATATTGTTCTTATATGGAAAATTTAACTATCCCTAACTTAAGAATAATGTGAACTAAGATATATTATATATACTAAGCATATATATTTATTTCTATAGGTTTCTAACGTTTACTTATTCTTGTATTTTAAACACTAAAATTTTCAGAAAAAAAAGTTTTGATTTGAATATCAATCATTTCGACCACCATAGTTTGATTAATTGATTTATAAAAATAAAAATTACTTGTCCTATTTTATAATACGTTATTCAGATGATAATTTGCTTTGTTAACTTTTTTTAAAAAAGCTATTCTGCTATCCATTGAAGTATAAATAAACTATTCTATGTTCGATCTTTTTCTTTTTCAAATTTATTATCAGTGCTGTCAATTAAGCTTTTACAAAACAATATCAATTATTAGAGTAATAATTGTGAAATGTTTTATACTGAAATCAAATAAAAAAAAATTATGTAAAAAAATAATTGCAAAAAATTATAGTATAAAAAAAATTAAAAAACCAATAACTTTTTTATTTTTTACTTTTAATGTTATTTTTTTAATATAATTGTAATATATTTAAGAGAAAAAAACAAAATAGGTTATTAAGATGATTTGTTTAACATCATAAATTATCGATTTTATTATGTAAAAAGTAGTTATAATAAATTATTTTGTAAAAATTTTAAAAAAATGTGTACAATTTCTTTAATAAAATAAAATAATTATATAAGCTCTGTATATGTATTAGTGAGGATATGCAAACTGACCAAATCTTTATTAAACTTTCGTCAAATTTTGCGAAGGTTATATCTTTGTTTGTTACATTTACTTTACAATATACGACAGCCGTTGGCTGAGTGTTAACATAGAAATTGTTTCAGCTACTTTTCCGACCGCGTGTTTATGTTATTTCACATGTTTTACATCCTATTGATATCTCCGCTTATTTAAATATTTTCTAAAATAATTTTAATAAATAAAAGAAGTGCAATAAATTATTCATTTCTATCTTTAGTAATACTTTTTCAAAGTATAACAGAAAAAGATTAAAAATTATTTCTTCAGAAAATATTTATATAAATATTTAGAAACAATGATTTAATATTTACGACATTTTTACAGATGTTTAATAAGCAAACATTAAGAACTGAATTTTCAGTTAACACCCATTTTAGTTAATAATTTTCTAATCATGACAGGCTCAGATATATAAATATATTATAAGAGTAGCTTACAATCCTTTTGAAACCAGCCTTTATCCATCCACACCCCCAAATCAAACCCATATAAAACATAAACTTAGCTAACAGGTGGTTAAATATGCAATATATATATGCGATAAATGTTTGTATTATTAAGTAAAAAATTCAACAAATATCACAATGAACTAATTTCCCTTGTTTAATGAAAAATAAAAAAAACTAGTTAAATAAATCCTTCCTACATATATAGACCAACAATAAGTTATTTATAAATGTGTTAAACATCACTAATAAAGACTTAGTAGACATAGTGATGACCTAATGTCAATCCAATCACTAGGTAACCAAGTATGGAAGATAAAAGTAGAATTCTATTATGTAATTTTATTTTTACTTACCATCAATATGATACACATAACAAGACAGCTACAGCCATAAAAAAGAAAATTAAAATACACTAAATAAACAGGAAACTAAGCCCAAAGAACGGAATTAATTTTAAATTGATATTTAAAAATTAAAAACTGCATTATTATTCAAACACAGAGAAGTAAAACAACACTAGCATATATATATAAATGATGGAGTAACTTTTTTATATATAAAATGTTAAATGCCAAATGATAAATTAAGAAAAAAGTAAATCTGTTATGAACTGTTATGTAATGTGTTCCAGCTAAATTAGTATTGCCATAGGGATGTATTGCTACAGTTCTACCATAGAAGCATGCTGATTTGGCTATACAATGCCTAAAGTAACATCAAAAGTCCTACACTAAGCACCTAAATGGATCCAGAAGGAAAGCAACTGCAGAAAATGAAAACAATACTGTTTCAAGTGCATTGCCAAAGAATTCTTGTGGTGATGAATGATTTACCAAAGGAGGATGATTTGAAAAAAAAATAGACTGCATCCATAAGAGACATTATCATAAACTTATGGACAATAATCAAAATAAACTAATGAATGTTTTGATTTATTATATATATTATTTGTTTGTAAAAATTTTAGTTTTATTTATCTCCATACTTGGTAGCATAAGCATGCTTAGAACATGGAAGATTCCATTAACATTGAAAGCAAAAAAGTAAAGGGGGGAATTTATTAAGTTAGACAAAATATTTTTTTATGTTAAATAAAGTTTAAGTCAGCTCTCCCGCCATAGTGTTTTGACATTTAATTATTATCATTATTATGATATGGAATGAGGTAAGATTTTTTTAATACTATTCCAAGAATGTGGCAAATGATTTGTAAAGATCTATTCTTTCATCTTCAAAAATAACAAGACTAACATGGCTAAATTTAAATATTGGCTCTATATTGTTTAGCCAACAGATGATTAGCAATGAAAAAAGATTCCTCTAATTTATGTATATTTTTACTTTTTTATCATTTGACTGAATTCATTATCATCTTCACCCAATTTGATTGAATTTATTGCCAACTTCATCCAATTTTTTGTAATCTTTTAGTTTTTTACATGAAAGTTTTCTGATGTTTCCATAGCCACAAACATATTGCCAGATAATAAGACTTTTGAAGAAATTATCATGCCCATCTTAATGAAATTATTTTAAAATTACAAACAACATTTTAAAACATATTTAAATATTATATACTTTAATAAAATTTAATATAAAATCATAATGTTAGAATAAATAATTAAATTACAAGTATAAAATAAATTTTTTTTTCCATTTACTATTTAAATAATAACTTTACCTACAAATTTTAAGTAGATCCCTTTTAAATATAAATATATCAGAGAAATATAAAAATTTGTGCACACATAATAACATATTAAAATTTTATACCACTACTATAAATAGTTTTACTATTATGTATATACGAATATAATTATTTCTTTATTAATGTTCTTGCAATAAACAAGCATTTTGACAGTTTTCTCTGTTTTCGCTTGCTGTAAACTTTGAGCTTTCATTTTCATACTAAACTATTGTTATAAATCAGAATATAATACATTTGACTTCATTTGATAGTTATTCTTGTTCATAAATTAAATAAATTTTAAAAAAATCACTATCAAAATTATTTTAAAAATATTTTACTTAAAACAAAACACCATTTCAGCATTCAACTTTCTTGAAAAGCAGATTGATCTTGCAAAATAAATGTAATCGTCTTTGTTTCATGTTTGTATTTAAAATGTGAAGAAATAATTTTCAATATATGGCAAATCTATCATCATTTAATGCATTAAAAGTTTATATTTTTAGTCATTTTTATGATATTTCTATATGTTCTACGTGATGACATGTTAAAAACAGATAGTCATTGTACAACTGTAATTTCAATGGTAACATCACTCAGAAAAATATAACCTTTTATAGTTAGAAATAAAATACTTTTGTATAAAATAAATATGTAATAATATATATTCTTTACTTATAATAATTATTAAAATATTGTACAAAAATAATAGTAAGCATTCCAAAACATCAAGTTTTTGTTAAAATATTTTCTTGAAGTAATATCACAATGTTTGAGAATTTCAAAGGGAACAAGTGTAACCCAACAAAGTGGAGTCTAGCCATTTTTGAGTTCCCTGTAATTTTGAATGACCTAACATCTTTAGAATTTTTTGAAATTAAAATATCAAATATACATAAATTTTAAAGAAATCTCTCACTAGAGGGTCATACATGCAAATCGAATTTCTTGATTTATCATTTGAGAAAATCTCATTAGGGAGAAAATCAGAGTTAATCCTATTTTAATTAATTTATTCATATGTTTTCAAATTATGTATTTTATCATTGTATTGTCTCTATTAAAAGTTAACTTTGTATATATATTTTTAAAATTAAATAAAAAAACCCAATTTTTTTATAATTGCTACAAAACTTTCAAATAATATAAATGTGCAAAGGGAGATCTTGGAATTGTAAAATTTTGCCTACAAGATACAAAACTTAAATATTATTATCTTTATAACAATAAACCAAAAAAAGTTTTAATATTACCTATATTATTTCATTTTAGAGATACCAAATATCAATTGCAATATACATATATTCTTGTTAGGAGATTCATATGAAGACTAAAAAAGTATTAAAAAAACAAGACAAAATATCTATATTGTTATTATTTAAGAAAATTATATAAAATATGGTTAATAAAGGGTTATGATTTGCATTGACTATGGATAAATAACATGGTAAATACATGATATATGTGCCTATTATAATAAATAAATAAATTAAAATTTACACACATTCATATTTAAATAATTTATCATGTAAATTATTATTATTTTTATTTATTAATTATAATAAATAATAAAAAAGTAGTATGTTTATTCTTGGTTGCTAATAATTATTGTTACGATTTATAAAATATTATTCTTTGTATTTTATTTATTTAAATGAATTGATTTAAAAAAAAATCTAGATCAGAATATGAGAAATTCAATAAAAAGTTTTTTGAAAGGATTGTATGGATTGGTAAAAGCGTGATTTTTGAATAAAAATGAGAGGAAGCAAACATTGGATTGAGTGACGACTAGAAAGAAAGTTTATTCAAACTTAACTGTGGATTAATTATATATTTTAAAAGCTTAGAAATCAAAAACATGTATTTATAAGATAATAAAATTGAAGGAGTTTGTCATTCTTATGCTACTATACTTTTTCCAAGAAATCAGATGAAGAGGCTAATTTAGAGTAAGGGAATTGTATTAACAGAAATCTCTCTTCAAAATTAGTGGATATTTTATATTTTAAAATATTTATCAATCAACTAAAAAGCAAAGCAAATAAAGATATAACAAATTATTGTTCACAAACAAATCATATATTCAAAGCTAATGATAAATAATAATTCCATTCAATTATCACCAGCTCCAACATGGGATTATCCAATATGCCCAAAGAAACATGCAAGGACAATTGATAGTCATTTAATATCACATTATTCAGGTTAAATGAAAAAAAGATAATATTATTTTGTTTACATTATAAAGACAAAGATATAATTTTCCAATGTGTTCTATATAAAACTATAATTGTAATAACACTTTTTTTAACAAATATTAATTTCAAAAATGTGTATAATCAATTACTGATGTATGCATATGTGAATTCATGAAGAAATTGAAATACACATATTTTGCTCTAGTTAAATCATTATTTGTGTGTTTAGATTTGGTTATTATTTGGATAGCTATCGTTGACATCTGATTGGCTGTCAGATAAGTATTGTAACGAGTGCTGAGAGATTTGGCAGTATCTCAATTTATTTCAATTTTCAACTATCTGTGCTTCGCAAATTAAAATATTTATATGATAGACATATCAAATATTTAATAAATAAAAATGATTATAAATATTGTTTTGTTATGCATTAAATATGTTTAATTTGAGGCAGAGGAGATATATTTTTATGTTTACTACATGTGGAGAAGATTTAAGTATTATAAATACTTGATATATATATATACTTCTGCTTTATTTCATGGTTTTAATATCTAAATTAAAAATAGTTTAAATCATAAATTGTAAATAAATATGTGTGATTATTGCAATTATTGATAATAAACTATAATAAAAAGGATTTGAAATATTATTGTATAAAATTACATAAGTTTATGTTTTAATGGAATTGGAATATTCTTTTAGAATTGTAAAAAATATTATTGAAAGTACACACATAGTATATAAGGATTAAGATATTATTTTTATTATGATTTCTTTGATATTTTGCTTGTTATATTTATATTGTACTTATAAAGTTCACTCAATTTTTTTTACTTTTCAGCTTTTTAAGTGAAAGATTTCTGCAGTATTCATAGCCACAAACATCTTGACAGATGATAATTAGGTTTTTGAAAAAATTATCATGACCATTATAATGAAATTATTTTAAATTTAAAAATAACATTTTAAAATATATTTCAGTGCAATATTATATACTTTAATAAAATTAGTTATACAAATCATAATGTTAGAATAAATATTTAAATTATCATTAATTACCTTTATCTTTTAAATATTACTTTTTTTATTTAAATATATCAGAGAAACATGAACATTTGGCCACACACATACACATCCAAATATTATATTAAAACTTTATATCACTCTTGTGAATCATTTTACTATTATGTATTCACTAATATAATTATTGATTTATTAATCCTATTTCAAATAATTTATTCATATGTTTACAATATTATGTATTTCATCAGTGTATTATCCCTCTTAAAAGTTAACTATATGTGCGTGTTTATTTTTAAAATTAAATAGGAACCCCCATTTTTTTAAAAATTGCTACAAAAATTTTGAACACTATAAATGATTATAGTGCTATATATACAATGTAAGGGTTATTTACAATCCTATTAACATAACATATCCAAATGTAATATCAAAACATAAATTTAAAAAGTATATAAATGTAAGTTTATAATTAGTAAGCTTATTATTTATAATATATATATTTAAATTAATTCAAGTCTTAAAATCTTAAGTTAGAAGAACAAATATTTAAATAGTTATTAACGAAATTAATAACTTTAAAATGATTATTTTATTATTTTAACATATATATAAATAAATAATTGTTTATACTAATTGAATTTTATTAATCAATACTTAGACTTGGAGATAAACTCAGGTCAATGTCTTATCTTAGCAACTAAAACAAAGGAAATAGAATTTAGAACTCAATTATAAATTATAATTATTTTAACAATAGGAAAATATAAAATCACGAAAAGCAAATGCTACCGGAAGTCAATTCCAGTAGAAAAACCAAATTAAATTTTTAATAATTTAATCCAATCTTTTGCTAAAGAACAAACAATTACACTCATTTATTTTGATGTGTTCAAAATACAAGCATTCTAAAAGAAGATGGACTAATAACTTTAAAGGATTTTCTTTGAAATAGACATTTCATTTAAAAAGAACTCTAGATTCACTCAATAAAAGCAGTACATAAATTATCCTTGAATTTCATTGCTTATATTTTAAAACATAATTATCTACATATTTTCATTTATAAATCATAGAAATTTACAAGATTGTTCTAAAGAGAAATTGTAATGAAGAGAAATTTCTTCAAAATATTTATTTAAATTGAAATTAAATATTTTAAGAAGATATAAAATTATTGAAAATGTATTGAAGCTAAACACCATATGTCATGGGATGGAATGCTGATGTAATTATATTTCCTACATAATGCCTAAAATATATCTGTATTTCATCAATATAATTTTCAATGAGAAATTATTTGGTAGCAAAGTAATCTGGAGAAGATGATGCCAACTACATACAATATAAAGAAACCTAATCAACAGAATATCTTGATTGCCTCTGTGATGATTGATGGACAAAGAATATGGAACTTTATTATTAAAGAACATTCTTCACCTCATCATGGAAGGGAATAGGACAATAATTTGTGAAACAACATTTCAGATTTTATTTGTGTGTATATACTTGTGACATCTAAATTTTATTTCTTTTGTTTTCAAAAATCATTCATGCTAGGAGTACTTTATTCTAGAAAATTATCTAGATGAAGAGAAATAGAAGATCATCATGTTAAACATTTTTTTGAAATTTTTATTTATTTAATAAAATATAGATCTTCCATTAAAAAAACAAAAAAAAACAAGTGACAATGATTGGAGTAAATTTAAGACTAACTCAGTCTGGAGGTAAAAGTTTGTTATTCTCCAAATTGAATCTATACATAGCAGAATAGTTACTAATTTTAAGTAACATAGTAATATTTGTTATAATTTTGTGTGAAAGATTAACCGCTTTGCATGACATTTCTTTATTTTATATGACTATAAATGGAGGAATTTATTTATAATACTAATATTACTTTACAATAATCTTATAAGGTGAATCATTTTTTTGATACACATCATTTTGAACTAATTCTTAGTTTAGTTAGTTATATAATAATTTCAAAATTTTAAATTTTTAGTTCTTGTTTTATAAATTATTAAAATGTATTTGTATTATGATGTATATTTCTATTATGTGAATATGGGGGTAGCAATTAACTTAATATTATAAATAATAGAAATATATGTAAGCACGTATCATAATAAAAAAAATTTTTTTTGTTACATAACAATATTTTCATATTGTTACTCATTAATAAACATGTTAAAATTGATTTTTAAATTCAAGGAAGTCTCTTATTTATTTATTTAATTATTTTACCAAACAAAATATTGATAAATACACATACTTATTCACATATATCATATTAAATTAATATATTAGCATATTAAATAAGTTAGTTTTAGAATAATTTATTGAAATAATTTCTACTATGATGTATTGATAGTAATGCCTGAAGAGTTAAATGCAATATTTGCTCTGAGTTCGAATTTTGAACATAACAAAACCATCAGCAGAGGTGTAGATTGGATGAATTAATCTAGGTTGCATCAGTATTAAATGATTTGATTTAAAATTATCATGTTTAATATGGATTCAATTTTGAATTACAATTACATCGTTTCATCCATGGCATCTTATACAAAGACCTTTAGTCTCACTATACATAGATATGACCACCTTGATTCCTTAAAAAGGACCATATCTTTATAATATATATATATATGTAAGATGAAACTATTTTTCCAAAAGTAATTGTTTTTGAATAGTTGGTATTAACTTTAGCTACAGAGTTTACAGTTTTATATGATATAGAAATGACATCAAATATCACTATCTTTATTGTTTATATAGATAACTTTTATTAATAATTTCAACTAGAAGAATGAATTTATGAATCAATCCAATTATTATTGTTAATTATTTATAATTATTAAAAAGATTTATTAACAAGATAGAATATTATTTTCTCATTTATCAACTATATATTTAGAAGGCAGGTCATCTATGAATAATAGTCACTGTGGTGGAATCTTCTCCACATAAAGTATAATTAATTTATTTAGTACCTAATAGTCTCATATAGAAATAAATTTAAGCACTAATAATTGCGAGAATAAAGTTGTCTTTGTTATAAATTTAAAGAATGACCTTTTATTTAATATTTCTGAGAAACAATCATTATATGTTAATTGTTAATTACCTTGACAAAGATCAAATTCATTGCCAATATATAAATATTATAATATCATGTAATAAATTGATCATGTTGAATTTTTACATTTTCTGTTCCATTTGGTGAGAGTTTTTGAAAATCCTCAACCTTTCACTTCTATATAAAATCTTTAGTTTACACTAAAACTCAGTTAGTTGGAGTTGATTTTTTTAAAATTTAGTTTTATAAAATTAATATTTTAAAAAATCACATAACTGATCTGTAAATGAGAACAACGGAATGCAAATGTCATTGTCTTTGTTATCTAAACATTATTTCCAAAAATTAATTAATTGTTTTTGATTTTAAGTTTATTTTTTTAATATCAAAAAATGTAAATTTGTGATAAATCTATCAAATTTTGTTTAAAATTTGGTGTTTACTTAATAATTATTACAATATTTGAAAAGATTTTAACACTATATCAATTCTGACAGATAATAATATCATAGATGCTGCAATTTTTTTATTTACATTCAATCAAGTTTATTAACTTCTGTGTTTAAAAATAAAAGATAAATGAATAAATTATCAGCTAAATAGGATGCAAAAATAATCAAAAATATTTTATAAACAAGCAAAAAATCAGATATTTTTTTATTGGAAATAAATGCCCACTGGGTATTTTTTTTTCTCTTGTAATCAGCTTGTTTTCCATAATGTACAATTTTCTTCATTTTTTTTCATAAAATTAAAAGATCTATAAAAGCAGTCACACAGAATTTGCTTTTTTAAAAAAAATACACAACACTAATAAAATGTATGATAAATGTAAAACCGTAATGTAAATGGGAAGAACTACCATACTTTTGTAAAAGTAAACATATTATCTTTTCTATCAAATATGAGAGTTATCAAGTTAAGAGTTGTGATCTCACCATTATCCAATTTAGATTTAATCCTGCAAAAACTAATATGTGCATTATCATACACTAAATGAAAAAGCTCATAGCTCAATTTATTGTATAATATTTCATGCTATAAATTTTAGCAATTACACTTTAACATTGACTTTGGACTTTCTATTTATTATTAAATATAAATATTTAATGTTTGTGTTCTAGGAATCTTAAGTAGATCAATTACATTTGAATAATATTTATATTTATAATGAACAATATTTCATTCTTCCAGTTTTCATGCTTATATTAATGACATATAAAATCTTTAGATGCAGTAAAAATCATATTTATTTTTGTTTGATAAGATTGATTTTTTTTTACCTTTTAATGGCCAATGCTTTAATTCATATGAACATGAGGCTATTCTAAAAATATATTCTCTCAACTGACAAACAAATCAATATCATAGAATATACTAATATACTCTAATATCTCACTAAAAACTAATTTGATATCATTCTAGTATCACCTAGATTTTTCCAACTCAATATTTAGATACATATTTTGTTCAATGTTGAAAGAGTTTGGTGTCCAATTAGAAAATTTTAAATATCAACAATGCAGACAACCTGAACCGATATTTTTTAAAAATTAAATTATCACTGTCTTCTTTTATAATTTTCAGCTGGATCAGATAATTTCAGATTTTGACTTCATATTTATTACCACTGAGTTAAATTGCTCTTGATGGAAAAATATCAATTGATTTGGTGAGCAAATTAATTTTATCTCATAATAAATGGACATGAAAACAATGAACTATCATTTCAAATTGATAACAAAAAGATAGTAATTTGAAAAAAAAAAGATAAGATAAATATAAATACATAAAAACAAAAAATAATAATAATTTATAATAATAAAATGAAATAATTTCGTTAAAAATAATAGATTAAATAATAAGTGACAAAAAGATAACAAAAAACCACTATCCCTGTTTTATTCAAAGAATAAACAAAAAAATAGAAAAAAAGCTGAGATATTTTTTTTATATAATGCAGAAATATATCAAAACACCAAGAATGAAATTAATGACAATCTTTTTTTTTCTCAAGAATCTGATGATAGAATGAATTAATAATATTCTGTAGTACAATTATAAATTGTGTACCCTTTTGTTAAGACTAGATCAATTTTTAAAAAATAAATAAATTAAAGGTAGTTGTAAGAGTTATAATTATAATGATTTAAAGAAACTTGACTTTGTTTAAACGAATACATAAGTAATCATAGAATATTTTGAAACCATTTTAACTATTAAAATTATAAAATCAGAGTAGAATAATTTAATATTTTATAACCAAAATAAAATATTAGCTGTACTGAAAAATGTGTTCAATATCCTATTAAATAAATATTTTAAAATTAGTGCTTTACAATATAGTTATAAATATAGTTGAGTAAATTACTAAGTCTATTCTTAAAATAAGTCTATAAGCCACAGTGAAGACTTACATATTTATGATTTTTTATTTTGTAATATATAATTTAAGTTGTTTTTTTTTTAGACTTTAGTATTATATTTCTTAGCTTTCATAATAAACTGTAGATTTATTATAAAAATTTTGTTTGTTAACTAGAATAAATTTATTAATATATTTTTTTATAAAATCTTTGTCAGTGTTATTTATTGATCTATTCACTTTCAGAAGATCTGATCTACAGAATTTAAAATTGAACATATAATATATTTTGCACATTTAAATGATAATTGTTATTCAGAATATAATACTAGAATATTTCATTATTATAATATCATTTTCTAGTCATAATCAATTCCTCAAATTGTTGTCATATAAATGAGTATATTTCTTATTGTCACCCTATTCAGATCATACCATACTTTTAACATGCCACATAAAAAATAAAGGAATTGGATTATTATTATATTATTATATTAGACTTGGTTATTAAATAGTAAATATAGTACAAATTATTAACTTGATTAAGTGTAGGAATATTATTATTATTATTATTATTATTATTTTTAGTATTATTATTGTTGTTGTTGTTGTTGTTGTTGTTGAGGTGTAGTTAGGTATGATTCAAAATCCCTCACCATGTTTGGCTACATAAGTTTTAATTAATTTGCTGACTTTATTTAAATTATTTAATGTATTTCAAAGTCGTAAGAATAATATACATTTATATTTGAGCTAGTCTGATGATAGAAATTATCTTGAGATATTATTAGAACTTATTTCTTGGATATATTAAAATCAGAGCTTAGCCGGGATTATTTATAAATATTACTTATTCGGTTAGTGAGAGTACAATATATAATATTCAATTTTTAAACTTTTTAATTTAAATATTATTTTAATATTAAACAGTATTGTTTTAAAATCTTAGCACTCATTCAGTTAACACTGTATCACTGTAATTTAAATTAAAACTAGATAACTATTTGGACTATTTGCATACTTGATCTGACTATGTTTACTGTTTTATTATATTCCGATTCTTATAATAAAATATTAATATATTGCTGAGATAATTAATGAAATAATCGCCTAATAATTTAGTAACAGAAAGCTCGCGCTTATTATACGTTACCATAGAAACATCTATATACTAGCACAATCGAATAGAAATTGTTTAGTTCTTTTATTGTATATAAATATAATAAATTGCCAAATAAATGTTATATACATCTATTTCCCCCCGGAGAAATTGTGAATAAAATAAAAAAAAAGATATTTATAAATAGTTCACTGTCTTTTTAATACAATAGATAAAACTTGCTAAAAATATTGAAATCTATGGATGAATATTTACTTACCGATGTTTTGTTCTGTAAATCCGAGCTGTAGGCATTATTTTGATTTTAATAAAATATATCTACTTACTCATTGGACATAAAAATCTGTTAGGAAAAATAATTATTATTATATTCCTTGGTTTACATCGCGAAATGAAAAAATGAGCATTTCGTTAAATTGACTCTAATAAGAGACATAAAAATAAAGAATACAATATTAAAATACCTATATTACCTGAATGTTGCAATTTTAAAAATGGCAGAATTAATCAATTTTTTTTTTTAAGATTCCAGGCTTGACTAGACCTGGATTCTTTTCTTCTTTAATATTTAAATGGCATGCATTGAAGGTAATTTATTTGAAAAATATAATTGATTCAATCCATTGTAATAGTTTCACCTCCCCCCCTCTTTCTCTTAATTATAGTTTTAAGAGAAATTTTAATAAATTATTAGATTTCCACATCATAAATTTTATTGGAAAATAAATATTTATATAAGCAATAATAACAATAATAATACATCATAAAAAAATTTATATACATAATATATAGCGAGTAAATTCTTTGACACTTTCCAATAAGATGAAAATAAAATTAAAAATAGGATGTAGATTGATCTAAAAAAAAACTTTATTAGAAGTGTCTTATTTAAGAAAATTGTCTTTTTAGAGTTTTTTTTCTTTAAATGCTGTTTAATGCATCAAAGTATAATTTTAAAAAATATTTTTACTGCATGATAAAAAATCTATTGCTTGCCACAAAAAAACAATAACAACTAAAAACATTGATGACAACATACATGTTTGCAAATAGATTATTTAGCTTATACACTAAAAATGATTTAGTAATGTTTGTCAGCATTTGTATTTCATATCACAGTGCAAATAATATTAAACTTATCCATAAAATATTTGCAATGCTGTTGTTACAAAAGTTAATAAACAAAAAACCATTGTATTTTCGAAAGGAGATCCTTTGATTCTTCTTGGTGACCTTAAAGGAACTGAAGAGGACAAAGTCCTGATGTTCACTCCATACTTTCTTGTCATTGCAGCTGTCATTACTATGTGATTATTCATATGGTATACAAACATAGATGGGCTGCTCATCAATACATATTTGTCAGCATGGTACATTTATTGACTTTTTACCTCTGAGTTTAAGATCAAGAAACACTATGGTCTTTCTTCTCAGTTACCTGATAAGGCAGAATGAATGTGTGTGTAAATGTAAATGTTTTTTTTCTAAATAGATATATAATCAGACAGACAAAATAAATCATGGCGCTTATTCCTAGGAGGCTGTAAAGTCACCAGCCAATGTAACTAGCAGTTGATGGTCAGAGGCAGAGGGTGCTAAGAATCCATTCATTGTGGACCAAGACTGCCATTTGATGATTACTTTTTATTTAGGTATTTACAACTGCAGATAACTGTTTTATATTAAATGGAACATTATTGCACTTTATGAAGTTAGAAGAAAAGATGAAGAAACAATTGGATTTAAAAAGTGGACTGTTCACTACTATGAAGGCATAAATGTTAGAAATGCAAGTGGAGTAAGATTCATTATAAATAAAAAGTGGAAGAACAACATTGCAGAAATTAACAAAGTGGCAAGATTAGTTATTCGACTTAATAGCAAATATCAATTGCAGATAATTAAGGTTTATGTCACAACAAGTTTTCATTTTGACAAAGAAGTTGAGTATTTTTACACAGATGTATAAAAGTCTTTTGATTGTTATGGGAGACTTTTATGCTAGAATTGGTAAACAAATGAAATATGAAGCTGCTATAGATACATTTGGTGATAATAATATAAATGAGAGGGGATATAGATTTGTTAAATTTTCAGAAAAATAAAAACTATATATTATAATTATTTTTTTTGAGAAAAGTGTTAAAAGGAAATGGACATGGAAGCATCCAAATGAAGATACAGCAGAATTGCATTATATGTTGACTAACAGAAAATATATATTTCAAGATTGTAATCATCTTAATAAATTCATCACAGGTGGTGATCATCATTCCTAAGATGTAAGATACATGTTAATGCAAAACTAGAAACACAAAAATTATTAAGAAAAATAATATTTACACTTGTTATTCCTAATCTTGTTAAAGATTCTAATGAATTTAAATTAGAACTTGCAAATTGGTTTCAAACATTAGATTTTAAACATGATTCAGATTTGAATCAAATTAATAGGAAAATAAATGTATACTTTTAAAATCTGCAACAAAGATAGATTGTAGAAAAAAGCAGAAATTGATGAATAAAATTTTTACTGAGACTAGAGAATTTACGAAGAAAAAAAAGAATATAAAGATATGTAAAAATGATGCAATAAGAAGAATTGAATAGCTCAAATTTTGTAAAATGTGAAAAATAGTTCATAATGATATAAGAAAATATAATTGTAAGCTAACAATGAAAGCTGTAAAAAAGAATAAAAGTCTCAAGAGTGTAAAACAACATTTTGGTATCGATAGAACACTTATATCTGCAATTAGAAAAAAGAGAGATGACATCATGAAATGGGTAGAAGAGCTCTATTAAGAATTATATAGTAATAAAGAACAAGTACCTCCTAAATCGGTTAATCTTTTAAATTGCCCAGGATTTTAAATGAATAAGTGAGACATGCAATTAAATTTATGAAGAAGAGAAAAACTCCAAGTAATGATAGAATTACAAACAATATATTCAAAGAAGCAGATGAAGAAGTAAAAATTTTTTGTCACAGTTAAATTCCTAATCTTTAAATGATAAAGATGTACCAGATGACTGGAATAATGCAGTATTAATATTAATATTTTAAAAAGGTGATAAAGAAGATATTAGAAATTACAGACCTATCAACCTTTTATCAGTTTTATACAAAATTTTTATCAAGTTAATTACAATTCTTCTACAGAGAACATTGGATTTCAACCAACCAAAAACAAAACAAGCTGCATTTAAAAGTGGTTTTAGTACAGTAGATAATATCCAAGTATTGAGAGAATTTATAGACAGATCAATGAATATCAGTACCATTATGCTTTGGATTTGTAGATTGTGAAAAGACATTTGATTCTATAAGCATTTTTTCAGTGATGAAAGCATTGGATCATCAAGGTATAGACCCAGGATATTGTCATACTCTGAAGAATATTTATGAAAATGCAACATCAACAATTAGATTACATAATGATATTAGGAAAGTTACATTGAGAAGGACATAAGACAGGGTGACTCAATATCTCCAAAACATTCTACAGCAGTGCTGCAAGAAGAATTTTGTGGATTAAAATGGGAAGCTAAAGGAGTAAAAGTAAATGGAGATTATTTAACTCATTTAGATTTTGCAGATGATGTAGTTGTTTTTGCAAATAATACTTTAGAATTGCAGGAAATGTTGCAGGAGTTATCAAATGAAAGTAAAAAAGTAGTACTAAAGATAAATGTTAAAAAGATTAAAGTAATGTTCAATGGATTTTCTTAAAAGATGAAAATAAAGATTGATTATGATGAGTTAGAAGAAGTTAACAACTACAAATTCCTTGGACAAGTTATTATTATAGATGGAAATATAATGGATGAAATTAATCATAGAATTAAAATTAATTAGAGTTCTTCTGCTAGAAATAACTTAATATTAAAAAAATATGCCTATGTATTTGAAAAAAAAAAGGATGTCTTTTATTAGTTTCTACATATAGACTGTGACTTAGACACTTAATAAAAGAGCAATACAGAGACCTCAGACCACTCAAAGAAGTATTGAGAGATGCATGTTAGGAGTAAAAATAAGAGATTGAAAACACAATATATGGGTAAGAAAACAAACAAATGTTACTGACATCATTGAAAGAATTACAGACTTAAAGGTTGGGCTGGACATATTGATATTAGAGCTGATAATAGATTAACAATAGAAATCTTAAACTGAATCCCAAGAGATTGTTAAGATCCAGAATGAGACTACATGTTAGATGGATGGATAAAATAAGAAAGTGTGCAGGGGTGTTGGGGAGAAGATTTGCTAGAGATTGGAGAAGTTGGATTGAACTTGATATATATATATCATCTCATTATTTAAAATGCTTCAAAAACTAAGTAACAATAAATCTAATTTAACTGTTACTTGAATTAGCATAATTTTAATACAACCTTTTCTATTCATATTAATAATTAATAAATGAGACTAAATACAGTGATTTTTCTGGAATGATTAAAAATCAGTCAATATTATTTTATTTATATCCACCATCAATGTCTTCAAACTTCTATCTTTTCAATCAAGTGTAATCAAACAAGAAATTAATTCTACATCATTTTCATAAATGTAGTGGTATATGAATCAATAAAAATGGTGCTAAAAAACATTTTGTTCCACTATCATTTTTTTCAGGATTTCTTTCCAGATGATCATAAGCTTTAATTCATTAAAAACATCAAGGCCGATACATATTCATATGAATGTTTTCACGAGTTGCACATATAAAAAGCATATTTTGCTAGTTCATCTGTGTAAGCTTTTAATTTAAAAACATCCAGTGTTTCGACTTGATAATACAAACCCTCAACTGGGAAATGAAAACTATATAATTATAGAAGCACTACAAACAGTGTTAATAAAAATAGTTGTAGAGCCATTGGAAATTTCATAACAAAAAATATAGATGTACAAAATTGAAAAAAAAAAACTGAAAAAATAATAATAAATAAAAATTCTGAGAAATTACAAAAAAAAAAAAAATTCCAAATAGGAGAGACCAACGAACGTGATGATGCATGTAAACCTCCTATTTGGAAAAATTAAAAAAAAAAAAAATCCCTGAATTTTTATTTATTATTAGTTTTTCAGTTTTTTTCAATTTTATACACCTACATTTTTTGTTGTGGAGTTTTCAATGGCTCTACAACTATTTTTATTAACACTGTTTCATTTCCCAGCTGAAGGCTTGTGTAATCAAGTTAAAACATTGGAGTTTTTTAAATTAAAATGCTTACATGGATGAACCCCCAAAATGTTAGATAGATAGATAGATAGATAGATAGATAGATAGATAGATAGATAGATAGATAGATAGATAGATAGATAGATAGATAGATAGATAGATAGATAGATAGATAGATAGATAGATAGATAGATAGATAGGTAGGTAGGTAGGTAGGTAGGTAGGTAGGTAGGTAGGTAGGTAGGTAGGTAGGTAGATAGGTAGGTAGGTAGGTAGGTAGAGAGAGGAGGGAGAGAGAGATAGGTAGGTAGATAGATATATAGATAGATAGATAGATAGATAGATAGATAGATAGATAGATAGATAGATAGATAGATAGATAGATAGATAGATAGATAGATAGATAGATAGATAGATAGATAGATAGATAGATAGATAGATAGATAGATAGATAGATAGATAGATAGATAGATAGATAGATAGATAGATAGGTGGGTGGGTGGGTGGGAGGTAGGTAGATAGACAGGTTAAGATTAGTCTAATACATTAAGTCATTTATTCAAGAAAAGAAATGGCATTGTTTTAAAAAAATCTGTATGGAAAATTTTATTAGATGGTCTAATATTTATTTCCAATTATATTAGCCGGTAAATGATTATTTGCATTTAATTAGAGATTTAATCTTATCCAAAGTTACTAAAATGTGGACGTAGTATCTGTGTTTTCAAAAGTAAAAAAAATACTAAAATAATGTTATTGTGAATTCTTTAAATATAATTAATTTCATTTTTGCAAATTGTCCATATATGAATTTATTACTATATATAATTTCTGATCATGAAAAAAAGAGATTATCTTTTACAGGCTATTAAATAATGTTTAAGCCTTAACATTTGTGAACCTTACTGCAATATATTTATATTTATTTTCACAATTTTCTGGATATTATGATTGCAATTTTCAGATCCAGTTTTTAATTAGTTGTTTTTGTTGAATATATGTTGTAGTTTTAAAAATTACATGGATAAAAGTTTATTAAAACATTAAATATTTTACCTAGACTGTTATGGTAGTCTTTATTACAATATATAATTTATCATAAGAGGCTATTATTTACTAGTGGAATAATTGAAAAACTCATTAATATCTGTATCATCTCTTGTATTTAAAATATAAAGTTAGCATAAAGTAGAATTGAAATTTTCACTACAGTCAGCTACATAAAAATGTCTTTCCAACATCCATTCATAGTAAATAATTGGTGACTTGTTAACTGTTCAGTCATTAAAGTTGAAAGATTTTTCATACCTATCTAATATTATAGCTAAAAAAGCTAGATATTCATCTACAAACCAATATTAAATACTTAGCAAGGTTTAATTATTGATCCTCTGTCTAATATCTTTCTCAGGATTTTTGATGATAAATAAATATATAACTTATTAAGACAGCCAATCCAACTTTACAGACCAAAATATTTACTATTATTATAGAAAAACCTAAAAAAAATAATAGATGATACTTTTTTATTTTTTAACCAAAAATGGAACATGCAGCAAAATAATAAAAGATTACACACATATTGATCTTTTAATCTAGAGAATTAGTCTTTAGAAAAAGTTTAAAAGCCCTTTGAGTCATCACTTTGTGCCATTAAAAGTTAAATAAATTATGCAATCTTAATTTAATAGTTGAAATATAAATTTAATTAAAACTGCTGTTTCTTGTTACTTTTAAAATCAGTAATGCAGAACAAAATAAAAGTATTGTATTGAGTAGGTACTAACAGTAATCTCACATGTCTTTTAAAGATGCTCGGTATTAAATAAAGTATAATAAAAAATACAGAAATTTGTGGTAAAAATAAATAAATGTTTTAATTAGAATCTCTAAATGAAATAGAAAATTGCAAACTGTCTATGAATTCTATAAGTTTTTATAAATATTAAATTAATCTTTAATTATAACACAAAATATTTCAGAAGTATTAATAATTTTATTTAAAAAAATGAATTTAAAGTGAATGATTTATATATTCAGGTTTTCACTTCATGACACTAAGATTTGCAATTAGGTTTGAAAATAAGATAGTTGTTTCTACTTTATCAAAGTCATTGCCTTGTGGCTGGCATGAGAGTGTCCTTGCATTTAACATCTGTTGTTCAATATTATAAGTATGGCAGTAATGGGGAGGGTTGATTACCTTCTAAATATAATAACACTATATAAATTGAATCAATGCTTTTATTATTGGAACTATTAGAGAAAATACAATTATAATATCAGAAATTGAAGAAACTGAATTCCTTGTACTAGAACTTAAAATTTTTTGTAATGTAAATGAGAGAGAAATTAAATAGTATCTCCATTCTAAAAATAAATTTTGATTTTCATATTAAAAGTCTATTCACATGTGACTTTCCAATTAAAATGTGTATATGAATGGCAGAAAATCAGTTTATGTTATATTTCTTATTGTTAATGTTTTATATTTACAAATATATTTAAAATACTAATAAAATAGTGTATTATTCTTATTCAAATTTAAATGATCATGTATGTTTACATTGGTTAATACAATATTTTTTTTGATTGTACACTCTCTGATTGCTTGATAATGATGCATTTTAATTATAAGTCTTATACTGGTTAAGTAAACATTTATGTTTGTTTAACTGAATTGTACTAAATTTTCTTATTTTAAAATGTCACCCATTTATCTAATATCTTTAAAACAAAGTAAAAGTTAGAATATTGTTTGTCAAATAGATTATTTACAGAAATATTTTTTTTTCAAATTTATAAACAAAACTACAATAAAAAAAATATTATATAAACCCTATATAAACACTTTTCAATGCAATTTAATATAATAGAATTTATTTCTCCTTGCTTACAGTTTCAACTGTCCAGCAGTCACTATCAGTGCTACACTATTCAAATATTTATATATAACTATACAATTGATAACTTATATATGCAAACTTACTTATAAATAATATAAACACCATAAGCAATATCCTATGTTATAAACTTTAAAATAACAATATCATAAGTTATTAATTGTATATATATATGAAAAACAAAACAAGTTTTATATACGTAAAAACCTGCTATCACTTGTATTAATGATCAATAGATGGAGCTTTACCAAGACCTCCAAACAAGCGTATTTGTTTACATAAACGTCAGAGTCAATATTCACTGTCTCTTTCATTTTTCTCCAACCTGATATCAGCTGATTTCAAGCTGATTTGCTCTCATCAGTGAAGGGATAGGAGTTAGAAACAAGACCTAAATATTAACTCCAAGCGTTTATGCAAAACGTTTCTATCAGTTTGCAAGCATGAATTTTTTAGACACCTAAATGTCTTCAAACTCAACCTATCAAACTAGATATCAGACCCATATAGATATCTAGTTTGATAGGCTAAGTTTGAAGACATTTAGGTGTCTAAAAAATTCATGCTTGCAAACTGATAGAAACGTTTTGCATAAATGCTTGGAGTTAATATTTAGGTCTAGTTTTTAACTCCTATCCTTCACTGATGAGAGCAAATCAGCTTGAAATCAGCTGATCTGAGGGTGGAGCAAAATGAAAGAGACAGTGAATATTGACTCTGACGTTTATGTAAACAAATACGCTTGTTTAGAGGTCTTGGTAAAGCTCCATCTATTGATCATATATATATATGAATGTTGTAGCTCTGATGATGACTGTTGGACAGTTGAAACTTTGAGGATAAATAAATTCTATTAAATTTCATTGAAAAGTGTTTATGCAAAGTAGATATGGTATTATATATATATATAAATTAATGCACTATAGAATAACAAGTGGAAAGAAAGTATAATACTTCCAAACTGTTGTGTTACAAATAGAAGTGTGTGTTATAATTTCAATACAAGATTTCATAAAGTGAAAATAATTCACGTCTAATAAACCACAGTTTAGCATTGTTTATTGGTTCAAATAAAAAATAACTACACCCAATTATATAATCAATATATAACAATGTTTTATCTTATAGTGTATTAAGAGTGAGAATATTTAGAAAATAATAATTAATATTTAACAGAATGGTAAAATTAATAAATTATAATGTTATCTGTTCTACCTGCTAATTTATAAAAGCTCTATCAAGAGCAAAAATATATTTATTTTAAATCCTATGTTTAGCCTCAAGGAAAGCATACAGTTATAATTATTGGTGTTATATAAAACTCATGCCATGCACAAATAATATTCATTAAAATTCAGAGAACCAAAAACACAATAGTGAATTGGACAAAACATATAAATACTCATAATATATATATAATAAAATATATTAGATTATTATTTATTAAGAAGAAGACTGAAGAAAGATGTGCAGCAAACAAGAATAAATAAATCTAAGAAAAAAAACACAAGCACAAATTGTCTAAACAGAACAACAATCAAGAACCCAATCATATTGACAGACATTTCATCATGAATCGTGAGTTGTAGCAAAGTTCAACATTCATTGCTAATCAAGCCTGCATATACAAATATATGTAGCTGTTGTAAACTTATTACTGAATATATTAATAAACCCTAGAAGAATGCATAGCTATATTGCTTGTAAAGTGCTTTTTGTAGTTGGATGTAACAGAATAAGTAGAGATGACAATAAGATTTATTGGTCAGATGGAAGATTTTATATAGTCAAAGGAAGAATTTGAGCATTAACAATGGGAAAGGATGAAGCCTAAGAATTGAAGTCACTGAACAAACCTGTAATACATTTTGGTTTTATTCCTACATTATATTAAAATTGTTGTAAATTATTCTTAAAATTTTCTACCAGCTAAAGATATAATTAAAGTTTGACTCACCTTTTCTGGATCAATGGTCTATATGTGGGGATAGATTTAAAGACCTGCATCTGAAAATGAAGTCCAAGTGGAAATGAAGTTGACCACATAGACTAGCATTTGCATTGCAGCCATATATAAAATTTTAGTCCCACAAGCAGCTCCTGTTTAAATATCTAAGTTAATCTTTGAATAGATAGTAGAATTATTAATCTCTTATTTCTTACCTAAGCCATTATGAATAATATAAAGTTACAAAATTTACCAATGTAATCAGGTTGAGAAAGAAAATATAAATGAATATGTCGTAGAATTGAAAAAAATTATTCTTTTCAATAAATTTGAAAATTCCTTGGAAGGAACACTATTAGGGTCAAGTTATTAATGGTAGTACAATATGTGAAACAATAATATCATTTAAATAATTAACCAGTCTGCAACACTAATCAATGATAATCACATGAGTAAATTGCTTCAACAAAAGCAAAGTCTTAAAACAGAAAGTGCAAAATATAGAACTATTGAGAAAATAAAGATCACCAAGCAAAAGCAAAATTGAAACAAAGATACCAATATAATGACAAGCATGAGTCCTGTAAAGATACATTTAATCAAAGTACATGCTACTACTGTCAAAAATGCATCATATCAAAATAGTATGTTCAACCTAAGAAAGGGCAAGCAAAATATAAATGTAATAATTTAAGTGGTAAAACTAAACAGACTTATAAAACTAAATCAAATGTTGTGGATAGAAATTATAATGTAAATGTAAACAATATTATGAAACAGAATTAATCCTTCAATAGTGAATAACACTTAAAATTGATTCTAGGTCAGCAGTATCTATAGTATTAATTTCATTCTGGCCAAGAATAATTAAAAACAAAAAGCTCAAACTGAATGAAGCCTAAGTTAAAAAATAAATTTGATTACCAAGAGTGACCAATAAAATTTATAGGCCTAGTTCAGTTACCATTATTGTAGTCAAAGAAAGAATATAGCAATTCTTTAGCCTGAATCTGGCTTAAACTATTGAGTTGTGAAATAATCTATGTGAACCAAATTAATAGCATTAATAATGAAAGTGTTTTAAAAAGAGATTCTAGAAGTATCAGAATTATAGAATTGAATTCACATCAATCATGCAGGACTATTAATAAATAAATGGCTTTTAATTATTGTAGATGCATGCTCTAAATAAATCTAGATATTTATAGTTAATAATATTGATTTTGCCACAGTGGTAAAACATTTGAAAAAACAATTATATCAAACAATGGTTCAGCTTTGTAGCTAAGCAATTTAAAAAATTTTGTCATTTAAATGTTATCAAACATATCATATCTCCTCCATTTCATTCAAAAAGTAATAAACAACTAGAATAAATGATCCAAGGTAAAAAAAAAAAAACTTATAGAAAAGTTCCAGGGTAGATTTGTCAATTTGGGTATCAAGAATGTTGTTTTCACAGCATACAACACCATCTATGTTACATGAAAATCACTTGCAAAGGTGTGCTGTTTGGCAGGAAATTAATATTGCATATATGAGAGTTAAGAGCATCACCATTCAAACAAGCAGTTGACCATCAATGGAAATTTATCATTGAATCGAAAATTTTGTGCAGGATGTACCCACATCAAAAATGAATATCTGTTACAATAATTGATAATAAGAAAACAATCTATTAACTGTGATAATATAGGATCTATGCTATGTATAAAGAATATATCCAAGCAAGCAGTAAAATTAGTGAACTGGGTCTAGATAAACAAGAAATTCATCTACATGAAATTATACTATCAGTAACAAAATAGACAACTCATAGTCCAAGAAGTGAAAAAAAATAGAAAATTACATAGATATTTGCAGAATTATGAACTTAGATTGTATATAAAACACTCTAGTAAAAATTAACTAATATATAGAAATATGGAGATAAGGATCAGCAGTATGACTCATTTTGGAGGAGGAGTAGTTTATATGTGAATCCACACGTGAGGTAAATTAATATTTAACAGAATAATTAATATTACTAAATTGTAAAATATATCTGTTTTCCTGACTAAATTAAAACTCTAACAGAAATAGTAATGTATTTATTATAAATGCTATTAGACAAAAACATGTTTATCTTCAAGAGAAACATGTAAAAATAGCTATTGTTATTAATTAATGAATTACAATTAATTAATAAAAAAAATTGACCATTCAAAAGAGAAAAAAGAATTCTCTTGGTAGTCAGAAAGATATGATGATGATTATTTCAATTCAAATAAAACATAAATATTCAATTTTAAGTATTTCTAGGAAAATTCTGGAGTTATGAAGAATTAAGTTAACTGGTTGATTAGTTGTTCACCATTACGATAGATAAATCATCATTGTATTAATATTGGCTGCAGATTTGGATATAGGTCTAACAAATAGAGAATGAGATGTTATTATATTAACAGTTGCTTAAGTAGAAGAAAGCTCAGCAGTCTTTGAACTCATGATATGCACAATTAGCACCCACTAGAAGTTAGACAATTGAAGCTGCAGAAGCAAAATGACACGTTCTATAAATATTCATAATATATAATAAATAAATCACATGATTTAATATAAAATAAAATATCTTTACATAACAGCAATAGTTGAATATATATATAATAACAATAATAATAGAAGCTTTTTTTGGAAAAATACTGATTTTTGCCCTTTTCAATGTGCTGGAACTATTTTACAACTACAATTTGCATTACATACATAGTGACATCTATTTCTTTTATATAAAGATAATTAGAACCTATTGTAGCAATAATACTAATAATATGCATGAGGAAGGAAAAAAAACTAATATAAAAGTATACTACATAATTCATCATTCATTTATCATTAGTCAATTATTAGTTAAATTAATTGATATTTTATATATATTAATACAGTTATACTTGTTATAATTAATGTAATCAGTTTTATGTATCTTCTTTCTATTATGTTCTTTAATATAATTTATTATTGTAACCTAATCTAACTTTTTTTCTTTCCTTATTCATTTGTAAAACAATATATAATGAAGGTTCACTATGCCAGAAAGATTATAAACATATGTTTACTTTAAAGATTTACAGGTTAGTACTGCTTTCAACTGGAACAATTATATTCATACCACTAATGTGGCTGTATAGAATAGATAACTTATAAATTAATTAGTATGCAAATTTGTAAATTTAAATGTACCACCTGCATGATAATGTAATACATGAGACTTTTTTTTGTTTATTGTGTGAATGTTATTTATGATAATTTATGCTTTATATTTTCTCTTTTCATCACTGTACTCAGCATAAACAACTTGATATTGAATGGATCAAAATTGTGGCTCAAGTTACTCTAATCCTCTAAAAATATTGACTTTATGTTGGGTATGTTTTCATGTATTTGTATATGTATGTGTGCTGTGTTAATGTATCAGTGCTGTTGGCATAATGCTCATCATAGTGAATTGCTTTGCATATTAGTGAATTGCAGCTAATTTTATAAATTATTTTGAGAGCCTGATCTGGAGATAATTTGTCTCAACATTTAGTTGATGTTAGGGGGTTCCTGAAACTAATGTTGAATTCATTCAAGCAGATTTTCTTCAGCTTTTTAAATTTGTTCACTATGAAAGTTCACATGCCCCAGTGTTTAGAGTGAAGTATAATTTTTAAGAGTGTTATTTATTGTATTGTGACTATACTCTGAATTGATAAAGTTTTTTGTATAGTCTTCGATGTTGTCTCTCCTATCTGCCTCAAATATGCATAATTTACAGATTTTGTACAGAAAACACTTAAAGCCAGCTAATTTGTGTGAGGTTGGAGTGTGTGATTGTGTGTTAATCACACCACAAAAATTTAGGGGTTTGATGATTATTTTGTAGTTTATTTGTATGAATATGTCCAAGAATTTTACTCCATTTGATGCATCTTCTTTTTCTATTGTCCAGGCTAAAGAAGATAATTGACTCACCTCATTCCATATATCAATAATAGTTTTGTCTTCAGAATAAATTAGCACATCATTGATATATATATATAGGTGAAATAGCTGTGTCAAACTGTCTTGGGATAACCCCAAATTCAAATTTGTTTAATATTATGCTACAACCCACACCATTTAGTGGTAAACCCATGGGTCAGCAATGTTAAATCATCTAAAAATTTTCGTTGAACAGGACCATAATTTCCCCATCTTATCAATTTGAGAGCATAAGCAATAAAGTAGGTTTTGTACTTATCGAAGCCTGATTCAACTATTAAGTCATGAATTCTATTAATAGATTGCAGGCATGACACTTAGCCATAATGCTCCACTATAAGGTGAGCCTATGGCAAGGTTACACAATGTGCATTTAATAGCTGTGTGTGCTCAAATAAAGATTTGATAGCAAATCTGTCAAAGCTTACATGATTTATCAGCCACTCGGCTATTAATTTGACTGTTTTATAAAAATAAGCACCCAAAACCAATTAATAGTTTGAGGGGATAATTTGCTTAAGTATTTTTACATTTATGATGATTCTTGGGAGGATAGCAGTTATTCTATAAATCTTTCCATATTCAAATTTATTAATTGCTTTGTTTTGATAATGTTTCCCATTTAAATTTTAACTTTATAACTTGTTTGGTAACTTTATATTTATAATCTTTGCTTGACAATATAATGAATCTATTCTCTGTATCCCTCTTTAAGAAGTTGATATTGTTGAATTATAAAAATGTTTTGATGTTTTTATGTTATTAGAGCAATTATGTTTGTCTTTGTTCAATTTAGTTGGATGGAAGCCTAACACCTCCACAATTCTGCCTATCACATCCTCCCATTGTATTTTCATAGTTGGCCTTGATATCAGTGATTGTCTCTAAGTATGGATTCTTTCTATTTCTAGAAACAAACTTTGGGCCACAGTAAAACATGTTTAATATTTTCTGAAAGTGAGAATTTAGTCAGTTTTAAATTTTTTTTTTTGTCCTTTACCTTATGTAACTCTATTACCTGTTTGCTAGCTAAGAATTTAATTTTTTTTAATACCATATTTGTAATTCAATGTTATAATTAAGTTTGAGAGTTTATTTATATTTTCAGGAGTTCTATAATGTTTTTGTAAAATCTCATTTTTAACAGCCTTTTTGCATCTGGTAATAATCATTCATTCAGAACAGCTGTTTTTAAGTAAAGGACTACTATGTCTCTCTGAACTATAGATTTGTCTATTTGAATCTTACAGCAATTGGGAAAATTTTGATAATTTAAGCACTGCTCCAAAAATATTCTTTCTTTCTTAACTGTCATGGCTTTTGATGTTTTTAAGAATATTTTATACATAATATAGTCATCTATTATAAATTGTAATTTAATCTATGTTTTTTCCTTATTTATTTGTAATTCAGCACATAGTGAAGCTCCATTATGCTGGGAAGATTATAAACTTATGACTCTTTTAAAGATTTACAGCTTAGCCTTTTTTTGACCAGGCTGGTGATATTCATAGCACTAATATGGATACATAGAAGAAGAAACTAGTTTATTGTGTATTATTACAGGTTATTATATAACTTTAATGATTTCATTTTACAGATATTTTGTAAATATTTAAAAAATATATAGCAAATATTATTGCTTATAGAGAATTTTGCATTAAAAATATAGATTATATTATAAATATATTAAATTAAATACAACTGAGTCAAAATCAAAGTATTTTTACAATAGATATCAAAAAGTGTGTCCTATTATTTCAAGAATTAAAAGTATAGAGATATTATTACAAAAATTATTTGTGTATATTAATGATATAAAAATAATAGATATTATAGAAGAAGGCTTAACATTAATATATAATAGCTTATATTTTAAATAAAATAATAAATATTGGAATATACATAAAGGGTTGGATTGTCCAATTAGTGGGTTGATGTCATCAATTCCACATGCAGTCATTATTACATCTGATTGGCGGTCACATAAGCATTTTTAAAGCGTATCTGTCGAAGGTGTTAGCCTTTCACATTATTACTAATGAATTGTAAATTAAAATAATTAAAAAATAATAAAGTAAAAATAATATTTTTGTTCTAGATATGATGATGATAATTTAAAGAAGTTATAAATAAACATTTATAAAGAATTTAATAATGATATATATAATACAAAATTTACAAAAATTGATGTTAAAATAAAGTATTTAGATATAAAGATTAATATATAGATAATGATAACAAAATTACATTAAAACATTTCATTAAATTCATCAAGCATTGGTTGTCAAGAGGTCAGCACAGCTGCCTTACAAGCAGTTGTCCCAGGTTAGCAGGTTCACTTCCTGGCTGATGCTATGACACATGAAAAAAAACATTTTATTAAAGAAGTTAAATTTAAATTTTTTTTTTATAGATTCACAATAGGCGTGGATACAAACGATGAAAGTTATTAAAAATTTAAACATAAAAATGATAGATATAATACAGATAAAAATATAACTCCTTCACAAAAGCAACAATTTATTGAATTATATATTAATTATGAATATATCCCTAAAAGTATTGAAAATATAGTTCTTAATTATAAACCATCTAATTTAAATATTAATAATTCTATTATTAATAATAATAGCAGTTCTAGAAATAATAAAAAATGGGTAGAACTTTCATACCTCCTTAAAATTTATTGTACATAACTAAAACTGATAACTATATAAGCAAAAGCATTAACATAGAATGGCCAAATAGTAATAGATAATTATAAAATAAGAGATGGTATGAAATATTAAAAAGGAATTGGGTATATAATTACTTGTGAAAATTGCAGCATTGTTTATTATGGACATACAAGGAAACAATTAGTTGAAAGAGCAAAAGCTCATAATAATACAATTAATAGAAGAGATGATAAATCTTTCTTATATATCCAGTATTTAAAATATAGCCATAAAATAAATTGTGTAAAAAATTAAAAAAACCTTTAAACTATATGAAAGAACCTAATAGAAAAAAGATGTATGAAACCATTTACACTAATTATAACAAATTTAATTGTATAAACATATATAAAACATCAGTTAATTTAACTAATAATTGGCTAATAATAAATGAATGGAAAATTATATAGTATACATTTGTACAATGTTTTTTTCCTTGTACATTTTGTATTATTAGTATTACTGTTATAATAAGTTCTAGTTAATTTTATAAAAAAAATGATAGATGTTGTAATACTTGCAATGTTGATTGTAGTTGTAAAATATTTTAAAATGGCAACATTCAATATTTGCTGAAATATGTATTATTATTGTTATTATATATATATATATATATTGTAACAGGATGATAATTAAATATAATCAAGAAAATTATTAATTATTACGATATGTTTATAATCTGTGCCATTTGTCATAGTAAGAAAACTTTGTAACAGCATACAAAATAATGTAATGATGAAAAAGGCTGCTGTTTTGTAACCATTTAATATACAGATGAGTGATAAAATGATAGTTGCTATAATTCAATAACTAAACACTAAACATGATATATGATATTCTCTAGCGGTTCATCATTTATAACAGCAAATTAAATGAGAAATGAATTCACTGTGTTAACTAAAATACAATTTATAATTAAATAAGAATGATGCTAACATATAAATAAGAATATATGCATATCATGCTCTATTTGGGTGTCTATTTCTAATTAATTAAATATAACATTATAGCCTGTTTGCAACTATCCTAAACATTAATTCTGTCACGCTAATAATGAAATAAATAAATTATCTCATTTCTCAACACATAAAATAACAAAATGAAAATTAAAACTGTCATCATTAAAGATTTAAAATATTTAGATATTGGGGAAGTCATTTGAACAATAAAACATATTGGCCATTGTCATCAAATAAAATAAATTAAATATAGTAACTGAATAAAATTACCAATTGTGAGATCCCTGGAGTGCCTTATGATTAACTCCAATAATAGGTTCTTTTAACTGAGAATCCTTCTCACTCCTCTTTCCATGTATATATGATCATTCATGGTCACACGCACACACTGGTGCTATTTATAACAACGTATAAAATTATCATATAAAGTTAATATCATTAAGTTGGAAAGGGATTAAATCACTCTTTATTCAGTTTAGCTAAGTACATGTGTTTTTCCATGAGTGCCACTAGATTATTTTAAATCTAGATAAATATCTGTTTAGAGTGTACTGAGTTCAAACTCATTCAATACATTTTTATCACACATGACTTGGATGACTAATGAAAAAAAATGACACTCTTATATTTTACTCATGTCAATAAAATCAAAAGATCCCCATATCACCAAAATTTATATATCAAAGACTCTTATAGACATTACTAGCTCAGTTGATGTATATTGATGAACAGACAATTATACTCTTATTAATGGCTTCCAATTAAACATAGTGAAGACCATTACTTAAGGGAATGGCCATTTAACTAGTTACTTAACTTAATTATTTATCACAATATAAAGATAATAATAGTGATGATAATAATGATGATGATGATGATGATGATAATAATAATGATGATGTTGATACCAGCTATAGCTTTATAATGAAATCACAACAATAAATTTATCTTTATAAACTCATAGGCATTTATTAAAAATTATCCTATTTTAAACTAAGATTTAAATATAACACTCCCTAGCATTTATACACGTTTATATTTATTTATTCCAAGTACTTTTATAGTTAAAACTAGGATTCAATAATACCAGTGATGAGGACTGATCATCACACCTCTCCTCACATGATATTCAACTTTCTATAAAACCCTATTTACTAAATATATTAATTATGTTAAACATTAGATTTAATGATTATAATTTATTTAATGATAATGGTGATCATGACTCATGTACAGTACTGTGTTTTAATCAACAACACGATATCCATCTTTGATGAAGATGATCAAAACTCATGGGCACAACATAATTTTAGCTTTCTATTGTTGAACTATAATTATTAAAACTTGGTTATTATCAAGCATAATCCTTAAATACTTAAAGGTAAATCAATATTCTAGCTTACTTAACATTTTGCGAGCGCTTTCTTAATATTTGCGAGTGCTGATGATTCTTAATATCTGCGAATGATGCTGATCATTTAAAACAACAGAATTAAGACAAAAAAAATACAACAATATTTTTAATAAGAACTTGGAAACCAATTGAGATATATAATTATATTTTATTAATACTATTATTCTTTCTTTCTTGAAAATCAAATTTACTAATTAGATAAATGGCTTTTTATTACATTAATTAAAGAAACAAAATTTTAATATACAAGTTTGTCATTTTTGGATATTTTAAAATAAGCTGGCTTAAAATGACATTTAAAAAATATATTTCATTGAATGCTTACTTAAGACTTTCCTAACTTATTATATCATAAAAATAAATTTCATATGTAACTTGTGTGTTTTATTTCACTTCCATTCATATGTAAGCCTTGCTTTTATAATTTATCATATTTAAACTAATTATGTATAACCTATTCTTTTGACGTGTTTGTATAAGCAGTTACACATGCACACACACCCTGTGATATGTCAACATATATTTCTAAAATGTGTTCCTTTATATTAGAGATTAATACACAAATTACATATATAAAAAAATATTCTTGCAATCTTGAGCAAAAGAAAATAAAATACATTATATCAATTTTAATATGCAACAAGATAAATAAAAAAAACATTATAAATGCATATATTTATAGGTTGCTCATTATCATAACAACTGAAGAACAAAAAAAAACATTTCAATATTACAATATATAATATAAAAAAATAATAATAAAAAAATAATGAAAATTTAAGTTTAAAGATTTAAACTGTGTTTGTGTTATGTTATGTGATATTGAGAATGACTATCGATAAACAAGCCTTTAATGTTTCTGTATCAAAAGAAAAAAATAATGCTTTGACCAATAAATTAAGGTTTACTTTTAATAAGTAATAATAAAAGATCTGTTAATGAAAGTTCATAGTTACCCGATTATTTTCACTTCTTATAAATGTCTCAAGTTTGAATTTTCAGACTGCTTGTCTCACGTATAGCTTCAATAAGTTGATTTGATCCATTTAAAAAAAAAGAAAAGTTCTTGCAGATACTTTTAAGATAAACATGAATTAATTGACTTGCTTATTTCCACAATTTTAAAATTATTTATTGTTGATACTTTTGATAACGCTGAATTCGTTGACTGGCTTGCTTCTAATTTTTTCAAAAACCATCATTGTAGACACTTTAGATGACTGAGGAAAACTTTAACAAAAATTTGATTCATAGCTTCAAACCTGGCTATATATGGCTTTTATTCATCTTTCCTTTCTTCTTGGCTCTTGTCAAAGATGATTATTAGATGATGTTTGTGGCTGGTTTTAAATTTGTCCATTCTTTTGATTACTATGGACCAGTATATGAGTCCATAGTAGATCAGTGATTTAACCCATTCTGTATTATTCCAGGAAGCAGAAACAATGGTTTTAGCAATGCAAATTCATTGTATTATACACAGCAAAATATATTAATATCATTTTATAGAATTGTCAATAACTTCTTCCAAGAAACTCAATTTTTTTCTCTTTCTTCTTCTTAATATTGCTGGGAATTACTTATATATATGCACATCTTCACCTATACTGACTTTAAAAACAAGAGTCATTTTTTTTCCTTCTTCAATTTTTAAAGAGTGAAAAAAAAATCAATCGCTCACTCTCTTTTTCATAACATTAAAAAAAAAACTGATAGCTACATCTTCTTTTCCCAACATTAAAAAAAAAACTGACTGACTCTAAATATTGTTTCATTAATTTATATTGCGAATCTTGATCAAAGAAAAGGACCACCTGGAAATTTTATCTTAAGATAAAGATCAAAAATCAGAGTTTGACAAGCTGATGTTCTATCACGATTTTACAAGAAAATTAATAATCACGCTTTATCCCATCAAAGCACCTCCTTTCTAAAAATAATCTTAGATACAGATAACACAAACAATAATGCTGGCAATCTATAGTCACCAGAAATAGGTGTAAAAATGTTTTATGTTTAAACATTCATACTCACACGTGTACATTTTCACATCCTAATCTACTAATCTTGATCGCTTTATTTTACACTTTCTTTCTGATCTACTTTGTTTAATAAGAATATATGTTAAATAATTTAACACATTATTTAATAAGAAAATATAATAAATAAAAATTAAATATTATTACCTTCTCTCTTTACAACTGCTTATTCATTAACTATTTATATAGACTATATAATAATAAATACACACATAAATCTATATATATAAAAGAAAAATTTTTTTAATTAAATAATATATCTGTGTGTTTGAAATGAGTCATATACATACAATATATATATATATATGATTATTGTCATTATATACAGATAATTTATTTTATATTATATCCTATGATTTAATATATGAAAGTACAGCATAATGAATTAAACTTCTTTGTATTTTTAATGATATAAAATATATCAAATAGACATTATTATTAATTTATTAGGAAGAAAATTAAAGAAACATGCAGTAACGAAGATCCATTGAATCTAAGAAGTAAGAAGATTATCTAAACAGAATGACAATCAAGAATATGACCTAGAAAGTAACAGATTGAAGAAACATGTAGGAGCCAAAACCAATTCAATCTATAGATAAAAAGCAAGCAGAAGATTGTCAAAGCAGAATGACAAACAAAAATTCATTTAAGGGACAAGAGAATTATTAACAATAGAAGAAACTCTCTGAAGGCATTGATACAGGCATTTCCCTTGAACCACAAGTCACAGCTGAGTACAGCATTCAATATTAAATCAAGCTTGCATGAACAGATGTGCATAGTTATGATAAATGAAGTCTAACAACATGACGAAAATAGACTTGCATATAATTCTAGCAGGACTAAAATACCGCTGCGAAGCTGAGTGAAAAGAAATATTTTATTGATAAATATTCAGATGAGTCCTTTATATAATGTAAAATCGAATTTTTAACAAATAATACTGTTGTAACGTCATTAAAAAACGTCTACGGCATCACATTCTACTGATAATAAAAATATAATGTTATTGTTATAAAGTAGTTAATAATTTGTTTATGCATGCACACATTTACATCAAAAATCGTATATTTTCTGTTTATGAGAAGAAGAAAAAGAATCGTATATTTTCTTATAAAAAAGAATTAATGGTTAGATTAACGTTTATATTGGATATTAATAATACAATTTCAAATCTTTAAAAAAAAATGTTTATAAAACTAGTGTGTAGTTTCAAAATAACTCAATTATGATAATTAATTAAGTAATTATCTAAAATGTGATCTAGTCGTTGTAATCAATAATTTATATTTTATGAACAAAATTAATAATTAATCAACTTTATCTAATTTTATCTGTATTAATCAGATATGTAAAGTAAAAAAGTAAAATAAATAAAATATCGCTTATACTTTTTATTATTGGAAAAAATATCGTTTTTCTTCTATCATTCAATATATAAATATAATTTCTTCAAAAATATTATATAATAATTTTAACACTAGAGAAGTTGCAGAGTAAAATTTTATTTTGGTAAGCCTATAATTTAGTTTTAGGTACAGAATATAATATTCATAACTTAACTATTTAGTACATTTTCATTTTTGTTTGATAATCCTTAGTGACCATTGGATTTATATTTGCAAGATTTTATTTTAAAAATTAAACTAATATTTTTATTTTATTTGCCACAATTGTGATTTTAAAAACAAACAAAAAAATTTTTTTTTAAAATAATATTTTAAATTTGCAATATAAAAATAGTCATAAATTGAGATACAAATAGCACTTTATCATTTCACTAACACCAATAAAAATTTTTTAAATAAGCATCTATTCTTTGAGCTGACCATAAAAGATTGAAGTAAGTTGAAGTAAAATGAAATTCCATTAGAAAGTGTCACAATAATGCTTCTGATAATAAGGCTTTAAACAAAGTGACATGTGACATCCAAAAATTAAACTGTCTTTAAGACTGTCATAATAAAGTTTAACTTTGATTTAGACGAGGAATATGTTAAACTGATACTTGAATACAATGAAGTTTACCAAAATAATTTTTTGTAAAGCATATAATTTCACTTGAAAAAGATTGAGCAATTAACTGAAAGTTCTTCTGTGGTTTGTTATAGTTTTATAAATACATTATTACCATCATAATTCATTATATTTATTCCATAATGGATATTTTATTATATATATATAGTAATGGTATCATTTGAATTAGGTAGATGGAAGCTTCTAGATTAAATGAAATATAGGTTTGAATCTGGAACCAAATATATATAATAATATATAATAATCTATAGTCATAATATGTACTATAAACTTGGGTTCAAATAAAAAATAAGTTGAATGGTTAATAAAATTCAATTGAAATTTTAATTCAAGTATATAATAATATTAACTAATGTGATGATGATGATTTAGAACTTAAAAATACAAGTGCTTCCAAGAGTATTTTATTTGTTTTTCAGTTTCAGTAAAAAGAAACTCAAAGATACCAAACCTCTTGTAAAAGAACTTTACTTTTGGAAAAGTTTTTTAAAAAAATGATCATCATCAATTATTACCACCCTCCCAGCATGTTCTCCAGTGGATTACATGATTTCTCAGAACAGTGGATATTAAGTAGTACATAGGTGTAAAAAGTGTATATTTGGATTGATTTACAAACACAAACCAAATGGATTAAAAATTAAAAAAATTAACAATTTATTAATAATGAATAATAAAACTTACATATGTAGTAAAAACTATCAACATATACACAAAATATTATACTAACAAAAATATTTTAAGTTTAAACTATGATTCAAGTTTAAGGCTGTATGGTATTTATAATGATAAGATCTTACCATGTTAAATAGGTAAAAAAGTCATGAACGGTGTTTTTTTCAGGTTATCATTGTCAATTTAGTTTTTCTGATGATGATCTTCCCCTTAAACACTGATAATGTTAGAAAGAGTAAAGGAAGAAGCATTGGTCACATTCTATAAGGTATAATATCTATAGGTCTTGAGTCATTTATATGGCACTATCCATTTTTTACTTTCTTCATTTAGGGCATTATAGAGACATTACATGAGGTGTTTTTTTCAAATTTCAATGCTAATTTCTGAATCTGACTGTATTCTAAACACACATGATAGATAGATTTCTTTTAAATAAAATTATCATACTGAGTGTTGTAACTGGACTATTGAAAAATTCTTTAAAAGCAATCAGTAAAATATGGCATATAGTGGGGAAAAAAATAATCTGTAGTTGTTTCTCTCTCCAGTACTTACCACAACAACAGCATCAATAGTAGACTGCATTCTAATGCAAAGCAATATGACATAAGCTGTTGAGCTCCTAAAATTAGAATGATAGTAATAATAATCTTAGTTACTTGTTTCTGACTTATTTATACCAAATTGATGTTATTCAAACAACATGGTTTTCAAACAATATATATGTCACCAGTTAGGGAATATATGACCTTTGCTGTCATTACAAAAATGTATTTTTTGAAAAACATAATTTTTACTCTCTCCAAAACATGTTGTAGATATAAATTTTAGTATATTATATAATGTTTTTTATAAATTAAAAAAGTTGAGCAAAAAATAGATTTTATCTTTCTTTATTTACATTTCAATAATAAAGGAAGAAAAATGCTTCTTTGCCAACTATTATTTTTTTAATTATAACTACTAAAATATTATCAATTTTAACATTTTAATATTTTTTTCAAATTCCTATCTGATTTTCAATAAAAGTGAACAAGTTGTTTAATTAAAACTTCTATTTGGAAGGCCAATTAAATAAGGTTTGAATTTATATTTTGCCCTTCTTTTTAAAAAAAACTAGGCAATTCTTGAGCATATCAAGCATTTTTCTTTCTTCCTTTGCAGTATTATTATCATTTTTTTTTGTTTCTCAAATGTTATAAAGTATCATTTAATAATTTTTAAAAGTGCATAAATTAATTTTTTTAAACTTTTAGGCAGTTTACATTTTTATTTCTCCAGTGATTTGCATATTATTCACACACAAATAAATGGCTGTTTGTATATTTATTAGTCAATTCACATGAGTTTTTATTAAACATTTTTTTCCCTGCTACATTGTAGTATAATGAATCTGAGCTACATTGAATATGTTATAGATACAATATATTTACATACAGAGACACAATAAATTTTATATTATTCTGCTATATGCTTTATTGAAATTTAAATCTAAGTAAAATTTAACTTTTCAGTAATTGGTAATTGTATATTGGCTCTTAATGGCAGATTGGAATAAATTTCAACTTTTTTAAGCTTTAATTGATTTTGGAAAATATATTTGTTTATTTAATTTTTGGTCTTTTTCAAGTTAGAAAGAAATTTTAAAATGAAGGTTTAATATATTTAAATGCAATAGAATTTCTTGAAATTTGATATATAACTATGTTATAATACCCTAATCCATTTTAACCACTTATCTTTTCAGTATGTCACCTAGTTTGATAAATATGGAACAGAGGGTGAAAAAAAAATCAATAATTTCACATTTTGTAATTAACAATTATTTTTAGAATTTTCATTTGTCTTAAATAATGGTCACAAAAGAGTGCTTTAATTTTTATTTCAATTTAATAACATTTTTAAAACTATTTTAAATTTTAATGTATATATCATATTTAGAATGTGTACATAATCAAATATATATAACAAATCAATAAATAAATTTTCTATTTAAAACTGTTTCCATTTTTATTTTTAAACAATTATTTTTTTAAAAAAAAGGTAAACTAGAAATATTGCATTATTTAAAACAATTGCAAAAAGTTAAAAAAGTTCATGAATATTTTTTATAGAATTTTTTTTCAAACAACTGTTTTAAAATAAAAATAAATCTATCAATTTAAATAGTAAACATTATTACTGATTTATTATACATACATAATTATGTATATAAACTAAATATATGTTTAGTATATACTTTATTTTTTGTATATAAGTCATTAGATATTTCTTATGTCCAGAAATTAATTAAGCCAATCCCTATTTTTTATAATAACTTCTAGCAATATATATAATAACTGAAAAATAGGCTTATTTATACCTGTGGTCATATATATGTAATATTAGGGTATGCGCACAGACTTTCACATGACCCACCATTCCACTCTATCTAATAACACTGATACACTTAAACATATATATGTTGAAAAGATAAATTACCAATATATGTATTTCATGCTAAACCAGCAATCATCAGTTGGTCCAGATTATCATCTCTACACATATATACTATAAGTGCTCAGATATATATTAAGATAGACAATCCTCATACTTTAATGGTGATTATTTATCTTTTTGACATATATATGTTTAAGTGTATCAGTGTTATTAGATGGAGTGGAGAGTGGTGGGTCATGTGAAAGTCTGTGCTCATACCCTAATATTACATATATATAACCACAAGTATAAATAAGCCTGTTTCAGTTATTACATTATAGAGATGTCTGCCCATCCTTACATGTATTTAATGGATTATGTCCTGTACATGTGGGGTTCAGATTGACCTTAGGTCAACATGGGTGTGACAAGAATCTTGGCCTCAGGGTGGCCTTTGAGCATTCCATCATCAGATTTTCAATTGGATGGACGGTTGTAGAGTTGGAGTGTGGAGTGGATTGAAGCCTGTCCATTAAAGTATGAGGATTGTCTATCTTAATATATATCTGAGCACTTATAGTATATATGTGTAGAGATGATAATCTGGACCAACTGATGATTGCTGGTTTAGCATGAAATATGTATATTGGTGATTATTTATCTTTTCAACATATATATGTTTAAGTGTATCAGTGTTATTAGATGGAGTGGAGAGTGGTGGGTCATGTGAAAGTCTGTGCTCATATCCTAATATTACACATATATATATATATACATTGAAGCAGATGATCTGATGCTCAGATCCTGCTTCACAGCCCACATCCAATCTCCTACCATCTAACTGTATTCAAACCCACTTTTACACACGTATATACATAGCTAATAATATATATATTTCTTTTGGTTAGTATTATAACAAATCACATTAATACGTATGTATTTTAATTTAAAAATATTTTATTTAATAATAATATTCTCATGTGTATGCGGGCGTAAATAATAAATATCTGTATATTTCAGTGTAGGAGATTGTGAATATATTAATAAAGTTATATTATATATGTAAGGTATTATATATGAAACTTATTATTTTTTCATATATAATTTTGTAGCCAGAAATGATGCAATCTTGTTAAGAAGTCTATCGAAAAACAATTACCCGGAAGACCCCTTAGATTAAAGTAAAAGATTACAAATTGGTAATAATAAAATAAACCCATTAGTGGAAATTGTCCATGCTAGCTTGTTTTAAAATCATAAGATATATTTTAAAACAATCGTTCGAGAAACTGACAACAAACTTGCATTGTTTCAAATATCTTACTAGATAAGGGTATCCAGTCAAACTATTCCAGAGAAACCTTAAGTGCTTAAACCGCCTCAGGTCCAGCAGTAGCTGCTAAGTTACAGCTTCAAAATAAAAGTATATATACTGCTGGATTTGAATCCAAAAAAAGGAGGAGACCATTAAATAGCTATGTTGCTATACCTATTCCATGCCAGTTTTAATTCTCACTCAATGTGTCATGAGTAGGAAATTTCACCTTGTTCCTCCGTTCTAATATGCTGTTCCCATGAACGAAACTCTGCATCCCGTACTAATGAACTTTAGATATTTTCCAGCGAAAACGAAATGCTATCTCTCAAACAATAATGCTGCCCTAGATCTAGTGAAATAATACCGATGGACTGACTCCTAGTGAAACACTCTTCCAAATAATCAAGGTAAAAGAACTTTGACCACTTATAATTCCTAAATCCTGCCTTCTCTGTAATATTTATATTTTAAGTCATCTATATTAAATGTCTTCAAATATGTATTCTATAACTCTATATAACTAATCTATATTAAGCCTCTTATAAAATGTTTTTCCTTTTCTTTTAATTCCAAGCGGCAAATAATTTTCATTTACATTTATGTATTTATATTTTAAAATAAATGCCAATAGTATTCTAAAATCGCCAGCATATAATTCATTTTCGTTTCCCCACCCATCATTTACTGGGTAAATAATTTATAATATGATCAAAACAAGTCTTATTCGGCTTGCCCAGGTGCTCGCAATTTTAGACAAATAAACTAATTACATTTTTCACGTTTACTGTAGAAAAACAGATTTGATATCTGTTTTTCACATTCTCCTCCCTAAATAATGCACTATCTTATATTCTTAAATTATATATGTAAAATCCATCTTAGCTATTACCACCACCCACTTATTTTGTAATCATTTATATATTATCACAAAGGCATTGATTAACCAAAATTGAGATTTATTAAATGTGTAAGAAGTAATGAATAATATTAAGTAACATAATGTAAGGGGGAGGGGGATCTTAAGAGCTTAGTTTTATATTTAAGTATAATTATTATCCATGTTTGCTTAGTGAAGCCATATCATTACGCCGAATATTTCATAATTTGTGGGCAATAAATATGTTTCGATAATCTTTAATCTTTAGAATTATATTTATATATTATATTATTAAGCGTTAAGTGCATAAAGGCCATTTCATATATATATATATTTGTGCTTCTTTCTCACATGGAGGCATCCATGAAGTTGGGCCCCATCATCATTCTCTATGTCCTTAAACCAGGCTATAAAACCACCCTGGGGACATTCTTGGTCTTATGTGCATACTTTATATGGGGAGCGATCTGGAAAACCAACCCAATAAAGTCGTTGCCGACCACTCTTCGTCATCCATGATTCGCCTGTACCTCATTCCAGGGAATCTTGGACTCTTTCGTTCGTCAAACTGACCCTGCCTATGTTGCAGAGGAAATTGGTCAACTTCATTCTTAGAATTCGTGAAGCACACTCCAGGATCCATAATTGGACCAACCCTATCAGCCACCATGCACACATTGCCTTTCAGTGTCTTATTAGTCACCCAGAAGTAGTCATAAGCTGTAATGAAATGATTTCTTTAAACAGACATATTTCCATTAGTTTAATATAAGTATTAATGTGATAGATTTAGTATCATTTATATAATTATTCATTACCCATCCCGCGCATTAATTATCTATAACTCAAATTAATCATAATATTGAATGTAACCAAATGTAATATCTGCTTATGAAATTATTAGTGTTTAAATTAAGTAAATGCTCTTTTTGTCTCTGGGGGTGTAATAGTATTCCAGTAATGTATTCTAATAGTGCTAATTTATTAAATCACACATATATATTATTGGCATAGCCGCAAATCTAATGTTATTATTAAATATGAATCAAACATATATAATACTTCCAAGGCTCACGTCGGCTAAATAACCCGACATAATTTTTGTTATTAATAAATCTTAAATATATATATATCAAATTCGAACCATTGCTTTCTTTTAGTTAAGTTATTACTTATGCTAAATATGACTAGATGATCTCCACTCAATACATAATTAATATATTAGGTCACGAGCCTTCATTGCTCATAAAATATAGCTAGTTATTAAGTTAATCTATCATGTAAGTTTAGTTTAGAGTCTTTTTGTGTCTCCGATGATCGATGCCGGTGGATGAAAAGTAAATTAATTGATGTCATCGGGATTGTTGCTCATAATGTTATAGATCTGGGAAATAGGCAAATAGGGCAGAGTTCATGAGTGTTCCTGACCTGTGTATTTTGCGCATGATTGGATTCGAGTTACTTTTGCCTAGATGCTTGATCTTGTTACGTGAACATACAAATCCGACCGGCACAATATATATATATCAATTATAAGGGCTCAGCCAATTTAAAATAGAATGTAGTTTTACAGTTCATTTACTGTGCTAATATTAAAAATGTACCAATAATGTAGATAATTTTTTATATATTAATTGTTTTTATTGATTATTCATTAAAAAGAAATAATTGTTTTTAACCACAATTGATGTTCTTAGATTTAACTTGAAATAAAAGCATAGGGGATCCAGAAATAAATTAAGTCAATTCCTATTTTTTATAACAAGAATTGACTTAATTAATTTTTGGACTCCCCTCCTCTGCTTTTATTTCAAGTTAAATCTAAAAACTCCAATTGTGGTTAAAAAACAATTATTTCTTTTTAGGGCATAATCAATAAAGCATTTAATATAAAAAAATTATCTCTCTTAATACTTTAGGAAATTTATTTTTATTCTTTATTTATTTTCAGAATTTTAAATTATTTGTTAGAGATATATGTTTATAATGAAAATTATTCTTAAAAACATTATATTAACTTTGAAAATATAGAAAAAAAATTGAAATATGTAATAATATTTATAAAAAACAATAAGATTTTTCTATTGGGCATATATAGAATTGCTTGTAAAAATATTAAAGTAAAATAATTAGAATTATTTTAACTTAATTTGGAATGCCACCACACATTATTGTTCAGACTAAAATGAAAGCTAATGAAATTCTATTTAAATTTAAAATTCTGATATTAATTAATAAAAACTGACAACAAATTCTCTACCCTCAACAAAAATACTTTTTCCCAGTCACTTGCAACTTGTAACTGTACATTATTAAAGTCTTTTGACAGACCATTTTTCTAAAAGTAAACATTTTTAAATACATAATTTTTATAAAACAATAAATATTAAATAAATATTCTGCAAAAATGATCATAAATATTTAAACAAACACTCAAAAATATACATTTTTATTTTCAAAATTTAACAAAAAATGAATATATTTAAAAGCTCAAATGTCATATGGAATGAACAAAAAACTACCAATCAGTGAAGTTATGGATAAAGTGTTAATTTGTTTGTAATAAATTTATCTGTTTAAAACTTAAATCTTGTATTTTTTAAATTAATAAATCACTATTATTTTAGTTCCTGTTTTTGCCATAAGTAAATACAAAACTGGTAAGTAACTGCTGAATATAGTTGGAAGAAAGTAAATGAAAGCTGGAAGAAAGTAAATGAAAGCTAAGGGATTGTAGCACTATCTATATTAATGCGGTATTACATTTAATGTTTAAAAAGGGTTTAGCAGTTTAAATAGATTAATATTTTGAGTTATATTATAATTTTTATCAGGTTACCCACAATAAATCTACACTAAAATTATATTCATAAAAGTAAAGAAATTTTAGTAATAAAAATAAAGATTTTTTTAGTAGATAATAATGAAACTATAACTAAGTATAGTCAATACAAATCCAAATTTATTACAATGATGGCACATTCAGGCTACATAAACATTGATGTAAATAAAAATATAGATGTAGAGGCACACACACATATTCATCTATATGGATTATAACACTACAGTATCTCTGTAAGTTGGTTAAAATAAATTTAGAATTGTAAAAATTTTATTGGCTTTACTTTTAGGTATTCATGACAATCATATTTTAAATAATAATTTTTTCAATTCCAAATATGCCTCCATATAAACTTACCACAAAAAGTAATAAAAATTGCTTTGTCATGAATAATAATCTGTTTTATCAGAAATATGATAAGAATAGCTAGTATCATGGATTAAAGATGTATAAATGAACAGATTAATTTTATATTTCAAATTAAAGAAGTAACGAACACTAATCTTTTGGATAAATTATAGCATTTGTTCAAAGGAATTAAATTGCTGTGCATAACAAACTATGAAATCATATCCAGTACTTAGAGAATTGGTTGAGGATTATACATGCTAAATATTTAATACCACTCAGTGGATAATGGATTATGAAGCTTCTGAATGCCACTTCTGAATTGTGGATTATCAAATAAAATATTAAATATGATAAATGTCCAAGTTATAAGCAAGCTTTAAAACAGATTAATGTGTTAAACATAGATTTTATTGGATTAACAAGAACACTAAATAAAGTTTATTATTGTTTATGCTGTTTCCAGACAGGATTATATTAAAAAAGTGAAATTAATTGTGTAATAAATTGGACATATTATTTAATACACTTTTTTATAATTACTTCTTTTTAGTTAGTTAACATTATAGTTGCTATTATAATACAGTTTTCTCACATATTATTATGTCATGTATTTTATGTCATATTATTATTGTTGATATTGAATGAGGTTAAATGTGATTTACTTTAGGAATAGATTGTACAAACATAAATAATTATTATTCTTATAAAGCAACCTTGCAAATAATATATGTTTTATGCATTCTTATGTTTCATTTTCAAAGTTAAATGGAATTAATCATTCTTATGTAGATCAGTAAATCTGTAAGAAATATTTTATGCATCACTCTTACATGTTAGTATTAATTTTTTCACTGTTGTACAGGATGTAACAAAGCATTCAAATGATCTAGTTATATTTTGTTAGTAGAGTAGAACTTCTAATGTTTAACGCTTCAATTTAATCTAGGAAAGAATTTTGAGGCACAATAAATAAGCCTGATATGGTAAATATCATGTAGGTATGCTAAGCAATGATTTGTGCTTATATCTCTTAATAGAAAGCAAAACTCTCCATATAGTAGTGCCATGTGCTATCTTAAAAGAGTGACAATTTCTCCAGCATTATTAAGTGAGGTTGATTATTAATTGCTTATTTAAGTGATTTGAAATTAATTAAGATGACTATAAAACACTTATATTTTATGATGGTGATAATTATTATTTTCCAGTATTTAATCTGAGGATTATTTTTTAAAATTAATATACAACCTTTTCCTACTTAATGTTAGCATTCTCATAAAACCATCTGATAACATACTTTATATATCCCAAGTTTAATTTAGATTTAGGATTAGATATTTTATATATATTTTTTGTTTGTTATTATTCGTTTTTATCATTTATTTTTCAGTGAGTAGTAAAGTAATTGTTAATTTTTTAAATATTTATTTTGTCGTTATTAAAGAAACATCATCACTGCATATTCACAATATAAAGGTCATATTTAAGATATTAGCTTGCACATAAAATCAATTTTGAAATAAGTACTTGATTATTGTATTAATGCAGTCTGAAATATGTAAGTATTGGGTAGGATAGTGTGCATAAAATCTCTTTTACATTGTCATATCATAAAATGCAAACATTTTATATTCACACATTTATTTTATTTTATATAACCCTGAGATAAATTATTAATCAACTTTGAATTTAAATTTGCTAGCCTTAGTTTTAAAACACAGATTAAATTATTTTTAGTTACTACTTGTAGTAATATGTATACAAAACAAATTATATATAATAAGATATTTATTTATATAGCCTATGTTGATAAATTGTATTTGTAAATTAGCGAACAGACTAATGCACATGCACTTTACAGATTTTAAATTATAAATAAATGAATACTCTCATTCTCAAAAACAAGATAAAGTCTTTATGAAAAGATAGAATGAATCCATCTATCTTTTCAACCCAAACATTTACGTTTAAGTATGGGCAAGTTTGGGTTGAAAAGATAGATGGATTCATTCTATCTTTCCATAAAGATTTTATCTTGTGTTTGAGAATAAGAGTATTCATTTATTTATAGTTTAAAATCTGTAAAGCGCATGTGCATTAGCCTGATCTCTAATTTACAACTAAAACAAATCATATTTATTGTCAAAGAAAGGCAAAATGGCATAAACAAACCAATAAGATTGTAAAAGATGATTATTTTATTAAAATATAGATTTGATCATGATAACAAGATGATAAAGAAGGAGATGAAGGTGTAAGACTATATTGGAGCAATAATGAAAAAAATGTTATTATAAGTAAAGCAATTATTGTATCCTTGTTAATTTGAGATGTGTGATATAAATATTGAGAGCATTAAAAGTTTTGCAAGGATGAGTTGTTTCTCTTCCTCTTAAAATTTTAGTTAGTTTCACTTTAAAATGTTTAATGATTATAATTATTATTATAGCTCTCTTTATTTTTAGCATAAATTGTAATAGCAAAGAATCCTGACATTAGCTTGCTTACTTGATTCAAAAAGTTTTCATAATTTACATGTTGATCCTTAATCATCTTTGACAGTTCCCTTTTCAACATATTGTGTAGATACAATATTATATATTATTTTTGCTCTTACTTTTTTTTGTTTTATTTATTATTAATAGAGTGTCCTGTAATTAGACTTTTTATATATTCCTGTAGAATGCATTGATTTAAATGAATTGCATTGAGTTTAATTGATTTGAATAACTTCCTTTCTCAGATGTAAATTATTGACAAGAAAAATATACAGTAATTATGTGTATGCTTCCATAAAATCTATATTTTTATCAACAAACATTTCTTTGCTTAATTTACCTGTTAATGGCCTTTTTCAATCTCTTCATTTTTTAGTATTTCTTTATCAAGTTCTATTTGAGATATTAAAATTGCAGTGTGAGATTGATTTTATTGGCCAGAAAAAGATGGGGGAATAAAGCATGCCTGTTGCCATTCATTGCTTTTTATTTGTTTAGGAGAAAATGGATAATCATGTACATTAGTATTTTTTTCTGCTTTAAATTTTCTATTATTTTTTAAAATAATACCTTTCAAATTCAGATTTTTATTGGTAAGATTATCGATTCTTTTACTTAAAATTATTTATAATGGTTAATAAGTCGGTAATCTGAGCTTGAAAAATTTTAAAACAAAAATTACAAACATGGTTATTATGACCTAAAGGAGTGTCATCACTTAAAATTGTTTCATTATAAGAAACATGTACTTTCTTAACCAATGACTTAAAATTAATATAAATAAAATTATTGCAATCCTTATCAGTTAGTATATTTAAATCAATAGCTTCTAGTTCTATACAATTTAAACAAAAAAGTTTATTACACATTTTGCACAATTTCTTCATCAGTATTTATTTCAGAATATTTTTCACGAATAGATACTTCTGTATTTGAATTATTAGTTGCCATAGTAAGTAATTGTAGATTCACACAATTTTTTTTAATGACAGGGCACACAAATTATCCTGGCCATTATTTCTAAGAATATCTACATTATTAGAGTTTAAGTAAGCCAGAGAACAATCCATTCAGCAAGTAATTTTATTTTTTGCTTCCAAAAATAAAATCGTTATATAATGGGCAGTAAGATTCTTTTTTTTTTCATATGTCATAGCATCGCCAGGAGGCGAACCCACAACAACTGCCTGCAACCAACTGCTTGCTTGCAATGCAGCTGCGCTGACCTCTCTGCTAATCTAAAACAAATAAACTGAGGAGTTTTATAGATTGTACACTCATAAATAAATTTTAACAAATTAGTTCTCACATTAAATAGTTAATAAATCTTGAATATGAAAACATAAGATATAATTCTTGATTATTAATATCACCCTGGTGGAGAAAAACTAATAATAACAATAATTTACTTCATTTTTTTTAAGTTATAATATTTTCATAATAATTAAAATAAATTTATTCAACAGGTTATAAAGAAAAATTATAAATGTATTTTCTTTTATTTTTAATATTTATGTATAAATTTAAATTGTCCCATTAAATTAATTTAATTAATCTCACAACATTATATTTATTATAACAGGACTACGGTTGTCACTATGGTCAGGCCTGGGATCCTCAGATAAGATGCTGGTGATGGCATGATGAAATGTTTATCCCATGATCATATCTACCTTCAGTATGCTAACTCAATGTTTACTGGTTAAATTTAGATGTGGTTTGGATTAGTTTGTCCACATCTCACCCCCCTTTCAGCCTTCATTATGCCACAATATTCAAACTCAGGGAGAATCCACAATCAGCTCTCTTCAGGGATGGGTTTAATCAATTTACTAACTACTGCCCCTCTATATAAGTGAGGATCAATTAACGTATACTTCCAGAATAATTCTAATATCAACCTATACATAAGTGGTGTGTGGATATTGATGATTAACCTACTAACTTAATGGTATCAATGCAGGATGATGATGACCAAGTAGAGACCAAATTGATTGCAATAACTCAATAATATTTATTAAATAATAAACATAATGTAACAGTATTTATAAGTATGATGATGAGACACAAGGATGACTTTCTATCACTTTAAGGTCTTAATACAATGAATATCCCAATCCCAAATCTTGTGATAGAAATCCTTACCCTGGCAGTCTTCATGTACAAAATAATTCAGAATAATATGTATACAACAAAAAACTAAAATAAAAGATTTCAGAAAATCGGGAATCTAGCTGAATAATTACACTTATTTACATTCTTATTATATTTGATCCAGAATTATTGTTATCACCTTTTTTTGAATGAAAGAACCCTTTCTATACATATATGTGGTTCTGAAAATTAATAAGAAAAAACATTCATTCAAGAGAGATAAACATGTACAGAAAAAAATATGACTAAGTATTAGTATAATAATTAATAAATAACAAGTATACTATTAAGGTTGAATATTGTCAAACTCTTAACTCATCTCACTTTCAGATGAATGGTGTCAAGCTTCTGGAGGGATGTGCTATAAATTTAGTGTCATAAATATGTGCTCAACTTAACTGTCCCCCCCCTCTCTACTTAAAGTAAACACTCTCATTTTCTGAATCTTAAGCTTCCAAACTTGAAAATGAAAAAGAAAAAAAAAGAAAAAACAAATATCAAAAAAATATATACAAATGAATAGGGTTTTAAATAATTTTCTGAGCTAGGCAAGCACTGACCATTGTGTTAATAGTTCTTTAATCCTGGTAATAGGTCCCCTAGGGTGGTCCACTTGTCCAATGATATAATTGTTGCATACTTACTCTGGGGCAGTAGATCATCAGCACTGTTCAGTTGTTTCCTTGGAATAAAGGGCAGAAGATCCACTGGAGATCGATATCCTGGGTCATCATTCAGCAAGATAGGCATTTTACACATGCAATATGCTTCAGTTGGCAGGAAAATCTGGTGTTGGTCACCTACTGTATGTTTCCTTTATCTCAACCTCATTGCACTAACCTCTTTAATATATACAATTGTTTATAGGGAAGTGGTGTAAGAAAAATAGAGAAATTATTTTTGATGACTTCAAGGTGTTGTTTCTTTTTTTATATATATAATTTCTTTCACTTAAAGTTTTTCACAATTTGTTTAAATCATTTGCTTTACTTTTGCCATTTATATGTATCTATATTTATATTTATACTAGGAGCTGAAATCAATTCCTTTCTGGCATAGTGGAAACTTATTTTGAAATCGAATGTCAATATCCAATTTACTTTTTTTTTCTAACAAAATTAGCTGTCAAAATGCTGGCTTTTTTTAATGCAATCTTTTCAGTTGTTATAAAACAAAGTGGTAGGATTGCATGGTAGCTTTCATTTCCCATGCTTGCTGCAAATGTTCATTGTTGCATAATTGTTATTAAGATAAATATTTATTAGAATTATTCTTTCATTTTTAAGCCTGGTTGCCTAGCAGCATGCTTAACATTAGGTCATTATCTTTTAGCTTTATCTCTGTCTATGTTGTAATATCAGTTAGTTAAGAACATTTGTGGTTAATTATATTACATATGTGAGGGTGTTTATTTTTAATAATGCAAAAATCTAAAAATTTATCTCTTTTTTTAAAAAAGTAATAACTTGTTCAACACAATGTTTGTGTGTGTGTATATATATGTTTAATAAAGGATAAGTCATTTTATAACTATTTGGCTTGGTTTAAGATGGTGTAGACTAGTGCTGATTGTTTGATTAGTTGTAAGTCACTCTTACTATATATATATATATAGTATGGAAATAGTTGCACCACAAGTTGGGAGACAATTGTAACTGTACAGAAATAGAGAGTTTACAGGGGTAGAATCTGAGTAAACGATGTCTCACCATTGGGTTACCATTTGCAACAGCACACCACATCAGCAACAAATTATGAGGTGTAACGATATATATAAATATCGTTACATTAATTTAAAACAAAATCTTAAAGTTCGCAAATAAAAATAAGTGTATTAAAAAGAAAAAAAAACTAAACGCTAAAATTAAAATGTTTGTTAAACGTATATATTCGCACAGATGCTAAACTTTAAAAATATATTTTTTATATATAAAAAAAGGTATTTGAATGTACTTTTTTTTATAAAAAAAAGATTTAAATATAAAAATAGTTTAAAAAAAGAAATAATGTAAGTAAAAATAAAAACAGGTATTAATTAATTCCTGTAATCTGTAAATGGAAATGATTGTTTATTAATTATCCAAAAGCTGTGTAATTAAAAAGTCAGATGAAAAATAGATAAGAGATGAAAGATTTTAGCTTGACCAATGGAAGCAAATAAAGGCCCGGACCATAACAAAAAAAAAATGGAACAGTGACGTTTTTGTTCATGAAATCCATAGGAGGACTATAAAAAGAAAAATATTGAGTTCCAGTCAAGTTTTTCCGTTTGTTTTTGAGGGTCGGTGATAGGATGCACATATCACACTCTCTCTCTATTTTAAAAATGAACTGACTGTGATACCAAAATGAACCAGCTAATTCTACCTCCGGAACATCTGACCGGGTTTTCAAATAAAGACTCCGTGGGAATTTACATCAAGAGCAGTGATTCTTCTACTGTAAACTATTGACATGAACTCTAAAATTTAAAACTAATTAAGAACTTTCATTCAAGCTTATGAACTTCTATCTGACTTTTAAGTTTAAAATCAATTGATAATGTTTAAAATTTTATATGTTTTGCTTTGAAAAAAAATCATTTCCATTTTATTATTTTTTTATTTGTATTAATACTTATCGTATAAATTATTTAAATGCATGAAATTTAAAGTTGGGTATAGACATTGCATAGATTCGTTAGCGGTTAATTATGTTGCTGTTTCATAGTCGATTGAAATATATAAGTCATCATGTCACTGCGGTGTCTTATGATGAACACCATTGGGTTTTTTTGTATTCCCTATGCAATTGACACTATCAATGACTTTGTATTTTGATCGGTTATGTTTATTTTGGAATGTTTTTAACCATGGAATCTGTGCAGCCGATTTATACTCAACATTTTAAAACAAATTTTATAAAATTCATCTGTGCGAACATAATAAATGTTAAATTTAAGTCGGGCGTGAATGGCTATATAGTTTTGTAAAGTTATATTAAGGGAGGGTAATCTTAGGTTATTCGTTTCATAGTTGAATTGGCTCAATGGATTGGATATATTTGTGTAATTAGTAGATGTAGTATGAGATCCTCTATGGGCAGGATTGCATATATATGCCACACACCTTCTGTTTGCCTATGGATGGGTTTGTAAGATGGCAAAGGACCGCAATCCATTCCTATGGAGTTTTATGTTTATTGTTTTACTTGCCAACAGATGTAGCATTCCTGTTGGTGAAGAGACAATGTCTTCTTGAACTCTACTTACTGTTCAGATGTACATTCCTGACAGTATAGTATTTTGTGTTGTCGTATTTTCATGCTACATTGAATACATAAATGTATCAGATGGATTGACACCAGTTTGACTGCAAACTTTTTGGCCTAAGGTTAAATAAGGGATAGAATATTTTCTTTTCAAATACAATCTATATAGTCTATTCATACTCAACTGACTAAATAAATATTAAACTCATTATTGAAATCTATTTAAATGTAAAATTAAAGATTAATATAAACATCTAAAATGTTAAACTTATTCCTCAAATTAGAATGATTTTATATGTGCGTAAATAAATATTTTTATGTGTTAATTTCTGGCAGTGGCTTTTATTTTTTTATATTTAAGATATAAAGTTATATTTTATAATCTCTGCTGTTCCAATGAGCTAGTCACTTGGGCTAACAATCTGAATATTTAAATAAAGTGGAATCTTAACAGCGTGTATCTGCCTACTTTATAAATTTTTCTAGGTTCAAATGCCTAGATGGAGTCCTGTAGTGCAGATTGCAGTTAGATTCGATAATCACTTTATTTCTGATCATTATAGAGGAGATGGGGAAAATCATTATCATCCCCAAAACAATATAACTAATCAAATGAAATATCAAATATAAAAGGAATTATATTGAATATAGTGAGCATGAGGAATAAGTACAGACCTCACTATAAGTTCCCCAGGATTATATAGAAATAATAATCATTTATCATAAATGATTAATGATAAAAATAAATCAACTGTCAATCTTGTGGCTGTATTTGGAAGTGACTAACTATAGATCAGGATAATTATTTAACCACTGCCAAACTTATAGCAGGAATACAAACAATAATTATCTGGATGCACATTCTTAGATACTATTCTGTCAAAATACAACAATAAGTCAAATAATGCTGAGACCCTAAAATCATCCTGACAATCATCAATACTCTGGCCACTTAGTATCATTAATGTACTGGCCAACTATAAAGTAAATTTCTAAAGATTAAATAAATAAAATATAATGCATGATCTTTAAAGGTAATCTATTTTGTACCAAACAGGATCATCTATCAACTCAACATTCATAACATTAAATAAAAATTTCTACCTTATATAACTATTATAAACAAATCTAGGTCAAGAAGCAAAAACTCTATGAACTATTACTGTGGGCAAGCAATAAATAAATAAATAAAACATCATATTATAAATCACTTCAAATAATTTTTAGAATTACCTTATTATAAGTAAATAGTTTTATTGGGATCATTTAAAAAAAACATACATCAGTAACTTGCCATATAATAAAGTCACAAACACTGCAATTTATGAAATAGTCATTGGAAAGAATAAAAAATTAAGATAAAAACATATTTTAAAAACAATTATTTAATAATTAAATAATTAACAAAAAACAAACATCATTCATTTCATCAGAAATACATATATTGATAAAAATTATAAGCAACCAGCCGATTTCTATTCACAAATTAATTTTTAAACAAGTTATCTCTTTAAAATAACTAAGAGTTAGAAAAACAACACTTTCAAAATCAAAGATAACAAACTTTGATTAAGTCTAATTAACCTTTTGTTAAGTTTTTAGGAGGGAAATTAATGTTTTACAATTTAAGTTTTTTAAAAAAATTAAATTTTCTAAAAAAAAAAACCCCTCTTTCATAATTTTTTTAAAAAAATTGAATGGATTAAAAACAAATATATTTCACAATTAGAAAACATTAACTTAATGAAAAGATTTAAAATTATCAATTCTTACAAAAATATTATTTTTATTTATAAAAAAATTATATTAATTAAAACAGCATGCACACATAAAAAATACTTTTAACCATGGTTTGATTCTTCTGGGGATTTCTTATTTCCAATTACAATTTCATTGAATTTTCTTCTTTAAGGCTTCTACACATACACATTGTTAAAAATTTATTTGAACATGATTATTTTGATGTAAAAGCAACAAGAATTCATGTATTTAATAATAATGGACCATTGAGATTTAGCAACATAATTGAAGCCCATTTACTGGCACATTAGGATCATCATAATATATTGTTTCCATTTAATGAATTATGAATGGCTATAAAAATTATGTTTCCATGCTTGATAAAATATTTTTAAGACTTTTTAAAATGATTAATGAGGTAGCTTTAATATGGTTTAACATAAGATAGTTAAAATAAATAAATGTTGAAATATGTCATGGTCTATCAATGCATACCCCTTTTGGTGAAATATTTAGGATTATAATACCTGATTTAATATAATAGAAATAAATGAAGAGGTAGATAAAAATTATTGACATCTGTAATGTAAAACCTTATTCAATTGAAATTTAGATAATAAATAAACCAATTATGTATATTTTTAATATTGGCTCACTAATAAATTATATATTTATGCCATTTTTATGATGTTTATTTTTCTAGATGAAAACCTAAGATGAAGACCAAAACATCCATGAGACCATCAAGAAACTAATAAGGGTCTGAAATACAATGTATGGCATTGCATGAACTTCTATTTGTTTTCTTATTAAGTAAGTAGAAGGTGCTAAGGTAGCCTGCAAGTTGTGCAAGGAAGGCATAGAAAATATTAGGTATCTATTAATTCAATGTAAATGCTTGAAAGCAGAAAGAGTGCAAATAATGAAATTATGAAAGAATAAATATGAATAAAGTGATTATACAGAAAGTGGGTTATTGGTTTTTATGTTGGGATGGGGAAAAGATAAGGGGAGTTAAATATGAAGGCCATGGAGTTGGTAAAGATTATTGTGTGGAAATGGGATGGAGCAGATTATGGGAAAACTTAGGGTGAGGGATAGAAAAGGAAGGTAAAGTGGATAACAGGTTTCTCTGGGCATAGTTGCTGAGAGATTCCTCACTCCATATAAGGAGAAGTCACAGTGCATCACATCACATCAAGTCCACATATTTACTTACTTATGATTCTCTTACTGATTTTATGATAATGATGATCAATGGGTTTTTAGATTGATATTATTTTTTAAATACACTCTTCTAGAACATTACAATATATTTACTTAAATGATATAAATTAAATGGAAATTTTTTATGTATTTTTAAAATTTTTTCTATATATGATATAATGAGGCAACATTCAAAATAAAATCTTAAATTGCAAACTGAAATTGTGTCTTCTACTAAGTGGATTTGTAGTTTCTAAAATATTTTAGTCAAATATAGATCCAATTTTAACTTATTATCCAAGCTATTATTAGATCATAAATCAACCAGTATTATTCTGTATATTTGCATTTTAAAATTACAACAACTTTTTAATTATTTTCATCATTATAAAGACTCCTATAAAGAGTTATAGGTTTTATACAAAAAAAATGGAAACTCTCTAAGAACAGTAAATAATTTTCCAATTATTATATAATTTATTAAAGCAAAGTAACATTTGTCATTTTTCACATTATTTTTATTAGCCTATTCATGACAAATTCATAATGTATTCATACTATTTATTCTATCTAGAAAATAAATCAAGAGAAGTACATCAAATGAAGCTTTAAACTCTAAAACAGCCTTACAGATCAATTTTTAAAAGGGTTTGAACTATATTATTAGTAAAATATAAGATCAAAGTTCTGATGCTATTGTAAGATAAGTCTTCATTTAAAGTAAAAGATCTTCATAAATGTATTAATAATTATAATTATAATAAATGTTAAATTAAATATTCTCTAAATAAATCTAACATTTTGTTTTCACTTTAAATATATATTTAAATTTTACCTTAAAGTAATTTTTTTAAATAAACTTAAAATTAATTTCTCATTCAATTATTAATAGTTAATATTTATTATAACTTGTAGATACCTATTATCGGCAAAATTGACTGTTAATGGCCACAACATTTCATCCTCTATTTTTAAAAAACTGAACTATATTTTTTTTTGTACTAAGTGTATCTAACTATACTAAGTGTATCTAACTATAAATAAACTATTTCTAACTATAAATGTTTTTACATAAAGGTTAATAATAAAAAAATAAACTTACATTTTTATGCGTAGTTTTGAGCTATGCACACGAGAATTTTGTGCATACCCCTAAATTCAAATTCCTGCAGGTAGGATGGATGAAAGAAGTATGATAAAGTGCATTGACAAATTATTCGGCCAATAAAACTTTATATCACAATGGTGTTCAATGATAGATGGCTTCAGGAAAAAAATGACCCACTTCTTATTCTGGAGTTTGAAATTGTTCAAACAGGTGATGTGTATTCCAGATTTCTTCCAGAACAGCCACAACATTTAAAATTTCATTTAGGGGAACCAAAGAAGTGATAGAAATTCTGTCTGCACTTGTTAAGTTTTGATACATAACCTAACGCAAAATTGCTCATAAAAATGTACATTTTTTAAAATTTTGTTTATTAACCTTCATGCAAAAAATACATTTATAGTTATACTTTACAATTACATAGTAAAAATAACATAATTCGAATCACCGATAGTAGAGATCGATGAATCGTACTTCTTTCATCCATGCTACCTGCAGGAATTTGCATTTAGGGGCATGCATGAACATGACACCGTTTTCATGAATTTCCTCGTGTGTATAGCTCAAAAATTACACATAAAAATGTAAGTTTATTTTTTTTATTATTAATCTTTATGTAAAATCATTTATAGTTAGATATAGTTTATTTATAGTTAGATACACTTAGTACGAAAAAAATATAGTTCAGTTTTTTAAAAATAGAGGGCGAAATGTTGTGGCCGCTAACAGTCAGATTTACCCCTATTATCTATTGATTTATATTTTGTCAAACTTTATTTCTATTATTATAGTTAAATAATAATTATGATTGTTTTATATTGGATATAAGCATATTGAAGTTCATAGGTTAAATTCAGTCTAATTAAATAAATTTTCTCCTAAAATATGTATGTATATTTTATTTTTTAGGCATTGGCAAAAACTTTAGGCATTATTATAAAATGTGTAAATAAATTATGTAATCTTTTGATTGGTTATCCATGGCCAGAATGGCATATAAAATGGAAATTATAATTTTAAAAATTTAAATTTATAATTAAGATAATATTAGATCTATAAACTTGGATATTATAGCAATAAATGATTTAATACGTATAATTTTAGCAAGATAATTCTATAGAGATTAATAATTATTATTATTCATAATCAGTTATATTGATATAAATTTTAATATTCTAGCTGTATAATTTAAAAGAGTGGTAAATCTAAATAAACATCATTGCGTACCAGTCTGATTTTGAATTATTTAACGCATGTTTCTTCAAAAGTTAAAATAGAATTGTATTCAACGAAAGAAAGAACAATTATTTACCATAAGATGATAATTAATTAAAAAAATTATCTTAATAATATATATATATTTATTATAAAGTTTACAGGTTAAATTTGTTAGTCATATCACAGATTCAAAATACAATCTGAAATACAACTTGATTTGTAATTTTTGATTTAAAAATAAATTTCACTTATTAAATGTTTTTATATATTTTTTAAAAATGTTTTTATATTTCGATATTATTTTAAACAGAAATACCAGAAACATTTGTTTAAAAAACTTGGACAAAATAATGGGAGAGTCAACCAATCAGATTCCAGTAAATGACTCTCTAATGTCACATTTTCCCGGTTTTCTTTTCAAAGAGAAAACTATCAGATGATTTTAAAAAAAAGAAAGAAAAATATAAAAGTCAGATAGAGGTGTTAAGTTTTGTTTTTCGTGTTATAAAATATTGAAGTCGTAATTAATAATTTAAAAGAAAAATTTATATTTACAAAATGATCTAAAAAGATGAAATATTTTTAAAAGATTTTTAAAACTACGGTTCGTCGTTGCGGTCTAATTTCCAGTCTTGATAATCTACTTATAATCAAAATGCTAACTAGAATCAGTTTAAGAAAAAAAAACAAAAGTTGCTATTCTTGCCGAAAACAACACTATAGTTTAAAAGAAAAGACTAACTGCATTAACGTGGGAAAACATTCGTTTTATCTATGCTTTAGTCATTATAAATTTAAAAAGAGAGAGCAATTTAAAATCTTCAAGAGAAATTTTTTTTTTTTAGCATAAGAAGTTACTTAATCAAATGCTAGAGAATAATTCAAGAATTAAAGATGACAAGTTGAAGAAACAAATATTCGTTTCACTAATATTTAAGCAATAAAGATTAAGCTTCTACTTGAAAGAAAAGAAAACAATAAATAAATTTGAATTAAGATTTCTCATAGTCCAAGAAAAGTTAAACTTTTATCAATTTGAAAGAATAAGAATTATTAGTCAGAAAAGGAATATTTGGAACCCAAGGATTAGACAAACTTGTTGAAAATATGTTTACAAACCTTCCAAGTTTAGTAAATAACCAGAGAAGGAGAAATGCTGAAAAAAATTTTTTTGCCTAAATCTTAATTAATGAAACTTGTTAAAGTATGCATTTAAAAAAAAGATATAATAATTATAATGTGAAGATTTACTAAGGAGAAATAGGCAACGTTTGCACATGGTATTTCTATGGAGAGCCAGATTATGCACATAGAACAAGAAACTAACCAAGATAAGATTTGTTCAGTTAAGTATACTTGTATGCTTAATGTTTTGTATATAATTTCATGTATAGAGCAAGATGAAGAGAAAAGAGACACTCGGCGTGCTAGGAAACAAAAATCTACATACAGGGTAACCACAGTTATGCTAAATAAATAAAAAAATGTTTTGAAATGGGGAAAAAAAAAGCTAAAAGGGATTTTAATTTTACATTTCTTAGTGATAAAGATTTTTCATTTTTTTAATAAGAAATACTAATGCTAATATTTGCATATGAGTGAAAGGAAAATAAAAAAAAAGATTTTTATGTTTTTACAACCTGCTATACAATGTGTACTCATGAATTATAATGTGAAAGAGTATGTGTGCTGGAAATAATATTTAAGTCATATATTCTGATCGGATTATAAAACAAACAAACAAATATAGAATATAATATTAATGATTGCAAGAATGATGAATGTGATGTAAGACCACATTGGAATCTCATTTATTAATAAAAATAAATATCTATAACATCTGAATGATAATAATAAAATAGATTATTTGTTTTGGGCCATGGTGGTAGATATATGTAGGGGAATATTGTATGAAAAGGGTAGACCATAGGAGGGGTCTAGAAATAGATAGAATATTAAATACTGTCTACACTGAGGTGAAATGTGAGTCAAATTTCCTGGATAAATTAGCATCCTGAAGAATTGATAAAGGGTTAGCTGAGTTAAATCTTTGTAATGCTCTGGTAATTTATAGGAGGATTTTCAATAAAGAAATGATTGTGTAAGTACTATAAGTGCTTATTGGAGAAGCCAGGGTAGAATTGGGGTAAGCCCATTAATAAAATGGTTACCTAACAAAATATCACATTATAATAAATGAAATCCCTATCCCTCTATTATGATAATAGCCAATCAATCACTGGCTCATCTTTCTAAAGTTAGGGTAAATATTAATCTATTGTGCATTAAAGGTAAAGATAAAATTTTGAAGGATTGCATGAAGTTTTTAGTTAAGTTTGGACAGAGTGGCCTGCACGTAATTGAATCATGTATGAAACAAAGATCATAAATAGTGGAATATTTACTAGAATAAATGACCCTGTGAATAAAATACTGAGATCTAATATCAAAAGAGAAAATGAGTGTAAGAGATAGAATGAAGAAATGAAATGATTGTCATAACATAACAAAGAATCGTAACAGTATTTTTTTTGACATATTATAAATATTTTACTTATTTATATTTTTTTATCATATCAGTAAAAAAAAATCAGCAACTTTGTAATATGATTAGAATGTGAATTTTCAAACTCAATTTAAATGTAAATGACTATAAAGGGATTGAATAATTCATGAATGATATACACAGCAGACAAGCATAAAATCATAAATAATAACAAAGCAATAACTAGTAATTTTAAAAGAGAAATATAAATTAGAGAAAAGTTAATTGGATATCAGAAACACTAAGATTATTTGTATAAAATGTGAATAAGTTATCATTTCATAAATAGTTTGATCCTTGTTAATTTTTTTATTTGTTAATGGAATATTTAACCCAGTATATATCTATATTGTTATTATTTATTATTCTTATTGTAAATAAAAGAACATATTAATTTAACTGTGTAATATTAGTCTCATTGTGTCCAAGAGTCATTCCTATCACAACATCACATCAAGAAAACACATTAGACATGTAGAATGATAACTATTATATTTTAATTGCAGATCTTATTTGAGAACTTCTGTTCAATACTGTAAAATGGAAAGCATATGATAAGATCAATAGTGCAATGGAGAGGCACATTTTAATTTTATGACTAATATTGAAATATCTGTGAGATCATAAATTTAAAGTAGTATAACATTTAAATAGTGTCAATTATTAATTAAGTACATCTGAAGGTCTGCCACTCTGGAGGATTTAATAACAGTAGGTTAATGCTAATTAATTGAAAAGAATATTTAAGTCAGTTATACTTGGTAGATGATAATAGTGTAATGAAGCTTAGTTTATACTAAAACAAGTGTTCTATAGTAATTATTGTTGGCATTGGTATGCTTTCCTTAAATGGTTGAATACCAGTAAAATCTCTCTTGCGATACAATCATTTAAGTATCAATCCAATGGATAGATTGGATTTTAATGCAGAATGCTTATAATCCTGACATTATAATAGGATAGCATTAATTGTGTGAAATTAATGTAATTTCATTAATGTATATTAATTTAAGATTTTAAAAACATATAACGGTAATTTAAGTTATCAGTTAAAGGAAATATTATGGTAGTCATTGTTTGTTGTGGGGAATTATCTTAATGATCATAATAAGATGGTAGTAGGAGAATCTTTACAATAGCAATGCCATTGCAGAAGTGTATTTTTCTTTATACTTCTCAATGTTAAAATCACTCTCTTGTAATCATCCCTAGAGTCTATCCTATAAAGTTATGTGTGCAATGTTTCAAGCCCCATAAAGAATTATATACTCTCTTGCAATGATATTGTATATTTAATAGTGAGCCAGCATGGTACAGAGTAAACGAGTAGGCAAATAAAGATTACCAGAAGAAAAAGAAAGAGATGGGGAAATTACTATATATATATTATTTTAAGTCTAGTCCATTTCTCTCTCTCTCATTCCAAACCTTGTTAAATACAACTATACAAATACCATGTTTTTTTGAGCTTGTAGTAGGTAAATGGGAGTAGTTACATTTATGAAACCAGGGAGTGATTTAAACCAGATATATAGATGTTTGTTTAAAAGATGTTACTCTAATTTGCATTATGGCACATGATTTAACCTTTTCACTTTCAAACAACCATATTGAATATTTAAAAAAATATGCTAAACCACAAATCTTATCATAATTTTAAGTTTTATTAATAAAAAATGACATAATAAATATTGTTTTAAAGATTAAACACCAAAGAATGTAATTAAACTGAAAAAAATATAGTCATTGATATTCAAAATAATAAAAAAAGAATAAAAGTTAATATTTCTAATAATTATTTGTATATTATTTCATAAATCCTAAATTATCATGCATACAACTTAAAATTATATTTTTGTTAATAGACTAGTTGGATTCATCATAAAATTTCTAAAAAATTAGTATATAATAACACTTACCTAAGGTCATCCATCACTTGAAAACTTCATAGAATAAAGACATTAGTACCTTTCAGTTTTCTCAGTGGCCCTTTAAAATATATTTCCATACAGGAGTTTGCAATGTATAAATCATTCCTAGTAACATCCCTTATAACAAGTAGTTAATATTGATCAATAATAAAGAACTTCAATACAGTTTGTAATTTATTAAAAAGTACTATTAAAATAGTCACTATGTATATAATAAAATAAAAAAATAAAATAAAAAGTGAATGAAATACTAAATTCATTACAGAATTAAGCTTGAGGTACATAAGTTTGTAATTTATATATATACTGTCAAAATCATTACTTTTAGCATTTGTGTATTTTTTTACTATTAAAATGCAGACAAAAAAATTATATAAAAATCTAAATCAGGTTATTATATTTACAAAATATATTTATTTTTGTCTCATATCAATTAATTCAAATACTCCATCCACTCAAGCTCACATTATAGAAAAAAATGCTGATAATCATGATCTTTTTTTTTTGTTAGTTTCAATAGTAATTTTTTGGTTTTTTTAAAATCAAATATATATATAAACAATAATTAAAAAGTATAGAAAATTAAAAATATTTATCATTAGGCCCCCATAACGTTGGCTTCAAAATACAATGGAAAAAGTAAAACTTTTTACCGATATATTTTTTACGCTGAAATGTTCTCCAGTGACTATCAAAAAAATGAGAGAAAGACAAAAAAAAATAATCTACTTGATCACAAAAATTATCATAAAACTTATTTCTTATTCTAGAAAAATAAAATGTATCTTTCTAGAAAGTAGAGAGAAAGATGAAAATGATGGTGTAAAAAGCGCATGCATAACCTGTATAGATTTTCATTAATCTTAACCTCAACCCGGATATTTATAATTTGAAAATCATTGTCCACATTGTGCAGGCATGAACATGAAAAGGTTAAATAAATAGCATCTGTAGTGGCAAGGAATAGACCCTTTCTATATTTAGACATGTTGATGGGAATAACTCAGGAAATATTACTGATTACTCAATCTGACCATCTTAGGAAAAATAAAATATTTAAAAAAAGATTTATGCTTTCATATAAATAACCAAACAAACATTAAAAAATAACAAAGTAATAATCCATTTCATATGCATTTGAAGGTTTTTGATTTCTATGATTTACTTGAACCTCAAATGCTTTTATGAAATGAATTATTACTTTATTTTTTACCTTTTACTGGGCTATTGATAAAAAGTCATTATATATATAAAAAAAAAATTTAAATATTTAATTTTTTAGTTTTAATCTATAAACAAAACATATAATTTCAAATTTAAATAAAATAATTTTCATCATGGGCCTTTTTTATTTTTCTTCTTCTTTCCACAAAAGAACACATGTTGTCAATGATTTTGACTATTGCATTCATTTTGCTTTGGAAATGAAAAGAACATACATTTCTCTAACTGTTTTTTTTATATATTTATTATTATTTTTACAAAATATTTATGCAATATTAATTATTTCAGAAGAATAATTCAGATTTTTGGAGCAAATACTTCTAATTAATTATGTAAATTAATATTAACCAAATTTTTCTCTATAAATGTAATATTAGTTGGCTCAATTGTTAAAGACCTTTCTAGGAAAAAAGTAAGGTTGTTAGTTCAAGTTTTAATCAGAAATCAGATTTTTTTTAATTATTAAAAATTCAAAAATTAGGTTATCCTAACAGAAACACAGAAGAAGTTATTATAAAAGCATTTAATATTATGCTTAAAAATAATCTTTTGTTATTCCTGACACCCATTAATCTCAGGGTTTAAATCTTCATAGATTTTTATAAAGAAAGGGAGTAAAATTATAGGCCTATTTCATTGGGAATCCAATGTACAGTCAATTTGTAATAACCTGTATTCATTTGTTACTCACCAGACTGATATATATATATATATATATATTCATTTGTTGCCAAAATATATCTGTCCAATACATATATAATAGAGAAATAATAATTAAGAATTACATAATGGAATGAGAAAAATTTGGCACTAGTAAATGAAATAAAATAATATTGTTAAATTTTAAGAGGATAGAAGATAGTGGTAGAATAGGTAGGCAAAAGGTTAGATAATTGACAGGTCAATTAAGTAAGATAGTGATGAAGATAGAGATACTAAATTGGAAATAGTGAATACTTTATAATAATAATGTAGACTAATATATTAATTTTATGTGTTAAATTTACATAAAATTTAGTCTTGTATTTTAATTTCATATAAATAATAGGATTAAAAGTAAATAAAAAAATATTCTTTACTAATTTTAAAAGATCAATAGAAGTTTTTAAATAATAGAAAAGGATAGGATAAAACAAGTATACTTCTCTATAATTTAATGATTATGAGATCAAAAGAAGTGAAACAGGTTTAAATATCAAGAGACTGACCATTAAAAAGATGGAACAATCAAGAGAGTTAGAGCCTGAAAATAGAAAGGTCATTCTGTAGAATCTATACCACCAGTATTACACTTACAAATGCTATATAAGTTGATATTGGAAAGCCAATATAAAAGGAGGCTACACATTCAGGAAAGTTAACAAGATAAATTTAAAATTACAAGATATGCAGGAAATTCAATAGAAACAGAAAGCAAAAAATAAGATAAGAAATGCAGGAAAATCAACAAAAAATGATACAATAATTGTAGAAAAGCTATCAGATATTTTTATGGTAGAATCAACAGAAATTATGAATGCAGTGAAAAAAGAAAATTACCAGTTGATGATAATGAGGTTGGCTGCAGAAAGGAGTTTGCTATTAACTGAAAGGAGACCCTTTGATTCCTCTTGGAGGCCTTAAAGGAACCGAGCAGGGCAAATTCCTAATGTCCACTCCATACGTTCTTGTCATTGCAGCTGTTATTACTATATGTTTATTCATATAGTATACGAACATTGATGGGCTGCTCACCAACACGCATTAGCCAGCGTGGTGAGTTTATTGGCTTTTTACCTCTGAGTTTAAGATCAAGAAACACCATGGTCTTTCTTCTCAGTGCCTGATAAGGCAGAATGAATGTTTGTGTAAATGATAAAGATTTTTCCCAATTATACAATTATGACAGACAAAAATAAAGCATGGCCCTTAATCCCAGGAGGCTGTAAAGTCACCAACCAAGGCAGCGGTTGGTGGCCGAAGGCGGAGGGTGCTAAGAATATCCTGGAGGCGGACCCAGGCTACCATTTGATGATGACTTTTTATTTAGGTACTTACAACTGCAGATCACTTTCAAGTGAAGGAAGATTGCAAGAATTAGAAGAAGAACTCTCTTATATTAAATGGGATATTATTGGACTTTGTGAAGTTAGAAGAAAAGGTGAAGAGACAATTGATTTAAAAAGTGGACATATGCTCTATTATAAAGGCACAAATATTGGAAATACAAGTGGAGTAGGATTCATTATAAATAAAAAGTGGAAGAACAATATTGTGGAGATTGATGGTGTATCAGACAGAGTGGCAAGATTAGTTATACAACTTAATAGCAGATATCAAATGCAGATAATTCAGGTTTATGCCCCAACAAGTTCTCACAGTGATGAAGTAGTAGAAGATTTTTATATGGATGTACAAAAGGCTTTTGATCAGAGTAAACAACATTTTAAAATTGTTATGGGAGATTTTAATGCTAGAATTGGTAAACAAATGAAAGATGAAAGTGTTGTAGGTAATTTTGGTTATGGTAATAGAAATGAGAGAGGACATAGACTTGTGGAGTTTGCAGAGAAGGAAAAACTTTATATTATGAATTCTTTTTTTTGAGAAAAATGTTAGAAGGAAATGGACATGGAAGCATCCAAATGAAGGTACAGCAGAATTGGATTATATTTTGACTAACAGGAAATACATATTTCAAGATTGTAATGTTCTTAATAAATTTAACACAGGAAGTGATCATCGATTAGTAAGGGGTAAGATACATGTTAATGTAAAACTAGAGAGACAAAAATTATTAAGAAAAACTATATTTACAGTTGATATTCCTAATCTTCAGAAACATTCTAATGAATTTAAATTAGAACTTACAAATCGGTTTCAAGTATTAGTAGATTTTGAACATGATTCAGATTTGAATGAAATTAATATGAAAATAACTGATACACTTTTAAAAACTGCAACAAAGATAGCTGGTAGAAAAAAGCAGCAATTGACTAATAAAATTTCTACTGAGACTAGAGAACTTATGAAGAAAAGAAGGAATATGAAGATATGCAAGAATGATGCATTAAAAAGAATTGAATATCTCGAATTTTGTAAAATGGTGCAGAAAAGAGTTGAAAATGATATAAGAAAGTATAACTGTGAACTAGCAAGAAAAGCTGTAGAAGAAAATAAAAGTCTTAAGAATGTAAAACAACATTTTGGTATTGGTAGGAAATTTATATCTGCAATAAGGAAAAAAGATGGAATTATTACTAAAAAGAGGGATGACATTATGAAATTGGTAGAAGATTTTTATCAAGAATTATATAGTAATAAAGAACAAGTACCTCCTATATCTATTACATCTTCCGAATTGCCCAGAATTTTAAATGAAGTGAGAAATGCAATTAAATGTATGAAAAAAGGAAAGGCTCCAGGTAATGATGGAATTATAATTGATATATTAAAAGAAGCAGGTGAAGAAACAGAAAAAATATTAGCAAAGTTATATACCAAATGTCTAAATGATAAAGATGTACCGGATGATTGGAAGAATGCAGTAATAATATTAATATTTAAAAAAGGTGATAAAGAAGATATTAGAAATTACAAACTTATCAGCCTTTTATCAGTTTTATATAAAATTTTTACCAAGATAATTACAACTCGTCTACAGAGAACCTTGGATTTTCACCAACCAAGAGAACAAGCTGGATTTAAAAGTGGTTTTAGTACAGTAGATCATATTCAAGTATTGAGAGAAGTTATAGAAAGGACAAATGAATATGAGTTGTCATTATGTTTTGGATTTGTAGATTATGAAAAGGCATTTGATTCTATAAACATTTCTTCAGTGATTAAAGCATTGGATCATCAAGGTATAGATCCAGGATATTGTCATATTTTAAAGAATATTTATAAAAATGCAACAGCAACAATTAGATTACATAATGATACTGGGAAAGTCAACATTGAGAAAGGTGTAAGACAAGGTGACTCCATATCTCCAAAACTTTTTACAGCAGTGCTGCAAGAAGTATTTTGTGGATTAAAATGGGAAACTAAAGGAGTGAAAGTAAATGGAGATTATTTAAGTCATTTAGATTTCGCAGATGATGTAGTTGTTTTTGCAAATAATGCTTCTGAGCTGCAGGAAATGTTGCAGGAGTTATCAGATGAAAGTAGGAAAGTAGGACTAAAGATAAATGTTAAAAAGACTAAAGTAATGTTTAATCGATTTGCTCAAAATATGAAAATAAAGATTGATTATGATGAATTAGAAGAAGTTAAGAGTTAAAAATACCTTGGTCAGATTATTAATACAGATGGAAACATAATAGAGGAAATTAATCATAGAATTAAACTTGGTTGGAGTGCTTTTGGTAGAAATAACTTGATATTAAAAGGAAATATGCCTATGGGTTTGAAAAGAAAGGTTTTTAACAAATGTGTTTTACCAGTTCTTACTTATGGATCTGAGACTTGGACACTTAATAGAAGATCAATACAGAGACTTCAGACCACTCAAAGAAGTATGGAGAGATGTATGTTGGGAGTAACAAGAAGAGATCGAAAACGCAATGTATGGGTAAGAGAACAAACAGGTGTTACTGACCTCATTGAAAAAAATAAAAGATTGAAGTGGAGTTGAGCTGGACATATTTCTAGAAGAGATGATAATAGATGGATAATTGAAATTTTAAACTGGATTCCAAGAGATTGTAAAAGACCCAGAAGGAGACCATGTGTAAGATGGATGGATGAAATAAGAAAAATGTGTAGGGGTGATGTGGAGAAGAGAAGCTAAAGATTGGAGAAGATGGATTAAACTTGGAGAGACCTTCATCCTGCAGTGGATTGATAATGGTTGATAATGATGATGATGATGATGATAATGAGGTTAAATGAAGTGGGAGAGTGAATAATTATAGAAAATCAAATTATCGAGGAATGTGTATGTAGAGTTTGGAAATATGATTTGAGTAAGTTAAAAAAGAAATAAGATGACCAAGATGAAATATACAAAAAATACAATTTCAAGTAGGAAAGAGTAATAGGTAAAATAGCAAAAAAATACAGCAGATATCAGAAAAAGTATAGATTAAATAATAATAAAGAGTGAAGGATTTAAAAATGAATTAAAAGATAAAGAATGTTGTAAATGACAAAATAGTAAGAGATTATTTTATAGAGAATTAACAGTTTAAAGCAGTTGTAATACACTAAATAGAGAAAATAAAAGCAATACAGAAAGGCTTACAATAAAACATTAGCAGTGTGAATTATACTAAAAAAAAACTCAAAAATTAGATATCGTAAAATCAAAGTGAAATTAATCTTCAAACTCAAATATTGAGATTCATAGTGAAGTTTGTCAGAGTGTAAATAAGTTTCTAAAAATAATATTTATAGACTAGGCTAGTGTTCAACCTGTAGAACAATCAAACAGTATGATTGATACTATAAACTTAACTTAATTCTGGAAGTAGGATGGCTATAATTTGCAGCAACTAACAAGATGATAATCATGTTTGGCAGCATTTATTATTTGATATAAGTAATATAGTATAAAATCATAAAGATTTAGTAATTTTTATCTTTACAGAATATGATGAGGATGATAGGAAAAAAATTCAGGTCATTCCAAATTAGGATAATTAGATCAGTAAAGAAATATTTGGAAAGAGAGAAGTCTAATACCTGTGTGGATGATTAGAAAACCTAATTTTCAGTCAGGACCAGGATTTGTTTAAAGAATTAATGATGTTAGGAAAAACATGATTCTTTAGATTTTTATTAAAGTTTTTTTATTATTATTATTATTATTATTATTATTATTATTATTATTATTATTATTTATATCATGTGAAGATTATATCTTGTTAGATATATGCATATTTGAGCTAAAAATTAAAATTTTGTTATTTTTTGAAGGGGGGGGTATGGATTCTGGTATTGACATTGGATCTTGAAGTTGTCATGCTACTCTATGTTGATTTCATTATCTAACATTGCACCAACCCTTTTATATAATTTTACACTATTTTTAAGTTTTATTGCTTATTTGTCTCCATATCTCTACTCATTAGAGCAAGGCATATCATAGATCAAAATATATTGCAAATATAAATTAGCCACTAAGTCTTAATGAAGCTTGACTCAAGTGTGTGATGGATCATTAACTTGTTTTCTGAGATACTGGTATTTTTTTTGTTGTTATGGGAGTAACTATACTGGAATTCATTCATGCATTGTGTATCTTAAGGTTGGTGGGACATCATTATCCATTTTAAAATTGCAGGTCTAGATTCATTCTATTGATAGGAAAATGCTTGCCTGATTTTCCAAAAAAAAAGATTTTAAATAGAGAAATGAATCTTTTTATTATTATTATGAGGATACTAAAAATAACAAAACAAAGATGATTGATAAATATACACCCAGAACAAGAGGTAGATGTGGTAAAGGAAAATAGAAAGATCTCATAATTTCCTTATCTTATTTCTTTAGCTACGAGGAAGTTTTTGGTACAAAAAATCTGACTTTACATGCTTTTCACCCACACATTTACGTAGGTATTTTAAAAAAATACAAGGGAAGAAATAATATAGGTAGAAGTATCCAGGCCTGAATTATGTTTTTTCTTTTAAAAATCAAAAGTTATTTATTTATTTCATTATTATTTTTAATAAGATATATATATTCTTGTTATATGAAAAAATGTAATTTTTGGTTTAAATTAATTTGTAATAATAAAGAAGTGTCTAGATTTATTACATGTAATTTAGAATAGTGTTCATAGAAAAAGTTGTGAGAGACCAATTTTCTGTTAATTACAGTGTTCAAAAAGAAAGATTTGGGAGAAAGCTTTCTTACTTTAAGAATGTTATCATCATAGTTAAGAAGATTCAATCAATTCAACCAGCAAAAACTCTATTTAACAGAATCCCATATCATTAAGCTGATTAAAACAATAAAGATAAATTGTGAATTATCACATCTAATATGGAAAATTATGCAATGGCTAAAAATCACATTATGATAGCATGAAAAAATATATAATTAATATACTTTCCAACTAAATCTAGAATTATGTAATTTTCTGCAGCTGCCAATGTCAAAAGTGTCATCTTCCATCAAGAACCAACTGTTAACAATATAAAAATAGTGTTGCCTGTCTTTTTTTACATGATTTTTACCAGCCTATTCATGATGAACACATAATTCATTCATCCCATCAATCTATCCAGAGAATAAATCAAGAAAAGTACATTATATGAAGCCTTAAACTTTATAAACTGTCTGTCAGATAAACTTTTAAAAACAGTTCAAACTATATTTTTTTGTAAAGTGTAAATTTCAGATTGCTAATGCTATGGCAAAATAAATCTTTATTTAAAATAAGAGACCTTTATAAAAGAAACATTATTAATAATACTATTTATAACAAATATTAAATAATTTTAGCATTTTGTTTTCTTTTTAAATATATATTTAAATATTTCCTTAATGTAATTTTTTTTACAAATGCTGAAGCAAATAGAATTTAGAATTAATTTTTCATTCAATTATTAATAGTTCATTCTTATTGTAACTTGTATATCTCTATTATTAATTAGTATATATTTTGTCAATTTTTATTTATAATATTGTGAATAAATTTTGCTTTATTATATTATATTAAGACAAGTTGTCCATTTCTCTCTTTCATTCCAAACTTAATTAAATATAGCTGCACACACTCTGATGCATTGCTATGTTTTTCTTTTGAGTTAATAGGGTGTAAACAGATGAGATAACATCTAAAAGGTTAGGGAGAGATTTGAACTTAATCTATACATGCTTTTCATTTTAAAAATGTCACTTTAATCTGCAGTGTGACATATATATTTTAAACAAATGAAGCATCTTTAATGATAGGGGAGTTTTGGTGATCATACAATTTTTCAGATGCCTTTAATCATATGTTTATTACATCCTTCCACAAGGTGCTAAATGTGGATTGAAACCAGACCCCAACATGTGTGAGAGTAGTGTGGTGAAACTTACACTACAGAAATATTATTCATTATTGAAAGTTTATTTATTTGAGTTACATTAACAAATAATGCACCATTCTAAATGAATTTTGACTCCTTTTTTGCATAGAATTTTATAAGCCTTAAAATTTTGCATTATGGTACTAATTTTTTTAAAAACTTTGGTAATTTGTTATATATATAAGATAAATTTAGATAAATTAATAAATATTAAAAAAGTAATTGGAAAATATGAATGGCAATTATGTTATAAATTCCTTAGATTGTAAGTGAGATAATAAAAAAATGTTTCATGATTGTTTATTTGTGACATTATAACCCAATAAATTTTTCACCAATATTTTATCTTGCACAATTTTCTTTTTGTTTTTGTATAGAATTTTATTAGCATAAACATTTTTGTTTTGTTTTTAAAAAATTGTAATTTTCAATGCAAAAGTAAATGAAAAATTCATATTGTAATTGTTTTTGAATGACATCTTAAATACCAAAAAGTTGGTAGTACTAATTAAAAGATTACAGTCATAATTTTTTAAAATAAAAAGCAGTTTTTGATAAAGCAAAATAAAATTTGATTTTATAAATGTATTTTAAATTAATTAAACTGCATGTTTAACCATGTATTTAATTTCTCATTTGAATAATGAAAATTTATATTAGATATAATAATGAATTTGATAAACTTTTAGAATTTCAAATGAAATCTGTATTTAACTAAAGCATGTTAAATTAAAATTTTAAATGGCATTGCTACAGTAAGAGAATATTTCTAAATTTGACAAACATTTACTATGAAATTGATATGCTTTTTGCATGTCAGTTTAAATATATTTATCATGTGAAAAAGTAAATTTTAAAATATTGCAGGTTACTGAATTTGAAAAACGTTTATCTTTCCCTTTATGTATATTCTTATTGGCATAAGTAAGATATGGTCTATATATTAAAATACATACTAGAGAAATTTAAGATATATTAGTTTTTGGTAATCCAGAAATTTTTTTTATTAAATAAATATATTTAAAATTATTTAAACTTTATTTGGTCCACATATTTTATTTATCACTCACATATAGTTTGATGATGTTAAAATGTTAAAGCCATGTTAAAAAATTATCACATAAAAATATAAAAGTTTATTTTAAAATTGCTTATTGTATTTAATAAAATTTATATTTTTTGCAATACTGCTGTAATTATTTCATGTAAATATTAAGAAAATACATTTTAATTTTCAAACTTTCTACTAATATAAGAGGTCAGCTAAAGAAATGGACAGACTTAATGAGTAAAAATTTTGTTTGGTGTTCAATACATCAAAAATAAAATATATAAATATATTTTAATTATCAAACATTCTACTAACATGAGAATTGAGAGAATTAAAGAAGGAAATTTTTATTTCATATTTAATACATCAAAAATCAAAAAAGTAATGTAGATAATAAAACATTAAAAAAGTTCTAATACCCAGAATATATTCTCTTTATATATATAAATCAAAGATATATTTTAATAATCAACTACATTATATTTTTTAGTTTTATTATTTTTTTTCTAATTAATGCAAAGCCATAAGTTTGAGAACTAAAATATATTTACAAACTATTTACATGAAATAATAATATATGGGTTATCAACAACTGTTAAAAATGTCATATAATATTGTTTGTAAAAATACATTAAAATAGTTATTTTTATCAGCTATTGATATATTATGCATTATTATTTCATGTAAATATTATTTAAATATATTATATCTATTAATAATTTTACATTCTTTTAATCTAATAATGCAAGCAAAAGAAAATAAAGAGAAAAAATAAATATTGCATAGAGGAATATTATGAACATAGTAAGGGATAAAAATATGCTTGCATGAACACATAATCTCTCTAACAATCAACTTTTTATACTGACTGAATTTATACATAACATTAATTTATTTGCTAGAGTGATTTGACTGAATATCTTTGACTCATTAGCTGAAATACATTGCTTATATTTATAACGTAAGTTCTGATAGCTTGAATGCTAATTTGTACAATTGCACAATCAAAATAAAATCTAAGTATTACCAAAGTGATAAAAGCAAATGACAATTAATATATTGATTGTCAAAGCATACATTACATTCTTGTTCATAGCATGTATCAGCTGATTAAATAGTTAATTTAACATATATTTGTGATAATATATATCCATCACTCTAAAATGATAAAATAATAAATAAATATGCTACATATATATAAATAAGTGAAGTTTTTAATAAAATTTTATTGCTTTATAGCTGAGTGGCCTCAGGCAATCTTTAAAACCCCATAATCATAACTATTTAATATATAATGAATGGTAAATAATGTTTTTTAAACGCGTGTAAATGTTCTATATAAAATATTTATATATTCAAATAATTAAATACTCCATGCTTTGGAAAGAGTAAAGCAAGCTTATCTTTTGTTAATAATATTGTTATTATTGGCTATTATATATGCCTCTTTTTTCTTTTAATATAATTTCTTTCTGAACAAATAATGCTAGGCTCAGAAAGTTCAAAAATATGATTGGTTGTAATTTGGTGCTCCCAAAATATTGATTTAGTTTCATCTTTAATTTTAGCTTTATTATACAAATATTTGTGTTGATATAGCCTAGTGGCAATATTAGCACATGTTTCACCTATATATATATATATCATAATATAACTATTTGCAGGATATATATAAATAGCTTTAAAAATATATAAAAATTAAAAAATATCACACCAAAAATAATAAAGAATTTTTTTAATGATTTTCAAATAAGTAAATGTACTCCTCCTAATACTAATAGATCTATTAATAATTCCAAAAATTGCATTAATTATGAATCAATTCCCCAAGTTGTTTATAGAATAGCTTGCCCTAAAATAGGTTGTAAAGCTACATATAGATGAAACACATGCTAATATTGCCACTAGGCTATATCAACACAAATATTTGTATAATAAAGCTAAAATTAAAGATGAAACTAAATCAATATTTTGGGAGCACCAAATTACAACCAATCATATTTTTGAACCTTTTGGAGCTAGCATTATTTGTTCAGAAAGAAATGATATTAAAAGAAAAGTAAAAGATGCATATATAATAACCAATAATAAAAATGCTATTAACAAAAGAGAAGCTTGCTTTACTCTTTCCAAAGCATGGAATATTTAATTATTTGAATATATAAATATTTTATATAGAATATTTACATGCATTTAAAAACATTATTTACCATTCATTATATATTAAATAGCTATGATTATGGGGTTTTAAAGATTGCCCCAAAAGCACTCAGCTATAAAGCTATAAAATTTTATTAAAAACTTCACTTATTTATATGTATGTAGCATACTTATTTATTATTATTTTAACATATATTATAAAACAATGTTAAATATATAAAAAGTAAAAACTGCTTTGTTATGCAAAATGAAATTGATATGCCAAAAATAATATTCTAAATTAACAATTTTTTTCAATAAAATATAAATAATTAAAATATTTAATAAATGTCAAATATATTTGAATTCAGACTTTTGTTTTTTAATGAGACAAAGAATATATATATTTTCTTAATTCTTTGAAATAATTATAGTCATAATATTAATTATATTATTAATAATATGCATTTATAGTAATTTTTATATAAAAAAAATTGAAAATATATTAAAAACCTTAACGGTTTTTAAACAAAATGCAAACAATAATGTCATAAAACATTTATGCTGGATGTTGTTTTGCTGTGATGTTTATTTATAGGTACTGTTGTTCAAAAGTCAATGTGGTCAAATATGTTTCTTATAGAAAAATATATGCTTGCACTAAAAATAAAAATGTGATTATGTATCCTATAAAGTCGTGAGAATCATTGAAAAAGGATAGAGAATAAATGCTTGGGGAAAACATTCATTTATGCAATAAGTTTTTATAATATATTTACAAAAAGTAACATTTGTACATAGACATTCTGCTTTAAATGAAAAAAAAAGAATTTATTATTATTAATTTTTTTTAATATTACTTTTAATTTTTAATTTAAATATAAATTAAGTTTTAAATAACAATTTTTGTAATTTATTAATGTGCATTAATTTGTTCTATTTAACATAAAATATTTAATATTTAAAATATAATTACTTAAAATGTAATCAATAATTTAAAAAAAATTTTTTTTACTAATTATATTAAAAAAAAACCCACCCTTTTTTAATTTTCAATAAATTAAATAACAATTAAATTCAATATCTTGATTACCCAATTAGATAAATAGTGAGTACATATTTTAAATTTATTATATATATATATATATGAGCTTCATAATGTAGTAACTAGTCCATCTATGGGACATCTTTATAATTAGATTTGAATTGGATATTTTTTTTATTAGTTAAGAACTTTTAATTAGTTTTATATGTTTTTAGCTATTAAGTCCATAACTAAAATTATGTAATTAATTGGTTATGGTAAATTTTTTTGTCTTATTGTTGATAATAAAAAAGTGCAAAAAAAAACAACAACTAGAGCCTTGATTATCATATAGTCAATTAATTAGTCTCATAAGTAACATTGTTTTTGCTTTGCACCTCTACACCATCTATTGAAGCTTTGATATTTAGTAAATGCCATATAATAGTGCTTAATAAATTCCTATATAATGCTTTTTTATACAATATCCCCATACTAGTTTCAATCTTATGATTTTTGGGATCTAATCCAATTTCCATCAACCTACCATCATTTATTTTTCTTTTTAGCTATCAAACCAGATTGAAAAACATATATATATATATATATTGTTTCAATCCAAGCCAACTTACTTGTGATATTTATTAGACTCGTAAGTTTTCTTCTTTTATTGTTTCACATTGCATGAATGTAGAAAAGTATAATATCATATGAATACAAACTTAAGGCCTATTTACAAATGTGGTTGCTATTAAAGCCATATATTTATATGTTCATTAAGGTCTCACCATTATCTAGAAGTCTTCTTTAGTATCAAATGATAACTAGACAAAGATATTAGTGCAACAGTATACAACTTATATAATGTACCAACTGAAATTGGGTGTAATTTCAATATTTGGTTTAAGATCAAGCATAATTTTAATTAGTTTTAATAGGTAATGTATTAATTTGAGAGTAGTGAAATGGTTACTATGGCAACGAAATGTTAAAGGAAGAAATTTATTATTATATAACATCAATTAATAAATTTACCCTATTCATTTGAAATACACATGTAAATAATAAAATTTAAAATTTTAATAAAATTATTATTTCTTTATTCTATGTATTTTTATTTATTACCATCATAAGTAGTATCTCATAAACAATACAAACAAATATTCAGTATTTTAAAAAGTATACTTCTGTGTTTATATTATCAGTAATGTTTAAGTTTGAATCATATATATAAAATTATATATTTCCAATGCAATATTGTGAATTGTGTTAGATTTGTGTTAAGTTAAAGATTATCGTTTGTGTTTTTTAAAGTCTAAATATTATTTTTTATAAGTAATCATTAAAATGTTATTTTCTTTTTATTTAAAAGAAATTTTGTTTTGCAACACAGAATGAATTTAAATTTAACATTTGAGAAAAGAACAAGTGCAATCTTTGTTTTAATGACAAATAAGATGTCAATTATACAAAGTTTCAAATAAGGCTGAATGATTAAACTTCACTCTTTAATATTTTGACTATCATCTGAAATTCAAATCCTTTTGTATATTTTATATTATTTTATATAAGTGTTTGCTTGGTAATTATAAAATAATGGAGTAAAAGAAATATATTTGTCTGGGTGATTTGATTGTTTTTCTGAATGCTTATTAAAGGAAGAAAAAAAGAAATTTATAGCGTTGAAATTCATTTTAATATTTCTTTGCAGAAAGATGATTGCCATGGTAAACAAAATGTTTTATTTATGAAATATTATAATTGATAATTTACTGCTATATATGAGAATTATTTCCATTTATGGATCTCATTTTGTGATGATGATGGGTTATTTTGATCTATAGTTTGACCCATTTAGGTATTGCATACATTGTAAATGGAGATCACTATCTGCTTATATATAATGTTATTATGATGTCAACTATTTTTATATATAAAGGATAATAAAACAATTTTTTAAGTATACTGGAATTTGATGGTGTACTTTATTTTGGGTACTATTTATAGTATATTTTACTTTGATTAGATTAGTGGAGACTATTGAATTATTCTAAACACATGAAATAAACATTTGAGTTATTGTGATTTTTTGGAATACCTATGTGGAAGGACTGTGTTCAGGTTACATATTAATTTGTATTTTATTTACTTATTTATTGGTATTGTATTTTCTCAACATAAGTGGTTATTATTTTAGAAGTTGGTAAATTGTTTGTTTATATATAAAAATATAAGAAAGTTGATCTTAATTTAAATTTAAAATCATTTTCTAAATTTTAATAGTTAAAATTTTAATTTAAGATATATATTTATCTTTTAACTATATATTATATTTCATGCACATGTTATGAATATTGATAAATTTGAAAGATTATATTATAAACTATTAATTGATATTATATTTTGAAAATAACTTAAGAGAATAATCTTATTATTTTATTTTTTTAAAATAAATTGTTATATGGTATTATATAATAATTATTGGCTTTTTTATATTTTAATTGTGTGTGCATCATCATCTTTATGTTACAAGGATTCTTTATATTATACAATAGATGAAAAGTAGGCAAATCTGTGATGTATAAGTACTTATTTTATTAAAATTAATTCAGATAAAGGATATACTTTATGATATGTAATCGGAACATATATTATAAACATTTATTATTTATTCATCATTTTTTAAAAGAATTATTAATAAATGTTAATTCAGTAAACAAGAAAACTTATTTCTGTGATGATTTCAATTGGTTATGTAAACCTTTTGGCTAATAAAATTTTAATATTTAATGGTTATGTATTGATTTATATTTTACAATAATTATAATTAATCGAGGAATCAAATGATTGGATTCATAAGTGTACATATTGTTATGTATTATTCTCTTTCCTGTAAATTCAATATATCATTAGTAATTGAGCTAGATACATATTTTATATAATAATAGATCAAATAATTTATTATAGCTAGATATTTTGTAACTGATTACTCACAATTATTTTAATAATTATACATTAGTTATTTTGGGCAAAATCCATATTTGAGCTAATTTAATAATTTGTAAGATGTAAGTAACTTAATTTATTCAAGGTAAACAAAAGACGATTATAATTGAATGTTGGTGTATTACTTTAAATTATTAGTTATTGAAGTGTATTATAATAATTTATTGTTTGATTAGAAAGATAATTTTATGTTGTTATAAAATTAGTAATGGTGTATATTGAAATTGATATCAGAATTATACTAACTAGAACAATTTTGTTTATTTAGATTTAAAACTTATGATGTGGTGTATGTTAAATTTAGATATCAAACATTTAATATCTATAGTTATTTAAAATAGATTATTAATAATACAATGTTTATTATAGTTAGTTATAATTTAGGATTTAATGTTTAGGCTTTGTCGATTTGGAAGATAATTTGTTACAATTTGATAGTCACATTTTTAAGAATATTAAATAAGAATCATATATATCATGGTTATGATTTGGATACCATACTTTATAGGGCCATTGAAAGTGTTGGGTTTATCTTTTATATCATTTATAATTTGATGCAAGTCTTGAGGTATATTAGCTTACTTGATCTTGAATATTTTGTTTTGTTATAGTTTTAGCATTGTAAACATTTTATTCCACTACAATTTCACACTAAAAATTTATGGGGTATTTGGAGAGATGGTCTGTGTGGTAACAGTTATAGGCTGATGTACACATGTCTGTAGGTCATAATGAAACTTTTTATCATAATATTTTATATTTTTATATTATTACAATTTAGATGCTGCAATTCATGAGACTTATTGACTAAAAATGAACCATGCATACTATTTGTGTACAATTATAATTTGGCATATCAAACTGATGGTTTGAGTGTGGACTACTTGGTGAATCTTTCACATCTAATCATCATCACCATTTTTATTTCATTACAATAAAGAGCAACTAATTCTAAAGCTTTTTCAGACTATAAAAATTCTAATAAAGATTTTTTTCTAATTATTCAAATTTTATTCAATTTACGGTTAAATCTCAATATTACATAAAGATAAAAAGGTAGTATAGAGTGAATATAAATGTATGAGGCAAGGAAATGATAAAAAGTTCAGGAACATGCTAAAAAAAAAATATCACATCTATGCACATATGTTAAATGACTCTAAAATAATAGCAATACAATTAAAAATTATAAATAAAAATAAATCCTAAATATAATAAAAATAAATCCTAGATATAATAAAATATCTTTATCTCACAACAAAATGATATATGACAATAGCTGTAATATAGTCATATAAAAATTAAAAATTATAAAAATTATATAACTAAAATATATGATCGGTTGATCAAATGATGTTAAAGTATTGAATAATGTCTATACACACAGTTCAATAATTTTAACATTTCCTTGTTAAGTTTCCATGCAAATAAAAATTCAAGAAATGATAATATTTTTAAAATTATAGTAATCACAAGAGTTTATTTCCTTTTTTTATTGCATCCTTGATAAATGTTAGCAATTTTTATATTTTAATTAATACAGAATAATAAGCATTATTTTATCCTTAAGTTATATCAGATTATTATTTTACTAAATCTGAATTATTATCTATGTATTCATAGCACTAGATGAACTATTTATTGGCAAACAACAGAAACATATATATTAATCCATAGGTCAAAACTATACACATTTTTTAAATATAATTTTTAGAATGCACTAAAATTATTCCATTTTCCAGCTGATACTTTAGGTATCCTCACAAGAGAAAAGCAGTGTTTGGAGTAAACATTATTTCCTAATTAGCCTTCCATTACAAAATTTAAATCAAACAATTTTAAAATATATTTTACTTTAAATTTCTCTTACTGCAAACACAGTATATCAGCTGAAATGATAGAGAATATTTTAATTTAAATTACAGAAATTATTATATGAATTGTTCATTGACATAATATTTATGTTTTCAACCTAGGTACAATATACATTGATTTACTAAAGTTTACCCCTTTTAATACATTGAGTCATTAGTTCACTTAAATAGAGTTTCTACAAATATATTTGCATTTCTAAATAAAATGTTTTTTTTTATTTTTAAAAAATATTTTAAAATAAAAATAATAATACAATGATTTTACAATTTCTTCTTATAAAATTACAATTTAAATAAATAAATAAATACATTAAAAATACTACATTTGTTTGTTTGACACAAAATATTATATTTTCATATACTTTTTATAATAATATTATTTTAAAACATACATGATTTTAAATTTATTCAATAATCTAAACATGCATGCACATACATTATCATACACATATATGAAAGCATAACTTATAATTTATTTGTTTAAGTCTATTATTGTTAAAGTATGGAATAAAGTAAAATAAACAAAATATTAATATAAAAAACCTATTAAAATATATATTTTTAAATTTGTATAATATTTTATAGCAAGATATTAAATTTAAAGCAATAAACTATCTATTATATAACTTAAATAAAATAAAAAATAAATTGCAAATATTATTATTGTACTCCAATGTATCTACAATAACTCTAAAATTAAATTAAACAATGCTTGATTGTTTAAAACAGTTAATAATATAAAAACCATGACAATATTTTTTTTTTAAAAATTGACAATACCCATTTTAAATCTAGTACTATATATATTTATATAATAATCATGCTAATAGCTCTAAACAAACTTTTTTTGATAAATGCCCCAAGAGAAAGCATTTACAATCTCTATCTAGAATTATCCCTCTTCCCAAACTGGTTTTATGTTAATGCCATCACTTTCAACAATTATCTATCCACATTAAAATGAAAGTCTCTTCCATGTTTGATCCAGATTCTCAAGTCTCTAGTCTATCTTCTCAACATTATATCAGCATACTTTTTAATTTCATCCATTCATCTCATATATGGTATCTTTCTAGACCTTTTGAAATTCAGGTCAAGATTTCAATTGTCCATCTAACATCAGTTCTTTTAAAATGTATTCAGCTTGGGTCATTCCACTCTTATTTTTTTCTATATCAATAACATTTTGTTATTTTCTTTTTTCCATGTATTTTGTCTCCAGTCTTTACATGTTACTTCTAACATACATCTTTGCATGCTTCAGGTGAGTTGTCTGAAATCCCTATTGTTCTTCTATTAAATATACAAATCTTAAATTCATAAATAAAAATTGGAAACACAAATTTAATAAAAACATTTTTTTTCAAACACACAGTCATATATCCAACAACAGCATTCCATCCAAGTGTGATTCTATGATTAATTTCATCCATTATGTTTCCATCTGTATTAATATTTTGTCAAAAATATTTGTTATTAACTTTTTGTAATTCATCATTATCAATCTTTCTTATATTGAAAAAAAAAAGTTGAATATTACTTTAGTATTTTTAGCATTTAATTTTAGTTCTGCTGTCTTACTTTTATCTAATAACTCTTGCAACATTTTCTGAAGTTGATGAAGCATTATTTGCAAAACAATTATATCATCTGCAAAATCTAAATTATTTAAATAATGTCATTTACTTTTGCTCTTTTAGCTTCATAATTTAATTTACAAAATATGTTGCAAAACTGTTGTAATAAGTTTGAAGATATGGAGTTATTCTGTTGTGCACCCTATTAAAATGTGAATATTTTAGTATCACTATATAAACTAATCATTGATATTGCACTTCAATAAATATTTAACAGAATATAACAATATACTTGGCCTATATCTTCATGATTCAATTTTTAATCACTTAAGAAGTTTTTACAAAATCAAATGCTTTTTCATAATGCCAATTCATATTCATTAATTGGTTTTATATCTTTTTTCAATACTTGGATATAATCCATTGAATGACTTTTAAATCCAGCTTTTACTTAACTAAAATCTGAAAGTCACTAGGCTGTAATTATGTTGTAAAATTTGTAAAGAACAGATGAAAGACTGATAGATATGTAATTTTTAATATCTTCTTGATCATCTTTTTTGAATATTAATATTACTGTTGTATTCTTTTAATAATATGGTATATGTTTATCATTGAAAGATTTTGTATATAACTTTGCCAATATTCTTTTTATTTCTTTACCTGTTTTTTTAAGATATTGATTATATATCTATCATTAGTTGGAGCTTCTTTATTCATAAATTTTATTACATGACTGACTTTTTCATATAAAATACTGGGCAACCCAGAAGAAGTAGGAATTGGAAGCAATATTTATTTTCTTGGTCTTTATTGTTATGTAATTATTTATTAAACTTTTTCACAACAATGTATGATGTCATCTATATTTTTAGTAATATCTATCTTTTCTTTTTATCTCAAAAATATGATTGCTACAAATACCAAGATATTGTTTTATACTTTTGATGCCTTATTCTCTTCTATGGATTCCTTGCTAATTCACAATTATATTTTCTTATTTTTTTTTAAATCTCTTTTATGCTATTTGACAAAATTATAGGTATTCAATCTTCTTAATGGGTCATTTTTATATATTCTCATATTCCTTATGTTTCATAAATTATCTTATCTTAGTAAAAATATTATTAGTTAATTGTTGCTTTTTGTACTAGCTATTTTTATTGCAATTTTTAGTAATGTATCAGTTATCTTTCTATTGATGTCATTCAAATGTGAAACAGTTTTAAAATCTGTTTATTTTTGAATATGATTTGTAAGTACTAATTAAAATTTATTGGAATGTTTCTGAAGATTAGAAATATCAACTTTGAATACTGTTTTTCTTAATAGTTTTTGTTTCACCAGTTTTGCTTTAATGCATATTTTACATCTCACTAATTATTATGAACATTACAGTCATGAAATATATATTTTCTGCAAGTCAACATATAATTCTACTATGCTGTATTTCCATTTGATTGCTATCATGTTCATTTTCATTTAGCATTTTTCTCAAAGAAAAGAATTCATACATATTATAAAGGTTTTCTTTTTCTGCAAAATTCCTAATTCCCTGTCTTTTTTCATTTTTAGAAACCATAAGCAAATTTTCTCAGAGCATTTTTATCTTTCAGTCATCTACCATTTCTATCAATAAAGTCTTCTATGATAAATTTGAAATGTTATTTGGTCTGATGAAAAACCCCTTTCAACTTCTATATAAAAATGCTTTATTTTTTTTATTACAAAGAGAACTTGTTGATGCACAAACCTGAATTATCTGCATTAGATATCTTCAATTAAGTTGAATAATTAATCTTACCAATTGGCCCAATACTCTATCAATTTTTACAATGTTGTTTTTTTCAGTTTTTACTTACAATATATCTTATATCATTTGGGATGTATATATTCAGGCTTGTGTAATAAATTACATGTCCACTTTTTAAATGAAGCATATCTTTACCATTTATTCTAACTTCACAAAGTTCAACAATATACTCTTTAATATTAGGCAGTTCCTCTTCAAATTCTCACAATCTTTCTTCATTAGAAAGGAATCTGCAATTGTAAGTAATTATTTAAAAAGTTATCATCAAATGGTCTTAGGTTTGCAATCAAGAATTTTTTAGCACTCATTTTTTGTTACCAACTTCTATTATGGTAGACAACTTTGTAACTTCATGTGTATAGAAATGACAATTTAGTTTTGTTTATCATGATTGTAAATATATGTATAAAAAGCTCATCTATATCAGTAGTCATTCTCCCTTCAAGAAAACTAAAGTTATTTCAGTTAAAAGTGATCAGTCAACTAAGTAGAAAGTCCATAGTGTTTTTTATCTCAAACTTAGAAGTAAAACATTAATAAATTCACCCCACTGGCTGATGTATGTTGGTGAGTAGCAGGATTCTTGTTAATATACTATGAATAATCATGCACTCAGAGGCAAAACTCTACATACAGTAGCACTACTCTGTTCTCAAGTCAGAGTAAATAATGGATGCAGGAGGATTTGGATGAGCATGCACTAGATAGTAATTTTATGCACAAATCATTGATTATTCTGGCTTGCACTGAGTGGTGCTACTGTATAGTGAGTTTTGACTCTGGGTAAACAATTTGTGTAAGTATAAAGAATGGTGATCATGTGATGTTTTGTTGTCATCATGTAATAATAAGAGCCTGAATAAAAATAATTTAAAAGAATTGATAATGTTAATTTGCCTTGCTCATTTTTTTAAGGCTTCAAAGAGACATCAAAGTGTCTCCTTTCAAATACATATATTTCAAATACATATATTTCACTTTGGTAAAAAGTAAATTGGTGTCAAAGTGTTTGTACATTAAAAATGGTTGTATTATACTGATACACAGTAATCAAGTTCATTCAAATTCATTTTAATTAATAAATGGATACAATCTACTTATTCCATTTTTCATTTATTATTCTAGTAACAATAGAATTGCTTTATTATTCTAGATTAAAAAAAGATAAATTTTGTAAACTCTCAACAAAATTGTATTGCTCATAAGGGTATGTAAAAATAAATTTTGATCATTCATTTTTATAATATGCATTAAAAATAAAATGAAAAATGTACACATTAATTAAAATATTATTTACATACTTAATTTTTATTTAAATATTGTAATGATGAAATGAGAAAATCTCAATTTATTTCCTCATAAATTTAAATATCTTGGCAAAAAAATCATATTATTAAAACAATAATCAACTGCATCAAAAATAAATAAGAAGTATGCAGTGTACATTATATATATTTATATATCTTTTATGTAATTCATTTGTATCTCTGTAATAAACTGAGTGGTAGACTTACAGTATAAAAAACATGTTATTTCAGTTCACAGCAATATATATATATATATATATATATATATATATATATATATATATAAAACAAAAAACAAAATTAAACCAGACCAGCATAAAAATAATATTAAAACACAACCAAAGATTTCACTGCTACAAGCAGACTTCTCAAGTATAAAGAACTACAAAAACTACACAATATATATAATATTAAAAACTACCCACAAATCCATTCACTTCCCATCCACCCTTGATATTAAAAGAACTCTTAAATAAGTTAATTGCTTCAGAATCTTTAATGAATTTTGGGTAGTTTTTAATATTATATATATTGTGTAGTTTTTGTAGTTCTTTACACTTGAGAAGTCTGCTTGTAGCAGTGAAACCTTTGGTTGTGTTTTAATATTATTTTTATGCTGGTCTGGTTTAATTTTGGATTTGGGTTAGTTTTTATTATATATATATAACTTTATACATTTAGTCATTATATGAAAACATAACATAAAATGTTATTGTAAAGAAATTAGGTATGTACATTATATTATTTTTATACATGCTTTAATCTAATATCTATCTAATAATATTTTAATTAGAAATCATCAATGACAATTTTAACATGGATCATGTAATTATAAAATATTAAATATCACCATTATACAATCCTAGCAACTGTATTATGCTGCTTAGTGAACAGTTATTATTCTATATTTACATACTGTAATGGTCTGATATGTATAGTCAGCAAAACTAACCTTAAGAACCAAGCAATGATCACTAATCTGCATGTCTGTTTGAAACATTGTTATAAACATTACCACAAATAATACAAACTCAAACTTCATTACTAATGGCCCTGGGACAATTTCCATGTGACTACTCCATCTGATGTTAGCATATATGCTCTTTTCTTACATTCTGTTGAGATCAGAGTGATACAAGAGACTCTCAAAACCAAAAAATGCTAATTATGGTAAACAATACACAAATACAAGAGGTTATGTGTATTTATACTTATTAGTAACAAAAAAAAGTGAAATAAAAGTTTATATGATTAGACTTAAACCTAAGATTTTATTGCATTTCTTACAAGTTAAAAAAATGAATTAACAACTGAACATCATAACTATTTCTAACTTGCATACAATAGAGGGATTAATGACTTTATATATTTTAATAATCTCCATCTGGACTTCTGTGATGGTTTGACTATTAACTAATAAATCATCAAGCAGGATTAAAATAGTTATTTACTTAAACTGAATAAAATCACAATTAATAAATGACTGCAATGAACTTAGAATTATGACTGACCGCACACTTACTACACCAGGCTTTAAAAATATATTGAAATACTGAATGGTTATAGATAAACAGTTGAATCTGATGATAAAATAGAGATGTAATATGTCTACCTTGCCAAAGCCATATGATCAAGTAGGAAATTCATCTACCCAGATAAAAATATTAAGAACAACAGCAAAGATTATCCCAGTATGTATATGAAAAATATTTCTACCTTGGCATGAACAGATCAGAGAGCACTTGGCCAATCAATTTTTGCTAAGCAGATTGATCATCTTGAGAAGTAAACATATTAATTAATAAAAATATATAAATAACCCAGCAACACAATTTATTTTAAAAAGGAACAAACTATAAATAATTATTAATTATTAAAGCCTGAAAATAAAAAAACAAGCATGAGTAGTCACATTATAAGTTTGAACAAGTAGTCATATATTACATTACTTGGTTAAATTAAGGCCTAAATGGTTTATCCAATATAAATAATTTTAAAAAAACCCAAAAGATTTGAATAATGTTTGCATAATTGAAGATTCGTCCCAGAAGTTATACACATATTATTAGGTAATATAATATCTGTACACTAGCTTGAGAGGTCTGTGATTTAGATATATAATTATATTAAAACATTTATAAAGTTAACATAAATTTAATGATATATAATATGTATGTATCCCTTTAAAAAGCATAAATTAACATTATTGGTAACATTGTTTTTAAAACTAATTAAACTTATTTTTTTATTTGTTTTAAATAACTGCTTTTCTAATATCGATAATTGCAAGAGCAAAGTTTTAATTCAAATGCATGACTGGTTATTTTTTGGGAAACAACAAAATCTTTGAATCAGGTGAAGAAGGTTGATTAAAAACATGTCTGTGCTTTTGAATAATTATCTTTATTTTAGGGAGGCTAAAAAATGATTCTTGGAATTGAAGAGATGAAAATATATTTACAAAATTACTTTTCAACACCTAATCACCCAAATACTAAATCTGGCATATGTATTGTCATAGTCACTCAACCTACCTTTGATTATGGAGAGTGCCACCAAATCACTGTGTATCTGGAAAATTTGTTTACCATAATAAAAAGTGGATGGCGATGATGGTTTGCACTGATTAGACCCAGGGAGATAGCAAGAGATTTTAACTATTGTTCAGACAATTGAGAAAATAGAAGCACTAAGACAAACATCAGCAAAATTAAGTTTAAACTAATCTGAAAATTTTATTAAATTCAATAAACAAATTAAAGTAAATCTAGCAAATGAATATAAAAGTTTGACCTAGATTTTTATAAGCGTATTCATCAGAGAGTGTACATGAGTAGAGTACATATTACAAATGAAATACCTTGTCAGCAAAGTTCATTCTCTCACCTACAATTTAAAAGGGAATTAATAGTATCTTCCTGCTGGAAATTTATAAAAGAACAACAATTCTAGTTTCCTAATTCAGAGATATAAAAAAAACAATATGATCTTGTAGGAAATCAATGAAACAGCACCGGTGAGCATTTCTTGGCCCGGAATAATGCGACAAAAGCAAAAATGTCATTTATCAGTAGGATAGCTCATGATGTACCCATTTAAGGCAATTCATAGTTGATTTCACATACAAGATAAAAAAACTTGAAAAATGATTACGATCTTACGTAATCTGGAGACGACCCAAAATCTCCAACTTCAGAAAAACTAGAATAACAAACATGAAACTGCCAGCCCAAAGATTTGTGGTTTGCAAAAAACACAAACTAAACATATTTAAAATTAATTACTGGATGATAAAATAGGGACAGGTGAGCAAACTGAAATTATGAAAAACTGCCAGAGCATTTGGTAAGGGTTAATAATAAAACAAAGGCATATTAAGCATATAAAATATAATCTCACAATACACTCACCAATAAATAAAATTAAAAACAAACTTGGAAGCTTAAAACTAAGATTCCAAGACACTGTAAATACAAAGAAAAGCAAACACATAATTATGAGATTGAATAACTAGTAAAACTTTATACAACAGATTTAATTTTTTAGATTGAGCGGAGATTTAACTAAAGTCTTATATATCCTGGAAAAATTAAGAAATATTTTTACCTTATGGTAAAGCAGAGTCCACAGAGTTTTTCAAAAAGTGTGCACAGTTATTTTGAGTTCAAATTTTCAGGTGTCTTCATTTCTTCATGGTGGCAAATGTAGAGGCATATTTCGGGATTTTTTTTACTTCAGACTTTCATGCATGATGAAAGAACAGCTTGGAATCAGAAGTCTGACCCTAGATAAGTTAGCAAGGCATTTTCTAGGTTTAAATACACATAGCAGAATTATCAGAAGCTAAATCAATCACTTTCAAGCAGCATTAACTTTGTCAAGCCTAGAATAATTGTCTGAAATTTTTTGGGTTATTTATATCCTCTCTATCTCCCATGTAAACTTTTTTGTTTTTTAATTATAAGCCTTAGCCCAGGGCAAATCTTTATTTCCTGCTCAATGTTACTTAAGAATCCTAACCAGGGATTATCTTACAATACAAAATTAAATCTCCACTTTTTAAATTAAACTAAAAATGGATTGTAATTAAAATAAAAGAAACAGGAAAGCAATTAATTTTTCAAAATTAAAAGCTTTCTCAAAAAAAAAAAAAAAAACAAAGATAAAAACTTTTAATTTGGAATGTTTTTACAATTTTATAACAAAATAAATGTCAGAAGAAACTTATTTTAAACTAGCAAATAACATATATTAAAGACAAAATTTAAAATTACATAATTTTACAATATAGCTGTGTGTGTATGCTATATCCTATAAAACTTTTAAATAACTTTATAAAAATTGCAAAGGGATCTTTGAAGTAGAGAAAATCTCTGGTTCAACATATATATATATATATATATCAGAATGATCCATATAACAAACAAAATGGGAAATATCAAATGCACATAAATTATCTTAGTGGCATAGGATTGCAGAGACTGCATGCTGAGAGTTCAATGTTTCTGAAATTACCTTCACAAAAAGATTTAAAAAAAAACATGGCAAGATATATAGAATTGCATATAGGTATGATGATATATAGCTTTCATTATGAAATTCACATTCATTGAATCTGGGTGGCTTTTTATGGAGATGGGCTGGGTTGTCAGAATGCATATAACTGAGAGTGGCATAATTGACTAGGTAGAATATTTTTTAAATGAAATAATGACAAGTCAGCAGGCTGAATTCATTTAGGATGGCAGGAATATCAGCACAGGTACACTTGTCAGCAGAGATTAGCAGCAGTTTACCAACTCCATTGGCATTTTGAACTTGCACTGCTGTGAGATTGTGAAGGGAAGTAGACACAAGTTTCTACTCACAGGTTAGCATTATACATGACTTGTAACAACAATATAATTGATGAAGTCTTACAACATGATGGAAAGAAATCTTGTGCACAAACTTGAAAAATTCTCTTATAAAGACCAACTTACAAAAATTTCTCATCAAAAAGACCAGCTTGAAGAATTTTCTCAAAATAATTTGATTGCAGAATTTTCTTATCAAAAGATAGTTTTTACACTTACCAAAGTATTTATACTATTTTTCAACAAAAGGCATTCAGATTAGTTTTAATTAAAAATATTTGTGTTGATAATAATTTTGTTCACCTTAATTACAATTTAATCCTCTACTTGTCTATTAATTAGAAAAAAATTCTAAATTCTGAATACCTATTGTCTACCATCATTCCTTGTAGCAATTAATCATCAATTAACCCTTGTTGTGTAAGACCAAACATTATAACCACCTTCCTTTAAATAGATAATAGCCAGACATTTACTTTTTCTTTATTAATTAGTTTTAATAAGAAAACTACCAGTACCCTGTAATTAATCTGCTCTTATAAAGTTCATTAAAATCTAATGCTAAGTAATTTTAAGTAGTTTAAATTTTAATTAATTGTTTTGTCTACCAGAATTATTTAGAATTTGTTTTGCATTTGAACATTACTAATTATTTATCTAATATCAACTAACCATTTCTGATTTTTTATACACAAGCATACATGTGCCTGCATTCATTCTTAGAAGCTTTAAGCAATTTTTAATAAAATAAAATTTAATTTTTTTTTAAGAGTTTAAAAATATTTCAATACAAATTGGCATAAAGCATTAATATATATATATATTGTAACCAGTTGGGTCACATAACACACACTAATATAGTATATGTGCATATGTATATATATATGTAAAGGAAAAGTAGAAATAAACACAGTCATAAATTTTTGTAGATATTTTTTTATATTTCCTAAAATAAAATAATAATAAGTAAAGGGTTAAATAACTCTGGGTTTAAAGTAAAATTTCATTGTGAAATAAGTATTTTAAAAAGGTCTGATAAATAATATTTGTAATTCTGATTTTGAGATTAACAAAAAAACAGGATAATTTATTTTTTAAAATCTTTTAATTAATACTTGTATAAAATATCTTTTTTAATTAATGCTTATTTGCATTTCTACTATGTAGTTAAAAAATCTTTGTAGATGAAAAATTCTAAAGGATTATCACACCTTTGGTCAAATTCCAAAGATTAAAGTAAAAACATGAAAATCACACTTTGATAGAAATTTCCAGCTTGTTTTCAAATGTGTTAGACAGATTGAAAACAATGTGTTTTTGTCACCTGACTTAACCAAGGTTATAAAAGACTGATAAAAAAAATATCAGTTAGTTTGGCTTGCAATTTTGTAAGAGTTGACCAGAAGACCAGAGTGTCTGGTCTTAATATTTTAAGCAGTGGCCAACTAGGCCAGCTGCAAAAGTTTGGCTTTCAGTTTTGTAAGAGTTAGCAGAAGAGCTAGCTGTAAAGTTGGCTAAAGTATTTTGTGAAGAGTTGGTAACTGCAGCAGAGAATGGCAACAGTAAAGCTAGCTGCAAGGATGGCTAGTATAATTATAAGGAGAACTGCCATGGGGATGTAAGAATGCAAGGAAGTGGCTGCTTCAGTTCACTGGTGGAAGTTGAATTTACATGGAGGCAACTAGTCAAGATTCTTTGATGACTTGAAACTTAGAAAATCCAAGTATGAGTGAAAGTGACTACAGAAGTGAGAAAGCTTACCATACCTGAATTATATACTTTTACCTAATGATGACAACAAACCTGGATTGATCAAAAAACAACTTGCCCAAGAAAAACACCAGCTGAATAAAGAAATAGTTATACGTATGCTGCTGTGTCTACATATGTGAAGAGAAGCACAGATAAACTTGCATACAAAAGTAAGTTGTTTTTCAATAATTCATTTGATGGACATTTTAAATCTATTTTTAAATTTAAAGATATTTATAATTAGTTAAGAGGTAACCTAATAAAAGCTTTCTAACTTCTGGAAAATTGACTATATATTTTTTTAAAAGAATAAAATAAAGCTATAATAGAATTTGATAAACTGATTTTTTTTTTAACATTAATGCACACACATATATGTAAATTTTATGTATATTCAAAATGAAATTATTAATTATAAAAGTATTGTTATTTATGATTTGACAAATTTAAATTTGTTAATACTCTGTGCAATTCTATATGCATGTTGTAGTAAACCTGGCATAAGTATTTGTATTATTTAAAATATAATTTAAAAGCTTAATCATGTATTATTTTTATGTAAAAGTTAAATATGTTCAGAAATTTCACACACACACACACATGTATGTGTCCGTATATTATCAATTATAACATATATGTAAAATTTAATCAATTTTTGTCATCATTGAATATCAATTGAATAGATTAATTGTATAACAGAAATTGTGTGTCTGTGTACACATATATGTAAATTAATGTGATAACTTGAATTTTGTAGTAATATTGTAAATTACAGTGTAATGACTTTTATTATTGTGTATCATTCAAAATCAGAGCCTTATTCTAAAGATCTTAAATATCATTTATTTTTTTATTGTTATTAATAAACTTATTTAATTGTTAAAATTGTTTCCATCATCTCTTGGTCACCTACAGTAATAGAGCTTATGTTCTCTGAGCTAGATTCATGCATGGATAAATGAGGGTGTGTACTTAGTGCTTTTGGCACATCCAGCGATGATCAATCATCATCCTGGTTGATGCAAAAGAGGATACTCTTTAAAGCCCATGCACTGTATTTTATTTGTCTTATTTAAAAGTTAAGTTTATGATTGGCCACTATAAGTGGCCTGGGCATTGGTGGTGATCAACATGTTTTAGTGTCCCAGCATGTTGTTTTAATTTCTGATTCTTATGTATTCTGATGGATGAGCACTTAGTTTGTGCTTCCAAATTAATGGTTAAATAATTGCCAGCTGGCAAAGGATCAATTGTTAGCCTGGTCTACAGAAGAACCATTTCCAGTTCAGTCACAAGGTTGACTGTTGATTTATATTTTTATTGTTCAAATCCAGCCACAAGATTGACTGTTGATATATTGTGCTGATTTGTTTATTCCCATCAATGATGATGGTGGATGGTTCTCTTCATATCTTATACTTACTTTGACTTATGATAATGCTGGTTGATATATTTAATTATGCTTTTAGTAGCTGGCTGATCTCTCAATGATCTCTCTGAGATCTCATGATCTCATGTCCTCTTATAAATATAAATTACTTATACATACTTATGTGGATTATTTATCTTTCATTTTAAAATGGACTGGGAGTAATGATGATTTGCCACCACCCAGTTTCATTTTCAACTTCCTTTCATTATTTTGATACCCCCATCCCGTTACTATATATATATATATCCCTCCAATCAAAAGGAAAAAATGAAATTAAAAAATTTTCTTTCCATTATTCATGACAAAATATATCTACAATATTGAGACTTAATATTGTCATCTTTGAAATAAAGAGAACAAATATTTTAACATTTGTTTGAAATAAATAAGCAAAATTTTCCAAATATATTAGCTATTTACTATTACTTTCAATTAAAGAAATATAGTGATTTAATTTGAAGTTGTTAGACAGCATTCATTTTTCATTAAGAGTTGACTGCAATAAATGATATTTCTTGGAATAATAATAAATTAATTAATTAATGAAAGTTTATGTTTATCTGCGGTAGTTCATCTTTCCTAGTACAATGAAAACAAGTCACTTTGCCCATAAAAAATCAAAATGCCTAGACTAGTTAACCTATTTGACTATGATGAAGACAAATGAAATGGTATTTTAAAGTTTTAACTTGCTTGGGTCCTGGATGCAATAAAATTTAATAAAGATTGTCTAGATTTTCAAAAATTCAGCATTTATTCCAGTTATTACCTGATGTCTGAATAACAAAATATTTTCCATCATGTATTGGAGCCACTTATTTTGTTAAAAAAATTTGGAAAGGGTTGTTAATGTTTTTACCAGGCAGATAATAGATGCAAAGATTTTTGAATCAATGTGGTAAAGTTTTATGAACACCATTCAAAAATGAAAAGAAGGAACATAATTTTAAACTTTTCCAATTGCTTCATTTTTACCTTTGAATTTAAAATATTGCATACATTTATTTAAAATAGATAAATCATATAATTATAAAGTTCTCAGATAATTATTTTAATTAAATCTAAATTGACCTTTTAATCAATGATATTATTTAATACATATTCTAGCACACTAAATCAATTCATGCTATTTTTATTAAATCTAAAATTAAACATGCAAGCTTTTACACACATACACAAAATATAAAATGTAAGAACTGTCTGTTATACACCTTAATAAAACATAATATGAAATATAATTGCTTTACTTTAAAATATTTTAGTGCTGTAATGATAAATTTATAATTCTATTCTATATTTTTATATTAACTTATTTGATTTATATGTGTGAAAATCTCTATTTTCTTATATAATTCAATAGTTTTGTTTCATAAGAACAATGACAAAAATTTAAGCATATGTATTTTTGAATAAGTATTGATCATAAAATCTGTTTGAGAAGCCACATTTAAATGCTTTATAAAATTACATTTTCTTTTAAACAAAAATATAAGGTTTTTAAATTTAATATTGATTATATTAAATTTATGAAGAAAGGAAAAGCTCCAGATAATGATGGAATTATAATTGGGATATTAAAAGAAGCAGGTGAAGAACTATAAATTTTTTTTAGCAAAGTGATGTACCAAATGTCTCAATGGTAAAGATGTACCAGTTGATTGAAAGAATGCAGTATTAATATTAATGTTTAAAAAAGGTGATAAAGAAGATATTAGAAATTACAGACCTATCAGTCTTTTATCAATTTTATACAAAATTTTTATCAAGATAATTGCAACTTGTCTACAGATAATATTGGATTTCTACCAACCAAGAGAACAAGCTGGATTTAAAAGTGGTTTTAGTACAGTAGATCATATCCAGATATGGAGAGAAGTTATAGAAAGAACAAATGAATAAGAGTTGCCATTATGCTTTGGATTTGTAAATTATGAAAAGGCATTTGATTCTATAAATATTTCTTCAGTGATTAAAGCATTGGATCATCAAGGTATAGACCCAGGATATTGTCATATTTTAAAGAATATTTATAAAAATGCAACAGCAACAATTAGATTACATAATGATACTAGGAAAGTTAACATTGAGAAAAGTATAAGATAGGGTGACTCCATATCTCCAAAAATTTTTACAGCAGTGCTGCAATAAGTATTTTGTGGATTTAAATGGGAAGCTAAAAAGTGAAAGTAAATGGATATTATTTAAGTCATTTAGATTTTCCAGATAATGTAGTTGTTTTTGCAAATAATGCTTTAGAGTTGCAGGGAATGTTGCAGGAGTTATCAGGTGAAAGTAGGATTAAAGATAAATATTAAAAAGACCAAATTAATGTTCAATGGATTTTCTCAAAATATGAAAATAAAGATTGATTATGATGAGTTAGAGAGAAGTTAACAGCTACAAATATCTTGGTCAGATTATTAATACAGATAGAACATAATGGATAAAATTAATTGTAGAATTAAACTTGGTTTGTAGAAATAACTTGATACTAAAAGGAAATATGCCTATGTGTTTGAAAAGAAAGATTTTTACTAAAGATGTTTTACCAGTTCTTACTTATGGATCTGAGACTTGGACACTTAATAGAAGAGAAATACCGAGACTTCAGACCACTCAAAGAACTATGGAGAGACACATGTTAGAAGTAACAAGAAAAGATCGAAAACACAATATATGGGTAAGACTGAAGTGAGTTGGGCTGGACATATTGTTATAAGAGATGATAATAGATGGACAATTGAAATCTTAAACTGAATTCCAAATGATTGTAAAAGACACAGAAAGAGACCACATGTGAGATGGATGGATGAAATAAGAAAGAGTGCAGAGCTGATGTGGAGAAGAGAAGCTAAGGATCAGAGAAGATGGATTGAACTTAGAAAGACCTTCATCCTGCAGTGGATTGATAATGGTTGATGATGATGATATAATATGCTATTCAACCAAAGATAGCAATGAATATATTTGCTTAACTATAAAAAAATAAAGCTAATTTTTTTTTTAGTTTTTAAAAAAATCTGTAAGGTTATAACAGATATATATATATGCATGCTGATTAGCTATTCTGTTTTCAATGCCCACAATATGAAGTTCAAATTTTTTCACAATTGCATTTTTTAAATAGTTGTAAGAAATCTTTTTCCCCCAATAATTGAATTAGATATAATTCTTACAAACATGCAACTATTGGGCATTAAATTTGCATCTAATTAATGTTAGCTATAGAATTATATAAAAAAAGGAATAATCACATCAATAAGGATTACATTTTTCTTTTTGTTTTTTAATATGAAGTTATTATAAAGATCTTTTTTCTGGAAAAAATAATTGAAATATTATTATATATACAATAAAACAAATATTTATAGGTAAAAATATTATACCAACTTAATACAGAGAGCTACCAATAGCTCAAACAAGCTCTTCACTGATAAGTGCGGTCTGAAGATAGGAATGTTCTGGATAGAGATTTTAAATATTTTCTCTTATGGCACTTATCATTTAAGATCTTGTTTGAGTTATTGGTATGCTTTCTGTAATACGTTTTTGTAAATACAAGGTCATAAAAGCAGTGTCACTGTATTTATGACTTGCTTTATTGATAATTAAGGTAAAAATATTTTATAATTATTATTTCATAATATTATTGATCAATTTATTTTTTTTTAATCAAATATTTTTTCTTGTAAATAATAATTTTTCTGTTTTTTTTACAGAAATAGAATGATTATGAAAGAGGTCAAATGTCATATGAACAACTGAAAAAAAAAATATTATTTGTAATATATATATATATAAAGTGATAAAAAGAGGGGATAAAATATCATTGAATTGTAAACTTTGCTGACTGAAAGATTATCTTGAAAAATAACATATTTATTTTATTTTATTACTTATTTCAAAATTGTTTTTAAAAAACTTATCAATTAATTTAATTATTTGTTTCAACAAAAAATTAAAAATATAGCAAATTTAAAGTTGTTTAATTGAAACTAAAAATTTAAGGGCAAATATTATCAAAGCAATCTCATAAATGCTGAAATTTAATACACAACTGTTCTGTGAAAATAATTTTTCCACTGCCATAGCAATGAATTTTCCATTTAAATTTTACTAATATGCTTAAAAAACATAAAACTACTAATTTACACAAAAAAGAAAATAGATTTTGGTTTACTTTATAAAGAAAAAAAAGAATCTGATTAAAAGAACTACATGATTTAAAAAAACAACTGGTTGTTTTATTATTAAAGATTTATTTCTGGATGACTGTGATTATATAACTTAGTATAATTAAAGATTATTTTGTATTGGTTTATAGTATATTCTCCATCATTTTGGTTTTAATGGAGGCCCATAACCCATTACTGACAATCAATTGCTAAATGAAATCAGATAATACAAAGTGTTTTAATTAATTTGACTATTAGATAATCGCAATGTCCATCAAAAATTAAAAAAGAAGCATGTAAATTTTGTAGAACTATGCTTAATGAAAAAAAAAATCAAATACTTCTAGAAATCCAAATATTAAACATACTAATAATTAAAAAATGACAAGCAAGAAAAAAAAATCACATGTCAATAATATTAATAAATCACATGACCAAATCAAAAAAGAATATTTAAAAAATATCAGTAAATAAGAAACAACAAGTGTTAAAAATTAGGTAAAAAATACTAACATAATTAACAAAATACAAATTAGCAAATAATATTTGCCAAAATAAATAACTGCTTATATGGAAAAACATATTAAACATAGTTTAAAAACTACTAAACTAACCTATGAAAGAATAAAACATATGTTTATGGCAGCAGAGTAAAATTTGATATTTCATCAAAACTATTTTGTAAAATGGTATGTAAATAGTTATATTACTTGAAAATATTAAAATTGAAATATTATGGATATTTTCTTAAGTAGAAAAAAACTGCCACCCATAATAAATACTTTTAATGACCTAGTTATTGATGAAATGTGTGTTTACATAGTTTATATTAGTTTAGGTATATAATATCTATTACATATATACATGTTATACTTTAGTTTGTACTAAGGGAGTTCTATTACATATAGAGCTACCTATATTTATAAATATTAAAAGTTCTATTGCATATTGACATACCTATACTTATAAATATTAAAAGTATAATGCTAAACAAGTCAACAAGTAATCAAAATTACCTCCAAATCCAATTCTCAATAAGACTAGCCATGAAAAATCTGTTTATAGCAGAACATTTTTTAAAAAAAAAAAATTCATAAAGATTTCTAAATTGTTTTTATTTACATTGTTCATTTATCCAATGTTAGTTCTGTTTTGTAGAGGTCTCTCTTGCTAAAATTAAGCACTCAGGGCGGATGTACTAAGGTTTTAGCCTTATATAAATATTCATTAATTTATTTAAGATCTTGATAAAGGCATTAAACAGTAACATATGACTTATTTCATTATGGTGCTCAATATTAAACACAGGCCTGTGTGAAGATAAAAAAAATGATAATTTACTGCAGTAATTGATGGATTGAAAAGTACTCCTATTTATGGTTGATGAAGAAATAAAATAATAAACTATTCATTAGAATCCATGCCATCTTCTAGTATAAAACACTATGCAATTAGCAAGTCATCTTTATAAACTTACAATTTAGTGTTTTTCTTTTTAAAAACAATGATCCAATCTGAGCCCTTGATCCATAAATATCAAAAAGTTATTACTGGAAATGCATCAAAGATCAATAAATTATTTTGCAGATTTATAAATAGGAATATTTAATAAAATAATAATATCAGTTCTTTAGAGATCAATATTTTACATATAATAGAATTGATTTCAATATAGAAAATATTTTAGGTAAATTAATATTTATATTATACTTTTATAAAATGATTTGTTTAAATAAAAGAATATGTAATGAGTTTAACTAATGGTAGTAATAAAACAATTTAAATACATTCATAGATATCACATTTTTAAACCATTAAATTTTTTTCTGGGTACATGCTTAATCTGTACACCATTGAAAAATATTCTTATGGAATATCATTTCAGTATATTATAATAGTATCAAACCATAAACTATAATAATCAAACATCATATTTAAGAATACCAAATGTAATAGTATTTCCCTCATGTAAAAGATTTTATTCGGCTCTACTTGGATTGTCAAATGTAATGAATGAAACATGTAAAATGCTTTTCTAGTATTCTGACTAGCTAATATAAAATAATACATGAATAAAAAATACAGAATCTTAAGGTTTAGGTTAATGTGGAATAAAATATAAGCAGCTAAATACTTTAGATTATTAAAATATAGTTTAAATTATAATTGGATTTTATTTGAAGTCAAATGTGTTTTTAAATAGGTAATATATTAAAATTATCTACTCCCCAATATCATATTAATTTATAGGAACTTCTTTATAAAATTTGTCACCAGTTATGTGTAATGATTTAATTACTAATGATCACAAAAACAGTTTAATTAATAAAATGAAAATTTATTAATGTAAACAATAACATAATAAAAATATATATGTAAAATTAAGAAGCAAATAAATTATTTCTTGTCAAATAGTTTACATTTCAATTGATTACCATTTATGTATTACATTTATTATATATTTTATAAATGTATCTATTCTGTGTTATGAACAATACATTAATATAACCAAAAAGAAAAATAAGTTATATTAGCTCAAATAGCTAAATAAATACATATATATATATTTTGTAAAATTTAATTAGTAAGTTTAATTTGTTTACTATTTTTCTTATTATAATAAACATAATCTTAATAATTTACATTCATAAAAATATATTATTAATGTTTATTAAATATACATGACCATTAATATTACTCATAAATATTTATACATAAAAACCTATTTTTTTATATAAATGAAGAAACAAAAACAATTTTATTTAATAATAAACTAAATTATCATTAAGAAATATGTTGTTTTTATTTTATTATATACTTTAACCTTTTGTTTTGGGTAATGATATATTTTTTTGTATATTAAACAACTACAAGCATTTTCAAAAACATTAAAAATTTATTTTAAAAATGTATTATCTGGTAAACTTTTCTTTTATATTTATATTCATAAGAAATACCCATCAAATTGCAAACCCATCAAAAATAATTTTTATTATGTACACCAAAATTTTATGATTTACTTATACATTTTATATAAACACATACAAAAAAAAATAATTTGAAGTTCAAATTCTTTTAGATATTCTGCTGAAAATCCCACAATATTTTCAGTTGTGTCAACAGATATTATGTTTAATCCATATTATTCCAAGTTATTAATGTTCCATTAAAATTATTCATTTTGACAACATGGTTTTATTTTTTAACAAAGTATTCCATAAGTATTATTTTCTGATGTATATTACTACCTTATTTATGAAATAACAACAGAATTATTTCAAAATATCTTGATGAAGTATATTGCAGCATTTAACTTTGATATTTATCACAATGAGAGGATTTTTTATCTGATGCAATCATTTAAATCCTCTAAAGATATGACATCTTTTGAGCAGTCACTTTATGAACTTATCCCATAATATTCTTTTCAAATTTTATATAAAATTATTGATATGTATATATACCCACAAATTTGAGTTATTAAGCTATTGAGACAAAAAGGAGGAAGAGTCTAATCTAAGATTAGGGATTTAAATACTTTTTTCCTAGTGATGTCCTATTTATGTCATTATCCTAAATATTGTTTCTATGACATTTCATTTTGTAAAACCAAGTTTCACTTATTTCCAAGGTCTTTCCTATTCAGAATCAAATTTAATATATATTCATTTCATAAAAGTTCTTTTTTAGCAAACCAACATTCATGATATTAAAATATTTTTTTAAACTTTATAAAAATAAATATTACAGCATGATTTTTAAAAATAAAGAAATATAGTTCTACAAAACAAATACTAAATAAATTCAAAATTATATTCAAATAAAATTAGGCATTCATTTTAGCTTATTATCTATTTTTATATACTTTAATTAACATTTGAAATACTAATTTTAAATAAACTAAATACTTTAAAATAATATATTAAATTCCTAAAATTGAATGCTTTTGAATTATCTCATGACATATAAAACATATATGCATGCATACATATACTTCAACAATAATTTAATATTGTATTTGTTTTTGCTTAAAGCTTACTTTTGAAATGTATGCAGTAAAGAAAATATCAAAACATAAACTTGTTAATATATACTTTATTTTATTATTGTCATCATAGAAAATTATTTATATACTTTTATTAATATATCCCTAACATAATATATATATATTAAAATAATATATTCCTTTGAAATATATTCCATTGCTATGTAAAGTAATTAAATGTATAGAAAGAAACTTTATTAATTAAAAAATATGTCATCTTTAATATTTTAAAATATTGAATTGCTATTATTATTATTATTATTTGAAAGACAATAAACACCACTTTTATAAATAAAAATTGATTATATTCAACAATAATTTAAAAAGAAATTCAATTGTTTTTATCTTTATTAAGAAATTCAATTGTTTACTTTAAAATATTAATTTTCAAGAATTGCCAATTATTTGTTTTAAATGTACTTTTAAATAGACTGAAATTATTATTTGTTGTTCTATTGTCAAGTAGCCAAGAATGATTTATTATCATGTGAACAAAGTCATCAGTTGCTGAATTTTATAAAGACCCTACATTTTAAACTTTCCAAAATCAACTATTAAATAAATAGATTTTTGTCTCAAGAATTTGGAAACTAAGACTCAAATGGATAATCTAATTATTCATGTTTTCATTATCATAAATAGGATTACCTTATAATCACTAATTGCTGCAAAATCATGGTTTTTTTCTACATCTTTGTTTAGGCCTGTCTTCTATATTTTAAATGAAGCACCATTATAGTAAAAGAGATTGTCTGGTATATCATAACTTTTGATAACATTAATAGTAAATAAGTTAAAACTACAAAACAATTTATTAATCTTGATTAAATATTTTTATTTATAATAAACTGTTTTTCACATAAATATCATGTTGATATTAATTATTTCAAATTGTCAATTCTTAAATATTGTATTGATGATTATGTACATAATTATAAAAGCTATATGCAAGTAATATTTTCAAAACATTTTAAATATAATGCTAGAAAATAATACATATGGTAATAAATGATAATTTATTTTATTTTATAAATGTCACATTTTAAGACATATTATTTATAAATTTAAATAATGATTCTTTAAATGGTAATGAATATTTATTTTATATGTATGAGATATAACTGATACTGTATGTATTGGCAACTGAGATATATTGATATATTTAGCTTGATTTATTTGTTAGTTCCAGTTATAAATTCATATAGCTTTATTTTGTGATGATTTCATTTTTGCAATGAATACTTTCTTAAGCATGGGTAATGATTAGATCTTTATAAAAAGAATATGGCAATGATGAAGAATTAATATTTAAATATTTTACATATGAAGTTTTGAGAATATAGCAGAAAGTTAAGATTAAATATAACAAACAGTTTACCCATTACTTAATTTTATAGCCCTCAGTGTATAGGTTACTGGTATACTAGGTATTGAGATAAGGATAGTTTGGTTTATTTTGTGAATGTCTCAGATTGTTGATCATAGATGTGTTGGTTAATTTTGTGTATTAATTTAGATATTGGTAACTATTACATATTTTTGTAAATAAATTATTTTGTTTCTTTTATTATTGACTATTAATTGAATTATCAATTATAAAATATTGATATGACAAATTAATAAATGTCCAAATGTAACTCATGCTGGGTAAACTTGCCTTTTACTTTAAGATTTATTATTTGTTTGAATAGTTTCATTTATAATTCATAACTTCCTAATACTTATTTAGTGTGGAGAGTGGTGGGTTGTGTAAAAGTCTGTGCCCATATACCCTATATATTACATATATAGACACAGGTATATAATAAGCCTGTGTGTTTTAGTTATTACATAGTAGAGATATCTGCCCATCCCTTGTATATGTATTAAATGGATTATGTCCTGTACATGAGAGATCAGATTGACCTTAGGTCAACATGGGTGTGGCAAGAATCTCGGCCTCAGGGTGGCCTTTGAGCATTTCATCATTATATATCTGAGCACTTATAGCATATATGTGTGGAGATGGTAATCTGGACCAACTGATGATTGTTGGTTTAGCATGAAATATGTATATTGGTGATTATTTATCTTTTCAACATATATGTGCTCAAGTGTATCAGTATTATGAGATAGTGTGGAGAGTGGTGGGTCATGTGAAAGTCTGTGCTCATATACCCTATATACTAATACTTGTTTGTAATTATAACTTTATTAGTAAATTTAACTTCCTTCTTTGGTATTTTCTTATATTAATTATCAATATTAAATGACAATTGGTTATGAGAAAGAAGTCTAGCTTTAGTATTTAGTGGTATCTTCTGGTAAAGTTACATATGGAACTATTTATCCACTACAATATATATCACTAACTTTATTACATTATCCCATGAGTAAAAAAAATAATAATCTTAAAATTTTGTCACAAGATAAATTTGATGCATTATTGTTAAAATATCTTCAGTCATTTTATTTTTATGGTATTTTATTAAAATACAATTTAATGATAAGGTAAATTATTTTAATTATTTTTAAATTAATTTAGATAACCTTACAATTTAAATTCTTATGTAGATAATGTAACCAAGTTTAAACTTAAATTAGATTGATATGGCATATATATATATAAATAGTAACCCTTCTATCTCAATATCTAATTTATTTTAAACATTTCATAGTTGGCAAAGTATAAGTTAAATTTCAACTCATTATGTTTATAATTTAATCAATTTTATAATAAAGAAACATATTGTAACTAAAATTATATCAAATAAATCTTTTTAAAATTTATATTACTGGAACAACATTTAATAATAATCAAAGCTTTTCTCAATTATTTTCTATTTTTGGGATCAATTAAAACTCTTACAAAATCTTTTTTTTATTAAGGTTTGTTCCTGGTTTTGAAAATGTTGGATTTCAATTAATATTTTAAGTATTATTTGTAAACATAGAAATTTATCTAATTAAAAAGATTTGGTAAATTGATTGAAGGAGAATAATTACTGGCTTAATTAATTAAGGAATTTTTGTAAGTATTGGCTTATCTAATTTTAAAAAATGCAAACAAGTAATCACTCATTTTGTTAATTAAAATTTTTTTATGGTAAACAAGTGGGTTTGTTAGTTGAAAATTTGGTAAATGAATGGGTTTTTTAATTAAAAAAAGTGACTGATATAAAAAGACCAGCTTAGAATTATACAGGTCATTCTGCATCTATTTGTTATTGAGCTTGATTCTTCTTGTGATCATTGCCTTTTCCAGCTTAGAATAATGTATCCTGACCTTTATCAGTAGTCAAGTTAATATTAACAAGCAGCTAAAACACCAGGAATGAACTTCACTTCTTCAGTATGTGGTTTATGGTCACTGAACATCCAACTTTATTTGCTGAGTTAAGCCAACAATATACTAATAATGAGCAAATATGTAGTTAAAAAAAAACTTCATACAGATTCTAAAGAATCTCCATTTGCACACATATGTATGTTTATATAAAATTCAACTTTTCTAAAAAATAATATCCCTTTCACCATCTTTTCTCTGGGACTTTTATTTATGAACTATTATATAAAATATTACCAACAAGCCATTGAGTTATAATTTAATTAAATGATGTAATTTTATATTAATGCATTTATCTATTATATAAACTATTTTTTTTCTTAATGTTTATATGTTGTAACACCTTATCTAACTTAGTGTATCTGATATAGCATGGTATTTTGAGTTTAGGTAACAGAAACTAATTTGCTTTAAAAATTTTATTTGGAGAAAATCACTGTTGTAGATGGTTGGTTTTTTTTTAAAAAAAAGTTTTCATTAGAAAACAAGAAGATTTTAAAAAAAAAATAGATTTTATATTTAATATATTGTATAGCTGATATTTCATAATTAATATAGTGTCTCTGAAGATTTTACAAAATTATTAATATGCATGTGCTTGATGTGATGTACATAAATTGTTGATAAGTTAATTAAATTTGCTAGAAGTTTTACTTATTTACTTTGTTGACAAAATAAAAGAATTGATATATATATATATGCAATGTATATAACAAACTTGGATATTTATTCACACATGAATTTGGTCTTATATATTTTGCCTCCCATGGTTTTTATTATTAATCCTCTTTGAGGTACTCATGGGTGTTTGTGTCAGATAGGGACATTTCTCTCCATGATTATATATAATTTTGCTTTATAATTCAAGTTATTAAGAGACCTATATATTGTTGTTTCATAGATTTTAGTTGTTTGACAAATGTGCAGAGTATTATGATAATTTTGTAATAATCTACATGTGTGAATATGTATGGTGGATTAAGGTTGCTTTATTATTGATTGTTTGTTTAATACAAAAGTGAAATATATATGTGCACACATCTAGATAAATCATTCAATAATTATCAAACTTTAGAGATGATCTAATAGTATTATAAGTAAATATTTGAAGAAGTGTGATATTTAAACTATCAGGTATCAAATACATTATATGCTCACATGAAAGCAGTTCATTGCCATTCAAATGTGTTGGTTGCTGAGTCGGGCAGTTGGCCCGGTTTGTGGGTTCGCTTCCCAGCCGATGTTTTGACACATGAAAAAAAGAAAGAAAAAAAATGCATTTATTTAAACAATTATATTCAAATCTGGATAAATTTGAATTATTATTTTAAATTCAGATATATTCAAATTCTGTCATAATTAAACTCTGTGTTATTTAAACTTTGTTTTGTTTATTATTAGATTTGTTTCAGCATTTTTTTTTTATTGATGCTCTTCTAAGTGCCATTTGCTAAGAAACTCTATTGACCATGATCTAGAGGTGATTTTAGATATCAGAGTGATGGTACAACTGTTGTAGGCATTTATACTTGGTATTCTCATCAATAAACTATAAATTTCTAGGCAAGAGATTCAGTGGTGCTGTACTGATCCCATATATATATATATTATATAGAGCTCACAAAACGACTCTTAACAAGCTTTGTAAAATACCCCCAACCTCAGACCAGTTTCTGCTACTGGCATCCTCAATGAGGTACTAGGATATTTATTCATCAGATTAAAAATACTAAGACAAGCCCAACACTTTATCTAATGTATAACTATTAAGTAGAAACTCTGAAATTTTCAGACATCCATATGTCTTCCAATCCAGCTATCTAACTTAAATAGTCATATGGGACTGAACTAAGTTCAGATACACAATATATTAATAGCTTTAGCAATATAAAATCATCAAAGCCATCATAGCAAAAAATAAAATTACAAAGAAATCAAGTCAGATTTTATGTTGCTAAAGTTATTAATATATGGTGTATCTTAATTTAGTTCAATCCCATATGGCTATTTAAGTTAGATAGCTGGATTGGAAGACATATGGATGTCTGAAAATTTCAGAGTTTCTACTTAATACTTATGCATTAGATAAAGTGCTGAGCTTGTCCAAGTATTTTTAATCTAATGATTGAATATCCTAGCATCTCACTGAGGATGCCAGTAGCAGAAACCAGTCCGAGGTTAGGGGTATTTTACAAAACTTGTTAAGAGTTTGTTTTGCAAGCTCTATATATATATAACATTTATAAACACAAGCTTATTAAGTTAAGTCATGTGACACCTGACTTGACTTTTTTTTAATATATATATATATTATCCTCAATGCTGCATGTGATTAATTATACTATTATCAATTTTTAAAAACCTAATTATATATTACTTTTTAAGTTGAACAGTTGTCAGTTTTTCTACCTTTAAACACACATCTACTTTACAACCAAAGTTAATTAGAAGTGATATTGCATAATTTAAGTTTTATGCCACTTTTGTAGACTAAATATATTTAATTTTGTTCCTCTGTTTTTTTGCAATCTTTGGTCATTTACTTTTTTACTTTTTATATGTATAGCATAATATGTTTTATAAGTAATTATTAGAATAATGAAAATGAAATTTATTTAATTATAATACTTGATTGTAATTTTTCTAAAAGAATGCATTCAATTGATCTCAACTACCAGATCTATGAAAATTTTGTGCTGTATTGCTGGCTAATAATTGTATATTTGTGTGCTAGCCCTAGTAAACTGAGTTGATTACAGATTATAACTTAAACAAGATATTGGTCAATGGAAATTTTTTTTCAAATGCTAAATATTTTAACATTCATTTAATATAAAAGTTGTTGAAAATACAATGCTTAGATATTTTCAAAACATTAGCAAAATTGCTTATAAATCTAACCATAGACGATAGATTCTAAACATGTTTTAGGAGTATTAGGAATGTCTTAAACTACTTATAATGACATTGACAATAATGCTGATGACAAAAAAAATTATTTAATTATTTTTATTTATTTTAAATGTCCAATTAGAACTTTTATTATATTATAAAGTAATGTTTTTCTTATGAGTAGTGTCATTTTATCACATGCAAAATTTTGGTGAGAAAGCTGCATGTAGGTATTGTGACTAAAGCTGAAAAGAAAAATTAAATATAAATAAGATGTCTAATATAAGTATTTTGACTTTCTGATCTTAATAAATATTTTTAAGAAAATACAATAAGATTTCTAATTTTTGAAGTCAAAAAAATTTGAAATAGTACTGTTTTTTGGTTGTTGTTGTCATCATTGTCATCATCATCATTGTTGTTGTTGTGATAGTTGTTGTCAATGCTGTTGTTGCTACAGCTATTGTTGTTGCTGCAGCAGCAGTCATAGCAACCATGGTAGCAGCAGTTATTGATGATGATGTTGATGATTATGACAATGACAATACTAGCAATAACAATAGCAATAATCATATCAATAATAATAATAAGAGTAATCAAGGACCAAATTGAACCACACATTCTTCCATTATTGTCACATCTGTGGTTTTCCAAAATAAACTCCACCACCAGCTAAGCATTTCTCATGTTATTGACAGTTTTAAACTCAGTTCAAGAAAATAAAAAAATATGCTTCCATTGCAATCTATCTTTACATAGAAGGAGCTTTCAATTTTTTCTCAATTAAACTGTTTATTCAAATGCTTACTAACCCTACCATCCCACTATTATATCTAATCATGAATTGCACATCAACCTTAAAAGCAGAAATTCTTCATCCTTCAATCCTAATCAATTCATCTCACAAAGATTGATTGCCTTTAAGTTCATTCCTTTTTACACTCTACATAAATTCTCTTTTACAACATATACAGTATAAAATTATTTATATATGCTTCATTTTTAAAAGCAAAAGATGACAAATTTAATCATAACAATAAAGACAAAACTATGATCAATAAGATTGTAACACTGTTTGAAATAGATGAATAATGCCTTTTTAAACACAGTAGTATATAATTTTTTAGACATTTAAAAAATTATAAAGGCAATTTTAAATTTTAGCTTGGAATGTGATAGATTTATGATGACTATACATTATTTTATTCATGTTTTATAAATACAAGTTTAGTCAACAAACATTTTGTTAAGTATCTGTTTTTACATGCTTTATGTACATTATTTTAATTATATATTTACTTTATTACAATTTTTCAATACTTGTAAAGTATAAAATATGATTTTTATGATGTTATTCATTTATAAATTTATATTTTTAACAAACAAATTTCATTTATTGAATTCTAATATAGAGTAAATGTTTAATACTAAAATCAAATATTGATGTATTACAAAAGTTATCATTAGAGAGAGCAATGGAAATATCAATCTGTTGAAGATTTAATATATTTGATATACATCATTTGATAGTAAAAAAATTAACAAAAAAGTTTAAAAATTAAACACTTTACAATTCAAAATAAAAACATTATTGGTTTTGCATTGCTTTTTACATATATGTGCCTAATATAATACCACAACTATGGTAAAAGTTGAAAATTTAAGGTTCTTTTAAAGAAATCATCTACTCAGTTTATAATGCACATTCAAATTATTATATTGAATTAAATAAAGATTAATCAGTTTGTGATTATTATTATTATAATTAATCAATTTTTATAGACATTAAATACAAATATCACATAATATGTGAAGATAATCATTCTAAATTTAATTGAAATATGTTCAATAATTTGCTTTCTTTATACAAAAATCATGTAAAAATAATATTATTTATATCAAAAGTATTAATTTATTCTCATTGATAATTTCATAATAATATTATTTTGTATATAAATTATCCAAATTATTTATTAAAAAATAAATTTTATAAAATGAAAATACACACAGAATTTTTTTTTTAATATTTAGCTTTATTACTATCTAGCATACTTTCGATATATTTTTACCATATCATATTCATTGCATATGAATCCTGTATTCTTTATATACACCGATTTTAATTCACTATGTATAGTTAATCATAAATAAGAATATCCATTTTAACTCTGGAGAAATAAAGAATAAAAAAAAACAAATATCAAAAAATGTAAAATAAGTTTTGCACGACTATAAAAGTAAATTCATGCAACATAAATACTTTCACATATTCCACATACATTAATATTTAATTTTTTCCTGCATTTAAAATCTTATTTTTACTGATAAAAAGTCTATTCATTTTATTCTCCTACTACCAATACTGCTGCCATCCATTTTAAATTTGAGGAATCCATAAATATCTGATAAAAATTCTTAAATCCATATACAATACTCTTCTATCTATGCTAATTTCTTATAACTTTTATGAATAAAGAGTTTAGACTCATATGTGCCTGGTTCTTTTGAATCAAATATATTTTTGCATAGCTTCTATCTTTTACTTTTTTTTTTTTTACTAATGAGCTACATTCTGAAAATTCAAAAGCATTTAATCTCATAAATCCAAGATAAGGTATATAATTTGGGTATCATAAATATATAACTACTCAATCAAATGGATATGGATTTTAAACTTTAACAAGTGCATGACTTTTGGGCTAATAGTCTGATAGTAAAAATAGTAAAGACTTCTTGATGAAAGATGACTTATGTCCAAATTTTTAGGTGATCTTTACCCAAGTTTAAACATCTCATTGATAAATCCACAAACCATAAACTAATCTGACTATATGAATAAGATAGTGAAGTATGTGAATTTATAAAGTACTTCCAACTGATATCAAATGCTTACTAAATTTTGCATTAGATCACAACAGTGGATTGGAAACAATTAATTGTTCCTATAAAGCATTATGTAAAATAAGGCATGATCTGATTAACTTTTGCAATGTGTTGTTTTAAAAAATATCTGCCTATTGCACTTTTTTATACTAATTTTGGAATGATCTTTACAAATGAATAAAATATAAGTTTCAATTAAAAAACTAGACTTTAAATATTACAAAAAAATTAATTTATTGACATAAATCATATTGAATGCATTAGGAATTTTGTTTAAGAGATTTCCTGACCTTTAGTAATACGGATCATATTTTTATGATAATTTGAAAAGGAGTAATGATTTAGAAAGTGAAATAAAATTTGCTTCTAATATTATTTTGAAAAATAATTATTTTGAAATATTTGTCTGAACATTATAAATAATATTGACAGATTTGAACAATATAAATATTTATAATAAATGAATGTCTATTCAATTCATTCACAAATTGTAAAATAAGTAATTTGTCTTCAGAACAATTCTTTAGAAGATCCCTGCACAAAAAAATAAAATTCTGTGACAAAAATTCCAGATATATATTATTAGCAAAACATATATATATAATCTACTCACACTGAGAATCTTCTACAAAATATCTTCTCATAAATACATGTGCTTATACACTATAAAGGCTATAAAAAGAAGTTTAGTGCTAATAGAAAGGTGAACCTTTAATATTTTTTGAGATTTAAAGGATCTTATCAGAACAAATTTTCAGTGCCATCCCATTCACTTTTTTTAACATTTCAGCTATTACTACTTATATGTCATCTACTTTTACTTATATGATTATTAATGTCATACTGTATTTACGAATGGGGATGGCATTACCTACTGGTAAACTGTAAGAAGATCTAAGGGGGCATTGCTAGTCCAAGACATAATAGTGGGGCATTGAAGATTAGCTACTATTCTCCTTGGGCTATAGTCATAAGAATATTCTGAAAAAATCATATTAATCTATCATAAATGCATGTTTAAGCCAACTCTTACCTACTTCTTGCTAAACATGTTTGTACGAGCCTGTCCACAATGATGTTTTATATGTTTGGCAAGTCATGCATTTTCAGATCATGTAAGTCCTAACAATATTATTGCCTATGCAGATCATTGAATCTAATACTTATTCTGATAGGATCACTTAACATTACTACAAATAGAGTGAATTTTTTTAAAACATTACCAGTTTATTTTAGTGCTTCTTCAGAGAAATTGTAAAACTAATGTTCAAAGTGGTATCTTTACAGGGATCACAATAAAAAGATAACATATCGTTACTTTAAATTATGGGCACAAATAATTATTGCAAAATAGTTAAGTATGTTTTTTTATTTATTATTATCTGTATTTTAAATATTGCATAAGATTATTGTGATAATGATGTGATTGTGTTGGTGGAGTAAGGAGGTAAGATGGATACTAAGTATGATAACTGCCAAGTATTTTGAGTTTATATCTTCATTGAAACTAATGTTTGTTTCAATTTAGTTTCAGCATAAAATATCTCTGAGTTCACTTTGAATGATTATAAAAATATATGTTGCTTAATTAACAATTGAATTTTACTTAGTCAAAAATCTGGATTTAATTTCACAGTCCTAATTAATAATGATTGTTTTACTTTTTATGTTAAATAGCAATCAATTTTCTATTTGTCACCAATAAGTATCTTATGTAGGTATGGTCTTTTAGGTTTTTTATTAGGAAGAGTAAATGGTATTTACATAATATAACGTTATACTAAATTTAATTATAATAACATTAATCACTTTATTTGTTTTATTTTCCAGATAGAACATGTTGGATTCAAAGAAAAAATGTAGACAATACAATGTTGACTATTTAAAGTGAAGTTTTATTCAGTCATCTACAAACAAGACACTATCAATGTGCCTAATTTTCCAGAACATTTTCTTTAATGAAGCCATGAAACCCTTATGATTAGGAAAAAAAACTAAAATCCCTTCTTTCAGAAAAAATTATCATATTTTCAAATACTCAAATATCAACATTCACATTGTACAATTTTGTTTGATGCAAAACAAGAGAATGATGAATTGCATGTTTCTTACAGTATTTTGATGGATTATATGTCTCTTACAATATTTTATTGCTTATTGCTAAATCAGGAAAACTGAACAATATTGATGAAATATGATTCCAATTGGCTGTAAGTGAAGTTCTGCACATTGTTCTGCATAAGCCAGCATCTGATATTATTAAAAATTCCCATTGAGCAATAATACAGTGCAGAGACAGATTAATTAAATGGTCCAGGATGTGGAGAGTTTGATAAATAAATGTTTGAAAACGACTGAGTTTTTTTTTTGTAACTTGATATGATTATTCAACTTTGCCATTCAATGAAACTTCTAACATATTTTTTTCTTAATAAAAGATAAAAAAGTGCCCAGAACTATTATTTACAAGACAATTAGAAAAATCCATATTTGAAATATTGGAATACTATTTTATATAAAATGATATTATTTTGATAAATATATTGTCAGTTGCTACTGATAGCCTTTCTGCAATGGTTGGATGCTACCCAGGTTTATTTCATATTTGAAGGTATTACTAAAGGTAGTCACTGTACTTTGTTTCACTGACATTTGGTGGCAAAAACATGAGTGACTATCTTCATTGCTCCATATAGTTTGTAATCACAGCAGTTAGCAAGATAACAAACAATACTTTCAGTGATAGATTATTTGGAAAGTTTTGTGATGAAAATGACAAAGATTTCAGTTATTTTCTATTACAAACAGAAGTTTGACAGCAGATACAATTCATTAAGAATGAATTTTAATCAAGTTTAAGAATAATGCGGTTTACTTGACAGATTTCCTTAATAAATTTAATGAAACCTGCAAGGAATTTATGCAAATTTCATCAAAGTGGGGATAACTATTTCTGCATTCATATTCAAAACTTGCCTTGTACAAATGAAATTGTATGCCAAGGAGAATTTTATCAGTTTCCAAATTTTGCCTTAGTGGTAATAAATGGTATATACCCAGCATTTGGAAGCATTTAAAGTAATTTCATGAATTGATTTCAGGACATCTTCAATGTGGCTAACCCAGATTGTGTTTTAGAACCTTACTCAAATCAACATGCATCAGAATTATTACTGCAAAAGAAGTTGATAGAATTACCACCAAGTTAAAAGCTGAAATTGAAATTAAAAATGTAGTATTAGATAAATATTGGCTCCAAAATTTTATGAGCTGCAGCAAAGGAATTTATCTGAAAGATTTAGCAAGGTTGCCAATCTATTGAAAAAAAACAGATTGTTAATAGTATAATGTTGTGATTTAATTCTGCTGAGCAAGACACCAGTACTGTTAAATTTCTTAATAAATAATAGAAAAAATGTCTTTGTTTTTGTAAGTTGGGCACTGATTGAATTACTATTTGAAAAGGTGAATTCTAACCCCAAAAGGGTTGGGAAAATGATATAATAAATGAACACAAATGGTCTGCTAATCAACATTGAACAACCATCATGATGACTTTACTGGATTTTCACATTTGAGTTTAAAATCAAGAATCTCTATGGTCTTTCTTCTCGGTTACCAATTAGTTTCTACCTGAAATATCTATGGAGTTGTTCTAAAGGCAAGATGAATGTGTGTGTGAAGGAATTAAAGAAAATATATATTTACATTCACATCAGACCCAAAGATTTATTGGTGGCTTAAGTTGAAGAGTGTTTAAAATCCTAGTTTCCTGACTGTCATTCAATGAGGAAAGATTGTAAAATTGGAATATTTATTTTGTTGGATTTTATGAAGTTATATAAAAAGTGCAAAGGTAATTGTCTTTGGAAGTGATGTTGTATATTACTTGAAAAGCATAAACATTATACACTAAAGCATATGGAATTTATTGTTGGAAAAATGAAAAAATGAAATTGTTTAGATTGATGGTATATTAGTCAAAATGGCAAAATTACTTTTACCAATTGATGGAAAATACTAAGTGCTTTATGACTAATAAATTCTCACTATGTCAAAGTTGGGAAATTTTATATGGCAGTACAAATAATTTTGATAATACCAAATAATCTTTTTAAAATGTCATGGAAGAATTTAATGCTACAATGAGTAAATGATTAAAATTTGAAAGTGCTGTGAGAAAAATTTGTTATAGTGATAGAAGTAAGAGGGACAGACTTGTGAAGTTCCTAGAAAAAATTATATATTATGTTTTTTTAGATAAATGTTAAACAGATTATGGTTAAATCCAAAGAACATATAGCAGATTTGAATTAAATTTAGACAAACAGATAAAAATGTATTTTAAGATTGTAATATTATATTGAACATAAAAAATGATCATTGATTAGGGACTAAGATACATGCTAATATGAAACCACAGAGTTGAAAAATATTCATCTTCAACAACACTCTAATGATTTTAAATTAAATTTGGAAACTATTTCAAAATATTAACAGAATTTGGAGATGATTTAGACATGAATGAAATCAATAAGAAGTTAATGCATTATTAAGAACTACAATAAATAAGACTGATAGTGCAAACTAAAGACTTCAAATCACATAACAAAATATGCACAAATATAAGTTATTAGTAACAAGAAGAAATTGAAAATTATCATTCACATCAAAAAGAATTAATGCTCCATGGGAGATGTTGTACTTATGAGCATCAGAACATCAAGTAAGTCACAGATACCTTCTTTACCATCCAAATTGAAATAATAATTCATTTAACAAAAAAATAAAATAAGGTGTAATAAAGGAGCAAACATTTCAGATGCCATCAATTTTTCAATTAGTTCTCCATCTTCAATTTAATTTCTGTTTGCATCAAAAATATATCTTATGATATATTTTTTAATATGTCTATTAATCTATTAAACTTGTATTTAAATTTAAAGATGTGAATGTCTCTTAGATGTATGTGTTGCAATTACTGAGCTACCTTTATTGAAGAATGCTTAGTAGACATCCTTATGACAGGATATCTTCTGCAAGGGTTTGAGATCAAGCTGGTTAAAGAGAAATTTTATCTCCTTTCTATTGGTGGCAGTCTTAGAAATAAATGAATTAATTTTTGTGGTTATTGCATTGACCAAAGGAGGTGACCAATCTTTCCTTCATTAGGAGGAAGAACTTACACAATAACAGTAGTTGTCATAGCTGGTTGAAGAGAAAATTTAAGTCCTATTCTATTGGTGACAGTGTTAGAATCACAAAATGAATTAATTTTTGTGGTTATTGAATTGACCAAAGGAGATGACAAATCTTTCCTTCATTCGGAGGAAGAACTTACACAATAACAGTAGTTGTCATAGCTGGTTGAAGAAAAAATGTAAGTCCTATTCTATTGGTGACAGTCTTAGAAAAAAATGAATGTAATTTTTGTGGGTATTGAGTTGGCCAAAGAAAATGATAATCTTTTTTTTTGGGAGAAGGAGCTTGGATAGTGACAGGAGTTGTCATATCTGTATCTCTTTTATCATGAATAACATAAATGGAGTCTGTCTGGCTTTTAAAATAATTCTGATAATGCGTTTTTGAGCTGTTCTCTATTCTGGAAGTAGAACTTCTATATTGTGTTGCAGAGTGTGCTTGAATAGTGAGTAAAGTATCATATTTATAATAGAGGCAAATATTATCATGTTTTACATACACTATTTGATCATTATTAAAACTTCTGTAATGTTTTGGTGCTTTGTTGGATCCATATTTTACACCTATATATTTCACCCCCTTTACAATATAATTCATCTAGTTCTTCTTTTGAAGCCAAAAGATGATCAGAAATTTTCTTGTATTACAGCCAGCACCTGCTCTTTTACATTAATGTTATTTTAAGCTCCTAATTCAATTCCAACATATTTGTGATATTACAAATCCTTTTTTTTTTATTGAACAGTTAAAGTATTTGCTACAATTTTAAGATCCAAAACTCCTTTTATAGCTTCTTATAAAATAAAAGCAAGATTTTATCACTTAGGATTTTGGCCATAGAGTGCATCAATAGTTTCCATTTACAGTATAATGTGGAGTCTACACTGAGTAGTAACTTCTGTGGATTATTTCTATTTGGTGGTATTACCCTATTGGAATACATAAAATATCAAATTTGTGTAAAAATCCAACAAATGAGCATTATTTATCAATTCTGGAACCTTTCAATTTGAAAAGTAAAATCATATCTACAAACATGTTTGTTAATAAAGAACACCCTTGTCATAAGTGTAGAGAATGTCATCCTGTTTAGCACCACACTTTTGGAGTAATATTTTCCATAATTGCAAATGCAATCATAAAGAACTTGTGATGGTTAATCAAGATCAACATCTGATAATGATGCAGTTGCACTTTGGAAGAATATATCTAGTGTCACCAAGACTAAAACCTGAACTGATACAACAGTATATGCATATATTACCAGAAGACAAAATACTATATGTAAACAATGTTTGTGAAAAATATTGATTCAGGCAATTTTTTCAACAAGAATTACCATTTTCATAATAATAAAGTTCACTATTTTAATAGCCTCAGTGATGAAGAAAAAAATTATGATTGTATAGTTCTCAGCAAAAGACAAAAACTCTTGGCAAAAGAACAGTGTGGAAATTCACAGCAACCAATTAAATTCTTTTTTGTGAACAGTGTAGAGAATATCTTTCCAGCAAAGACATGCCAATATTTATATTCTGAACTGGTCCTTTAGTTTGTTGGTATCCTGTTGTTTTTATTTGGGATGTATATTTAGAATTACTAGTGGACCTTAACTACTTTATAAAGATAGCAAGGTTTATTGTGGCTGATATCATTCTGAGTCTCTCAAGCTAAAATATGCTGCTTACAATGAGAATTTTTGCAGATGAATATAGCAGAAGATCATATCTGACATTTAAAACATTTTTCCTTCTTTGTATGTGATTGTTGGCTGGGAGTCAGCCTTACATGATGAAAGATAGTGGTCATATAGTTTACACTGTTAAAAAGATGTATTAGAAGAATGTTGAAACATTAAACAAGGACAAATTATGCATGAAAGACAACATTGGTATGTCATTGATAAATGTTTCCATTACAAAGCCTGTCAAATTTCATTATTGGGTAAACCTTTTTTATCTAACAAGGACTAATATACTGTTCATTATAATGTGCATAATGTAGCACAATTAAATGCTTCAGTTCAGGTGGAATCAGAAGGAAATGAAAATTCTCAAGTAGTGACAGATATCTATATAGCTAAGACAAATAGGAGTAGAAATCCTATTAATTGGTCAGATTTACATTTAGGTTCTCTAATTTCAGACTATGAAAATTTTTTAGAAAAGAGACAAAAAAGTTTCTTCTAAATACTCTATGTCAGATTTAACTAAAGATGGAGTATGGTCATTTTGTTGTTCATGAAAGAGCAGTTAATTGAGAGATTATAGCAATAGCACTTTATGTAAAAATTTAATTGTTCATACTATATACTAAAACTTCTACTATTACAAGCATTCAATCAGATCTAAAAATGTATGTATCCAGACAAGTGAAGATTCAGTAGAAAATTTAGTGGTAAAAGAATTACCTTCAAGTAAAAGTTATGGTGGAAAATCTGCAGAACCTTAAATTGAACTTATTCAATAAGCTGTTGTCGAAAAATTTTTTAATTTGCAAGTTGGTGTGGGTATTACTTCTCAATACTGTAGTGTATGTTTAAATACAAGTAGTGATGAGAATATTTACAATCTTCCACCAAAACATATGGGATGTACACATTTTTTATGTCAGTAATGAAGTTTTTGCATATCATTCTCAAACAAATACTTTATGAAGATATAGTTTGAATGTAAAAAGCACAATATAAACTGTATTATGTCTTAGTATTATACAGATGTTGGATCTTTAAAGATTTATTTGTTTGTTGATAACCAAAGCTTGGTTAGAGTTGCTGAAAGCAATATTTGTGCTTCAAGATTTTCAGGATCCTTTGTGATAGCAATCTATCAAATGGTAATTGATGGTAGGAGTGTGGCTTGTTCCAGGTTTTGAATGCTTTGCATCTATTTTTTTGCTTATTTTTTATATTTGTTTTACAGATGCTCAATACTTCCATTTGTAATACAAATGATCACTTGAGTCCTATATTAATCACAATTCTTATAGTTTCTATTTATTTAAAAATAATAGTAATAAACAGGAAATTTATATGAGCACTTTTCTGTTGAACTGAAATGGATCTGGGCTGGACATACTTTTAAAAGTGATGATATTTAAATACATGTGTAGTATATATAGTAAGTTAGATATAATTAAAGAGAATTTAAACCTTAATTTTCAAGGTTCCTTCAGTCATCCACTCTACCTTATACAACTGATATACATGACCATATACATGTAAAAAAGATAAATGGTTTCCAATATACATATTTTGTGCTGAAACAGCATTCATCAGTTAGTACAGATCATCATCTTAGATATTTACATAATCAGTGCTCAGTTTATATTAAGATAGCAAATCTTCAAACTTTAATGAACAAGCTTCGTCTTCTCTACTCTTCTCTCAGCCATCCATATCATTGAAAATCTGATGATGGCATGTTCAAAACTTGTTTTCCAATTTTGTTTTCATACCTTTGTTGACCATAAGCTATTCAGATCACTCTTATGTAGAACTTTAAGCCCATTTAAATACACAAAAGAGTGATGAGCAGAATACAAGCTGAATTTGTAATATACTTCTGGTAAATGTTAATGTCCTTTCAGTAATTCTCTTTACGTTAATATAAAATGAGCACTGAATATGTGTTTATTTCTGGGAGATGATTATTTGGATCAACCAATGACTGCTGCTACAGCATAAATATCAATGATCATTTTTCTTTTTCACATTTAGTCATTTGTATCAGTTGTATAAGATAAAGGTGAAGACTAAAGGGAGCTTAAAAGTCTGCATTCAAATTCCCTCTAATTACAATTTAGCCTATATTTGTATTTAAATATTATTGATTCAACTTGTATTCTGCATATCTCTCCTGTAAATGTAATGTACTTAAGATACTACATATGAGGTATCAGAATGACTTACAGTCAACATGGGTATGACAACAAAATTGGAAAACAAGTGCTTTGATGATGCCATCATATGTTCATGGATAACTGAAGAGTTAGAGAGTGGAAAACATTGAAATCTGTCCATTAAAGTTGAAGATTTGCTGTCTTAAAATAAACTGAGCACTAATTATGTATATGGCTGGGAGATGATGATCTGAAACAAATAATGAATGCTAGTTTATCACAAAATATGAATATTAAATTTATATGTATACGGCCATGTGTATTGGTTGTATAAGACAGAGTGAGTGATTGAAAAGAACATGAATGTATGGATTCAAATCTCCTCAAAAAAGATGATAATAGATTGGTAATAGATGTTGTGAGTGGATGGGTGACATAAGATATTTTGCTTGTAGATTGTGGAAAACGTTTATTGGAAAAATACTATAAAATGTATCTCAATAAACAATTATATAACCGTCTTTATTACTTAGAAAAATTTTGAAAGGTAAAAATAATATATCCATTATTAATTTTCGTTCAAAAAATATCTGTCACCAGCTGAGCTCTATTTGAAGCATTATATTCCTCCACGTCCCCTCCCCCCGCCCTTTTATCTCCAATTTTTTTTTTTTTTTAAAATAGTTTGATTAATAAATAAAACATCATTGCATCAATTATAGTGTGGACACTTTTTTTTTTTGTAATCGTTTAACGTGTTACTTAAATAGAAATTTGTTTTCATTACTTATATTCTCTCCATGTGTGGCGCGTTATTGTAAACTAATTGTCTATTAAAACGGTTATGAAAATAAAAATGAAAATAATTAATCATATGGTTTTAGTCTACATTTCAGTTATCTCTGTTGATATTAATGAACTGTAGAATACAATTACTTCATTATCATATTCTTTCACACTATGTGACAATTAATCACTTATGGTTTTTACTACATTCCAAATGCAAAGTTAATTAATAAACTTCACAATGTTTTCTTAAAATTTATTCTTTTATCTCGGAAATAAAAAAATTGTAGTTTAAAGCATTTCCCCTGACATCTCACTCAAATAATGAAAACATTTTATTATTATGAACAGCTCAAATGCTTAATTACAAAATTATTTTTTTAAAATTTCAATAGGCATAACTACGAAGCTAATATATATATAATTTTATAATAATCTTCGTAATATATAACTAAATATTTATTATATCTGTAACCATGACAATCATTTGTAAAATATGCTACGTAATTTTTTTTTAAATGCATAAAATGTGTGATATCATAAGCCATGGCTCTCAACCCTATTAATGCCGCTACCCTTTAATACAGTTGCTTATGTTGTGGTGACCCTCAACCTGTAATTTTGCTACTGTTATGAATCGAAAATGTGTTTTCCAATGGTTAGGCGACCCCTGTGAAAAGATTGTTCGACTCTCAAAGGGGTCGCGAACCACAGGTTGAAAACTGCTGTGTAATTCAAGACTAAATTGTCATATTTCAAAGAGTTAGTTTTTACTTAGTAACAGATTTTACTTTTTTATGTGACCTAGGCAAAATTTAATACCATTATACTATTTTTAAATACAATAAGATAAAATGAAACCTATATTGTTGTTAGCTCATCTACTTGCCACACTTATGAAATGACGCTCAAATCTAGCCTGGTAAAACTTTTAACTTTTTTTTTAAACTCCCAAGCATCTTGAACGTATTGTTTCTACGTCTCTTTTCTCTGTAGAAGAATATAAAAAAAAGATTTTGATCGACTATTGACTATTTGAAAATCATTTTATTTTTTTATTTATAAATAAAACTAAGTATTAGACAAGTGACTAAAAATTATAATAAATGTTTAGCGTGGTTTAAAAAACGTAGACTAGTAGATTCTAGACTTCATATCCATATAGATTGTGACTCAGCTCCGTTACTTCCGGTCGCAACTTCATAAGAAATCAAACAATAAAACATTTGATTATTATTATTAATTGTAATAAGTGATAATTTTTAATAAATAAAATGTAAACATATACAAAAGAGTGATCCGAAATTATGAAGGACAAATAATGGGGAAAAAGTAAATAAATTGGATGGGAATGTTTGAAACTTCCAAAATTTCAAGCCTTTATTCTATCATTGTTTACACTCAAATGTTTTATATAACTGGTTCAATAATATCATTAGTTGTTGTACAGATATATAAAAAATACAATTATAAATAGAATGCCTTTCATATAAACAGATAAAGCAAAAAATTAACATACTAGACATATATTCCTTAGCCTTTAGTAGTTTTATTTTTTCTGTAGATGTTTTAGCGGCAGCAAAGTTTAGTAAATGTGAAAAAGCAAATAAAAGTTTTTAGCAATGGTAAACATTAAATTCATCATCATTGTCAACCATTATCAATCTGCAGAAGGAAAATCTCAAGTTCAATACATCTTCTCTGATCTCTAGCCATTCTTCTCCACATCACCCTTGCACAATTTCTTATTTCATCCAACCATCTCAGATGTGGTCTCTTTCTGTGTCTTTTACAATCCATTGGAATCTGGTTTAAGATTTCAATTGTCCATCTATTATCATCTTTACTAATAATATGTCAAGCCCAATTCTACTTCAGTTTTTTAATTCTTTTAACAATGTCAGTAACACATGTTACAACTTTTACCCATGTATTGTGTTTTTGATCTCTTCTTGTTACTCCTACCATGTATCTTTTCATACTTCTTTGAATGGTCTGAAGTCTCTGTATTGCTCTTTTATTAAGTGTTGAAGTCTCAGAACCATAAATGAGCACTCATAAAAAAAATACTTATTAAAATCCTTTTCAAATTCACCCCAACCAAACTTAATTCTATGATTAATTTTGTCCATTTTTTATCTGTAGTAATATTCTGAGCAATGTATTTGTAGTCATCAACTTCTAACTCATTATTAATCGCTCTTTATTGCCATCTTTTGAGAAAGTCCAGGAAACATTACTTTAGTCATGTTAACATTTACCTTTAATCCTACTTTCTTATTTTCATCTGAATAACTCTTTCCACATTTCCTGAAGCTCTGAAGTATTATTTGCAAAAACAATTAAATCATCTGTAACATCAAAATGACTTAAATATTTTCTATTTATTTACTTTTATTCCTTTAGTTTCTTATTTTGATTCACAAAATATTTCTTGCAGCACTGCTGCAATAAGTTTTGGTGATATGGAGACAACCTGTCTTATACTCTTCTCAATGTTAACCTCCCTAGTGTCATTACATAATCTAATTGTTGCTGTTCTATTTTTATAAATATTTTTCCAGAATATGATAATATCTTGGGTCTATATCTTGATGATTATTAATCACTAAAGAATTGCTTATAGAATCAAATGCCTTTTTATAATCTCCAAAGCAAAATGGTAACTCATATTTATTGGTTCTTTCTATAATTTCTTTCAATACTTGAATATGATTTACTGTACTAAAACCACTGTTAAATCCAACTTGTTTTTTTTTTTGTTGAAATCCAATAAACGCTATAAAGCAGTTCTAATTATCTTCATAAAAATTTTATATAAAACTGATAAAAGACTGACAGGTCTCTAATTTCTAATGTCTTCTTTATCTCCTTTTCTAAATATTAATATTGCATTTCTCCAATCATCTGGTACATCTTTATCATTTAGACATTTGGTATATAACTGCCAAAAATGTTCTATTTCTTTACCGGCTTTTTACATGTTGATTGTAATTCCACCATTACCAGGAGCTTTTCTCTTCATTAATTTAGTTCATTTCTCATTTTTTAATTTAACATCCTGGGTAATTCAGAAGGTATAATAGATGTAAGAGATACTTGTTCTTTATTACTATATAATTTTTTATAAGAGAACTCTTCAACCTATTTCATGTCATCTCTCTTTTTAGTAATAGTTCCATCTGTTTTTCTTGTCGTAAATATAAGTTTCCTACCAATACAAAAATGTTGGTTTACACTCTTGAGATTTATTCTCTTCTACAGCTTTTTTTGCTAGTTCATAATTATACTTTCTTATATCATTAAGAACACTTTTACACAACATTTTACAAAATTTGAGATATTCAATGCTTCCTATTGCATCAATTTTATATATATTCATAATATATCTTTTCTTCATAAATTCTCTAGTCTCAGAAATTTTATTGGTCAATTGCTGCTTTTTTCTACCAGCTATTTTTGTTGCAGTTTTTAAAAATGTATCAGCTATTTTCCTATTAATTTCATTCAAATCTGAGTCATGTTCAAAATCTACTAATACTTGAAAATGATTTGCATGTTCTAATTTAAATTCATTAAAATGTTTGTAAAGATTAGGAATATTAACTGTTAATATTGTTTTCTTAATAATATTTATCTTTTTAGTTTTGCATTAACATATATTTTATATCCTACTAATCAATGATCAATTCCTGTGTTGAATTTATTAAGGTCATTAAAATCTTGATGTATGTATTTTCTGTTAGTCAAACTAAAACCCTATTCTGCTATACATTCATTTGATGATTCCATGTCCATTTTTCTTTTTCTGCAAACTCTGCAAGTCTATATCCTATCTCATCTCTATTACTATAAGCAAATTTATCTACACTTTCATTTATTTACCAATTCTAGCATTCAAGTCTCCCATAACAATTTTAAAATGTTGTTTTGTCTGATCAAAAATCTTTTGTACATCCATGCAAACATCTTCCACTACTTTATCACTATGAGAACTTGTTAGGGCATAAACTTGAATTATCTGCTTTGGTATCTTCTGTTGAATTGAATAACTAATCCAGCCACTCTGTTATATGCACAATCAATCTCCACAAAGTTGCTTCATATTTTATTTATAATGAATTCTACTCCATTTGTATTTCCAATATTTTTGCCTTTGTAGTAGAGTACATATCCACTTTTAAAATCAATTGTTTTTTCATGTTTTCTTCTAACTTCACAATGTTCAATAATGTCTGATTTAATATTAGACAGTTTTTCCAATTCTTGCAATCTTTCTTCACTTGAAGGTGATCTGCAGTTGTAAGAAATTAAATAAAAAGTCAACATCAAATGGCCTCCTGTTCTACAATCAGGGAATTCTTAACAGCCTCTGCCTTTGGTCACCAATCACTGCCTTGGTTGGTGACTTTACAGCCTTATTGGAATAAGGGCCACTTTATTTTACCTGTCATGATGTTGTATTATGTGTTTTTCTATTGAGTGAGTGCATCAACTTTTATCTGATCAATTCAGATTAAAAAGTAATCTTTATATTCTGGCTAAAAATGGTTAAAAGATTTTCTGGTTGACTATCTGAAATAAAATTAAACATATTAGAAATATTCTAATATTTAAATACTATTTTTAAGTTTTATCCTTGAAGTTAAACTATACTATAATAGTTTTCCACTAATGAAAATAACCATTTTTAATTGTTAATAAAAATATTTTTAATAAACAATAGTAAAATATTTTATTATCCAGGAATTCATAAGTGACAAAATAGGCTATGATTCCTCGACCTTGAGCTTCAGAGAATGCCACCTTTTATTTTCTAATCCCAACAGGGCAATTTTTTTTACGAATACCTTTAAAAGATTATTTCTGTTACTTACTACAAACTTATATTAAATTTGAATTTTTTAAAATCTATCTATTGTTGTGCATATAACATTACTATTTTTTGAGTCCAAATGCATGTTCTTATAATATTATTTAGCATCAGATGTTTAATATCTTAGTTTTCATCTAGTACATGTTATCTTAAAAATAAAAACATATTCAGTAAAATAACATTAACAAAACATTTTTTATTTAGCTTTTCAAATCTATTTCTTGAATTTTGCTTTTTTGTCACTATCTTATGTGTTTATACACATCTATGTTGTAGTTCTGTGTGTGTATACTTATTTTAAAATTAAAGAGAAAGTCTGCATGCATGTATGATTTCCATTCTCAGTTAATTTAATTGTTTAACTCATTTGTGTTAAGTATAAAATTTATTACTGTACTAAATTTTACCATAAAAATATTTAGATTGAATTAAAACTACAATTTATTAAACAGAAGTAACTGGTAAATAGGTTTAATCATTATCAAAATAAAAATATTAGTAAACAATTAGACTCTTTTACTTTTTATACATATGTTTTTATTTGAGTTAAATAGTTTATATTTAAACTCTTTATATTTAGCCAGACAGATTTTTGCAAAGACAGAAACGTTGGATTTCTGTAACCCCACATTATCAGTGGAACCTCAAATTTGTTAAAACATATTATATATTTTTTTGCAAATTTGTTTACAATATGTTATATATTTCAAAAGCAACATACCTTAACAACATTTTTTATGCCACTTTCACTTCATACAAAGCTTTACCCTCAATATAATCAAAATTAATAGTAAAATAATATGAAATGGTCACTTTTTTGTCAGTGCTAAGAATCACATTTAGTCTGCCAATGTTCTGTTTGTACAATAGTTGTTTAAAGTATATTTTAAATGATTTAAGAAATGTATTTTATTATTAATTATAATTGTCTTTTCAAATAGAATTTTATAAGGTGTGAATGAATAAAAGCGTTAACATGAATTTTTGTATATTTTTAAGTCTTAAATACTTGAAAAATCCCAAGTTAGTAAGACCTTTTATTCATCTGGGGACAAAGATATGTTAATTCCATTGTCAGCATGTTAATAAAAACTCATGTATTTGCCTGACTTTATTGAATATGTGTTAAGTGTTCAGTTCCTCTATTTGTAAGTTTATCCTCATCTTAAATGTTTTCAGTTTTTTATGTATTTGAATTATTATAATTTGAACTCTTAATTCCATTGGTTTATTTGATAATTATGCTTAATCTTGGATAAATATTATTATTTTTAAATAATACAAGTAATCTTATAGAATAAATAGATCATAATATTCTTGGCTTAAGCATTGCACCATCAATCATTATCCTTTATTTATCTACTTATCACACCCTATACTTAGTTTGATTCTATCATCTATCACACACTTTATTATTCACACAGAAGTAAAAATAAATATTAATAAGTGAATGTTTTTTTAAATAGTAATTTCCAATTAAATTTTATATCAACTCATAATTATAATAATAAAATCATGTTATATGTCATATGATCTATATAGTTATGTAACTCATAATTACATAAATGGTATTTGGTAACTAATTATAGGCCATTTAGACACTTTCTTAGAATTATATTGTTCTGATCGAGGGTTATACATTTTATATTATTCAGAATAATAGCAATATTATTTTGAAGATAACATATTTACTCAGCAATTATCAAGACACAGTCATTATCCTATATACTGTGATTATTTCAAGAAGCATAATGATAAGTAAATCTTTCAAAATGTATAAAATTTTCAGGATCCAAAAATCAAGTAACTTTAATACATATGTTTATTTATAAATATTTACCTTTATTCTGTAAATACAAAAGATAATTTCTTATATATTTCATTTATGTGGGTGCATCTGAATAATAAAGAGCTTGTTCTTATGAGAAATATTAGGTCATCAAAATATCATGATTCTTAAAACATATTTTAAAATATTCCCCATCATTTTTTATTAATCTCAGCTCATCCTGATCATTTGTATGTATTAAGAATACTATTATAAACATTTTCAAATGACAAGATGCAAAGCAATGTAAAAATGTTAGGCATGGCCAAACCAAATGAATGGCCTCAATTATTAATCATTATTTATGCAAATAATGGCTAAAATATAATGTTGTAAAATATAATTACTTGTAATGGAATAAAGAATTAAATTCGTGATTACCTTATGCAATTTAAATAAATTAATAATCATCCATTCATATAATACAAAATTGGATTGCTCATAAATGTTTACACAAATGTAAAAAGCTTTATAAAATATTAATTATGTTGTCTTCTATTTTAATTTAGATTGTAAATTGTATTCCACATTATTAAAATATTTCAAATAATTACTTTTTATATTTTAATTTATAATATAAATTATTTCAAATTATGTCTATTCATTTATTTTAAAGTATAATATAATGACATTTGAATTAATCCAAGTTTATATATTTGATTTTTTTTAAAATTGCATTTAAAATTTAGGTAGCACTACCAAAATTTATTACAATATTTTTTTTCAATTTTTCATTTAAAATAACCACACTTAAATTACAGAAATTGTTTTTTATATTGTTACATTTAATATTACTAATTAAGAGTTATAAATAACATTGTGTTTAGTCTTATTATATTTTAAACAGCAATGCTGCTCTTAGATTTTCAACAGGCTTCCTAGGTGTTGAATAATGAAATGACCTTCAGATATGAAGGATAACTATGAGTAATAAATAAATCTTCTAGGCAATAACTGCTTTCTGTTTGTAGAATATAATGCTTTTCATTACATTCTAAATATTGTCTCTGCTTCCTTTTTTCTTTATTCATGTTTTTAGATTAGAGTAGAGCCAAGTTGACATCAACATCTCATAACATCGATCATTTCCCTATACTAACATTGTCAAAAAAATTGTCTTTGGAAAACCACATTTCTATCCTTCAGCTACACACACACACACAGCCTTTTTGACTAATTTCCTTTTTTAATTATTTTTAATTACAAGCTCTTAAAAACTATAAACAATAGCAGGATAGAATTAGTAAGATGGAAGTCTCAATTGTGATCTTTGTTCAAGGTAATACAATCAATTGAGTCAGTTTGAAACTTGATATGAGAAAAAACTTACAGAAAGCAAATATTATATGCTTAGACAGCTACATTTAGAGATATTCCTGGATACTATGGAAGTAGGAAGGGCCTAGAAAAGGTGATCCAAAAATGATTATGTCACAAAATCTAGTCGAGTTGAAATGCTTGGTAGATTACTTTACAGTAATAGAAATCATATTATGAGTAGTTTTGGTAAAGTAAGAGACAGTAATACTATGAAAGATAAGTATTATAAATCTAATTTTTTTAATATAAATCTAATTTAATAATGACATGAAAAATACAAATATTATTTGCTAAAAATACTTCAAAACTTGAATGGCTAAGAAGCTCTCAAGAATTTAAATCAAAATAGCTGCTTTTAGTAAACTAGGATGTCTACAAGTTTAGATTTATTGTAAATTTTAATTTAGAATATTTTGTTGTTGGAATTGCATAGTGCTAAAACTTGCCCTGCACAATGGTATTAGTCCTCATTTATGTCCTAACATAGATTAACAAAATTCAGACAGAGGAAGCTCTTATTCCTTAAAGTATAGCATTATAATTTTTCTTTTTGAAGTAATTCACAGGTTGGTACAAATAGTAGACTTTGGTCAAAATTTGTTGAAAATAATATTGGAGCTATAAATCCAAATAATCTTTTATTATTAAATTTTAATACAACACATGTATTGAATATCACAAATATTTTATTTAGGCAGAAAACATGCTACAAAATATATGGATTTACACATGCTGAAAACAGCATTTGATTATATTATAATTAGAAATCTTAATAAAAAATTTTTATTACACAAACACTGACAAGATTATAGATTAATACAGTGAGCATTGCCAATTGCTCAATAAGCTTTATGATAAATGCTTAGCCAGAGAAAACATTTAAAATATCTCTGTCAGGACCGCCCCTCCCCAAACCTCTGACCATGGCTTCATGCTTTGGCACTCCTCAGAGAGGAGCTAGGTTAGCTTAAGACACTAGATCTAAAAATACCAACCCAAAGCCAGCATTCTACTCAATAGATAACTTGCTGGCTTTGGGTTGGTATTTTTACATCTAGTGTCCAAAGCTACTCTAGTACCTCTCTTAGGAGTGCCAAAATACAAAACCATGGTCAGAGGTTGGGGGGTCCTGGCAGAGATATTTTAAATGCTTTCTCTGTCTAAGTATTTATTACAAAGCTTGTTAAGCAATTGGCAAGGCTCACTGTTTATATCTTATAAGCTTAAGAGAATTGGGTCATGTGATCTATGACTCTTATTTTGACTATTTATAATCTCTGCCTTAAGTCTTATGTGATGTTATATTGCTAAGACTACTAATATATGGCATGGCTGAAGATCTCACAGCCTCAAATAGCTATTTGAGTTGGATAACTGGATTTGAAGACAAGTAGGTGTCTAAAAATTTCAGTTTTTCTACTCAATAGATAACTTTTAGATAAATATTGGCTTTGAGTTGGTATCTTTAGGTCTAGGGTCTGAAGCTACCCTAATGCCTCTGAGGAGTGCTAAAGCATGAAACCATGGTCAGAGGGTTTGGGGGGGGGGTTTCCTGACAGATGTTTTAAATGCTTTTTCTGGCTAAGCATTTATCACAAAGCTTGTTGAGCAATTGGCAATGCTCACTTTTTATATCTTAAAAGCGTAAGAGAATTGGGTCACATGATCTGTGACTTTTATTTTGACTATTCGTAGATTAATACATTTATAAATGCATTAAAAATTATTTATATTTCTAAAAATATGTTATTAGTTCTTAAAAAGTATCTATTGTATTATCCTGAATTGAATTTGAATGGTCATCATATATATATAATTATTGCCATGAATTTTTATGTTAATGTTTAAAATCCTCAAGTGATGTTTTGTCTTAATATTGAGGTTATTATAGACACCTAAATATGCATTAGCGATTTGCTGTTTTGTTTTTATTTTTATCATTTTAAAAGTAATTCACAATTTATTTTTATATTTAAAAAAATAATATCTGTTAAACTTAGAATTTTACTATAAAATAAAACTATTTATAAATTTAAAGATGTGCATATTTTAATAAAAGCTACATTAATGTTTTCTCTTTTCACACATTTAGATAAATAAATTACATTCTCATGTGTGTGTATAAATGCATGTAAATGTCTGAGGTATTATTTAAATACAAGATTATCATATAAATTTTAAATTAGTGAATGTTTAAAGTAATATTGCTTATTTAAAAATACATTATTTATAATATTTTTTTAAAAACAAACAAATGTATTTTATTGTTATTTTTAAAGAAAAAATTAAGTCATTGTTATTTTCTTTTTAAAATATAAAAGAAACATTTTATTAGGATGCTGATTTTATTCAAATAAACTCTAATTAAAGTGCAATATTTATTTTTTAAATAAAATGTTTATATTTTGAGTCTATGAATAACAACAGTATATCAATTACATCAACTAACACATGATATATAAGCATGGGCTTTAAGTTAATTGTCTGTATATATAATAGATACTATGTGTATCAATCCTTTCAGTTAACACTGCTTTTTATACAAAATTTTTGTTTTCAAAAATAGTATAGATAGGTAGGTAGGTAGGTAGGTAGATACAGACAAGCAGACAGGGGTGTAGGTAGTTAGGTGGGTGGGTGGTCAGGCAGGTGGGCAGGTGGATGGATAGACAGACAGTTATAAGAAGATAATATCCGTTAAATAGAGAAACACTAGCTTTTTGATGTTATAAGAAACTATCCATTACTACTAATTGACAATTCCTGAGGCAAAGTAAGTTTTTCTCAAAATAGCTCTTTTGATGACTGACTTAAAAGAAAATGGGGTCCCATCAAAAGAATCATTATGAGAAAAACTTGCTTTGCCTCAGGAATTGTCGATTAGTAGTAATTGATAGTTTCTTAGTAACATCAAAAATTGAAAGTGTTTTCCTATTTAATGGATATTACATCCTCATATCTATATAATAAAATCCATATAATATTTAATTATAATGAAAACCTAGGCAGGAAAATTAATGTTTACTTTAAAGACAACTTAGTCTTTGAGAGATACCTGAAATAACTAAAATGGAATTTGATTTTTAACTACTCTGGAAGAAAAATTTGTTAAAATGTTTATTTAAAAACATCTGAGCTAATACATACATGTATCTAATATGTGTTCCAATGAATTAATAAATTACAAAGAAGTTATAATAATAATAATTTACTAAATGAAAAAAGTTTTAAAAACAAAGCTGAAAAAGTTAAACTTGCTATGTGAGTCGATATATTATGCATTTATATATTTGTTGTTAACCATGAAAATATATGATATTGTTAAGAATTATAATTGTAAGTGGAATAATTAAGAATCGAAATAACCATGTAATAATTTTTAAAAGGATAAATAAATAATTGTTACTTAAGGTTATCTATATTGTTAAATCATGCCATGATTCATTAAAAAGTATTGTTCTAAATAAACTATGGATATTTTCTAATAGAAACTCTTTTGGAAATTGTGTTTTAAAAATATCATTATTTCAAGGATTCTCCTGTGAATTTTTCAATGGGCTGTAATTAAAAGGCAGTGGAAATTTTGTATATAGATACTGATCAATATTTTAACATTTATAAAACTAGTTTACAATTATTTATTTCAATTATTATTTGTTCTGTTATTGTGATTGTTTTAAAAGGTCATTTATTATATATATATGAGATTAAACATATAAATACATAAACTAAAATATGTATATAGTCTATTGGAGATAAGAGAAAAATAAATATTTTCTTGTCATTTAAGAAAGAATGTCTAATGTCTTGCACCATATTATGGTTTAAACAGATATAATATTCTATGATATATTAATTTAAATTATTACAGCATATTTATTAATTGTCTTGTTATTAATTTTGTGAATAAAATTATTCTCTATTAAATTCAAGTTAAGAATCTTATTCAAATGAGTAGATATATAATGTAGTAACCATAATTTAGAATCTCAATGCAAATATAAACATAAAATCTAACTATCAAATAATATAAATTTTATCACTATACTAAAATTCTGTAGAGATTAAAATTGAGTCTAATGTTTTATAAATATCCATTGTATAAAAGTTTGTTAATAAACTATGATAACAACATTTTATATAATCATTAAGCTTAATAACTTTATTAATTTTTGAATAAAGTATAAACTTACCACATAGTAATAAAAAGGTTATTTGTAATGAATATCATTATAAACAATTAATTAATAAATCTGTCATAATTTTCAAAAATTTTATTTCATATTCTATAGACATTGCTAGTGTCCAATCAGGTTGATATTTATTTAGCATATAAATATTATCAATAAATTTTAAACATTATTTCAATATTGACTTTAGATTATTTTAATAATAGATCTTGCTTAACCATTGCTCATTTTATTCTATTATAGACTGGTTTACTTAATTTGTTTAGCACTTTTAATTTTTTCTAAACTATTGGTTTATCTTCACGTTTTCATTTCCATTCCTTAAGATTTGCCCATACTTAAGCATTTGAGTTGAAAGAATAGGTGGATTCATTCTATTCTTTCACAAAGACTTTATCTTGTGTTGGAAATGAAAGTATTAATTTATTATTAAGATTCATAAAGTGCATGTACACTAGCTTGAAATGCTGATCTTTAGTTTATTTACATTATTATAGAGTTGTAGTATTCATCATGCTAACATTTTATTATAATAAAAAATTAATTAAATCTTTTTTTTTATTTTGTACTGTTACAGATTTAACTTGCTCAACAACTTCGGGGTATTATCAAGAGAAATTATCATGTTCTAATTTTTATACCAATGTAAATTTGGAGTTCATAGTTAGGGCATATAAATAGAAATTCTTTCTTTCTTTTCTTCATATGTCTTTCATTATAGATTTAGTATTTCGATTTGTGAGATGTAACAAAGCCTTTTTCATTGCTCTAATTTTTCTACCATTACACTCTTATTGTGTAATAATTTTCTGTAAATGTCAAATGGAAAATTGTTGATTTGGGTTGTAATTATTGTTATATTACTAAGGCAATCAATTCTCTTAAGGAGAGTGTTATGAATATACATAAATCTATTGTAGGGTTCATTAAAATCACAACCCATTTTTTACAATGTTCTTAATATTAGTAATTTGTCTAAATGAAATTGTGGCAATTTCTTCTTGGCAGAATAACAATGTGGAATTTCAAAATACGTATCATGATCTTATGACAGAAGTTTCCCAACTGACACAAGAAGGCTTAAAAATGATTAATGGATTAAAATTGCAAAGAATATACATGTATCTCTCTAGATCCTTTTTGTACATTAAAAACTGCATATAGTCCCTGACAAGTGGTATCATAATCCTATTAATTTCAGTAATAGTCTCTTATAGAATGACAATAATATTTCAAACATGTGGAAGTATTATTTTGACCATCTTTTAAATAATGATGCAAGAATTGAATTGACAAGTTTTAATAATATATTCATGTTATCTCTTCATTTAGATTTGGAGAAATCTATCTTACTTAAATCAAACAGTTCCATGTACTCTTAAAAATAAAAACACTGCAAGTACAGATTAAATACCTGGAAACATTTTAAAATATAGTGATAATATATTAGTTTAGATATATTGAAATTTCTTAAAGAACATTTATGCTCATACAGTTGTGCCATCTAATCTTAAGGTTGCATTTTTTTCCAATTTTTAAAAAATAAAAGAAATAGTCAACATTGCAATAATTATCACAGACTTTCATTATTATTCATTGTAGAATAGTATTTTCAAGCAATTACACAAACAAGTTGCTTCCTATCATAAATAAATAATTCCTGTAGATTTTTATTTTATAGAATCAATAAATATTATAGATATAGCTTTTATTGCTGTTTTTGATTTGATCAAGATAATTTATTTAGATAATCAAATAGGTTTGTGGCATTATTTAAAATTAATTAGATTCAACAAAATTTATTCATATTGTACAATTTCTACCATAATAGAAGCATTGTATTAATTAGTTTATATACCTAATAATAAGTATAATTTAAAGTTTTTATTTGTTTATTGCAGAGATGCTATTATTGAAATTTGTATACCTTATAAGGTGATCTTCAAATTTTCAATGTTTATCCATATTTTATAACTTTATGAATATTTTGTATTAAATTCTGAATTAATAGAAAAGCAATATAAGATTCATTTTTGTGTAAACATAAGCACTATATTAAAATTTAGTAAGGGGCAATATATTATAAAAACATAATATTTTATATATATATATATGGTTGAATGAGTTAAAATAAAACTAATAAATCATTATTAATGTTAGTTTAGGAGAAATTCTAAAAGGATTTATAATAGTTAATACCTCAATATTTTGATACTTGAAAGTGTGAGTGCATTGTGTTTGTATCCTGCCTACTTTAAATATGAAGTATTATCTTAAAATTTTAGTGTAAATTTTCATTTAATTTTAGAATAAAACGATTATTATAAAGATAGATCGATCAATCAATAAAATGATTTTTTAATATTTATAGTTTATATAGTTTAAATTGATTAGAAATATAATATTTTTATTTTAAATATAAAATATTACTTTTTAATTCGAGGTTTTATTTGTAAATAATGCTGCAATTTCTTTAAATGAACATTCTTGCATGCAAATAGCTACTGTATGGCAGCTATACAATGGAAATTGACATCAAGTACAAATGAGTTAAAAGTTTAGAGTGAAATTAAAAAAAATATTACTGTTATAAAACTAATAATGACAACAATTCTGATGTTAATGAGGCTGAGTTAATTAAATCTTACTTTCTACCTAAATTTGCTTTTGCTAAGTATTACTGTGTATTCATATCTTTAAAATATAGTCATCTTAAATGGTAATAAATAAAAGTGTTAGGCTAGAAAATATTTATGAAGCATTTGCCTGAAAACAAAATTGCTCTTTCAGGATTGTCTAAACAGATATTAACTAAAACAGTATAATAAAAGAAGTACACAGTTCTATTGAAATTAAAAATAAATAAATTGAATATTAAAAGCTGATGCATTTGTCTAAAGAAACATTATAATGTTTTGTCTTTACAATTTATTTAATACTAGAAGAAATTAAATCATTTGGATAAAAAAAAAAAACTTATGCATCTCTGACTTAATGTTTTTAAGAACATTAGAATAATTTTCATTATTTCAGAAATTCTATGAAATAAAACCAAGGAATTTTGTTTAAAATTGCATAATTTTAAATGTACATATATTAAAAACATCACTAGAATTGTCTTCATGAAGATATATTGTCTTTGAACAGACATCTATTAGTTATTTTTTATTTGTGATTATTATTATGATTATTAAGTTTCAAAAGGAAATTTTATTAATCGCTAGAAGCTTACATTTACTATGACTTGGCAACATCCATATGTTTACATTGCAAGTGACAAGAGAAAGTAAATATTCATACATAGAGGAAATGGAGGGGTTGGGTAGTTGGCCATGGCTATGATTGTTTAGAGATATTTTTTTCAGAATTTTTGTCTTTAGCCAGTTAAGCATTTTTTATCACACACATGATTAAGTAACTTTAAAGATAACTGTTTTTTTCTTTATATATTAAAAAAATCATTGGAAAATATGTAATTAAATTATCAGAATTTATTTAAGGCTTAAAGAAAATTTCTATAAATGAAAATATGTCACTTTTAGATCCAATACATATAAAAACACACTTATTAACATAAATTTGAATAATATGAAATTTGATATAGAATAGATTATCAAATGTCAAATCTTTTATTAAAACAATTTACAGTGAAGGTAATGGTTTAATTTAAATTAGCCTAAAATTATAGGAAATTATGATGAAGCATCCCTTGTTGTATGAAGACATATTGAAACTATTAAAATGAGTCATTCTGTAGTAATCACTGTTTTAAATTTTGTTTCACTGATATATAATATACACATTTTAAAAGAATCTATTAAAATATTTTAATCAAATGTAATCTTTAATTTATAGTGATAAAAGTTGCATCTATCTTTTGCATTTTTTAAAGAAATTTTTAACTAATTTAATTTTTCAATTGCTTAACAGTTATTGCATTATATGTAATTTAGCAATTCACATGATCACCATTTCTTATGCTTGCTTATAACTGTTATTAAAACTGGCAAAACTCTCCATACAGTAGTGCCACTCAGTGCAAGCCAGAGTAATCAATAGATGCCAGAAGGTTTGTGCATAAAATCCCTATCTAGTGACTACTCATCCAATATCTCCAGACTAGTCTTTAGCTTGTGGCTTTTATCAGTCAGAAGCCTTGGATCTGAGAGCACTACAGCTAGATCTTGTGATCTCTAAGATCTAGATGCAGTGCTCTCAGATCCAAGGCTCCTGACTGAAGAAAGTTACAAGCTACAAACTAGTCTGGGGATATTGGATGAGTAGACACTAGATAGGGATTTTATGTACAAGCCTTCTGGCATCCATTGATTTATTTTGGCTTGCACTGAGTGGCACTACTGTATGGAGAGTTTTGCCAGTTTTAATAATTTAGCAATTATGAAATATGAATATATTAATTTATATAATTTAGTTATATTAAAAATAATAATTTGTGCTTAAAATTGAATATATAAAGATTAAATTTTTACTTTATTAATTTTCATAATTAAATGTTATAATCATTTAATGTTAATTTTTGAAATTAGTCAACTTATATATTTTTGTAGAACTATCAACATTAAATTTGTTGAATTTGCTTCATTATAATGATCTTAGTACTAATTTTTAACACTTTTAATAATATGTTTATAAAGTATAAACTAAACTAAATATTTCCAATTTCATGATTTAATTTATATTTTTAAATTTATATTTAAATCATCATTAATAACAGTATTTACAAATAAATACTTTTATTCAAAAAACATACACACAATAAAAAACGTTAAATGTTGCCTATTCATAAACAACATACATGCCATATTCTTACCTACTGATCCCAAAGTTCGTTTGTTTAATATTTTATGCTCCAATCTTTTGACTTCTGCAAAATAATTTTCTTTTTAAAGGATTTTAGCATGTTGCAAAATTATACCTTCTTATGATGTCCTATTATTGGCCATATCTTTTCAGTGAACGTAATTAATATTGTACTTTAAAAATTTCTTGAGATAAAATACATAATGATGCATTTTCTACTCTTTTTTCTAGATAATAAAAAGTTTGTTTTTGTCATTGTAAAATAAATTTCACACTCTGAATGCCTTTACCATAATAAATTTAACAATATTACATATAAACGATGAAAAAAGACAATCTTTTGACTTTAAATCACTTCTAAATGTAAATTTTCTAGACATTATGATAAAACAATTATTTTGGAAAAAATAATTTAATAAAATATGTAATTTACTTAGTTAAAAAAGGATTTTCCAGATTGCATTTTTTTCTACATGTAACTTACAAATAATAAATCTTAAGAATAATAAATAAATAGCGATGGCTAATTTTATATTAAGGAGTCATTTACATTCCAACAATATAATTAAATTTAGTTTGTGTGTATGTCATTCACACTTAAAAATAAAGTATAACTATCACATTCGATGTAGAATTTTTCAAAAGAAATTGTAGGACATCCTCTAATATTAGTTTTTTATATTTTTCATATATTTTTTACTTACACAATTGATTCATTTTCTGTCAATTGTGCTAATTAAAAAAAAAGATTGTTATTAATGATTATAATATTTTAAGCATTTTAATAAAAAACAATTCTTATTAATCTTTTTATCTTATTTTATTTATATAATAAGACTTATTGACTGTTTTAATAAATGCAGTTAATTTAAGGTAACACTGACTTTTTTGTTTTCTATTTTCCCTCAAATAATTACACTTATAATAGAATAGTACTTTAACTCTACTATCTTTATATACCCAGTTTTAAGAAACTGTTTTTCATTTGTGGGTAGAGACTAAAAATAATCTTTGTAATCAAAGATTAGTCTTTGCTAAACTATTGTTGAAAATTTGATTTCCATTAATCATGTGTAATATGTTTTTATAGTTTTATTTATTAACTGTAAAATTAATTTGAATATTTATTATTTGCAGTTTACATTCCTTAATTTTTTTTTTTGGTTAAATATTTGCTAAATATTGTTTTTGAAATTTTCCATTCCCTGCATTATTTTTTGTCCTGCAAAAGTTCTTGAAATTTTTTGTTTGCATTTAACAAAATATCTATAATGTTTCAATTTTAATATTTGATAATTGGAGTTAATATACCTATTTATAGATGAACATTATAAAATAAATACTATTTGACAAAATATTTTTCATGAAACATTCAAATTTTATTCTGCTTTCATGAACAATTGCAAGTTATTTTTTCATAAGTTATTTATATTTTAACCACATTTCTTTAATTGTAAAAGAAAATTTAATGTTTTTTCCATGTAAGCAGTATTAATATTTTCTGAACTGTGTTTTATTTAACATAATATCTGTAATGCTTTGATTATTCTAGCTTTTTTTATTATCTTGGGTTAGTAATTTATTTTGCCACTGTACATTTGATATGCTGCTTTAAAAATAAAAACATTCATATTGTTTTTAATTTTTTATTACCATACTTTTTTGGTAATTTCCTAATTATTAATATTTTTGAGATTTGATTTTGAGACTGATTTTTTTTTTTGATTAAGTGATTTTTCTAATATTTTTGGTCACTTCCTAATTAAAATTTATTAAATATTCTTTTTTGATATGCCACATTTTAAAAATAAAATACTTTAATATTGTTTTAAATTTTTATTACATTAATTTTTTTTTTTGTTATTTCCTAATTATTAACATTTGCTAAATATTTTTTTTATTTGATTTATTTTTGGTCATATGATTACGTTAATCTTTTGGTAATTTAATTGCTAATATTTTTCATATTTGAATTCAAAAGTTTTTTTTGATCATGTGATTGTGCTTATTTCAATGAAAGTTCTGGGGTTTTTTTGTTGATAAAAATTGCAATTTTTTATATAGACTTGTCGAAGTATCTGGAACACTATTATTTTTGGCAGTATTGTCTGATATCCTTTTTCCATTGAAGGTATCTGAAAGGTTTTTGGGCTCTCCCTGGTATCCAAAATGGTGCAGAATACTTACTAAATCTGCACCAATTCTACAATCTCTTCAATTCAGATATTGTTTTTATATTTTGACAATACGGACACATCTATATTACAATTCATATTTAGATCTGAAGTTTTATTTTTAGATTTTGATAATGTAAACATTAATATTTTTTTGCTTCCAAAGTCAAAGTACTTTAAAGTGGCAAATTATATAACAATTAATTCTTATTGAAAGAAGCTGTTTCATGCAGAAAAATGGTTGAGGATCTGTTTGGATTCCCTAGTGAAGGTACATAGTTTGAAAAACTCTGCTTATAGGTTGACTCCTTCTAGTATAGTTCTCATTTTTATAAATACCAACCTTCATTTGGTAAGTAGATATTCCTGTTTTATATTTATAAATAATTCTATACATGAATTATATTATTCATGACATTTAGTCTTTTTTTAATTTAAATGCAAGTTTTTTTATATTAAAATTAACTTTATTTTAACACAGTTCTAAGCACATTTTGAATAATCTCTATTGAAGAGATTTTCATTTAAACAAGATTACCGTTTTTCTCTTACTTAGAATTTTTACATTAAGAACTAAAGTAATTAACTTTTTTTACACATTTCTTGAATGACAGTTTATTGTAAAAAAAAAAAACTGCAAAATATCTCATTGGGAATTAATATTTTAAAACGCTTAGACAGCATATGCTTATTTATGTTTAAACACGAGGTACTAAAGATTATAATTTTTTATCTTTAAAATATAATTTAAGAAGAAATTTTTTGTTTAGTATAAGATTATGTTTTTTAAGAGGTTAAATACGGTGGGGAATGAATAAAGTTTAAAAACTCATCCAGAAAACACCAAAATGTATGGGTACTGAACTAAGTTCAGACCCCATATGACTATATAAGCTATTGAGCTTAGATTGAAAATATTGTGTTTTCAATTTTATTCTCATAGTTTTGTTTAATGCCTTAAAGCCTAAAAATATTCCATTTTTTTATGCTTGTTTAAGCAAATAACTGGAAATTAGAAAGTTAAATGATTGTGCTGTAATGTACTTGACTTATATTATTTTGAAATTTAGTTGTAGTAATTATATCCATAGCTCATTCTATTTTCTATATCAATCAGCATAATATATTTTATACATGACATGTTATTTTGGCCCATCTAATATACAACAGACATTTCCAAATGCTTCCATTTGGACTAGAGTGAATGATATTATAAATAAGAATAATAAAAACAAATGTTTAAGAAATGATAATAGACAACAGACTCACTCAATCTGAAAGTATTTTTAGAGAGTATACAAGTGTTTTTATTCTCAAAATAAATAAAGCTGATTTATACTAGACGATGTTTTAATTATTAGTTCCAGAGGACCATGTTAAGAGCTATTGTTGGTAAAAAATATAATCATTTCATCCAATTAGTTTATACATTGCATAAATTATTGATGATGGATGATTTTGGCAATTATCCAATTACTGACTAATATTATGCTGGTTAATTTTTTTTATGCTTAAGAAGGAGGATGTCAAAATAACTTGTAATCATGATCCATCATGTATATAATAATATACAAATATTTTGAAAAGTTCTGACTTTCTCATTATTCCTTTTGATATATAAACTTGAAACCATTGTGTGGCTGATAAATAACAAAATGATTTAACCACAATTTTTTTCCGGCATTATGATGGATCTGATATTTGTTTCATATTAACTTTCCCAAATTAATGACTTTGAACTTGACGACTTTCAGCATTGATAATTGCAAATAATAAATAAATTATATAAATAAGAATTAGTAAGCAAGAAATCAGTTATGTATAAAGCAGAAATAACTAAATCATTATATGTGGATGGGATTAAGTATAGTAAATGCATATGTATTACATTAAATACAATAATTTTTAATAGTAAATGTTGCTATGATAAATAGTACAAACATCCATTTCAATACAATAATACAAAAGTGCTTTCATCTTGAATAATTAAGGAAGATATATTTTTATTAAACAAAATTTCTTATAATGTTAAACTTTTTATCAAACATAAATGATCTCTTTGTAATATAGTAAATTGCAATGTGAATATATATATATAAAATCTAATATACAACCAGTTTTTGTAATGGTAAAAGCTGATATAGTAAATAAACACATTTCCACTTCAATATTTGTGACACAATAACATATAAACTGAGATAGAACCATCCAGTAAAATTAAGTTAGGACAGGATAATACAGACAAGGTTATGATGTATCCAAAATGGCATGACACTGAATTGTGTTGAAGGATATGATAAATGACCCCAATTTTGTGATAGAGTTATTCAAGAAAAATTTAATGTAGAAGAATTTTAAGCTAAACAAAAATATTAAGTGGATATAAAAAGCAGTTGATGTAAAAAAGAAATGGAAAAGTTACATACACAAAATTTACAACAGACAAAATAATAGAGCTTCATAAAAACTACAAAAAATGAAAAAAAGAAATTCTATAAAAACACAAGATAAAAAACAATTGTCCACAACAATTAATATATATTAATGAAATTATTTCAATAAAAATAAAGTTGACTGAAATGTGAATAATAAAACAATTCAAGAAGTAAATTTAAAACATTCCTGAAAAGATAGATGATAATAAAAAAATGGATATCAGCAATTGAATTAAGAAAAAATAAAAACAACTCAAAAATTAAAGGTAAAAACACTAACAAGTGATCCAATGATTAAGAACATTTAAGGCATAAAAAAGAAAATATGAAATAGGATTTAAAGTTAGAGTTGGATAAGAAAGTTTAAGAAAAAATAGACAATATTATAAAACAAATTCAAAACATAGAAAATGTAGTCACTAAGTCATCAAAATTCCTTCAGAAAATTATATCTATATTGAAAATATAATAAATAGAAGAAACTATGAGGAAAACTAAAATAATACAGAAATATATCTGAAAAGATTTAAGCAAAAATTGGAAATATAAGAAGCCATTGACTTAACCAGTAGTAAGTGCCGAAGAGCAATTCAAGAAAGTCTTTGGATATAATTGTCGAAATAGAAAAATAACAGGAATTAGGAAGTGTACATTTGCCCAGAATCAAAAAGTAAAGATATAAATCAAAAAAGTTTTTCATGTAGAAATACCCAAAGTTATTAATTCTGACAACATCTAACAAAATTTCAACTATAATGTTTAGATTGCTCAAAACTCCATATGTAAAGAAGAAATATTTGTCATAGCATAAAATCTCACAGAAAATGGTGGAATATTTTGTTTACTATGCCAATCTATTTTCATTGATATTATAAGACCAGTTTAACTAGATTTTGGTCTGAGAACTACACGGATGTGAACATATACCAAATATATCTAAAAATATATAAATAACATTTTTTAAACAATAAGTTGACAAAATGAGAGCTTTAACAGCATAACCACTTTCTGTAAATAAATAATTATGTTATATAACCTATCACCAAATAATGCGGACGCTAATAAAAAGTATATAGAATATAGCAAACTTTTAAAATACCAATGAGCTGAATGTTATCTAAATGTTTAATGAAAATGGAAGGAGGTCTTGTTCTACACCATTCCTGATTAAAAGAAAAATGAATATTAATAGAATTGTTATTAAAAAAAGTGCACATAAGAAACTCTTTGAAAAGCAAAAAAAAAAATGAGCACAGATAGTGTAGAAAAAACAACCATTTTGAAATAAAAGTAATAGATTTACCTCTCAAAAGAAAAAAATAGACCACTTGCATTAGTGCCAATTTACATATAAAGAGCAAATCATATTTTAATATGGCATTAACAGATAAAAATACAAATAGAATTTTTCACTTCTGGGGTCTGAACAATACTGAGAAATATAAAAAGAAGAATTTGGGGGAAATTTGTGTTTGAGAAAATGAACATTCCTAATATTCAAGAAAATGTATTCCCAATATTTTAATTATCATTGAAGAAATGATTGTGGAAAGATTAAGAACTTAGGAAGTCAAAATTTAGTAGAAGAATTTTACCAATAAATATTGAATTACATTCTTAGGCCATCCAGTAATGTTGGTAAATAATATCTAAGCTAATTTAACCATTAAACAAATATGGATAGGATAAACTCATAAATATTGTACTTCTCATTTAAGTAGGATTAATATATGATGTATCAACTCTATCCTGCATTGGTAAAAGATCAGGTCATCTAAAGGAAATATCTTTGAATATATGCTACCTAAATTATATTTCTCAGTAAAAATATCGTTTCTAAAATGTTTCCACTTATCTTAAAATTTTAACCAAATTCAGAGAATCTAAGTTATTCACTTAAAAATAGCAAAAAAAAAATTGCAACAACAAGTATTCAATGAGGAAAATGAAATTTTACCTAAATTCAGAGGAATTAAGTTATTTACATATAAATAGCAAAGAAAATTGGAACATGTATTGAATGAGAAGAAAAAAATTGCTTTCTTCCATATAAAGTAGTTATTAATGGTTGTGGATATAAGATTAAAATTTTTAATGATCAGATATATCAAGCCATCAAGACTAGATATTGAAAAATAGTTCAACCAGATGATGAAATGGAACATAGTAATAATATGCTCATTGTTATAATAAGGAAAATATTGCTCAGTAAATAAATATCTAAATTCCACACACCTAAATAAGTGTGTATTTACTGAATCATTATTCCTTCATCACTATTTGAATTATTCATTCAGTTTGAAGGCAGGCAGATGAAGTCTTTCAATCTCAAATTAAGTGATTGGCAAATAAAACAAAAGGTAGAAAAGACACAAATTTTATGCATGATGGTCATTCATATCAATCTAACAGAATTCCATTTGGATTAATGAATAGTGTTTGAAAAAATATTTGGAAAAACTTTACCACTCTTTATTAAATATCTTATATTCATGACTATTTATGTTATGATCATTGGGTCTATGCATCTCAATAAGCACTTATTGAAAATAGAGATATTTTTAAGAATTGTGTGAAGAAAGGTACCAAAAATCATTAAAAAATAAAATATTGGTAATGTTGATATATCTGAGTCACCTCATAGAGTCAAAAAGAATTTGGCTACATTCAGATAAAACTGAAAAAAATGAGAAAGCAGATAACTTTTGGGTTCTGTAATTTTTATAACTGATTTTATAAACATAAGATAATGGAGTATTTACTACAACTTTTAAAAAAGACATGCCAAGAAAATGAATTCTCTAACATGATTAAGATATATATAATAATTTTTTTTAACATGGTAACAATCATTCCTTGACTTTAACAAAAGTGTAAACAGATAATAGTGGCTATTGAATAAAAATAATATTCAATACAAATCTTAGAATTAAATGATATTTTTTTAAAAAAACAAGGTTTTAGGAATTGTCTGAGTATTCAAGATTTTTAGAGCTTTTTTTCAAAATTAGTAACGAGAACTAATCATAAATGCATTTAGTTATTGAATAATATATATCAGCAGTTACTTGACCTACTGAAAAAAATCAACTGTATTGCATATTGGACAGTCTTATAGTTGAATTTAAAGACATTTACATGTTTGAAAAATTTAGATTTTCAAATTAATAGTAATGTATTAGATAAGTGCTATTTTTGGGGTTGATATTTTAAATCTAGTGACTGAAGTCTTAGCTTCTCACTGAGGTGAGCCAACAGCTCAAACCAATCAGTCTGAGTTATGGGGATTTTTATAAATACAGATTTTAAATATTTTCTCTTTTGGCACTTACCAATTAAAGCTTGTTAAGCTATTGGTATGCTCTCAATAGTAAATATCTGTATTATAAGCTTAAAGCAAGTTACGCAATTTGTGACTTACTGTATTATATATGTATGTATATATATATAATTATTCAAAACAATACAATAATTAATACAGTAACAATATTTTAAACAAATATATACCAATTTAATAGAAGTACTTTCAACTATCTATGTAGTCGTTGTCAACTAGACTCAAATTGTATTAGAAAAAACCGTTACAAATGTAAACAAAAGTAATACGTCATACATCAATTTTCCCACAATTCATTAATTTTTATATTGGCTGCCTGTCTATTTATCAACTGTTGCTTTTCACTTTTTATTAACATAGCTTCTTTAATTTTGCGTTTATTATTATTTCTTTCAATACATGTTACATTATGATCAAAATATATGTCGAGTTGCATTTTATACTACTCCTAATTTAAATAGATTAATAAATAATTCAAAAAATAGGTGTAGTATTTTAAATCAAAGTTGTGCAATATATAAATGGCTATGTGTTTGTGGAAAAGCATATATTGGGGAATCTCGATGTACATTGGAGAAAAGATCAAGGGAGCATTTGTTATTATATAAACGAGTGCAAAAATCAAGACAAGAGAATGTTAGAAATGATGATGTATCACCATCAGTATTTTTTGATCATAATGTAACATGTAATTATGGTTTTGATTTTGATTTTAATAAAGTTAAAATTCTGTGTATTGAAAGAAATAATAATAAACGCAAAATTAAAGAAGCTATGTTAATAAAAAGTGAAAAGCAACAGTTGATAAATAGACAGGCAGCCAATATAAAAATTAATGAATTGTGGGAAAATTGATGTATGACGTATTACTTTTGTTTACATTTGTAACGGTTTTTTCTAATACAATTTGAGTCTAGTTGACAACGACTACATAGATAGTTGAAAGTACTTCTATTAAATTGGTATATATTTGTTTAAAATATTGTTACTGTATTAATTATTGTATTGTTTTGAATAATTATATATATTTTATTATAATTGGAATACAGACATTGATTAATAATTTATATATATATATATATATATTAATCAATTAATAACCTGTATATTTATACTTTACATTTGTCTTCAATATAATAATATTAAATCGTGCTTTCACACTTCCAACGTAAAGCTATAACAACAAATTGAAAACTAAATTAAATGGCTAAGCGCTGTCAAGAAGTATTTCTCATATTCATAGCCAGTTATGATCCTTTCTTTAGAGTCATTATATAAATAAATCTGATATGCAAATTATATGCAAATGAGTCACTAAGACCATCTTTTAGATATCACAAAACAACACTAAGGACACTATAGCTTCTGATCAGACCCCACAGGCTGTGTACAGAGTGGCATGCCCTCGTAATGGATGCAAAGCATCATACTATGGTGAAACGAGAGCCACCATAGCTAATAGGATATCACAACACAAGTATAGATACAATAAGGCACATATGAATCCAGAATGCAATTCAATTTTTGCTCAACATCAAAAATTGTCAGGACATGTGTTCGAACCCACATTTGCAAAATTGGTTTGTATTGAGAGGCTTGATATTAGGTGAAAGGTAAAGGAAGCATGCTTTATAGCAGAGGACTCTTTCACCATTAATCGTAAGGATGCATGTTTTGCGATATCGAAAAGATGGTCTTAGTGACTCATTTGCATATAATTTGCATATCAGATTTATTTATATAATGATTCTAAAGAAAGGATCATAACTGGCTATGAATATGAGAAGTACATCTTCTTAAAAGTGCTTAGTCATTTAATTTAGTTTTCAATTTGTTGTTATAGCTTTACGTTGGAAGTGTGAAAGCACGATTTAATATTATTATATTAATCAATTGTAAAGATGGAATCTTCCAATGCTTGCAATTTATATGTAAATAATTAGGCACAATATATATATATTACAATGTTTTAAAAACCTACAATTTATAAGTTATAACACCAAAGTATTTTCTAGATATTTTATTGTAAAATAAGATATTGATGGATGCATAAAGCCACTTTCTATAAAATAAATGGTGGCAATATAAAGCTTATAGTAAAATTTCAAAATAGTATTCTATGTTACCATGCCAAGTTTTTAAATTTTAATATTTATCATAACTATTTAAATTTTATTTTATATAAAGGTGATATAATTAAATATTCATTTTTGACCAAGAAATTCAGGTTTATTTATAATTTATATTACCATTTTCTTTTACTTAAAATTTTTTTTAAAAGTAAAAAATATAATAGAAAGATTACACCATATACTCTATATATTATAGATGCAAAGGCATTGAAATCATTATTTTTATATACCATCTTTAGTTAATTAAAAATATGATATAAATAAATGTTAAAAACATTTCTAAAAAAAGTTTTATAGGCAAATTAACTATAGTGTTTAAAAGATTTCCAGGCTTCATTTATATTATCTCAAAGAGACATAGACATATAAATTATAGATATTTCTTTTATTAAAAAGACATACTTAAAGGTAATATATAGTGGAGAATTGCCATTATAGAAATTGTTTAAATCATTAAAAAATATTTACTGAAAAAAAGCAAAAATGTAACATTACTTTCAATAAAAACATCTTAAGGACTTACATGTAACACATAAATACACATTTGTAGTTCATAGAATAATTGAATAGGCTTTGCAATATTCACAATTTAATTTTTTGTTTTTCATCTGTTATTACAAAAGGCTCACTGATTTATGATTGTTAACTATTGAATGATTACATCACAAATTTAAATAAATGCAATAAAATAATTTGAAAAAAAAAAAGATTTTAATTAATATTCATTTGTTGTTATGTTCAATAATATATTGGAATTGATAAGTGGATATCATTTAAAACTGACATTTTTTTAAAATTAGAATTTATTGGTCAATTAGAATTACAAGATGAATAAAATATATTTTTCTACTTGTTAAGCATTACTATCTATGGTTTATCTTGTGTTTAAACTTCCAGTGATGTCTGGTTGAGCTTGAGGCTGTGAGGGATTGTTCAAAATTGGGAGTTCTTGGGTTGTTTGAGAGTGAAATATTCAGATTTCAGGCAACTTATAGATTTCCCAGGTGTCTTTAAATTATTTCCATAGGATTTACTATTCGGTGTTTTATCTTAATTTTCTTTATGATTTTGTAAAATGTAGAGTATAAATCCCAGCTATTATTTTTGAAGATTAATTGACATCATAATGACATAATATTAGTTTTTCAAGGCAATTGCTGATTTACATAGAGTAATGTATAAATTCAAATAGCATCCTTAATTTCATCCATCATGTTTTAGCATCCTGATAACTTATGAATGCTGGAATCCCTAATGCATGATGTGCTTATCTGTTGTTAATAATCAAATACAAAAATTGGTGATGATCTGTAAGAGATTTGATATATTATGTATGAGTAAAAACTAGGGCAACACTTGAAATTTAATGCTTAAATATAGTCCGAAAACCTTCACTGTTGAACAAAAAATTATTAATTTATTAGATAAAATCTTTGGTTTGTAGCACAATCACTAAACTGCAATGTGTAATGATATTATTGCTTACAAATGAATGAGATATTCAATTCCAGCAATGATCCCTACAGTGCCTTTCCCTCATCCCCAAATAACATAGGGACTAGGATTTAGAGCCCAGGGATCCACAACCAGACACTCACTCAGTCAGCAAGGTTACGTTAAATCTATTTTTTTCTTAAAGTAATAATTTTATTTTTCCTTTGCTAATGCTAAAGCAAATATAATGTAAAAATTGATTTCTTGTTCAATTAATAATTGATATTTGTTTTTTATAACTGTGATATATATTTATCAATTAATTGATATTTTTAATTATCTTTTATATTATTATAATTAAATGATATAAATTATATGATTGGTTTGTAGGTAGGCATATCAGGGCTCATAAGTTAAGTGCAATCTAATTAAATTATTTCCTCTGACATAGTTACATATTCATGTAAACATGTCTGTATATTTTTCATTCTTTAGATTCATTCCTAATTATTATATAAGATGCATAAATAGTATAAATATATTTTGTATTTATATTATTTTCAATGTCCATTTTCCTCTTTAATTCTAAACCTAATTAAATATATCTATATACATACAAACCCTGTGACAAATTGTCATGTTTTTTTTCGAGCTAGTAATAGGAAAATGGAGGACTAACATTTAAGAAACACAACTTATAGTTGTTTATCATTTTAGAGATGGTTCCCTAATCTATAGCATGGTAGATATGTTTACATAATAACTACCATTTATAGTAACAAGACATATATCATCTCTGTACTTTGAGATGTTTGCTGGAAATGATGGTTTGAAAATATGGCTGGATAATCAATCTGACCATTATTAGTTGAATTATTATTTTTTAAATAAAATAATCTATTGTTATTTCTAAGACCCATTATCCCTAGGAGTTTACTCCCCTTATGTTTGAAAAAAAAAAGCTATGCTGTAGGTCTGTTTCAGGATATTGAAATTTCATTTCATCATTTTTCAAAAAAAACTACAAAAAATGAACAATAAAAAAAGTAAGTATAGGGAATCATTTAAAAAATATAGATAATATTAACTTGATGATTATTTACTAAAATACTTTCATATACTATACACAATTTTAATACAAGTTAAATAAATGGTGTTAATATTATTTGTAAAAATTAATTATCATACAGAATATTTTTTCTAACAATATTCTTTATTATAAAATGTATCAATATTATTTTACTTTCATTTATTTTTTACAAACTTTGATTTATTTCAATTTACACTATAATGTGCTTGGTAGCAATGTAAAATTTTGTTAATGCTTATATATATTTTTAGATTTTTTTCCTTCTCTCATTAGTTCAAATGAAATAAGAGAAGATTCATTAGAAAGTGATTGCATGCTTATTGAACATTTTCTAAATTTTCCTGCCATATTGCATAGTGGCACAGTGATACCCAGAATATTCATATTACATTTCATATTTATTTGTTGTAAGACCACGTTTTGTTTTTTAATGCTAATGATTTAATACTTTTGTTTTAGCTGTTATTTATAGACTAAAAGACAAGTTATGGATAAGAAAGTTCTAAATTACAAGTATCATATTGTGACTTTTGTAGGCATTTTTATAAAATGCTTAGAAAGAAAATGCATTTATAAAAAAGTATTGTAGCTATTTTTTTTAATTATCAAAGCATTTTCATTAATTTTAAACATAATATAATTATAGAAACGAAATGGATTTTGTGTTCATTATTAAAATATATTTCATATTGTTAAATATATAAAATCTTGAGATAAAAAATAAATAGAACAACTTTTACATTATATTTGTAAAGTCAGAAATATCAGCCTTTTTTCATTTTCGATGAGGGACTTTTATCATTTTAAAAAATAATAAACTTATTTCAGTCATTAGAACTTAAATTTTAAAATAAATATTAAAAAAAATTAGCACCAAAACTACATATATAAAAAATTTACTTTGAATATTGAGCCTTGATTTAATTATGATTAAATGTTAAATCATTTTAAAGCATAATTTTGGGTAAAAAATAAAATGGTTTAGAATAGTCAATTTTTGGTTTAATTAAAAAATTGTTTATATGATTCATTTTTGAAAAATATAAGTAATATTCAATTAAAAAATCTGGAAACCAAACTTTTTTTATGTTTTTAAGTAAAATTCTAAATATGAAACAAATAATAAAAAATAATAGCAAGAAAATAAAAATGGTTTTTAAAAATTGGTAAGATTATTCTGTATATATTTTAACTTTGTACTTTTATATAGAATTTAACAAAATTTAATTATTAAAACATTATTCAGTAGCAAATTAACTAATTATATATGTGTTTATATATTCAGTAATGATATTTGTATTTCATTTCAAAATTTAAAAATTCTGTATAAAAATATAACATCATAATAATAATACTGTAATTTGTTAATAATAAATAAATAAAATAACAGTGTGAGAAACAACAAAGACAAAAACAATAGACGTTTAAAGAACTTGGCTTTATATCAAGTTGAATACAAAATGATGGTAAATATTAGAAAAGGAAATGAGTCAAAAAGGGTTAATTCTAAAGAAAAAAACGACTAGTTGTTTTTAACAAATATTAAAAATTCATTTTCTAAACAATATCAACTTAAATAAAATGTACTTACCCACTTCTTTAATGTATATTTTATTTATTATAAACATATACATAAAATTTATTCATATTTAAAAAAAGAACAGAAATGTGTTTTTTGTGTGTTTCTTTTACAAAACACATACACACATGCATGAACTGATTAACCGACATAGATAAACTAATTCAATTACAGTTATATCTAAAATGGCAATGAAAGTACAAATTCTAGTTTGTCTTTGTTTATGTTAATCTTAATATTATAATGAAATATATATAAATATTTTTGATATTTACTCTTAAATAAGTATGTAAGATTATATATACATATTTAGGCTCCCGAGAATTATGCAAATCCAAAGATTCAAAATTTGTTTACTTTAAAAAAATATTTTAAGCATTTGTGTATGTAATCTGGAATAAATTGTTCCACATTTATGAAGTACTATTTATAAAATTAAAATAAATTTATGAAATGATTAATTTACTATAGAATGTTTTGTAATATTTGATAAGTTTTACAAGCACTGAGTTTTAGATAGTAACAAACTATATAGGGTAATCTTTCTTTCTTCACAAGCATTTTAAATAGTAGTGTTCAATCTGCAAGAATACTCTCTCCCCTGCTACAAGATAAAGACTTTAAAGAAATAAAAGGTCATCTTATTTTTGAACTCAAATGTAATTATATGAATCACTCTTAAGTGTCTAGAATTGAGAACATGAACTTATAAATCATTCACTTTAAAAAATTTTATTTTTAATATTTTTATTAACACTTCTGAAATTTAAAATTTACTTTATGCCAATTTGTTAAATTGTCTAATATTTGGGAAATTTTATAAGTGTTATGTTTTAGAGTATATACTTTATAGCTGGGGTGAAAGTATCCTTATAGATTGAACACCATTTCTTAATGGCTCTTATGAGGAAAGGATGATGACTTTCTATAGTTTGCTCTAATACAAACTCAGTGCTTATAAAATTTATCAAATATTACATAATTTAACATTATTTAATATTGGTACAAAGTAAATTTAAAAATTCAGAAGTGCTAATAAGAATATTAAAAATAAAAAATTAATTTAAAGTAAATGATTTATAAAATTGAAACAGGCAAACTCTCCATACAGTAGTGCCACTCTGTGCAAGCCAAAGTAGTCAATGGATGCCAGAAGGCTTGTGCATAAAATTTCTATCTAGTGCCTACTCATTCAATATCCCCAGACTAGTTTCTAGCATATGGCTTTCATCAGTGAGGAACCTTGGATCTGAGAGCACTGCACCTAGATCTTAGGATCTAATGCAACCCTCCAGCAGCTACCTTTTATCTCTACTTAACTAAAAAACTATGAGAATAAAATTGGAAACAATATTTTCAATTCAAGCTCATTAGCTTATATAGTCAAATGGTCTGAACTCAGTTCAGTATCCATATATTTTGTTATGAGCAAGCATAAGAAATGGTAATCATGTGATTTTAGTGGTTTAATACCAATCCTGCCTAATAGGATAGTGGTAGGCTCATCAGTGAAAGTCACAAGCTAGAAACTACTCTGGGGATATTGGATGAGTAGGCACAAGATGGGGATTTATGTACAAGCCTTCTGACATCTGGCTTGTGCTGAGTGGCACTACTATATGAAGGAGTTTTGCCTGTTTTAATAACAGTTATGAGCAAGCATAAGAAATGGTGACCATGTGATGTTTAGTGATTTATAAATTCATGCTTTTACTTCTAAACACTTGAGATTCCTTCATATAATTACATTTGAGTTGGATAATAAGATGGCTGCTCCTATTTTCTTAAAGTTTTTATCTTGTGGCTGGGATGAGAGTATCCTTGCAGAATGAACACCCCTCTTTAATGGTATGTGAGAGGAAAGGATGATTACTTTCTATAGTTTATTATTATATAATATTTTATAAGTATTTTTAGCAACAGCTTTTCCATGCCAAAATGGTAGCAATGATTTAACTAATGCATAATTAAAACACTTTGCAGGACTATTGATTGCTTTTAAAATGTGTATGATTTTATTCTTTTTATATAGTCATGGAGTGATATTTAAATATTTTAGACAACCCCCCCCCCCCAGTGATGAAAGTTTATTCATTAAAAAAATGTACAAATATAGTTAAATAAGGTTTACAAAGCATGATAAAAATGAAATTCAGGAGCAACATGGTGAAAGGAAAAGGATATATATGAAAAGGGAAAGGGATGTGGAAAAGGTGTGTATTAATCATTGAAGACAAATAAATGTTACAATTAAGAATTATTTTAAAGTCTAAAATTTAAATATGAGTAGCATTTTAGGAGCACAAAATTGAGAAGTCAGTTTGCGATGAATGAGTTGATAATAGGAAAAGACTTGGAGATAACAACATTGGAAATAATAAATTTAAATAGGGTGAATCACTTTCAATTAGAATCATTAGGCCAAACTGCGGTTTATTTTGCAATAATATTTGGATAGAATTGTTTATAATAAGAACGCTAAAACTGCTATGATTAGCGGGTTTTTTTTGTGAACGAGCAAATCAACATTGGCAATAGTCCCCAACAACATCCTCCCCCTCAAAAGAACCAGGATTAAGGCCCCTGGGGCCCCTCCCAACAAACAGACTTTCTCATTCAATCAGCAAAGTTGATTGTAATGAAAATTTTAATTAAAAGGTTACAATTAGGAATTATTTGTAAAGTCTAGGATTAAATGTGAATGTGTTTTAGGAGTGCAATATCGGGAAATCCAATTTGAGGAAAATAAGTTGAGAAATAGGAAAACACTTGGAGATAATGTAAAATACAGACTAAATCAATCTAATTGTTCAGTTCTTCCAAATGGCCTTGAATATCTTCATAAGAGAGTAATCCTGAATACTTTGGAAAAAATATGGAGAAACTATGGAGAACAAGGGAAAAAAAATCTAAGCTTCAAAATGTCTCTGCTAAAATCATTTCAATCCATCATGAAAATCACATAAACAGTAGAAGGCCAGCCTTGTCAATAACAACATTGGAGATAATAAAATTAAATAAGGTAAATCATTTGCAATTAGAATCAAGAGACGAAACTGCAACTTATTTTGCAATAATACATAGATAAAAGCATTCATCATGATAACGTTAAAGAATTATCATAAATAACGTTATTTTTTCTATCTTGTGAATGAGAAAAAACCAATGTTGGTAACGATCACCACAGCACTCTCACCCCAACTTCCTCCCTCAAAATAACTGGGATTTAGGTCCCTGGCGGTCCCTCCAACAACCAGATTCTCTCATTCATTCAACAAAATTAAGTCAAATGAAAATTTTCATTAAAAGGTAAAATCTCTGTAGAAATCTTTTGTAATTTCAGTGGCTGACATATATTTATATAGCATTTTTATAAAAGTTGAAATTATTCTTACTTGTGATTACATTGTTGACATAGGTTGCACATGAAAAGAGAGCTAAAAAAACTCCCCTTTTTAATTGTGATAGTTTTAGTATTTACTTCCCTAAACTAGGAAAAAGGAAATGAAATAGGAAGCCAGAAACAGTATTAACTGGAGTCTTTGGCTCCCTTTAGTGGACTATATTTTAGACAACTTGTATTAGCTTTTTAACATATCTGTCAGTATTGTTATTGTTTACAAAACACATATCTTATATAACTATGTGTAATGTGTGCTTTGAAAAGTAATCCTCCACGATATGAGTAATCAATGAACACAAGTTTATAGTCTTATTATGTTCATATTCTAAGATAAGATTTTTGTTTATGGTTTTTATCAAAGACAAGTTAGAATCTATGCTACATATAATGCGCTTATGCATCTAGAAGTCACTTTTAATTTGTTTAATTTATTTATTTACTTCAAATGGCTTTATTGCTTCGAAATTCATAAGAAGTTTAAATACTGGAAGAGCAAAACTGGAAGTGATTTAACATTTTACTACAGATATACTTTATCACTGTACCAATATACAAAAATATTATTTAACTAATACCTAAAAATCCAAAATAACCCATGATTTTTATTTTATTTTAATTCTTTCACTTATATATGCATCAATGTAAATAAAAATCATAAATCAAAATCTTGTCAGTTTATATTGATATAATATACTCTTGAAATTATAATTGTTTCCAAATTCAAATATTTTACCGAGTATTTACTATATTTAACAATTTTTTCAAAATGACAGCACAGATTATTAACATTTTCCCCTTTGATAAAAAAGAAAACTTTTGAAAAAGATTAGAATAGAATTTATACATTCTTAAATATATTATTTAAAGTTTATCTCACAAAATGTTTATGCGTATATTCTGTTTGTTATATCTCTGGAGATACTACTCACTAAAAGTTTTTGACGTTATATATATAATAGAATAAATCCAGTGCTGTAATATATATATAACGTTCAAAATTAAAAGTCACAATACTTTACAATTTATATTTTAAAATATTCTTTAACATAGAATAGGTCAAAATTTAACAAGAATAAAGCCATTATTTATTCTCATGCTGTTCATTTATTAATATAGAAGTTTGACTAAAAACACTTTAGTTAGAAACAATGAACATTTATATCAATCGTGCAATGTATCTAAATATGCTACAATGATTTATTTACAATAGATGGCAAGTCTGAGAGATTTCTAATTTAAACATTGCCAACAATAATTCAAACAATAGAAAATATTAATAAAATATCTCCAGGCGTTTAATATATATACAACATTCAAAATTAAAACTCATAATACCAAAAATAAATTGGCTTATGATAGGTTAGAGAGTATTTTAACATATTTAATGTATGATATTATGACGTTAGTGTTATGAGTTTATAATCAATATACATATATGGTAACTTTTCCTTTATAATGATACTAGAAAATAGTATTTTTAATTTCATGCTATTAATTGAATATATAATAATATAAAAGTAACCTATTATATGTACATAGACAGCAGATCCATAAAGTAATATATTGATATACAGATAGATGCATTGTTAGATAGATAGATGGATTGATAAGATAGACAGATATATAGATAGACAGAAAAACAGACATATAGATAGGTAGATAGATAGATAGATAGATAGATAGATAGATAGATAGATAGATAGATAGATAGATAGATAGATAGATAGATGAAAGCTATGTTGTAGATTGATATACTGATTAATTCATAAACATATAATTAAATACAATAGCATAATAATGTATGTTTTAAAAAAAATTTCACATAATGAATTATACATATACGTGGATTAATGACATTTATATTATTCACAATTTTAAAAAAAATATTAAATTTGTTATAAAAGTTTATCATTAATAAATTATGAATGACCGGTAATAAAAATATATAGTACTTATTATTCATTTTCTTTTTTTTTTAATTCTTGGCATTTTAATTTTTAATCATAATTTATTAAACGTAAAAATAAAAGTTTGTAGTCATGAAAATAAATAATTCATTTTGTAATGGTAAATAATTTAAAATTTTAAATGTAAAACGATAATTTTTTGTATAAAATTTACTCACTTTATACTACAACATGGGATATGCCCCCCCCTCCCCTAAAATAGTTATATATATTTACACTAAAAGCGAGTAACATATGTGCATGAATATGTGGTATATATTGTAAAGATGAATGAATGAATGATGAATGAGTGAGCTTGGTGGTGTGAGCGATAATGCCTAAAGATGGGGCATAGAGTGAACTTCAGACATTGGTAGAATAAGAGTGCAAAAGAAATTTTATTGCATCCAAACTATATTCGATCTGATTATATTTAACACCCAAAGTATATTAGTTCAAATTTAATCCAATCAATAATAATTAAAGTCACATAAGTACACAAAATATATCTTAAGACAATGTAAGTAAATATTTTGTGGTAGCATATTAATCCTCCGTATCTAATTTATATGGATACTTTACATACATTACACATTTATGTGTAGTGGGTATATGTTTTGATACTACTACAAAATTAACAGTTGGATGCCTAGGTTAAAATATATGCTCTGCTACACTATTTATCCCCCTTCCCACTCATCTTCACACTAAAGCAATGTCTCAGGGTTATAAGTCACAAATCCGAAACAATTATGATTTTTATTTCTGAATATTAAATAATTATATCATTAACCAAGAAAAAATACAAAGACAAATTTAACACAATACAATGATTATAATTATTAACAAGAAATATTAAAAATTAATAAATAATCACTGGTAATAAATATTGCATGAAATCTCCATATTTTTCTGACTGAAAGTAACTTGCATAGGATATAATAACAAAAATAATGTAATCAAGTACTTTATTTTTTTTAAATTAATATAATATTGGAATCTGCATACTATTTATTTAATTTTCATTCCTTGAAGAATGTGGAAGTGCAGGAACAAGTAAGTGTGTGCTGAACAAACTATAGATTTTAATTGTGTGAACATGTTTAAATATTAGTATGACATAAACTTCATTGTCTCAAGTAAGTATTTAAAATTGTTTCAGCTTAGTTGAACAGATTTCTACTAGATTAACATGAATGTTTGAGATATTCAGAAAAATATAACTAGTCAACGTCTCTAAAATCTAAGTTTAACTATCTTACATCTATATCATATAATTTTGGAGGCATTGTATGTTGGGATATTCCACTCTACAGCATCCCATTGTGATTCAAAAACTAAGAATATAATTCTTTAGTACTAATATATTGTACTAATATATAATTTTTATGCACAGTGAAATATATGCATAGGGACTTTATATCCTGTCTATAGTAGGATTTCTCTTTCATTAGGTTCCATTTGAGAAAAAGCCATTCATTTAAGCAAGTATAGCATATAACTATATATTATAATTATCATAAGCAACTTCTAAATAAAACAACATACTATTTTAAGTCAAATATAAATATTTCTTAATTAAAAGTTAGAAAAACTAATAATGACTAGAATGTATCAATAAATGAAAGACAATCAAGTTTTCAGTTTATATTTTATGCAAACATGCATTATAACTACAAGCATATGGTTAGCAAATAAATTATTGTAAAGATCTTGCAATGCTAATAACAACAAAATGTATTGTTAATAATTCTAATATATCTTAGCTAGTGGTAGAAATATGCAGCAAAATTTTATGTCATATAAACAAATGATTTTGTAAAATTATCTTAAATTGGACATTAAATTCCCTTTAGAACTTCTTAAGAGCTAAAAAAAAATTTTTTTTTTCTTTAACAAAATTGATAGTTGGCTTCTGGTGATAATAGTTTTCATACCGATGTCCCAGATAGATAATGTGAAGTGCAGATGTGACAATGAATATTCTTTAAAGCAGTTCATATGCTTAATAACTTAATGAAAATGTAAGCGAAGTGTAGCAGTTAATTTGGAAGATCAAATAACTTGAGATAACAGTTAATGATAAAGTTATTTTGAGCTCTATAATTATATTTTAAAATTTAAAATTATAAATAAATTAAATGTTAAAATTTTCTTTTAAGTTAACTTATAAATATTATTATTAATTGAAATGGGTTCTTATTAGATCTTCTTTGTAATGCATTGTTTACATTGATGAATCATAATACTCCTTAATAATGGATGAGTTGTATAATGAAGTGGCTGGAGAGTGAATCCTGCTCAACCTTCAAAAATGTTTTACTCCACAAAAACACAGGATAAATAAATAATAACAGAATGACAATATCAAAATATTGCACTGAATTGTCTTTATAAACACATCATTACATTTAGGTAACAGAAGAACAAACCATAGAAACTTGAAAATAAAATCGAAAAATAAATGCTGACAAACACCTTTTCATTCTAATAAAAAAATCCAAATACCATAGAACACTTTATCAATTTAAAAATAATAATAATTTCTAAATAATTATTATTTAAACTTTTAAATATAATCTTAAATTAAACCACTAAACATCACATGATCACCATCTCTTATACTAGCACATAATTGTTATTAAACAAGGCAAAACTCTCCATATAGTAGTGCCACCCTGTGCCAATCAGAATAATCAATGGATGTCAAAAGGCTTGTGCATAAAATCCCTATCTAGTATACTCATCCAATATTCCCAGACTAGTTTCTGGCTTGAGGCCTTCGTCAGTGAGGAGCCTTGGATCTGAGAATACTGTTACTAGATTTTAGGATCTAATGCAACCCCTCAGCAGCCAACTTTTATCTCCACTTAACTACAAAATTATGAGAATGAAATTGAAAACAATATTTTCAATCTAAGCTCAATAGCTTATATAGTCATATGGGTCTGAATGCAGTTCAGCACCCATACATTTTGGTGTCTTTGGCTCTTTAACAACCATAGCCACCACTATCCTATTAGGCAGGATTGGGGCTAAACCACTAAACATCACATGATCACCATCTCTTATACTAGCACATAATTGTTATTAAACAAGACAAAACTCTCCATACACTGAAAAAGGCCACAAGCCAAAAACTAGTCTGGGGATATTGAATGAATAGGCACTAGATAGGTAATTTATGCACAAGCCTTCTGGCATTCATTGATTACTCTGGTTGGCACAGGGTGGCACTACTGTATGGAGAGATTTGTCTTGTTTAATAACAATTATGTGCTAGTATAAGAGATGGTGATCATGTGATGTTTAATGGTTTAACACCAATCCTGCCTAATAGAATAGTAGTGGCTATGGTTGTTAAAGAGCCAAAGATACCAAAATGTATGGGTGCTGAAAGGAGTTCAGTCCCATATGACTATATTAGCTATTGAGCTTAGATTGAAACTATTATTGTTTTCAATTTCATTCTCATAGTTTTGTAGTTAAGTAGAGAAAAAAGGTGATTGCTGGAGGGTTGAATTAGATCCTAAGATCTAGGTGCAGTGCTCTCAGATACAAGGCTCCTCACTGACAAAGGCTCAAGCCAGAAACTAGTCTGGGATATTGGATAAGCACAAGCCTTCTGGAATCCATTAATTACTCTGGTTCGCACAGGGTGGCACTACTGTATGAAGAGTTTTGCCTTGTTTAATAATCTTAAATGACAAACATCATCTTCTCACATACATACAAAACTGACACCTCTCTTTTTTACCTTTACTCATGCAATGCTATTATCTTTAAAAATAAAAATTTGATCTAAAATGAATTTAAGAATAATAACAAATTTTTATAAGTCCATTAACTTATTATTTTATTATACCTAAACTCCATTTTATATATTCATTTAATTAGTTCTTTATGTACATATGCATTCATTTATGTAGATGAGTGTATAATCAAGAGTAGATATTTATATTGGGCCACAAATAAAATATATAATTTAACAATCTAAAACTTCTTTTAGGGTGACAAACAAATCAATATAACATCAAAATCAAATAAAAATAAAGAATGAAATCAATTTATCCAAAAGAAGCAAACTCTAGTTTGCAATATTTTTAAACAAGACTGTTTTAACATAAGAATTTAATAACATTTCTTGATTTAAACTAAGAAATTTTTTTAACAGATACAAACATACATCACTAACTTACAAATACAATTTATATATACACACACACACCAAGTTTCTGAAACAATTGTGTAGAAGTCAATTCCATATTATCTCTGATGTTATTCAAGTGTTTTTTTTTTAAATTTTAATTCTAAAATCATAAAATTTTTTATCAAATATTTTGTAGCGTTACAAGTTTCCCTTTCAGAAATTTTTTTTGCATATAGATAGATTTAAATATATTCAGTTTATTTAGTTACAGACCAACCATCATCCTATCAACGTTTAATATTTATCTTTTGGATAACTCAGATCAGAATTAATCATATTTTAAAAGGTTTCTCTACTTTTGAAACAATTGTTTTTAGACAAATCAGAATTGTTCAGTAATTTAATATGTTTGAATTTATTGAAATGGATATCATGTAATCTAAGTTTTATTTTAAGGTATTAATAATAGGCTAGTTATGAGTTTAATGTCTTTAATTAGTAATATTTAAATAAATAGACAAGAATGGTAAAACATCATTTATTAATAAAAGTTATCGTAGTTTATTATTTGATTAAGTATTCTATTATTTAATTAGTTCCATCTCACTTTCACCAAAAAATTTTTGTGTGTAAATATATTAAATGCCTAAAGCTGATTTAGACAATAATTAAAATTATCTGAAATTCAGAATTATATATATATATATGTTGTGACTGAAAGTTTAAGATGATAGTTTGGTGCAAAAGAGATTTGTTTAGTTTTGTTTGCTTTAAAATAATAATTATTAAGATAACAAAACATAAATAATTTGAAGGTTTGTGATGATAATATATTAGATGTGATAATATGTTCACTATTTCCACCATCTATCAGTAGATGTTGAATGTACAGATAATTTTAACCTTTATTTAAACTTTTCAAATATGAACAATTTGTTAGTAATAAACACAAATAGACAACACAGGTTACTAATGACAGAACATTTTGAGTATTATTATTATTATTCACTTTTCTTCAGATGTTGCTGGCCTAACTAGTAACAGTATTAGCATAGGTGTCAAACTTTTATAGAATAGCTCAATTAATTAGAGTACAGTATTTGCTCTAAATTTGATGTTAGAGAATTTAAAGGTGTGAGTTCAACTCCTATGCTAATACTGTCATTGCTGGTCAGGCCAGCAACACAAGAAGAAGAGTGTAAAATACTACTACTCATAATGTTGTGGCATTACTAACCTGTGTTGTCTATTTGTGTTATTACTAAATAATTGTTTGCATTTGAAAAGCTTAAATAAAGTTTAAAAGTTTGTATTCATTCAACATCTACTGATAGATTATGGCAATAGTCCAACATATTATGACAGCAAAACATAAGGTATAAATTTATCTTAGTAATGGATAGATGACCTAATCATAAGACGTGTGAGATTATATATGTAAATTTGTCATACATGTGAAATAAATAGAAATAAACACACACACAATGATATATTTATTTGTAAAATATATATATATTAATATTAATATTATGATGATTAATCTTGGTAATAAATATTAAAATAAAAGAAATAAATTATTCTGATCAATTAATATTATTTGAAAAAATATAAATGTGTAAAATTATATTATTTTAATTTTTCATTATTATAAATAGTTTTATTTATACAGTGCTATGTGATATGCAGAAATATAAAAAAAATCATGAATTAAACAGTCTAGTAGATGAGAAGGTGGGGAAGAAAAATAATCTATGCCTCGACCTGAACTATAGAAAAAAGGTTGTCTTCAAAATTTGTAATAAATCAAGGGCCTATTCATTTACCTTAGAATTTAAAAAACAAAAAAGGAGTTTTGAAGAAAAAAAGGAGATATTTCTTTCTTTCTTTGGTAGAATTTTCATAGAACCATATTAATGGTGTAATGAATTTACCTTAATATTATGCCTGTCTCTTATCTTATAGTTTATTTAATGATGATTATATTATTGAAACAAAGCATAAAATATTCAGATACCCGAATCTAAATAATCTATATGCTTCAATTATCAAATAATGTTATTAGAAGATTTTCTGGCAGATTACACAGTTGCCCCCAAAGAAAAGAAAACATCATACTTGATTAAGTGGGTAATTGTTTTTAGGGCACTTTACAAGAAACTAGAGTGATTAAGGTGAAAATATTATTTTATTTTTAATTTCTTTGTTAAATTTCAGTGTATTATTGATGGAAAAATTAAAGCGTTTTAGTAATAACAATTTTTATATTTTGTATAATAGTTATTAATCTTTAAAAAAAAACAATTAATTTATCACATTCCCTGCTTCTCGCTGAAGCACATCTATTCTAATATTTTAATTTTAAAAAAAATTATAAGTATCAAGATAATTGAAACTGTGTCAAACGTGAAAGACTTTTAAACCCCATATTGAAGGCAGTCTCCATCTTTGTGAAATTATTTTGAAAAGTATTTGAATGTGTAAAAAACTTAAATTTTTTTGTGAGATTTATTATTCATAATTATTTTTACATAATAATTGTATAATATTTATTAAAAATCAAGAATAAATGTCATCAAATGGAAATTAATAAAATCCATTGTGCTATTTCATAAATTATAATGAATACTAAAAATCATATACAGCAACTATATAAATATATATTAATAATAATTACCCATAAAAAGCTTTATTTGCACATGGTTTCATGTCTTTTTCGATATTAATAATCTATTTTAACATTGACCAATTATTGAAGGTAAACCACTCTCTAGTGTTCTGTACTGGAATTAAAATAAATAGAATACAACTTTTATATAGATATCCAATAATAGAACTGATTATAAATCATAAGAATATACCGAATAAATAATACATACATTATACAACTTTATATATATATAATTTCTATTCATTTTTAATTGACCAATTATTAACTAAATTTATTTAAGTTTTATAAATATTCATACAACAATTTAAATTATGTTTAATAAAATATGTTTCATATATTTAGATGTGATATGTTGGACTATTTTCATCATCTATGAGTATTAAAATATTTAAACTTTATTTAAACTTTCCAAATACAAACAATTGTTAGTAATAATACAAAAACAGACAAAACAGGTTAGTTGATTTGATAACAAAATGCAAGGTCTTCTCACAGTAGGCCAATACAAAAAAGTAGCAAAAAATCCAATTCCAAATACAGAGGTAAAACTACAAGCATTACTCTGGAAGTATCACTGGTATTTTAGTGATTCAGAAAAAAGAAAATTAACTTCATATTTCAGCAAGATTTCTCACCTGTATGGACTACCTAAAATTCATAAAGACAATGTTCCATTAAGATCTATTATTAGTTCGAGAAATTCATCATGTCAAAATTTGTCAAGACTTCTTCTCAAAGTTCTTAGGCCATTGACATTCAGGACACAATCTTTCATCAAGGATTCTAAGCACTTTTTAGAATTAGTCAGGAACATGAAAATGGAAAAAACTGACATATTGGTAAGCTTTGATGTGGAAAATCTGTTTACAAATGTATCATGTGATGAAGCATTGTCTATTATAAGGAAAAGGTTATATGATGATAATAGTGTACAAACTAGAACAGCTCTTCCTATTGATAGTATAATGGAATTATTAACATTCTGCATAACAACAAAATACTTTCAATATAACTCAGACTTCTTCCAACAAAATCAAGGAATGGTCATGGGTCATTACTGTCACTATTGCTCAGCAACATTTATACGGAAGAACATGAAACCACAGCCATAAATACTACTCCATGTCCATCTAAAGGGTGGCTTTGGTATGTTGATACATTTGTGGCATGGCACATGATGAGGTACAATTATAGGAAACCAACATGGCAAATACTTGGCATATACATCAAATCATATGAAAAGCACTAAACATGGAATTGTACTATCACTGGAACAGAGCCAAGGAGGTTTGTTCAGAAACCTGTGATTTGGTAAAAGAAAATATTCACATTGAACATATACTTATGAAGAGTGGTTATCCATCAGCGGTTATAAAGAAAACCTTCAACAGACAACCCAGAGAGACACTAAATGAGAAAACAATTATTAGTATGGTAGTGTATCCATACATACCAGGAATGTCAGAAAAATTAAAGAAAATCTGCAGTCAACATAACATTAGAACAGCTTTCCAGAGCCATATCACACTTTAAGGAATTCTTACTTTTACTAAGCCTAAACTGGAAATGCTGAAGAACAAAAACTGCATTTATGAAATACCATGTGAATGTGGAAGAAAGTTCATTGGTGAGACTTGTCACCCTGTTGAACAGCTATTGAAAGAACACAAACTAATGGTTAAAAAGAACAAACAGATATGTCTACTTAGCAAATCATGTATGTACTAATAACCATATGTTTAATTGGGAAAATACAAAAATTTTGGAAAAAAGAGGAAAAATGCATAGAAGAAAATTCAAGGAAGCTGCTCATATGACAATGGTAAATAATCCTATAAGTCAACCCAGTGTGGCAATACACAATGTATGGAAGCCTCTAATTAATCTTGCTCTTAGGAAAAATATTAATAATAATAATAATAATAATAATAATAATAATAATAATAATAATAATAATAATAATAATAATAATAATAATAATAATAATAATAATAATAATAATAATAATAATAATAATAATAATAATAATAATAATAATAATAATAATAATAATAATAATAATAATAATAATAATAATAATAATAATAATAATAATAATAATAATAATACATAATAATATACCAATGCAAAACCACAGACAAGATTCCAGATCAGTATTTGAATAATGGTATTCACATTGGGATATTTATAGTTCTAATAAACAAGCCAGAACACTAGAAATAGATGGGATCTATCACAACCTATGCCTCAATTATATTAACAATAAGCCAGACTACCAAGGAATTTGAACTATGAGCTCTAGAAGCCCAAATATCTTTACATTTTATCCACTAAAAATAAATCTAAATTGCCTTGCCAACAATCCACTTTCTTTATCATAAAAGCAATGTATATATCTATTGACATGATCTTAAAACTGTGGACTCTACCATTAAGCTTAAGAGACACTAGATCACTATTATTATCAATGTGTAAGCACTTAACCAACTACATAACAGATGATATGTGACACCTACAGAAAACCTTAGGTACAATCATTAATCAGATGGAATAGCGGCTTTACATGGCAAGACTCTATATTCTAGCATTAGGACAAGCCACATTTGTTCTATATGCATACTGGTGCACCCATTTAATCTATTCCTAATTGGCAATAATACTAGATGATATCCAGCTACATTTAGCAACTAAACTGCTACTACATTTGAAATAGAGTTAAAATAATAATCAACCTCCACTTATATGCAGCAACATGGTCATTGTTAAAACAACCATCAATGCATGTGAATGCTGAAATAGTTAAACTATCATACAACTAACATTCAAAGTGGACATGTGGACAAAATTAAATAAGCTTCAAACTTTAGAACTCTGATTATTTTTGCTGTTTTATTTTTTATATTGTTATAGTCCATTAACCACAAAGTGTAAACACTAAATTCATTTATATGTGTTTACCCTAATATTATTCATTGTATGTTAAATTTGAAATTTTCTAGATGTAAACTTATGTAAAACCATTGAGATCAATAAAGCCTTTATTGAAATGTAATAATAATAATAATAATAATAATAATAATAATAATAATAACAACAACAACAATAATAATAATAATAATAATAATAATTATTATTATTATTATTATTATTATTATTATTATTTTTAAATTTTCTATACACTCAACATTCACTCATAGATGATGGAAATAGTCTAACATATCACATTTAATAATATACCATTATCACAAACCTTCAGACAAATGTTTCATATATATTTTTTTTTTACATCTTTAATCTATTTTTAAAGATTAAATATTTTTGTAGCATCTATTTTATGTCCATATAGTAAGAAATAAATATGTAAAGCAGATTTACCATCTTGCCTATGAATTGCACCATGTTCCCTGACTCTACCACTAGCTGTTTTCCTATATGCCAATAATAAATAATGTCAATGTTACAGTTAATTTTATATAGCATTCTTTTCTCTTAATTTATAATTACCTACTAACTTATCCAGACTTTTACCATTCAGATATACAATATATATATATATGCTTTTTAATATAATTTTGTTTTTTATTAATTCAATATAATTTTGTTTTTTATTAAGGTATTATAAATTTGGGGATAATATGAAAGTTTGATTCATTTCTTATTGGAACTGATGCCACTGTTATCATTATGTATCAAAATGGTATTATTTAATATAGATTTCTTAAAATAGAAAAGTATATATTTAATAGGTTTAAAGTTATATATATATTTTTTGTATTATTTAATAAAGTGATTCATTTGTAAATCTGCTACATTTTTAACTGTGTTATATTTATCATTTCTATATTTGAAATTTTTATTAAGCACTCATCTTTTGTACCCATGCTTATTGATAAGCATATAAATATTGGATGCTGAAATAGTAAATATTTGCATAAATTAACAGCTAGTTTTAAATTAAGAAGGATATAAATAATAAAAAAGAAATTGTATATAAAATGAACTATGATATGTCAATATGTTTCACTGTGGTCATACAGGAAAACAATTAGATTTTAAGCCAATGAACATAATGCAATTAATAGACAAAAGGATAAATTTGCTTTATACATAAAGACATTAATAGATGCTACAAAATATTTAACCTTTTAAGTATATTAAAGATCAAAAAAGAACACAAATATATGAAACATATTATATTAAACATAACTTAAAAATTATAAATAATTATAAAACTTAAAAAATTTAGTTAACGATTGGTCAATTAAAAAATAAATGGAGAATGATATAAGGTAGTATATTTAAAGTTGTATAATATATGTGTTTTCCTGAAGGTTTGTAATAATGGTGTTCTAGTTGTATTTTTATATTGGACTATTTCCATCATCTAATATGAGTATTGAATGCCTTTAGAAATATTTAACTTTATTTAAATATTCCTAATACATTCAATTGTTAGTAATAGCACATCAAACAGGTGAGTACATGCATAATGTTTTGAGAGTTATTATTATCCCCTCTTCTTCAAGTGTTGCTGGCCTGACTAGTGACAGTACTAGCATGGGATTCAAACTTGGACCCTTAGATTTTTGACTATTTAATTTTAAGGTAATGCTCTAACTAACTGAGCCATCCTGCCAAAGGCAACAGTCAGTAAAAATTCCATATATTTATCTATGAGGTTCCTCCTGATTTTTCCACTTTTTCCTAAGAGCAAAGTTGATTAGTGGTTTCCATACATTATGTATATTCACACTAGGTTGGCTTATGGGATTATTTTCCATTGTCATGTTAGCAGCTTCTTTAAATTTTCTTCTTTATACATTTTCTTCTCTATTCAATATTTTTGTATTTACCCAATATGTTCATTGGCACATATATGGTCTGCTACCTTAGACACATCTGTTTTTTTTTCTAATCACCAGTTTGTTTTCTTGCAAGCACTTTTCAACAGGATGACTGGTCTCACCAATATATTTTATTCCACACTCACATGGTATTTCATAGATGCAGTTTTTTTCAGCATTTCAAACTTAGAATTTGTAGATGTTAGAACTCCTCATAGTGTGGTATAACCCTAGAAAGCTGTTCTGATGTTATACTGATTGTAAATTTTCCAGATTGCAGATTTTTCTTAATATGTCAGCTATTTTTGGAATGTATGGATACACTACAGTACCAATAATTGTTTTTTTCTCTTGATGCTTCTTTTAGTTGTCTATTTAATGTTTTTTTAATAACAGCTGATGGATAACCATTTTTCACAAGAGTTTGTTTTATATAGATCTTTTCTTTTTCCAAAGTCACTAGCTTCTGAACAAACTTCTTTTGCTCCATTCCATAGTGATAGTATAACTCCATATTTTGTGTGTCTGGTGTGATTGAATGTATAGGCTAGATATTTTCCTTATGTGATTAGATGTATAGACTAGGTATTTTCCTGTCTATGTTGGTTTTCAGTACACATATATGAAAATACCTAGCCAATACATCCAATCACATCAGAAACACAAAACATGGAGTTATACTATCACTATTGAAAAGAGCAAAAGAAGTTTGATCAGAAACCAGCAACTTGGAAAAATAAAAAATCTATGTAGAACAAACTTATGAAAAATTGTTATCAACCCAAAAATATCAGCTGTTATTAAAAAAATGTTAAATAGTCAGCAAAAAGAACCATCAAGGAAAAAAAAACAATTATTGGCACTGTAGTGTATTCATATATTCCAAAAATAGCAGACAAATTACAAAAAATTTGTGATCAGTATAACATCAGAACAGCTTTCAAAAGTCATATCACACTTTGAGTAATTCTAACAACTACAAAGCCTAAACTTGAAATGCTGAAAAAAAAAAATCTGCATCTATGAAATATCATGTGAATGTGGAAGAACATTTATGGCTGAGACCAGTTATCCCATTGAAAAGTACTTGCAAGAACACAGACTGATAATTAGAAGAGAGAAAACAGATGTGTCTAAAACAGCAGACCATGTATGTGCCAATGAACATATGTTCAATTGGGAAAATACAAAAATATTGGATAGAAAAGAAAAGGCACAAAGAAGTAAATTTAAAGAAGCTACTCACATGACAATGGCAAAAAATTTCATAAGCCAAGCTAGCATGACTATATATAATGTATGGAAACCACTAATCAATTTTGCTCTTAAGAAAAAGTGGAGAAATAAGGAGGAACCTCATAGATAAGTATATGAAATTTCTATTGATTTTTTTCCTTTGGCAGAATGGCTCAGTTGGTTAGAGTGTTACCTTAAAATTCAATAGTCAAGAGTCTAAGGGTCCAGGTTTGAATCCCATGCTAGTACTGTCACTAGTCACACCAGAAACACCTGAAGAAGAGAGGAGAATAATACCTCTTGAAATGCTGAGCATAGACTAACCTGTGTTATGTGCTATTACTAATAGTTGAATGTATTTTGAATATTTAAATAAAGGTGAATTTTCCAAAGACATTCAATTCTCATAATAGATGATGAAAATAGTCCAATATAAAAATGAAATTCTCATAATAGATGATGAAAACAGTCTAATATAAAAATAATAATCAAAAAAGCAAGTCGTATATAACATGACATTAAAGCTTGTATTTACAAAAATGTAATACAGAGAGCATACCAATAGCTCACACAAGCTCTTAATTGATAAGTGCGGTATGAGAAAATATTTAAAATCTATCCAGAGCCTTATTTTAGATCTAGTGCTGAATATTCTAGCTCTCCACTGATGTGAGTCATGAGTTCAAAACCAGTTGGTCTGGAGATGGGAAGGTTATGGATAGAGATTTTAAATATTATCTCATACCACACTTATCAATTAAGAGCATGTTTGATTTATTGGTAAACTCCCTGTATTACAATATAAAAATACTACTAAAACTATCAGGAAAACACTGAATATTCAGTATGGACTTGATACTATATTAAACTTTAGATATTATGAAAAATTATGTCTAAAGCTGGCCAAAGTAAAAAGTCATTTAACATTCTTATATAAATGTAAATCTGAAGGGATAATTCCTAAAGGTTTTCAAATAAAATCTCCAATTTACTCTCAGAGAGCTTTAAAAATTACTCAAAGAGCAAGTGAATCTCTGTTAAGGGACAGAATAAATGATCGAAGGTTTTCTAAATGCCAAGCAATGCATTCCATTACTAACATAGAAAGTTTTCTAAAAAATTAACTTACTCATGAACACTTCATGAGAGTTTTTAAAGCAGTAAGAAAATCATACTATACATTACATGGAAAAATAAAAGAATACCAAAAGAAGAAACCTACTAACTTATATTGGCATATCAAAAATTATAATGTACCAAGCAATGTACCAACTTCATCTGCTAAAATTCTCAGTTCTGAACATAACAAATACTGAAATTTCTGTTTTTGAAAGAGGATTAAACTTTGTCTTAACACCATTTAATATCCCTTTATTAGATATAATAGCAGCTAATGAAGAAGTCACTAAAAATTGCCTTTAGAAGAAGCAGCAGAATTACACTGGACAATAAAAAGAACTCTTGACAAATAACAGAAATTGAAGTCAAATATACCCTATGGTGAGAAAAAAGCAATTAACTTTCTCAAAGTAGATACATCTATAATTATTCTCTTTGCTGACAAAGTCAATGCAACAATTACAATGGATACAACTGATTATGACAACAAAATACAAGAACTCCTAACAGCAGGCCAATGTAGAAAAGCGGCAAAATATCTGATACCGAGATGGAAACAAAGTCACAAGCATTATTCAGAAAGCATTGCAGCTACTTCACTGATTCAGAAAAAAATATATATTTCAGAAAAATTTCTCATCTTTATGGTCAACCTAAAATCCATAAAGATCATGTTCCATTAAGACCCATTGTTAGTTTTGACATTCACCTTGCCAAAATTTGGCAAGATTTCTTCTCAAAGTTCCAAGTCCTTTGGCACATAAGACTCAGTCCTTTGTCAGGGATTCTAGACACTTTAAAGAATTAATCAAGAACATGAAAATTGAAAGAACTGATTTACTGATAAGCTTTGATGTGGAAAGTTTATTCATGAATATACCACACGAAAAAGCATTGTCTATTGTAAGGAAAAGATTAAATGCTGATAATAGTTTGCAAACCAGAACAGCTCTTCCTATTGATAGTATAATTGCACTATTAACATTCTGTACAAAACCAAACTACTTTCAATGTAAAACAGAATTCTTCCAACAAAATCAAGGAAGGGCTATGGGCTCACCATTGTCTCCCTTGATTAACAATATTTATAAAAGAACTTGAAACTTTAGCCATAAAAACTACTCTATATCCACCTAAAGTTTGGCTTCACTATGTGGATGATACATTTGTTGTATGGCCACATGGTGAAGAACTGTTACAAACATTCTGGAAACACATCAACAACATATCCCTTTTGAACAAGAACAAAAATTGGCAATCTTAGATATTCTTGTGACCTGACTCCCTCATGACAAAATCCAAAACTACAGTTTATCAAAACCTGCACATATAGGATAATACCTAGCCTATACATCCAATCACACCAGAAACACAAAACATGGAGTTGTACTATCACTATGGAACAGAGCAAATGAAGTTTGTTCAGAAACCAGTGACTTGGAAAAAAGAAAAGATTTATATAAAACAAACTCTTATGAAAAATGATTATCCATCAGCTGCTATTAAGAAATCATTAAATAGATAACAAAAAGAACCTTTAAGAGAAAAAAAATTATTGGTACTGTAGTGTACCCATACATACCAAAAATAGCAGATGAATTAAGAAAAATCTGTAATCAATATAACATCAGGACAGTTTTCCAAAGCCATACTACACTATGAAGAATTTTTACATCTACAAATCCTATGCTGAAAAGAAAAAACTGCATCTATAAAATACCATGTGAATGTGGAAGAATGTATATTTGTAAGACCAGTCATCCGATTGAAAAGCACTTGCAAGAACATAAACTGATGATTAGAAGAGAGAAAACAGATGTGTCTAAAGTAGCAGACCATGTATGTGTCAATGAACATATGTTCAATTGGTAAAATACAAAAATATTGAATAGAGAAGAAAAGTGACAAAAAAGAAAATTTAAGGAAGCTGCTCACACGACAGTGGCAAAAAATCCCATAAGCCAACCTAGTGTGACTATATATAATGCCTGGAAACCATTAATCAACTTTGCTCTTAATAAAAAGTGGAGAAATCAAGAGGAACCTCATAGATAAATATATGAAATTTTCTACTGATTGTTGTCTTTGGCATGATGGCTTGGTTGGTTAGAGTGTTACCTTAAAATTCAATACTCAATAATCTCAGGGTCCAGGTTCAAACCCCATGCTAGTACTGTCAATGCTCAGGCTAGCAACACCTGAAAAGGGGGAGAATAATATCTCTCAAAACATTGTGCATATACTAACCTGTTTGGCATGCTATTACTAACAGTTGAATGTATTTGGAATATTTAAATAAAGTTAAATTTTTCTAAAGACATTCAATACTCATATTAGATGATGGAAATAGTCCAATATAAAAATACTAATATACAACTAGTGATTCCATATTTTTAAAAATATTACAGCAGTTTTACAAAAAGTATTTTGTGGTTTAAAATAGTAATCTAAGATATAAATGTAAATGATGATTATTGGAATCATTTAAATTTTGCTAATATGTTTGTTTTTGGAAATAACATTTCACGTGTTTAGGAAATATTGCATGAACTATATCACAAAGTAAAAACAAATAGAAGAGATAAATGTTATAAAAACTAATGTTCACTGGATTTTCACAGATAAAAATAAAGAATTATAATAGTGAGTCAGATTGTATATGGAAACATAATGGATGAAATTAATTGTAGACTTAAACTTAAATGGAGTGTTTTGCGTTAGAAATAACTTAATATTAAAAGACAATATATAGATCTGAGACATGGACACTTTTCAGAAAAATAATACAGAGACTTGAGTCTACTCAACAAAATATGAAAAGATGTATGTTGGGTATAGCAAGAAGCGATCAAAACAAAATACATGTGCGATAGAATACATGTGTTAATATCATTATTAAAAGAATTAAGAAGCTGAAGTAATGCTGGGATAAACAGATTTCTGAAGGATATGATAAGAAATGGACACTTGTCTTCTTAAACTAGGTTCTAAAATAATGTAGAAGATCTAGAAAGAGACTAACTACATGTGAGATGCACAGATAAAATAATGAAATATGATTGTGTGCTTTGAAGAAAAGGTAGATATCGAAAAACGTTTAAAATTAGATTATTTCATCCTGCAGTAAATCAATAATGATAAAAATGATGATGATGATTAAAAATTGTTTTTATTATGGTAGATTTCTATTATATTTATTGCTTTTTTTTTTACTACTACTTATGAATTCTAGCTTATTTAAATCCCAAGTGTGAAAATCTTCAGAAATAGTAATAATTAAATCATCGACTAATGTCAAAGAAAACATTTAAGTGTGAGAAATGTAAATTTTTTCCCCCATAAAAGCTTTTTTTATTACAGGTTACAAGTGAAAAATAGGATCTTACTTTCTTAATAAATGTCTTTATTAAGAAGTGAAATGCTAATATGTATTATGATATTCTTAACTTTAATACCATCTGTCAAATAAGTTGTAATTTTTTTAATCTTTCTTAACAACATTTTAACTTTTATATTATAAAATGTCAGATATAATTTTTTTTTATAATTATTAGACAGAAAATAATGACAAACTGAAAATCACATTACTGTAAAGTGTTAAGGAATTAACTTTCAAAATTAAATCTGATTTTTTTTAAAAAGACAACTGAATTTATCTCAAGTTGCCTTGCGATTTTTCGGTAGTTTTTTAAAAGCTACTTAATTGCTTAATATTCTCTGAATATACTCCACAAAATTCAAAATACCAATATATAAAATAAATAATAAATATATCCAGTTTATAGCACGATAGCTATCCTGAGTAGTATTTTACCGTTAAAATAAACCTTTTAATTATAAATTATTAAAAAATATGTATATTTTTATTTTATCGAATTATAGTTTGGGAATTAATCCTATATATTACCCTACAGATAAAGGTTTTATACATTTATATATATGCATTTGACACAGACGTTGGATGTGTCTTCATAAACATTTGATAGTTGTTAACATTACCATCATGCAATAATTTTTCTATCCAACCAAACTATCTTCTGCATACTAGTGGTCATTTAATAATGTTGCAGACACCTTAGTAATCTCTACTTTCCTGTAAAGATGGTTAATGGTATCCGGTTAAAATGTCAGTATAATGCTGATATTTATAACTAGCAATTTTATACAAAATGTGATCCAAATAATAAATTCATTTAAAATTTCCAATCTAGTTCTTCTATGTAATAAAGTAATTTCTATCTTTTTTATTACCTAATATAAATTTGAAATAACGAGGGGAAAATTAATATATATATATATATAGCTATGAAACGTTTCTAATATTATGTATATATTACAGTATTAGGATTTGAATTTAAACTTAGTAAGGTTATCTACATAAAAATTTTGTTAGCTTATTTTTTATTTCTAAGATTATGTAAATTAATTTAAAAGTAATTAAAATGGTTTAACATGGACACCGATTTTAAAATGCATTATAATGTAAAATCGCTGTATGTATTTTTAATGTATCAAAATTTATTTTTATTTTTCTCATGGAAAAATTTCAAGATTATTATTAGCTATTTTATTCTTAGAAAAATATGATAAAATTAATAACGTACATAGTATGTTCGAAATATATTAATAATTATATATATATAAGTAGTTTTATTTGCATAGCAATAATAAAACAAAGTATGTATTAATAAATTTACTTGCTGTTTTTTTTTATTACTGAATACGTTTCCAACAATTGTTTTTAATGTGAACAAATAGGATTTTTAATTACTTTGAAAGTATATGGATGCATGTCTATATGTTTTATATGTTTTGGGATAATTCAAAAATATTAAATTTTAGTAGTCAATATATTATTTTAAAATATTTATTTAAAAGGGTATTTAAAATATTGATTATGATATAAAATAGATAAATAAAAGGAAATATCTATTTTGTTTTAATATATGATTTTAAGTATATTTTGCATTTAATTTGTAATGTTTTTATTTATTTATTATTTATGAAACGTATTGTAATATTTATAATTTTATTAATTATTCACTAGACAAAGATTATCTACTTAATGAATAATATTCTTGTAGTGTCATTTTTACTATACCACTCTCATGCTCTAATAAGAATTGGTTTCTAACTGCTTCTAATACCTTGTGGAAATGTGTAATCATAAACATGTGATCCAAGACATATATCTTTTGTTCATATTCCATGATTATATTTTTATGATTATATCCCTCCATAAAGTATTAAAAGCAGATAGAAACCAACCTTTACCTTGCATAAGAGTGGTATAATCAAAATTATACTACAAAAATATTATAATATTTATTTTGTAGTTTTTTTAAAAAAAAGATGTATTAACATATTAGAAAAGTTTTTTTACTGAGGAGATATATGGATAGATCTGACTCATAATAAGAGAAAACTATGGAAACAAGTGAAATCAGAGTTTGCAGCATAGATTACCATAGAAACAATATCTATGATAATGATTAAGAATATAAGAAATGATATCATATGGAGAAAACTATTTAAGCTCCTGATATTAGATTAGATTTTCTCAGTTTTGTCTCATTAGTTAAACATCACAAAAGTAAGTGTATATATGTAACCAAGTTTATTTGGCAATTAAAATAAATATTATTGGGTAAAGTTATATAACATATGTTCAGATGACATCATGGTTTTATGAGAATCTAAATATATAACATCCGATAAGTTCATCTCATTGTGATATAAATTTGCAAGGATGTTTAGAAAAAATTAATAAACACTAATGTTGATATATAAATAATACCTGGATTAAACATTGTAAAATGCTCAGTAAGAAATATTTTATTAAAATTGTCAATACAAAATATTTTTTGGAATGCTCCTAATTTATAATAATTATGTATTCCATTTGACATTAGTGTACACAGAAGATGTCTGTGGAAATTTTTGGAAAACATAGCAGACTTTAAACTGTGAATTATCCTTTTTTTATTTTTGTTTATATAAAATGCATATAAATAGATTATAAAATTTTGGCTGTAAATAATAAATATTGTGTCTTCAATGACTGAACTGCAACTTTGTTACCAATTCTTGTATGTGAAAAGCAAAATTTACAAGGTAATACATGTGTCTGATTAGTGTAGAAAATATCTGTTTACCAAAAGAAGTTAAGATAAATAATAATTAATATTTATTAGTGATGATTTTTATTTTATTTAAATAAAAATATGTTATTTGTTTTTTCAGTCATATTAGAAATAAAAAAAAAGCGGGAAATAAATTTTCATGTATAAATAGTTATAGTTATGGGTAATATTAATGAAGATTTATATATTTAACTACTAGAAATGTAAATTTTATTTAAACATATTAATTAAATTTTATTAATGTGAATAGATTAAATATTTGCAATGTAAAATGCAATAAGTTATTAATCAATAATGAATGTAAGTATCTATAACATAAGTGTCTATAAAATATGAATTAATAAACTTATATTTATTTTGATGATAAATTGTAAACAAATTAAACATACTAATTAATTTTTACAAGTTATATCTTTATATATTTATTTTAACAGTAACTATGCTAGTATATGATTTATTTTGATTTTTTAGTATACTGTTTGCAGCACATGATTATGAAGTTCACATAATAATATATTAAGTCAATTCAAAATTAACTCTTCAACAAGGAATACTTTATTCACTTATTTAACATTTATATATTATATTTTTATTATTGTTGTTCTTACTTTTTATTGATAAATTTCATTTTTATTTGATTAAATTGTTTCCCATAATTATTCATAAGTCATCTACACTCATTTATTTATTGTTTATTCATATCTTAAGATATTGTAACTGTTAATAAATTATATAAGAGAGTTGCTGAGATGTTTAATAACATTATAAATTATTAAGATGTTTGTGGAGTAAATCATTTTAATAATGTAGAATTGTTTAAATATTTATTACTTATTTAAGAAGTATGATTTGAATTCAATAAAATTCCTTTGTAATTTAAAATTTATTTTAATGACCAACCATATATGAAAAAAAAAAAAGTTATAAACTGTCTTAAACTCTAGTTTGATTAATTTACTTAATAAAATTATTTTATCTTGGGATAATGCTCTTAATAAAAGGTTTCTATTAAATAGAAATAACATTATATTTTTCAATTTTACTTAAACTTTTCTAGTGTTATTGAAAATTTTCACAGAATTTTATATTGTATATATACATTGTAATGGAATGGGTTTTTACCTAGTAAGATAATAGATTAGCTAGGTCATCACAATGGGTAAGAGAGTTTATCTAGGATCTTTGCACCTATATACTCAAACACACTTTAACTTCATTCCTGGGAGATGAGAGGTTAATACTCAAATACATGTTAAACAATATACATATAGCCATCTCATTCTTATCATCTTTCATTTCCATTATTCCCAGGTTTCAAATTCAGGGAGAATCTGGTTAGTCATCTAGTTCAGGATACATAAATATTGCTTAAAATGTTGAAATGCATAAATATATGTAGGTGTATGAGGACAGATGTGAATGCATAAAAATGTGTAACTATATAACAATATATATAGATATTTGAAAAGATATGATGAATCGAAACTAGAATATAGAAAAATACACAGAATTTTTAATTTAAATACTTATATATAATTAACAAATATAATTACAATAAGTAACATTTTAATAACAAAATATAAAATATTTAATTTAACATCTATGGGTACTTTTTGATTACAATTTATTTCAGTTATTACTCCAAATCTTTATTCCCTACCAAGAATATCCATATGTTGTCCATATTAACATAAATGAAATTTATTTTATAAATATGATTGTCTAAATTATACTTGCTTGCTAAATTATTATATTGAAATTATAATATATTTTATTTTCATTAACTTGATAGATTAAGTTCATATCCATTATAGTGATCATATGGGACCTCCCAGTTACATAATATAAATTATAATAAAAACAAGAAAGACCATTTATAATAGCAACAATTGATCAAGTACATTGAAAACCTTTAACTACAATATTAGTATTAACAAACAAACAAAAAAAAGAAAATGGTGTAACTGTAGAAATGTTGATAATAAATATGTATTAGGTAAACTCTTACCTTTCCTTTGATGATGATTGGATTTGGAAATAAGCAAATTCTCATTGTAATCTATATTTTATTTTAATTTATAATAATGATAATAATATTTATCTCTTATGTTACATATTAACATTTACCCCCTCCCCCCTTGTATCTATATTAAAGCAAAGATATGAATGTAGATATTTACATAAAATACATAACTAAATAAAATTCATGATGTCAACCTAAAAGTAGTTTTAAAGATCATAAGAAAAATGTCCTAGTAAATAATTATAATAATCCTCATTCATCTATTCTGGGTATAGATGGCAAAATGTGAGTGTTCTAGAACATCCATTCAGTCACTTATAATTTCCCTCCTTAGAACTTCTGCTTTGGAGTGTGGGGTTGTTTGATCCATTTATTAATAGTAATTTTGATATTTTGCAGCATAGATGTTAAATACTAGGTCAATTTCATCCCAGTTTGGACAATTATAGCTTCATGAGTGATGACTTTTTTTCCTGATGTAATTTTGCAATTAGCAAAGCATGGTTGTCTGCATTATTATTTATATATTTTTATTAAATCATCTTGAATTAATTAAGAACAATATTTTCTTTTACTATTAGATATCCTTAATTATAGATAATTTGATATGTGATTTAGAATTAGAAACACTTTAGAAATTTGAATTTAATTTTGGAGATTTCACTTTTGAATTCCTCAGTTGGCTAGTTATGATTCCTTATGCTTTTTATTCCTATCTTGAATATCCAAATAGTTATTTCTATCTCTATTTCATCTCAATGGTTGCCAGTATTTCTATTCAAATTGTAAGTTTGAATTCTCTGCTTAAATTTATGCAGGTTGTTAAACCAACAAAATTTTTTTATCTGAATTCGGAGAAGAAACTGTTGGTTTTGATATTTTCCTATTATCTAAATGAGGATATTCTATTAAAGGTAATTTTTGATGACATTGAATACCAAGTTCATGATTTTGATTTAGGTCAATTGTTTACATCATTATTAGTGATTGTTATATATAGATATGTTAATAATAGTACAATTTTTATTTATTTATTTTCTTTATAATAATCTTTTATTTCTTGCTTGAGTTTATTCTATCTGATCATATTTTCCTCATATTTTTGTAGTCTATTGGAGTTACATCAGAATTATTGAGATAATTTTAATAAAGGTTGGTTGTCATGTATGCATTTTATAGTTTAATTCAATTATGTATTTATCATATAATTAAGTTGAGGTTTAAATATATATAACAACTAATGATTTATCAATCATAGTGATTAATTTTTATTAATGTAGTGCTTAGTAAAGACTGTTATTATATTGGGTCTTGGATTCAAATTAGGCAAAAGGGTGTGTAAATGATACTAGAAAGATGTAAGAATCACACCTTACAATATATATATATATATATTGTAACCTTCTAAAGTGTGGTCAACTACATAACGTCACCAAAACATCAGTGCACTGAGAATCGTTACCTCGATCACTGATCAATTCCCGCTACACATTGTCAGCTATTAAGAGCTGTATCCAAAAGCATATTATGCTATCTATTTTATGCACCAAGGACCACAACCAACATCTAGAGCAACTTACCACAGACCAAACTAATGATCTAACATAAACTTTTATGATTTAATTTGATCGCAGCCAGGGTGTACCGCGATGACCTATCATAGTAGTATGATAAAATACAGTAAACAAATTATAAGTGCAATGTTATTATGTTACAAACCTTAATTTGCGATTTTTATTGTATGAGACCCGATGGCCGACCGTGTACAAGATGGCATAATTTGTAAAACTACATACGATTATGAAATTTTAAACCATCTATATGATTTTTAATACAAATGCTAGTCCAGGTAAAGCTTTGCAATAAATAAACATAAATACTTGGGTTCTTTTTATAGTTTACTATATCACTGAGACTCTTTTTATACTGACAAATGACAATTTAAAATGTTAAGTAAATATATTCAATTATATCATTATTTGGTAAATCTGTTTACAGGTTTAATAATCAATTTGTATGGTATACTAGAATCAACTACGCAAAGCCAAAATGATGGAAAAGGTAAATGGGATTTTATTGTACCCCACACATCATAAACTACCAAAGACTAAAAGCATCCAAATGTTTTCTCAAAATATCACTAAACTCTGATATCATGTTGACAATGGTATGTACTTCATGTATGCTCTATCCAAGGTTTATGATTTCTGATTTTAAGAATGACACATAGCAACGGCACAGTAAGTTTAATTATAAATCAATGTTTATTTACAAATTTATGAATAATAAATAATTAATTCCAATGTTATAATTAAAAAAACATAAATAAACAAATAAAATAAATAAATTATAATTCCATCGACTTTCTTCACTAACATATCATAGGTACGGTTTTAAAAACCTAATCATACCTTATTTCAATTTGATATAATGAATCTTGAGCAAATTATAATAAATTCAACATCAACTCATGAAGTATTTAACGTCATTTTCAGATTCAATAAATCCATACCGTAAAATTATAATAATATAATAACTAATATTATATCTGTAGGATTTAGCTATAATGTAATCATTAAATAAAATGAAAATGTAAACTTACACTCCGGTAAATAATAATCAACCGACAGTTAATTATTAGGAAGTAATTTGAATAGAATGTCCTGCTACAATTTGACGATCTAACTTATGAATTATGCTTACAAATGGAAGAAGATGATTTAGCAGATTAACTAAAATACTTTGCCCAACTTATATCTATGAAGTAAAACATATTCCTGTGGATGCAGTCATCTACACATAGGAATTTAATAATACTAAACGCTTTGTGGATTTATACACCACCATAAAGTAATACGTATAATTACACAATTCCGCGGATTAACCACCAGCGCTGGAATGAGTGTAAAATACAAAAATGGCAATTAAATAATCTGCGGATTAACCACCGGCACAGATTAATGCCTTTCAACATTATAAAACAACCTTACTATTTACTTCACATTAAAGTGCAAAATCATCCTCCTCAGTTACTCTGATCATTCGGAAAACACTAACACTTTAGCAAATGTGGGTTCTTGCATAATAAAATGTTACACTAATCAGGACAACTAATGTACTAACTTATCTTACTTAAAATAAAACATGTGTAATGCAATATAAGTAATATTAGCATAGGAATATAAATCTGGAAAGACTCACAAAATACCTCACAAAGATTGATACATCTCATGAATTCATTTAGTACTTTTCAAGCCCTTTCGCAAGCGCTATTCTCTTGAATAAATATTTTATTCAACCCCTATTAATTTAAACTTAATAAAATATAACTTATGAACTTCACATGCAAGTTCATATAACGATAAGATTAAAATAATGAATTATTCATCAAATACATAAAATCTAAGAGGTGTGTGTGTGATATAAATTAAATGTATAGCATTTTAAAGTTCAATATATGAATTTTAGCAGGTGTGTGTGTCACAAATTAGATTGTAGAGCATTTTATAACGACAATTATGATCCGTGAATTCCATGTACGATGTGTCGAACAATAAATGTACGAAGTAATAAATATAATTATGGTTGAATTCCATACATGTAATTTTATCCATTTGTGTTAGTTATTATAATCACTATTAGATTAACGATTTTACGTGGCTCCATAAACAAGAAACAATTTCAAAACATGACAAGCAGAACTTAAATGAAAATGTTTTTCAAAAGTTATTAATTTCTACATTTCTCTATTAAAAATGTTCCAAGTTTCTCACATCCATGCTAAATATTTATTTATCCACGCTTAAATCTAGGAATAACAATTATAGCAATTTATTTAATCATTTCACACTGACGATAAAATTAGAAAATAGCTTTGATCAATTATTTGAAGACTGTTTATTATCCAAATGGCAAACAAATTAACTAGCAAATATATTCCTGGCATTATAAAGTTAAATATCAATCAATGCTATATTTTTATTAGAATTAGAAACGGAAATATTAAACTATATTGATAACTTTAACATTTTACTTTAATTTAAACTTCTTCTTTTTTAAAAAACTAATTTTCATATTTATAAAACTTCTGTAATTAAAATACTTATTTAATTTTTCCAAATTGTAGAACAATAAACATTTTAAAACATACCAAATTCTTGCAATTAATTCTTTTAAACTGGGAAGCTCCGACATTTCAAATGTAATATTGGGAAATTATTACCGGTGATCTGATCCACTTGGCCAGCCGACTTGAACAGACTTTTAAATTTAGCAATTCATCTTATAATTAAATACCACGATATTATTTTTAAGTTTATAGAAAATTTGTGGTAATCAGTTTACTTGTTAACTATTTTAAAATAAGCTTATCAAATTTACACCATTTGCCTTCTTACCATTTTCTTCTCTTTTTCTCCCTCCAAAAACAAACTAACAGACGATCTGCTCTTAAATTCGCGCTCTTTTCTTTTTTTACATTGAGACGCATACGTAATTACTGTATTTATTTTTAATAATTTATTTTAATTGAACAAATGGTTTTTTGTTAATTCAATAGAAATAATTTTTAAGATTACTTTAAACAAATGTAAATAAAATATATATATATATTTTTTTAATACTATTTTACCAAATTAAATGTGTTGTCAAAAATTTTAAAAAGTTAAACATTATGATACGAATTAGTATATGGAACGAAGCAAATTTAAATTTATTAAAATAATATAAGAGAGTAATCTGTTCAAAGCGAAAATCAAGCCAATCAAATCACCAAAGAAGACAGAGAAATTTTTTAATAATAGTTACATCAATTATTATATTTTATGCTAAAATATATGGTTACAATATATATATATATATATCGTACCATAGTGAATAGTGCTACATGTTTTGTAATTTTTGGAAAAAAAATTATGGTTAGTTTAAGACTTTTAAAATGAAATTTTAAAAAATAAAATACTGCGGAATCATTTCATAGTAAATGATCGGATTAAATTTCACAAAAGAAATAAGCAAAGTTTTAATAAAATGAAAAATTAGTATTAAAGTGTTTAAAGAGTTTTTTTATTTAAGAGACACAAGTCACCAAAAGACAAGCATTGCATCATCATGCCATTTTAAAAATATATATATATACATAAGAGTTTTAATAGTTAAATAGCTAATAAGAAAGGGAAGGGAGAATTAACTAAGTAAAAAGTTAAAACTAGAGTTCTCTCTTTTCATAAACTTAATGAAAAAAATGTGTGTGAGGAAAATTAAAATTGAGTTAAAATATGAAAGGAAAGCGAATAAAGTTAAATCCACTTAAAGATTGCTTGGCCAATAAACAGAAGAAAGGAAATAATAACTAAATTGAAATAAATGAAAATAATGGAAATGATTCAAGACTATCTTATCCAAAGGTTAGATTAATCTACAAAAAAAAATGCAGACTAAAACAGAATGGGAATGTAATTAATAAAATTTGTAAATTAATTAACCCAGATCACAGTAATAACTAGAGAAACAATAAAGAGAAGTCATATAAAAGGACTAAAAAATCCATTCATTATTATTTATTATTATTTTTTATTCTTCATGCATATTAATGATCAAGACTAAGACTATTGTAATCAAATAATGCTGACATATTCATATTACTATCTTGGAAGAGTTTTCAGAGAAGAGAAGACAGAAAAAGCTACTAGCATCCCCAGCATGTGAGTACATGTTTTCACATTCACCGAAGAAGCATCTAACATCATGGAGCATGTGGCCAGTCTTTAGTCCTGGTCCTCCAGAACACCAGAAGTCATCCATCTAGAAGTAATGCAGACATATCCATTTCAGTAATATAGAAAGTCATTCAGGAGCCAAAATTATCAGTGAAGTCCAACAACACAACCAGTTGATGACCAATGCAGCAAGAAAAAGTGAGGAGTCATATCTCTCAGAGTGTAAAGTACAAAAATCCTAGGTAACTATGAACTTCCTTATTCACATTTATAAACTGATCCATGTTCAAATAAAAGGACTTTGTTGAACATTGATAGCCATATCAATAATTAAGTGTCTCCTATAAGTCATTATATAGAATGAGTCTTAATATGTGCAGACATATTTAATTTTCTCATAATGTCAATATGTATGTACATATTTAGATTTAAATGTTTTAAGTATAGTATTGTTTATTATCATATATCTTAATTAGGAATGTGTTTAAATAAATTTATAATGTTCTTTTATTATAATATTTTCATTTCTCTTTTTGTGATTAGAAGTGTTTTGTTTGTTAATTAATGTTTGTTCAGTTCTCTTTGATAATTATCCCACTAGTAGATAGTCTATAGTTAAATATAAGCATTAAGCAATATGTATAGTTTGTCTCCCTTATACTTAAATAAAATAACTAGCTAGGGATTAATCCAGTGCTAAATTGTATACCTGTCATCTAAGCATACTAATTATAACTTATGATTAGCTGGCACCTGAGGTTTTACCTTGAAACAAATAAAATGCTTTGGATGGCAAGGGTTCAAATTTAGCAGCTGAAAAGTTCTATATCCTGGAAATGTGGCTGCAGATTATACTTTGTACAGCCTTGATTTGGTTATAGAAGCTGTTTGTCTTATCCACTTTTTGTATTTGACTTTTCTGCTTGAAGATCCGGTTTGCTGCAATAGTGAAAGTGCAGCCAGAGCATATCAAGATTTAATTTTTAAATTTGAATAATCAAAGTGATCTTTTCCCACCTGGTTCAATTACCTTTCTGATGTTGATGCCAAACTGTCCTAAGTTACTAGCAATTATAAACATAATTAAAGAATTAAAAAGTCTTGAATAAATGCTAAATTGCATCATTATAAATGCAAAAGTGGTGTACAGTGTAGAAAGAGAAGGGACCAAAACAAACAATAATGAAACTAAAATAAAAATAGAAGGTCTAAAGAGATTCTAAAGAGATAGATATTTTAGCCAGATTGGGTATTGAACACAAGATAGAGAAAGAAAGAACTAAGAGGGTTGGAGGTGGTCACATGGTTTGGTTAAGGAAAATATATTTGAAATAGAAATAAAGCTAAATAAATAAAAAATAAATTTTTTTTTGGAAAAACTAGAAAGTATTAGTAATCTGGGATAGGTAGAGAGAAAATAGAAGTGCTGATAGAATAATTAAGACAGTGGAGATTAAAAAATAGGACAGCACTACAACAGAATAAGGAAAGGCATGATAATGATGGAAGAAATGTGGAAAAACTAGTAAAGAGAATAGAAGGGTTAGAAAATGAACAGGAAAGCATAAAAATATGCACATATATAGACAGAGTTAATTCAGTGATTTGGTTGTTAAAAATAAAAATGTTTTCAGGGTACATAGGGGAGGCTCCAAATGAACACCTTGATAGTCAAGAATGTTATTTTATGCTGAATAAATTAAGCAAAGTAGCCAGGGACACTATAGATTGCAGTCATATACAGGATGATGCTCAATTCTGATGGGACTCATTATTCTCAAAACTGGCAATATTCAGAGAATACAAACAATCATTACTGGCAAACCATTGGGAGGATAAACATCATGAAAATATTAAGCACCAGAGAAAATGGTGGCCTAGGTAATAATCATCACATTTTCTGCTGACAAGTGGTAAAATTTAAGATCAATAATGGCATACCCTTTATCTGAGTGGCAAATTATATGAATAGTTAGACATAACCTTCCTAAGGATATAGAGCAAATGATAATTGGAATAAAACAGGAGATGGTAGAGCAGGTGGCTGAAGTACTTAGGAAAATGGAAGTAGTAGGAAGATTAGGAAGACTAGGGACAGGGAATATAAATTTTCAGAAATAAATAAATGGAAGAGCAGTGCCAAATACTATGCTTTCAGAAGAAGTCAGGATAAGAAAGGTAGTGAAGGATAAACAGATGAAATGATACAATAGGGAAAACAGTCATATGCAAGTAACAAACCTGGTGTGCAGCTGGGAAGAGAGGGGGCCAATTATGGCACTTCAGGGCTGTCCAAAAGTGAAAATAGTAATAGAAGGGTGTTGATTCAGAAAAACAAGTGTCAGTAATGTCCTAGAAAATGGTTGATAGAATGAGTCATGTTAACCCTAAAATCAAAATTTTGCCATTAAAAATGGGTATGCCACAATGGCTAATAGTAAAAGGCTGAAACTGGCATCAAAACAGGTACGGTGACCATGCACATAGCAGAGAAAAAATATAAACCATGTATTGCTTATCTCCGAGGGTGTGATCCAACATGATATGCTGGAATCAAACTTTATGCATAAGACTGGATGTTTGCTAGATTATAAATAAAGTCAGATAAAACTGAACAATAAAGCAATTATGTTTGCAGCAGAACAAATGGATAGATCTACTAGGGATTACTGTGCACTAAGTGTAGGGATAAAAATAGAGATAAGAGAAAAGATAAAAGAATCAAGGTTTATATACAATGATCAAAAGAAACGACTGGAGCAAGTTCTAAATAAATATGAGAGTTTCTCCTGAGGTCCCTGGAGTGATTCAAGTGTATGAGCATAAGATAAAACTCATGAGAGATCAACAATATCAGGCCCAGGCATACCCTATCCAACATCAATATAGGGTGAAGTGGAAGAACAAATAGAGAACATGTTTAAATGGGAAATCATCCTCTTTTAACAACCCTATAGTAACTGTAAAAAAGATGGGTCCATTCAGCTTTGCACAGATGCTCACCAATTAAATAAGATAACTATTCCTGACTCAAATGCCCCTCTGCTCATGAAGGAGTTACTAAAAAAAATTATTAATAAGATAATATTTTTGATGTTTGATTTGGCTACCAGTTATTGACAGATCAAGCTTCACCCTAACGATTGGAAATATACCATATTTGAGTATAATGAGTGTTCATATAACTTTAATTGGATTCCCTTTGGTTTAAAAATAGTGGGCAGAAATAATATAGTATCTAGATCAGCTGTTACCAGACAGTATCAAAAATTTAGTAGTAAGGTGTGTAGATGACATTGTATTGGTGTCAGAAATTATAGAAGGACATTTCACACATTTAGAGCAGCTGTTGCACAAATACAGATAAAAGGGAATCAGAATAAATTGAAATAAAAGCAACCTAATAAAAAGTTTTTAGGCCATATAATCATTGAAAAACAAATCCAACCAAATTGTGAAAAAATTCAGGCAATCCAGGAGTTTCATAGGCCTAGGAATAAAAAACATGCAAAGTTTTCCTAGAGTTATGTAATTTTTATAACTGGTTTCATAAAAAAATTTTTTAGACATGGAAACATTACTGCAATTGCTTAAAAAATAAAGGCAATGGGCATGGACTTAACAGCATGAATGTAATTTCCAAAACATGAAAACAGGGTTTGGAGAAAAGGTTATGTTGTCACACCCCAATTTTTGTAAGCTGTTCTTTTTGCAAACTGACAGTAGTGGGTTTGGATTCAGGGCTATTCTGTCCCAAATACAAGAGGTAGGTTAAAACAAGGTACTTTTTTTCATTAGATGATTATTGATAAGTCTGAAAATAAATGACACCATAACTGAGAAAGAGGCCTTAGCAATTGTATGGGCATTCAAAAAGTTTATCCAATTTCTGATCGGATCTGAGATAGTTGTAATTACTGGTCACAAAAGTTTCAAATACTTAAGCCAAAGGTTCCTTACGAACAGTCAATTAATAAGGTGAAGTTTATTCCTTTAAGAATTTAATTACAGTGTAAAATATTGTCAAGGTAAAGAAAATGTCTTGGCAAACGCATTAAAGTGATACCCTGCAGTACAGGAGCAACATCATTAAAGTTGTGATGGTGCATATGATGGAAATAAACAACAGTGATGAGATAGAAAATGAACTTTGAAGATTAAAATAGGGGCAAAATGAGGATTATGATTCTGGGCAGATAATGAAGTATTTATGTCACCAAGCTGTGATGAGAACTGGAAATAACCCATTATGGAGGAATAGGAAGCACTATTGCCTAAAAGGGGGCTTTTGCAGCATAGAAATAAAAAGCATAAACAAAAGCATATAGTTATTCCTGTCACTATGTGGAAGCAAATGGTTGATCATATACATCAAAAGTATGGGCACTATGGGACAAATAAAGTTGAGGGTTGGTTGAGCCATTAGTTTTTCTGGCTGGGAATGTATACTAGTATCTTAGACATCATATATGAATGTAAAATATGCTCAAATACTAAAAAAATTATTCAACTGGTGGGGCTGCTAAGACCTATATACAAATTGTTTAATGCTATAGATTTTTAAAGTTCATTGTCTCTGTTTAGTAAAATGAAATACCTTATTATAGCTTATGATGTATTTTCAGAACTGATGGCTGCATATCCTGTGTCATCGGCAAACACTCAACAAACAATACAGGCTCTGGAACAATGGCACTTTGGAACTGTGGGAATTCCTGGAAAAATCATATCTGATCATGGAATGTTGATCATGGAATGCCATTCATGTCTGATGATTAAAAAATGGACTGATGAGTGCAGAATAAAACACATACATCAATCCATAACCCACAGTCTAATCCATGAGAATGGGTCATGTGGGAACTGGGGTGACTGTTTTAAGTATACATATACAATGATCATTGGAGGCAGATTAAGAAGAGCTGACAAATAATTAATATGATGAATTGGTCAAAAAATTAATCTACAGGGTTCAAACCCATCCTGCTCCACTTTGAAAAGAATATATCATACCCATTTAAGTCCAGGCTACAAGTGGGAGCAGACCCAATAGGTAAAAAAAAATGCTGAGCAAGTGCAAATTAGGCTAGAGAAGATGGGTGAATTAAGGCAGAAGAGGCAGGGAAGGGCTAAGGATGGATTTATGGTAGGAGACAAGGTCTTGATAAGAATCAACCCTGTAAGCCATCCCAAAAAATACATTTACAAAAAGTTTTAACCAATCTGCAATGGTCTGTATATAATAATATGAAAATACAATAACAATGCATTTGTTGTGGCACAGGGTGTAAAGGAGAAGGGAACATATAATGCCTGGTCACTAACATTAATAAAGAGAAAAATGGACCTGCCAGATGGACAGTGAACAAGGAACTGTAGGTCATGAAATTGAAATCAGTCTTTGGGATATGTGAAAAAAGAACAATAAGTAAAAATATAAAGAAATTATTAGAGGTAAAATGGGTCAAAAGATGCATTTTACTGTCAAACAGAGGACAGTGTAATGTACCACTAGTGAATAGCACTACATGTTTTGTAATTTTTTTAAGAACAATTATGATTAGTTTAAGATTTTTAAAACAAAAATTTTAAAAATAAAAATATTGTGGAATCATTTATTAGTAAATGATCGGATTAAATTTCACAAAAGAAATAAATAAAGTTTAATAAATGAAATATTAGTTAGTGTTTAATGAGTTTTTTTAAGAGATGCAAATTGCTAAAAGACAAAGCATTGCTTCATTGTATCATTTAAAAAATATATATATAACAGTTTTAATAGTTAAAGAATGAATAAGAAAGGGAGAGAGGAAAATTAACTAAGTAAAAAGTTAAAACTAGAGTTCTCTCTTTTCATAAACATAAAGAAAAAAATGTGTGTGTGTGTAAAATGAAAATTGAGTTAAAATATGAAAGAAAGTTAAATCCACTTAAAGATTGCTTGGCCAATAAACAGAAGAAAAGAAATAATAACTATAAATTGCAGTAAATGAAAATAATGGAAAATGATTCAAGACAGTATCTTATCTGAAGGCTAGATTAATCTATGGAAAATGCAGATTAAAACACAATGGAAATGTAATTAATAAAATTTGTAAATTAAACCAGATCAGAGTGATAACTGGAGAAACATAAAATAGAAGTCATATAAAAGGACTGGAAAATCCATTTATTATTATTCTTCATTATTCTTTATTCTTTATGCATATTAATCATCAAGATTAAGACTATTATAACCATATAGTGCTGGCATATTCATATTGCTACTGTGAAAGAATTCCCAGAGAAGAGATGAAGAAAGCTACTAGTATCCCCAGCATCCAAATAGGTGTCTTCAGATTTACTGAAGAACCATCTAACATCATGCAGTGCTACATAGTCATTGGAGCATATGGCCTGGATAGTCTTCAGTCATGGTCCTTCCAAACATCAGAAGTCCTCCATCTAGAAGTCATGTGGACATAGTGAACTGAACAGTCAAGGAATATCTATCTCAGTAAATGTAGAAAGTCAGCCAGAAGCCAAAACTATTAGTGAAATCCAAAAACCAACTGGTTGGTGGCCAATACAGCAAGAAAAGGTGAGAAGTCAAATCTCTCAGAGTGTAAAGTGCAAAAATCCTAGGTAACTATGAACTTCCTTATTCCCATTTATAAACTGATCCATGTTTAAATAAAAAGACTTTGTTGAACTTTGATAGCCATAGCAATCTTTAAGTGTCTCCTATAAGTCATTATATAGAATGAATCCTAATAGTGCACGTGTATTTAATTTTCTCATAATGTATTTTAATATTTGCAAAGCTTTCCATTGAGTAATGAATTTATATATCAATGTGTATGCATATATTTAGATTTAAATGTTTTAAGTATAGTATTATTTATTATCATATATCTTAACTAGGAGTGTGTTTAAACACATATTGTTCTTTTATTATAATATTTTTATTCCTTTTTTGTGATTAGAAGTGTTTTAAATAAACCATGTGTTTTTTAATTAATGTTTGGTTGGTTTTCTTTGATAATTATACCATTAAAAGATAATCTATAGTTAAATATAAGCATTAAGCAATACATATAGTTTGTCTCCCTTATGCTTAAATAAAAGAGGTAGCTAGAGATTAATCAAGTGCTAAATTGTATACCTGCCATCTAAGCATGCTAATTATAACTTATGATTAGCTAGTGCCTAAGGTTTTACCTTGAAACAAAATGCTTTGGATGTCAGGGGTTCAAATTTAGCAGCTGAGAAGTTCTATAATGTGGAAATCTGGCATCAGGTTATTCTTTGTATAGGCTCAGTCTGGTTATAGGTGCTGTTGGTCTTATCCACCTTCTGTATTTGACTTCTCCACTTGAAGGGCCAGTTTTCTGCAATAGTGAAAGTGCAGCCAGAGCACATCGAGATTTAATTTCTAAATTTGAATAATCAGAATGATCTTTTCCCACATGGTTCAATATATTACTTATTCATTTAGTATACAGAATGTTTACTATAATAAAAAAATAATTTGAACTTAGGATTTTCACTCAATAATTTCCACTGCATTAAAGTAACTTTTACTACTGCTTAAGAGTGTTCTGTAATGTGATATTTATAAATATATTCTAAATTTGATATTTTTTAATATTATTAAAAAGGAGAATGGTGTGTTTTGCACTTTATATTATTATTAGTTTGTTTCTATACATAAGTTCTTTCTTTACTATAACCAGTATACTTATATCCAACTCTATAAATTAAATATTTTATCTGACAATAATATATAAAATTCTAAATATTTTGGGGATTTTATATTCAATTATCATTATTTAATTATTAATTGTTTTAAGAAGTGTATTTTATTACAATTACAGTGTTACTCTTTGTAATATGGTTTTAAATATATAACATCATTTATATCATCTTCTATTAATGGTTGAGCTTTTATATGTTTTTTCTTATAAATTATTTGTTAATTTATGAATGATTAATTTTATTACCTAATAATTTTATTAATTATTTTGTATGTCTATAAAATATAAGTATGCACATCATGCAAAAGAAAAGATGAGTTTAAACTGAAATGGCAGTCTAAAATAAATTTGCAGCATCAGTGTTAATAATAATAAGTTTGTGAAAGTTAAAGAGGGCGAAATCTATTTTATAACCCTTTCACAATTTTAAATTTCAAACAGCACTTAGTGGCCATTTGAATTAAATTTTAATTTTTATATTTTCACAAATTTTATGATATTTTTAGAAATATAAGTTTACAAATGAAAGTCATTAAAAATATGTTTCAAATTTGTAAATACAGAAAAAAAACTAATAAACTGAAATATATAATCAGAACAATATTTTTTTTGGTATTGCATGATTACTGATAAAAAACATTTATATATAAAATAAAATTTGTTTATGCCATTTTTAAAATGAAAATGAATTATTGTTAAGATTACATAAACAATAAAATTCTAATTTAAAATTTAACATTCAATTTATAATTATTTATAAATGATAAAAAATATGTGCTACAGTGAATATAAAGATTTTTTTCCAACTAACCACAAATTTCAGCTTTATATTCTTACGTTTCTCTGGGACTTCACTAAAAGCAAATTTTTTTTTTTTAAAAAAAGGTTAGTTTAATTATAAATAATCTTGTTAAAAGATTATTTTACAAATATTTTTCAAAAGTTTTCATAAATTTATAAACAAATTATAGAAAATATATGTTTTCTGTTTTAAAATCAAAACAAAAATGAACACTCTTTAAAAACCTTTGCAAGTGCTCCCAGTATGAGAACAAAAACACTATGAATCAGTAATATTATCTGCTTTTTTATTAGGTTTTTCTGAAATAGTTATTTTTTCCATTAAATGAATACAAATCCAGAAAATACAAAAGTTAATTTAATCCTAAGTGATGAAAGCACCATGGTCTTATCACAACCTTGTGGTCAGAACTGCAAAAGAAGTGTAAAGTTTACACCATTACATTTTGTGGTAAATTATATGTTCTAGTAACTAAGCATTCATTTACCTTAATAATAATAATAATAATAATAATAATAATAATAATAATAATAATAATAATAATAATAATAATAATAATAATAATAATAATAATAATAATAATAATAATAATAATGATGATGATGATGATGATGGTGGTGGTGGTGGTGGTCATGATGATGATGTCCTGTGAAGTTTGATGAATAAAATAAGATGGCTAAATATAGTATCTTCTTAGGAAAGTTCAACTAGGTAAATTTGCTAGAAGTAAATGATTACTAATAAAATCATGTTGTAAAACAGTTATTTTTAAAAAGTATTATTATTATAATATTTGCTTAAAAGTTTAAGGCTATTATTTAATATTTTTGTAAACTATTTTGATATTAATATAATTTTTTATTCTTTTATATTAATAATAATTTTAATGGTTTTTACATTTTAGATGTAATTACTTTTATCATCACTATTATCATATTCATAAATCCATAATTCTATTATGATCAAAGAATACAGAAGATGAAATATCCCCATTTTTATCAGAAATTAAATTTTGAACATGCTTCAATAACAAAATAAGTGGCTATTCCATTTATTAATAATGAACAAGTGAAATGTATAATAAATATTATGATATATGTATGATTGCTTTTTATACTCCTTTAATTTAAATAGACTATTGAATAATTGTAAGAGTAAAATGATGTTTATTCATCAAAATTGTGTAATTTGTAGATGGATTTGTAAATGTGGTATGAGGTATATTGGGGAGTCTTGGTGTACATTAGAAAAAATAACTAAGGAACATATTTTGTTATTGAAATACATTCAAAATTCAATTTCTGATAAAAATGGGGATATTTCATCTTCTGTATTCTTTGATCATAATAGAATTTGTAATTATTGATTTAATTTTTATTTTAATAATGTTAAAATTATGGGAATTGAAAGAAACCATAATAAACATAAAATTAGGGAAGCTTTATTGATTAATAAACATAAACAACATTTGATTAATAGACAAACAGCTAATGTTAAAATTAGTAAATTGTGGGAATTATAAAATTGATGAATTGTGGGGAAACTGTTTATATGACAAATTGTTGTAATGTTATTTTTGAATTTTTAATAGTTGACAATGATTACTGAGGCTAGTTGAAAGTATTTCTGAATAAAGTATATTTAAAATATTTATTTACTGTATTTTGGATTAATATTGCATGAAGTAATTATATTTTTATAATAACTTTTAATACAGATATTGCTTAATATATATATAATTGTTGTGACCTTCTGGTTTGCCACAAGAAATAGTCATTATAGTAGTGTGGTAGTTTATCAGTAATATCTGATATTATTCTCTTTTTAAAAAAAAATGAAATAACGTGAAATTTTTAAAATTTTTTTATTTTGACTTAAAACTGTAATTAAAAGTAAGTGTAGATGTAATTAAAAAGATTTCTTAAATGTTTAGTATCTTATTTTAGGGTATAATCAGTGATAGAATAGGGGGGGGTAGTTTATTATATGCATAATCACTACAGTTTAAGTTGATGCTTACTTGTTTTATTTGTTCATAAAGCAGTATTCAGATTTGTTAGAGTGATTTTCTAGTTCATTTGTTTTATACATTTTAATTTATAGCATGAACAGTAAAATATGTTTCACTCATCATCATTCACATTGTCATTTCAGTCATATCAGTGTAATACCTATAGCATATTATTACTGAATATTCATGCATTATCCAATTTCATTTTTCATTCATATGTTTCATTAAATCATTAAATATCCCACATCACATTCAAATATTTAATTTTATAAATAACAGTATTAAAAAAACTAGCTTAATTACATTTTAAATAAATTAATGGATTATTTAATGACAAATACTGTGAAATATTTTATTTATTAAAACAATTTTCATCAGTTTTATTCTACTGCTTTAAAAAATATTTAATTTTTAGTTCAATTTTTTTTTATTTATTTAAAAGATGAAATGATTTATTTTATCTCTATTTTTTTTTTCACTTTCACAAGTTTTTGCATAAATTAAGTAAGTTTGTAGGGGGAGGAGCAGACTGACGATCTTTTTGTGGTAATGTCAAATATCGTAAACTATTGGAGGAGAAAAATGTGATGTAATTATTATTTAAAAAATCTATAAAAGGGCAATCATTATTACTTTTAAGAGGGCAATCATAAAAACTTTTAAGACAGCAATTATAGCTAACTAAGGACAACTACAACTAAGTTTTATTTAACAAAGTTTAATAGTGCAATTATTTTCCTCTTCCAAAGTTCGAATTGAAAATTTAAATATAGTATTTGTTTACGAAAATGTGTACTTAAAACCACTAAAAGATACGTCAATTCATGCTCACAGCTGATTGTTTGAATTTTCCCACCGTTATGCTAAAGTACATGTACATGTTATATTATATTATTCAAGATAAATTGTGGTATACCTAAATTGTTATTATTTAAGAAAATGGGAATGCGTGATAGAACTGTAAAATTATTTCATTTAAATTTAAACTTAACAGGAAAGAATAGAAGAATGTTTGTTTATTTTCTAACAATTAATTTTTTAAGTTTTAATCATATTATGAATGGAATAACTGCAACGTGCGTTGTCGTTTATATGTGGAAAAGGTGTGAACTTTTATTGAACATTTCCAGAACTTTATTAAATAAATTTCATGCTAAGTATAAAACAAAAATTTAAAAATATACACAAGAATTGTGCAATATCGTCATCATATTTATTGGAATAGTGGATATTTATTTCTACTTTTACTTATTGAAGGAAATAAAGATTAAATGTGCAAATAAGTGGACTATATATTTCCTAAAAGTAACAAGAGAAATATATTATAAAATGGATAAATTTATATGTCTTCACTTTATTAAAGGCATTTTAAATTCTATGAATGAAATATGAAATATTACTTTATACGTGTCGTGAAATGTGCATTGCCTAATTAATGTTTCCTAATACCTAGCGTCAACAGGAATTCATAGCGAACAGCTAGAACATTGAATCTGTAATTTTAAATTAAAAGTGACATTTTTTTTTATCTGCAGAAATGTGCCGTTTTTGTGTGTCAATATGTATCTTTGTGCGTTATAATTATTATTCTTATTATTTATTTGGAGACATGACAAGGAAAGTCGTGTAAAAACTATGTATAAACTTTTCGTTTCATTTGGAAGGAAGAAAAAAAAGAAGAGAACTTTATTTTATGTAATGGTATTTTAGATAGTTTTAGTATTAGTTAAGAAATGTTTTATTATGTTATCTATTATTATCATATGTATTTTTTTTTCCTTCAAGAACGTCTTATAAATAGCATAATGAAAGAATACATTATGCTGGTAATTTTTATATTATTGTTATTATTTAAGATCAATTTGGTCGTGATAGTGACACACGCATATAATAAAACAAATGGAAGAATCCATTTATAGTTCAATAGGGGTGAATAATTTTTAAAAAAAAAGAGTTCATTATATTAAATCTTACCGTATATATTTTTTTTTTTATAAATTAGAAAACCATTATTTTCAATAATTATTTCATCAATAATATACAATTTTTATTATTTATCTAGGTTCAATTTTACTACAGATTTGTGCCAATGTCAATGCATTATAAAAAAATGATTTTGTCTTGCTTTGTCCACAGTATTTTTTTTTTTTTCCAACCGTTCTTATAACATTTGTTGATGAGTTATTCCACCAGTTATTTAGTCTTAAAAAAATTGGGGGGTTTTTGTTGTTTTTTTTTGTTTGAATTTATGAAATTTTTTTTCCATGTGTTTTTTTGGGTTTTTTCCTTTTGTTTTAGCCAAGGGTTTGAAAGTTTTTGGAAAAAAAAAAAAAAAAAAAAGAGAATATAGTGTTTTAAAAAAAGTTTTTTGTTTTAAAAAAAAAAATTTTGGGGGTTTTTTTTTTTATTTTAATAAAAAAAAAAAATAATTATTAAAATATATTTAAAATAAAAAAAAAAAAAAAAAAAAAAAAAAAAAAAAATTGGTAAGATAGTCCAATATTATTCCTAGTTTTAAATCCCCTTATTTTAATTTTAGTTAAGATACCTTTAAAGTAAAATGCAGAATCTTAATTTATTCAGTGTAATTAGAATATTAATATATGTTGTTGTCATAAATTTTAATTGGTAAATGAGTGTTATCAAGCAAAAATGCTGAATATAAGATAATTTGGTAATCAGTTACTAGAAGTGTAAGGTCATATTTTTTCATTTTTGTATAAGTCTATCAGAAATCACTGATAGCTAAAAAGTCATTTCTTTTATAGTAAATCATATGGATTTATTTAGTTCATTTAATGTTAAAAATAAAAAATGTTTTACAAATCTATCAGAATGCTCTGATAAATGAAATGTAGTAGATTTAAAAAGTTAATAGATTATGTTGTATTATTTATCCTTGTGTAAACTGTAACTAATGATACTAAATCCCACTGAATTGTGTTTATACCAATGAAAGAAAGGTAAATATTTGTTTAACTATTTTTCTATTTGATCAATAAATATTTTGTTATCTAAATTTGTATTTAGAGTTTCTTCTCTAGCATTCATTCATGTTCCACACTTCCACACATGCTTACACATTTATTTTATTTAATGAGATATAAGTGCATTTTTTTAAATTTAATTATGATAAATCTTTAGATATGATGATATTGATTTCCTTGATTCAAACACTATATGAGATGCCAATTATCTACTGATCATTTAAAAAGGGTTTTGTTATTTAATAATTGTTTAGATGATGAATTGAAATCAAAATGTGCCCGATTTCTTTCATTATCTAACAGCAAGTATTTAATTAGGGTATTGTTTGGTTTGTAATATTATTTTCATAGTGTTCAGTAATAATATTGAGATATAGAAGTGTTAGATCAAGCCATACCATAAGTTAAGTCCCTGAGATCTTCAATTTTAATTCGGATTAAATAATAAATTCAGTTAACCAGATTAGATTAGTGTAATTAAAAATTTAGTAATGACAGGTTTAGTTTGAGTTTAGATCCAGTGAGTTATACATTACAATTTCTAAAATATTATTTTTTTATTTTAGTTATTAGTTTAATTGTATAATATGGTAGAGGTTGTTCAGTGCATATGGATGATGGGAGGAGGTGAAATATAATTATTAATTTTAGCTGGTAGAATTTTACCAATTCAATGTTTGTTTAGCATAGAACTTGATAGATGTTTATTCCTATTAGTTATAATATTTTCTTCTACATCTAATGTACATTGTACACCTCATACACCTCTGTATCCCTCAACTGAGTTAGTTTTAGGTGAAAACTTTAATTAAGAGCCTCATGAGTAAATTTAGGATAAAGTTAGATTAATAATTTATTCTATGATCCATAGAATTGGCACCCCCGGATAATTGTTAGTGTTGGTGATAGGTGTGAGGGGTTACACTATATATATATATTGAAGATTATAATATGGATGGTCAAAGAATAAAATTTATTAACAATATTTTAAAAAGTGCTAAAAATAAAGTTTTAAGTAATAATGTATATTATATGATATATCCTTCTTGTGCTATATGTCCTCGTATTTTTGCAAATATAAAATTACACAAAGAAGATAATCCTTTGTGAGTTATGATAGATTTTGGTGGTTCATTTATGTATCAGACTTTTAAATATATTGGTAAACTTTTACAAGACTTTTTAGGATTTGGGGAAAATACTATTGCTTCATTGGTTGACTTTGTAAATAGTATTACAAATTTGATGATTGATGAAAATGATGTTATTGCTTCATTGGATGTTACAGAAATGTATGGATCTATTGATAGAATGAATTCCATAAAAATAATTGAACATGCATTAAAAAGTAAAAGTATTTGTAAATATATGATGAAATTTATTGTTGATTCTTTAAAAATTTTTAATGATAATATTGTTGCATCATTTGAAGGTCAATATTATAAGATGTCTAAATGTTGGCCTATGGGGCTGCCTGTAGTTGCACAAGTTTGCAATTTCATTTTATCTACATATGAGAGTAATATTTTAAATATGTGTACTTTTGGAAATATTAAAAATTACAAAGATATGTAGATGATGTTTTTGTTTGTGGAAATACAGTAGTATAAATTTACTTGTAGAAAAATTAAATAAGTTGAATGGCTTGAAATGAACTATTGAAAAAGAACAGGACAATAATATTAAATATTTAGATTTAATGATTACAAGAGATAACAGTATATTAAATTATAAACTAATAATTAATCCACTGCAAAAAAGAGGATATATAAATTGTAAATCAAAAGTACCAATGATGCATAGGATGGCAAGTTGTAGATCTTTTTTGTTTCGGAATGAAAAATTATGTCATTACCAAAGTGATAAATTGAAAAATATTGAAATATTTGCCAAGGAATTGCTTGATGTTGGTTATAAAATGGAACAAATAAACAATACTTTATGCCAATTTAAAAAAAAAGTTATAATAATTTAAATGAAATGAAAATTAATAGTAAACAATGGATATCTATTCCATTTATTTCAAATCCACAAGTGAAATTTTTTAAGGATTTATATAAGAATGTGTTTAATGTTTTATTCTACATTCCAAACAATATTAATAAACTAGTCAATAATTCTAAGGATGTCATACCTGTCAAGCAGAAAAGTAATATCATATATCAAGTTTTTTGTGATTGTATACTATCATATATAGGTGAATCTAGGTGCAGTATTGAGAAAAGATTGAAGGAGCATGAATTGTTATATAAGCATGTAAAAAGTAAAAATAATGGTGATTTAATATCTTCTTCGGTTTTCTTTGATCATGAAAAAACATGTAAATATAAATTTAAATTTGATTTTGAAAATGTGAAAATTCTTCATGAAGAGAGAAACCATTGTAAAAGAAAAATTAAAGAGGCAATTTTTATAAACAGGAATAAAATGCATTTAATAAATCGACAAGCTGCTAACATTAAAATATGAGATTTGTGGAATTTGAAGTGATGACGTTTGCTTCCGCTTTTGATTTTGAATTTAATGGCAGTTGAGGCAGGTTGAGGAAATTCACTGAAAGTACTTTTGTGGATTTTAAGGATTGTGTGTAATAGTTTGTAAACCGTTAAATTTATTATTTCATTTATAATTACAATTTTCTTTTTAATTAATGGACATTTTATTTATTTTACATATATATATATTGTAGCCCTTGGATTTGCCCAAGACTCCATTTTTTGAGTTAACTATGCAAGATAAGGTGTAATATAAAAATTTTCTCATATTTTGTATATATTTTTTTTTTAATAAACAAAATTTTTAAGCCAAGACTAGGTTTGAACCCATATTCATAGGGATTGCGTACATTTTATTTGGTAGGTAATCTGAACATTTATCACTAAAATATTTCTAACCAAAAGATTATTTTATTTAACATTAATTTATGACTCAATTTGGTATTGGTTTTAGAAAAGCAAGATTTATACATTATTTAATAAGTTGGGTGAGAAGGGGATGTGTGGCTCTTGAAACTATGTTAGATAGTGATAATAGATGGTCATAATTTTATACTAATAAGTTAGAAATAAATAGTTCATGGGATTAAATTATAAAACAAATAATAATAGTTATAATAATTAAGGATTAAAATATTAAATCAGTTTCATATAAGAATTATATACATGCAACAGTGTGTGTGTATTTAATCTAATTGTGGGTTTTAATTGTAAAGTTCACAATTAATAATCATTCCTTGTCATTTTGTAAGGAAATCTTTAAAAAAGAAATTAAGTCATTTTTAAATAGTTTATTATTCGCAGCCAAAATTTAATTCAAAATACTGGGTTTGAAGCTGGGCTGCTATATATATATTTTTAGGGAAAAAGTAAAAAGTGGAGAGAGAGAGCCTTCTGTTATTTATTTTAATGTGGTTTCCACAGTGTAAAGTTACCCAGTAAATTATCAGAGTAATTTAAGTGATATATATATATATGGCCAAGGAATTTAGGTATAAAATTAATTGGTGATTGTTTGTTAAATGTAAAATAAGTTGATAATTATGTTAGAATGCAGATGTGAATTTGGCATGGTTTTTCAAAAGAGCAAAAGGTTAAAATAACCAGAATTATAAAGAAACAAGAGTCAATTAATTAGGAAAGAGAATGACCAGATTTCAAGGGTCAATACAATTTCATAATAGGGGTAAGCAGGAAAGAAAGGAAAGCAGACTCTATAAAATGCTCTGCTGTGTTGTAAAAAGGGGGCTAATCTATTTGAAACTTTCTGTTTGCAAGTTATCTCTCATCTGGTTTTATAGAGAAACTGCTATAAAGTTAAAAAGAAATATTTTTTCTTTTAAAAAAAATTGTTTATTGTAAATTATTCATTTGTCTCTTAAAATAACTTTGTCAAATTTAATATCATAAGAAGAAAAGAAAATGTCTATCGAATAAGTTTTTTTAATTGGGTATGCATTTAATCCCCTGAAGTTGATCATTGGTCATGATTGTCTAACACTAATTGATGACAAATCAGCAAGTGATAAAATTTAAACCACAGAAAATAAACTCTAAATTTGATTTCGTTCAATTTGAATATTAAATGAATTTAATGAAGGAAAAAGACAACAAGAAATGGACTTATATCTTTAGAAATTTAAACAAGTGCTGTTCAGTTGTAATCTACATAAAATCAAAAATGAGGACATCGTTTCAGCAGCATAAAATTTGTATATCTGATGGCATAGGAGAACTTTATTCCAAGAACTTTTTCTACCTAAACTCATGCTCCTATAAACAAATCCAGGAAGAAAAGGAAAAGGAAAAATGGAAATCAGAAACTTGAAGTACACTTTCAATGAACTCTTTAAGTATATATATTTTTATTTTATTACTCACTATTTATGTAGAATCTTTAATCTAGAAAAAAAAGAAAAAGAAAAATAATTCCTTTCTTCACCGAGCCAGTGAAACCGTAGCTCACTACGATATCTATGCTATATTTATAAAGTATTTAAACACAGTGGAAGAGTTTTCCCACTTGATTATTCTCTACACCATAAGAAGATTTCTTTATTGATGGCCTGAGGTAATAGGTACACCTAAGTCTCTTTATATGACTAGCGATAAAAATCCTAGCATATCTCAACTTTAGTGAAAAGGTTTTCTCTTATTCGGGTCACTGCCTGCCTCATGTTAATGTTTGATATTCCTTACGAGGGTATGAAAGATAGCTATTATAAGCATTATTTATAAATGTTATATACAAGGTTGCAAACTCAATTTGATGTCTTGATGAATGCAGATAATGTATGTGTGATTGGTGTACTTGAATATTGTTTTGTTGATCTAGTTTGATTTATCAATTAGAGCCAAGAGCAATAAGGTTAATAAATGTTAAATTAAGGGTTAAATAAAACCGACGAATGTTTAAGGGTAAGCAGTGCATATATGAAATTATCTCCTAAATATTTCCATAGCCAGCTGAGAACTTTGCTGGAAAGGTAATATTATTAAAATATTATTATGGTCATAAGAACATGAGTATAGAGTATGTGCACTATGATGATGATGATGATTTATCTAGATACCGATTTGTTAGCATTAACTTAATCCTATCATACATAAAGTATCTCTATTGTAAAGATTAGGGCAAAAGAATGTTAGATCAAAGTGATGAAATAAAGTTAGTAAATTTGTGAAGGAATGTTAATTTAAAAATAGTTAAATAAAATTATTAAATTTTATTATGGGAAGAATTAGCTCTAAAAACCAATCAGTAATTTAAAAGCATTAAACACGGGAGGAAATTTGGTATTCACTGTATCGAGGGTAAAATGAACGCGAAAATATAATATATGTAAAGGTAAATAATATTTTTTTATTATTTAATATTAATAATATTCCATGGTAATCGTGATTCCCTGATAATTAGGAAATGAATATTGATATTTTGGAACCTATTGATATTATCCATTGATTTAGGGATATTTATTTGTTTAGTTTTATTTTTATCATAATATGGTTATAAAACAGGGGAAAGCCATGCAAGTCATCAAGTGAATGTGTATATTCTGTATTGAATTATAGTCTGTCAATAAAATTTGTTATTTGTTTTAAATAAAATTTGCGTATGTCTCAATGTTTTTGTAAGTTACTATTATCTAGGCATCTCAATCCAAGCATCCATCAATATATTGTTATTAATATTTGAATCATCATTTACATAAAAAATCTCCGGTAAAAATGATTTAAAATTGGTTAATTTCCGATACTTAGAATTACCAAATAATGTAATATAGTGTAACAGGATGGGGGTATCAGATGAATGGAAAGAAAACTGAACCTGGGGTGAGGGGAAAACAGCATCCACCCCAAGTCAATACAAAATCAAATATCAAGAATTTACAAAGTATATATATATAAGTAATTCATATTTAAAGAGGACATGAGATCCAAAAATCTGTGAGATCATTGCATGATCAGAAGCTAACTCAGAAGAGCAACTACAAGTATAATTGACCACCAGCATTATCATTTAAAAATAAGTACAAGTAAATACTTGAGAGAAATAACCATCCATCATCATCATTGATGGCAATAAACAAATTAGTACAATAAATCAGAATAAAATCAACAGACCATCTTGTGGCTGGATTGAAAATGGGTCTTCTGTAGACCAGGCTAACTATTGAGCCTTTGACAGCTTGGGCAATTATTTAAACATAACTTAGATGCACCAGCTTAGTGCTCATCCATTAAAAATAATCAATAATCAGAAATCAAAACAATAATGGTGGGACATTTAAAACATGCTGATCATGGTAATGGCCAACTATAAACTTAACTTGTAAATAAGACTAAAATAAAATAAAAGATAATAGTGCATGGGCTTTAAAGAATATCATCTTATGCACCAAAGCACTAAGTACACATCCCCATTTATCCATGTCTGAATCTAGCTCAGAGAACACAAGATCTATTACTGTATGTGACCAAGAGATGATGAAAACAATTTTTAACAATTAAATACAAGTTTATTAATAACAAAAAAATAAATGATATTTAAGGTCTTATAAGGGTTCTGATTTTGAAAAATATTCAATAATAAAAGTCATTATGCTGTAATTTACAATATTACTACAAAATTCAAATTATCACATTAACTGCATTATTTCTTAATGGGTATTTATAAATGCATACATATATCCGTACACAGACATGCGTTTTATAATACGTGATGAAGACATTTCAATTAAACATAAAATAATTATTACATTTGTGATTTGCATAATTATTATTCAAAATTTAGAATGTTACATTAATTTATAAATTACAATTGACAATTTGTGTTATTACTATGGTTTACATATATATGCGCACAGACGTGCAATTTATAATATACAATTAATATTCGCTAACAAAAAAAATGATTATAATTTTACATATATGAATGTGCATGTACACTGACTTTTATCTATTTCAACTTTTTACAATAATATTATAATTTTCTAATGCATAAATTTCCTACCTATATGTGTGTATAAACAAAATATAGATACAATTCAAAATTAGTTTCAATTTATAAGTTCTCTCTCTTTTTTTAAAAAGTATAGTCAATTTTTGACTAGTACTTGTTGGATTAATTATTAGCATCTTTGGACCAATTTAAAAGATTTGCTTTTTCGATTTCAATTCAAACAAAATTATGCTTGCATTTAAATTATATTTTCATTTTTTAATGAATATGAAAATTATTTCTTAGCAAAATATATATAGCAAATCATCTCTCTTTTAGACATTTGACTCGAGCAAATTTTACTTTAAGTTCCGAAGTTAAAATGTCTTTTATAAGAATATTTAAAAAATACAACTCACTGTATACACACGCAATGTATTTATCTGTGGTTTTCTGCTTGCATAGATGAACAGCAGCATCAGTACACCAATTTCTTCAAGCTTTCTCTTGGTAAGCTTGGTTTTTGGTCCATCAGAAAAATGTAATCCAGGTTTGTTGTCATCATTACATAATTCTAGTAATTTGTTGGCATACCATGAGATTTCTTTTGTAGTCCAAGCAATTGTCAAGCTGTCTTCTAGAACACATTTAAGCAGCTAGTTGATGCATTTGAAGTGACCCTGGCTTCATGAATCAAAACTGCAGTAAACTATAAGGCAACTACTGGACTGTCCTTAGATCTTCATAGGAGCTTTATATAACTTTGCTAGTTATTTTGTTCTTCTTTTTTTAGGCTATTGATTCAGAAGTGACCCAGCTTCAAGTAAATCAAAACTCCTGTGAAGGAAAATAGTAGCAGCTCCTGCCTTCAGCTACGTTAATTCATGATAGCTTTTCTGCCAACTCTCTGCTACAGCCAACAACATACTGCTTTCTTCAAAATCATTATCCAAACTAACATATTTTAAATCAGTCTTTTATAAACTTGGGTAGGTCAGGTGACAAAAACACAGTGGCTGTTTTCAATCTGTCTAATCCATTTGAAAACAAGCTGGAATTTCTATCAAAGTGTGATATTCATGTTTTTACTTTAATCTTTGGAATTTGGCCAAAGGTGTGATAATCCTTTAGAATTTTTAATCTACAAAGATTTTTAACTACATAGTAGAAATGCAAATAAGCATTAATTAAAAAAGATATTTTATACAAGTATTAATTAAAAGATTTTAAAAAAATAAATTATGCTTTTTTTTTTGTTAATTTCAAAATCAGAATTACAAATATTATTTATCAGACCTTTTTTAAAATACTTATTTCACAATGAAATTTTACTTTAAACCCAGAGTTATTTAACCCTTTACTTATTATTATTTTATTTTAGGAAATATAAAAAATATCTACAAAAATTTATTCTGTGTTTATTTCTACTTTTCCTTTATTTTACGTATATATATATGCACATACACTATATTAGTGTGTTTTATGTAACTCAACTGGTTACAATAATTAAAATATAAATTATGAATAGGAATAGTTATTGAATGATAGCAAGTGCAGGGTAGGGCATAAAATTCTTTCCCCATCCATTGTATTCAAACACCTCTCTAGATGCACTTCTTTATAATTTTGTTATAATTGTGAATATGTTTAGAATGTATTTCTAAAAGATTTAATAAGCTTAAATTATTCCGAGCTTGAATGTAAATAGATATTAAACTGCATTAAAGACAACCCAAGATCACCTTGGAGGTGATCATGAGAGGAGTGTTTATCACCAATAATCTGTCACAGCTTATTCGATTTCCACACCTAATTGTTCTAAAAAACCCTGAGATTATAATGGGAGAAATGAGCTAGCAGAATATAAAATTTAATGGTAAAATAGATAATAATGTAATAGACCTAGGGATGTGAAGTTGATGGAAGGGTGGATCAGGAGGGTGGAGATGGATATAGAACTTTGTAATTGGAACAAAATTTTAATTGTCGCTTTAATGATGGTGAATGAGTAGTGTGCTGAGAATAACCAAGAATTTCTAGGAATATTCATATTATTAATTTTAATGCATTCTCAGTGCTCTCTGAATCAATTGATTATTTATTAACCCATTCATTAAATATTATTACTGAAAATTATTGAAGTGAGATTTAACCTTTATATTTTATTAAAGTTGCAATTTGGCACCCTGGCAATTAAGATTATAGATGTTCTGTACCATCGTCATCATCCCCATAGGCCTTAGAAATAGTGTTAGCTGAAAATGATGAAGCATCCACCGATCCATTCTTAAAATGTTACAATTGACATGCAACTTAGCTGCAAGTGTTTAAAGGCCATATAGATTTAAATAAAGAAATATTATAATTAATCCATAATATGGATGTGCGACCATTTGAATAAAGATTCTCATTTGTTAGAATAAAGTTATAATTAGCTTAAACTGTCCAATAATATAAGTTAGGTTTTAGACAGGGTATGAGAACAGACTTTCACCTGACCCACCACTCTCCACACTATCTCATAACACTGATACACCTGAACACACATATGTCGAAAAGATAAATAATCACTAATATACGTATTTCATGCTAAACCAGAAATCATCAGTTGGTCCAGATTACCATCTCTACACATATATGCTACAAGTGCTCAGATATATATTAAGATAGCAAATCCTCCTATTTTAATGGACAGGCTTCATTCTACTTCACACTACAACTCTTCAACCATCCATCCAATTGAAAATCTGATGATGGAACGCTCAAAGGCCACCCTGAGGCCAAGATTATTGTCACCAAGTTGACCTAAGGTCAATCTGACCTCTCATGTACAGGACATAATCCATTAAATACATTTACAAGGGATAGGCAGATATCTCTAATATGTAATAGCTGAAATGTACAGGCTTATATATACCTGTGTCTATATAGGTAATAGACAGGGTATGAGCACAGATTTTCACCTGACCCACCACTCTCCACACTATCTCATAACACTGTGCTCATACCCTGTCTATTACATATATAGACAGAGGTATATATAAGCCTGTGCATTTCAGCTATAAGTTAGGTTTGTAAATTCTCCCAATCATTTTTGTTATATTTGAAATACAATGTGGATGACCGATTGAAAGATTGCAGAATACGTTATATGTCAATTTAATAAGTTTTTATAAAAATTAACATAGTAAAGCATAACTTTTTACTTGTTAGAATTGGCTTGTAACGTGGTCGCATGAAGGAAATTTATACTTAGGATATTCATTTTACTTAGAATTGGCCCACAATGAGGATGCCCTATAAACATCAACTTTCATATATGTTACAATATATATATATTGTAACGAGCACAGACGTTCGTTACATTGTTTTTTTATTTATTTATTAAACATGAAAGTAAATTAAAAAGTTCGCATTTAAAAATTTTCTTTAAGAATTAAAAATTGAAATTAAATATCATCTTAAACTCATATATATTAAATCGCACAGATAAGAAAAAAAATACATCAAATAACACTATTAATAAAGAATTTAGTTTGGTCAGATAGGATTCTATTTGTAACAATTAAATACTAGGAAAGTTTAAAATTTAAAGTTCTTAGTGTTTTCAAATTAATATTGTTCATTATATCTTATAAAGTTCTTACGGTTTTAGAAATGTTCATCTTTTACAGTTGCTTGCCGTTTGAAATCCAGCGTTAAATTTCCCGATGATCCTGTGGTCCTCTGAATATAAGAAAAGCGATGTTTCATTTTTCCATTTTATAACAACTGAAGGGATTGAACGTGCGTCCTTCAATCTCTTCTCCCGCACCTCCGCACTAACATCTATCTGTCACATTGTAATAATCATAATAACTCACTAATTAATAATTTCCAAATTTTCCTTTTATACGTATTCGAAGGATTGACTTGGCATTATGTCATCGATGTGATGTTCCTTTCGCTGAGGTCCGATTTCCCGATGGATTTCTTTCATTGGCTATTTGTTTCTATTGTTTTCCTATCTGACCGCTGTTTTTACATTTAAATGCCCAAGGCTGGTTTACATTTGACTAATTAAATTTATCATTTCCATTTCTGATTAATTAACCTGTTTTCCAAATCAAAGATATATTTAAAGATAAATTTAAAGATATAATTTTATCTCCAAATCTTTTTAAGTTTTTGTTTTTAAAATCTGGGGCCGATCTTTAATAAACCACATATACCCTGAGCAAATTTTATCAAAATGAAATATTTTTATCTGGTTACATAAGTCGTATACTTGAAATCTTATAAAAGCTCTGCCAGTAAAAGAAATTGCGCATATATATTAAACACAAGAAAGTGAAAAAAATTTTAAAAACTAATTTTGTTAAAAAAAAAAAAAAAAGTCAAAAGGTTGCAATAAATATGTTTTTTTTTGTTGATATATATTATGCTTTAACGTGTATAGGCGCGCACAGCCACGTAAGTTTATGATCGAAATGTGGTACCTTACGATGAGTACTGTTGGGAATTTACTTCAGTGTAATCCTATTTAAGCATTTTAATCAGTCATAAATAAGTTGGTGGTATTTATAATTGTGCTGCAAATATACACGTATAAATCCATTATCTTTCAAAATATATTTACTTCAATGCAACCTTCTTAAATAAATAATTTATAAAATAACTTGCTTGTCATGCCGTGTGTAAAAATAAAATGTATAAAAAAAATAATAATAGAACTCTTGTGGGGAGGAGGCGTAGACGTAAATGGTCCTTAGGAAAGTGATAGTAAACATGTTTTTTATATATAGTCTTTATACTAACCGAATGTTTGTAAATTTTTTTAGTCATGTACCGTAATTACTAACCCTAAGTAAAATATTTTTTTTTGATCATTTTTTTTAAGCAACTTTACTGATATGTAACGAGCACAGACGTTCGTTACATTGTTTTTTTATTTATTTATTAAACATGAAAGTAAATTAAAAAGTTCGCATTTAAAAATTTTCTTTAAGAATTAAAAATTGAAATTAAATATCATCTTAAACTCGTATATATTAAATCGCACAGATAAAAAAAAATTATTAAAATAAAACTGTATTAAAAATAGAAAAGGTATTTTAAAAACAAAAACTTAAAAAGATTTGGAGATAAAATTATATCTTTAAATTTATCTTTAAATATATCTTTGATTTGGAAAACAGGTTAATTAATCAGAAATGGAAATGATAAATTTAATTAGTCAAATGTAAACCAGCCTTGGGCATTTAAATGTAAAAACAGCGGTCAGATAGGAAAACAATAGAAACAAATAGCCAATGAAAGAAATCCATCGGGAAATCGGACCTCAGCGAAAGGATCATCACATCGATGACATAATGCCAAGTCAATCCTTCGAATACGTATAAAAGGAAAATTTGGAAATTATTAATTAGTGAGTTATTATGATTATTACGATGTGACAGATAGATGTTAGTGCGGAGGTGCGGGAGAAGAGATTGAAGGACGCACGTTCAATCCCTTCAGTTGTTATAAAATGGAAAAATGAAACATCGCTTTTCTTATATTCAGAGGACCACAGGATCATCGGGAAATTTAACGCTGGATTTCAAACGGCAAGCAACTGTAAAAGATGAACATTTCTAAAACCGTAAGAACTTTATAAGATATAACGAACAATATTAATTTGAAAACACTAAGAACTTTAAATTTTAAACTTTCCTAGTATTTAATTGTTACAAATAGAATCCTATCTGACCAAACTAAATTCTTTATTAATAGTGTTATTTGATGTATTTTTTTTCTTATTTATGTAAAATCATTTCCATTTATTTATTTTTTATTCTTTAAGTTTTTATCATGATTTTTTTTTGTTTTTCGTTAAATTAATTATATAAATGTTAAACTTAAGTCGGGCGTGAATGGCTGTATAGATTTGTAAAGTTATATTAGGGGAGGGTAATCTTAGGTTATTTGTGTCGTTGTTAGATTGGGTCAATGGATTGGATATATTGATGTAGTTAGTAGATGTAGTCGGAGATTCGCTACTGGCAGAATCGCTTCATACGCCGCACTCTCCCGTTTTGCCTATGGAAGGAATTATAAGACGCAGAGCGCAGTTCCTTTCTATGGAGTTTTTTTTTTATTGTTCTTCTCGTTAGATAGAAGTAATATTCCTGTCTAATGAGAGTCAATATCTTCTCTTAACCTTTTTGGTGCTGCCGTATTCCGTATTACATTGAATACATCGATGTATCAGATGGATTGATGCCAGTTTGACTGCGAATTTTAGCCTAAGGTTAAATAGGGACAGAATATTTTATTTTCAAATGCAAATCTATGTGGTCTATTCATACTTGACCCTAAATAAAAATGCATTAAATTTAAGTTGTTTATAGACGCTTGCATGGATTGGTTATCGGTTAAGTATGTTTTGGGTTTCCATATTTGATCAAAATATATAGACATTCGATAAATAATGATACCTTACGGTGAGTATCTAAAATGTATTTATTCGGATGTCTTTTAAGTTATTGGTGACAATGCAAGTATCTTATGGTGAATACTATTGGGTTACGTATAAATTTCCCTCCGCAATTGTCAGTAATCAATAATTTTGTATTTTGATCGTTTATGTTTACTTTGAAATGTTTTTGACCGTGAAATCTGTGTAACCGATCTATAGTCAACATTATAAACAAGCTTTCATAAATTTATATGTGCGAACTTAATTAAAATGTAAAATTATAATATAATAGTAATTAAATGTAAATTAAAGCAAAGTTAAAAATAATGTTAAATGTTAAAATGTAAACTGATACTAAAACAATTTTAAATCTTATATATATACGTGCGTAAATAAATTTTTGTATGTTAATTACTGGCAGTGGCTTATTTTATTCTTTTCTTTATATATACTCTTAGATTATCTTATTAAATCTCTGCTATTCCACTGAGCTAGTGACATGGGCTAACGACCGGAATCAAAATTTTAAAAAAAAAAAATTTTTTTTTTGACTGACGTATCTGCCTACTTTGTAAATTTTTCTAGGTTCAAATGCCTAGATGGCGCCCTGTAGTGCAGATTACGTTAAGTACTATTCTCCGGATCGTTACAATATATATATATGCAATAAACCAATTGGTCTGAGGATAGGAGTGTTCTGGTTAGAGATTTTAAATATTTTGTCTTATGTGACTTATCAATTAAGAGCTTGTTTCTATTGGTATGCTCTCTATAGCAGCGTTTCTTAATCTTTGGGTCACATTAAATTTTTAATGAATTGTGAGTATGCACCAAGAAATAAAAACAAATATCTGATAGCAAAAATCTTTTTACATTTTAAGGAAATATTAGTATTAATAAAAAAAAGTAGTAAGTAATACTACCTATGCTTTATGGAGTTTTCTGAAATTCAATTGTAAATTTGAACATAAATAATCATAATATTAAATTTCATGATTAATTTCAAAATGTAATTGTTCAAAAAATTGCAACCAAAAATGCAACTAAAATTAATGCAGCCAAAGCATCAACGTGGTGGAAAATTAATGCAACTAAAGCATCAACCAGCGCTAGTGGTGGAATTCAGTAGAAATATTCTCAGTTCACATTGTATAGTTTGAACTAGTGTATAGTTGTTAAATCAGCAAAAAATAAATTTGCATGTATTACAGTTAAGTTAATAATTGAATTTTATATTTTGTTAAAAGATATGTATATTTATCATTTACAAATAATACTTATATTTCATTGTATGTGATTAATACATACATTGTACTGAAAGTGTTTATTATTTTCAATTCATGTCTTCTTTTGTATTTCTTTCAGCCTTGTTTAGTAATGAGTAAACAGAGTAAAATATTTAATTTTTTTGGGAGAAAGGAAGAAGAAATTTCTCAAGAACCCATTTTGGATGATGAAAATGTAGTACTGCTTATTATGTCATGTAAACCAGTAGTGAAAAAACCAAAATTGATGCACACTATTGTTTATAATTGTAAAGAAAAATATATTAATTATGGTTTCACTTTTATAAAAGAAAATGAATAGAGCTACCACAATGTGTTATTTGTGGATCTACTTTGGCTAATTCTTCATTTAAAAGTAACAAACTATTAAGGCATTTGGAAACAAACAGTAGTCAATATAAAGATAAATCTGTTGATTTTTTTTTAAGAAAACGAGATGAATTTAAAACAAATAGATCCAATTTAACAAAATTTGTTTCTACAGATAAAAAACTTTTAAAATGTTCCTATTTGGCAGCCTATCACATTGCTAAATGCAAAAAAGCATATACAATAGGGGAAATGTTACTAAAGCCATGCATGAAAGATATTTGCAAAGAATTATTTGACAATGAATTTGAATCAAAAATAAACAGCATTCCCTTGTCAAACAACACCATACATTGGTGAGTAATTGATTTGACTGATGATGCTGAATCTCAATTAATAGAAAATATAAAAAATGTAAGTATTATTCAATTCAATTAGATGAATCTACTGACATTTCTAATGATGCAATAATATTAGTTTATATAAGATATATTGATCTTAAATGTAAAGATATCTGCAGTTTAAAATTAGAATCTTCAACAACATCAGAAGAAATTTTAAAGATAATGAAATTGTATTTCCAAACAAAAACATTTCTTGGGAAAGATGTATAGAGATTTGTACCGATAGGGCTGCAGCAATGACAGGAAAACATAAGGGTTTAGTAACATGCATAAAGGAAATTTCTCATCCAGATTTAATAATAATCCATTGTTTCCTTCATTGGGAACAATTGGTTACCAAAAATATGTGTGCAGATTTATATGATATTTTTAATCAGTGTGTACAAACAGTGAACTATATTTGAAAGAGTGCACTAAACACAAGTCTATTTTGATTAATGTATGATGAAATGGGTTCAGCTCATAAAAATTTATTATTACTTTCCCACATAAGATGGCTTTCAAGAGGGAGAATTCTGAATAGATTCTTTGAACTTTGTATGGAAATTGAAATATTTCTTAATGATCAGAAGTTAACAGTAGTCAGTGAATATTTTAAAAGTAATGTGTGGCCTTCTAAAGTTGCCTATTTAGCTGATATATTTTCATTAATAAACGATTTAGCTTTGTCATTACAAGAATGTCACACAAATCTTTTTATTTGTTACAATAAAATGGAAGCATTTATTTAAAAAATTGAATTCTGGTTTAACATAGTTAGAAATAATTGTTTTGGCATGTTTCCTTTGTTTTCACAAATGGTTGAGGATAAAATGATAATGCATGATGAAATTTCAGGTATAAATAAAGTCATTCAGAATCACTTATTAAAATTAAAATAAAATATTTTTTTTCAATACTTCCCACCTACAAAAGAGATTCGTTTCAAAAATATGTGGATCTTAAATCCTTTCCAACAACACTATTCTCATAACTTAAATTTATCAGAAGAATAAAAATTAATAGAATTATGGGTTGACAGAAGTTTAGAATTAAAGTTTAAAGAAAACCAGAAGAATTTGCCTAAATTTGGTTAGAAGTTCAGGATGAATATCCAATCCTTAGTGAAAAAGCTATAAAATTGTTACTTTCATTTGCAACAACTTATTTGGCTGAAAGTGGATTTTCAGCAATGATTGTTACGAATCATAAGTTTAGAAACTGACTCGATGTTAGTTCAACAATGAGATTAGCTTTAACTAATTCTATTGGAGCAAGAATTGATAAATTAATTGAAAAAAAGCAACAACAAAGCCATTAAATAATTATTTTCCATTATATGTTCAAAATTTAAATATGTTTGTAATAAATATAATTAAAATTAATAAATTAATTTAAAATATTTTAATAGCAAATTTTATTTAAATATATTACTGCTGCAGTTTTACAATTTTTTTTACAGTAACTTCAAACAATATTGAAATCGAACTGATACGTCAAAGTAGACTATTTTTTAAATTTTTCATAAAGTAACTTAAATAAAATTTTGTATAAATAATTTTTGTAATTTTTGCTTGTATTTCGTATATAAATAAAACCTTATTTGAAAAGAAAACACTTTTTTTTAGTAATTAACAAAATGTGTTAAGCTTTTAAATTAAAAATATGTAATTTAACTTTAACTCAACCTTTAATCTACAAATTATTTGTTCATTATAAATATTATCAAAATGATCCGAATATATACAGAACCATGTTGATGTAATATCTCTTTTATTTTATATTATAATTTATGTAATAAACATTTGGGTCGTAGAACTGTTTCAATGAAGACTATAGGATCGCGCAGCAAAAAAGTTGAGAAACGCTACTCTATAGTATATATATAAGTACGTAATGTCTCAAGAACCTTGCAAAAAAGACAAAAAGTAACATCCAAAATATTCAATAAACAGAAAAAATATTAATTTTGAAATAAATTTATGTTAATTTGTGTTTAAAAATTTACTTACAGAATTATCCAAAACACATACTTAACATTTTTGTTATTTTGAACCCCTTATTTCCGAGTCTTAAAATGACCAAACTTGGTTATATGTGAGACATTATTTGATGATAATAATATATATTGTTTTATTGTATAATTTTTATTATTTTCTTCAGAAGTTTTTGTTTAATTAACAGATGTCAACTTAATTTTACATTTGAATTAAATCAATAATTCTCTGAGGAAGTTCACTTAAATTTGCTTTATAAGATTTTTATCAAATGCATTGATTTTCATTTAGATTATTTAACATTTAATTTAATGTAAAGTCGGTGAGTTATTGTAAGCTTATATTTTTATTAAATATTTTAGATGTTTTTATCTTTTAATCAATAGATTATTTTTTTATATCATATGTTTAGTTTTTTTTTCCAAATGAAATAAACTTTTTTATACAGAATTGCTTGAAAGCTTTTTTTTAAAAATAAGCATTAAATAAATGCAAATTATTTTAATTCTGACAAACTTTTAAGGCAAGAGTCTTTATACATACAACTACACACAAGTACACATATATTTTATGTGAAGATTTTTTATAGTTTTTTATACATTTAACTCTTTAGGATTCCAACTCCACACATTTTACCTGAATAGGCGCTAGTGAGATTTTCCATCATATTTAAATATTTTGTTTTTGTTATTAAATCTTTTTTTACTATTACTATATATATTTATAATCTTTACATAATTTTTTGCAAATGTAAGCTTTTAGATTTGAAGTTTGTAAAATAGAATATAAAATATTAAATAGAAATCATAACTCTACCAATGGTGCTGACATAACTGGATGTATTTGATCTATTCAAAAAGTTTAGTAGAATGAAATATTAGACATTTGAATTGCATTTTTTAAATTTAAAAGAATTCGACAGTCACTTATCATTGAAGAAAAAAATATATGTTAAAAATAAACATTAAATTTACTGTTATTCAACTACTAAAAAAATATTTTTATGTTCCGAAAAAAGGACATTCTATTTATCTAGTAAATACTGTGTCTCCTCTTCCTTAATAATCTTTTTATCACTTCTCTTCTTAAAAAATATCTTTTTAAATAAAATTTAATTGTTAATATTTTTTGATTTAAAATAAGTATTTTATAAAAATATTGCATACATAACCTTAAATATGTCAAGAAATTAATGAAAATTACAAATTTTCTTTTCAAAGATGAAAAATGTAAAATTTTGTCTAAGGCAAAACACTTCACCAATGAAATTTTTTTATTTATATTGAGATTAAAAGATGGCAGATAATAACAGCTTTTATGTTCAAAGTAGATTTGTAATGCTGGTATCTTAAAAAATAATTTTTCAACTAAATGAATTTAAAATGGTAACTGCATTAAAATAAAACTATGCATAGTAATGTAAGCTTATAGATAGGCTTAGAATTATGAAGAAAAGTTGGTGATTGTCACTATGGTAACACTGAAAACAGCCCACAGTGAATGACATTGTTACACCTTGCAACTGACGACTTTAAATAATAGGAGTAATGAGAATTATCATATATTTTTAAATAATTATCCAATTAATAAATATAAAGCAAAATTATAGTTTAGTCAAGCAATAGTAGTCGAGAGATCAGAGACAGCTGCTTTACAAGCAGTTGTCCCGGGTTGGAGGGTTCACTTCCTGGCTGATGCTATGACACATAAGGAAAAAAAAAAGTTAAAAGCATGAAGTAGTCTGAAATTATATTATTCAATCAAAAAATCAATTTTTTTTAAAAAATTAATATCCAAGCTTTTATTAAAAGCATAAATCAGATAATATTGACTTTTTATGAACATTGAAAGTATAACATTTTCAATATTCCCATAATTAAATAAACTTATTCATTAAAAATATACTATAGTCAATAGTCTTAAATGGCAAAAAGGAAATAGTAATTATATATAATTTATACAGAAGAATAACTTAACTAAATGATTTTTAGCTGAGTGAAATTATTAAGTTTTGTAAGAGAATTATTATTCTTCATCTTTAAATCACTCTCTTGCAACTCTCTTTAGGACTATTTTGCCAATTTTGCATTTATTTGACAGTAAAAACTAACTAAAATAATATAGAAATATTCAATTAAAAAGAAATTCTCAAGATGTCAGTATTGTTAAAAAAATTATAAACAAGTTGACAGTTTATTTAGAATATTATTGATTAGTATTTTTTTCTTCTCTCAACAGAATAGTATATCTAAATGCCTTGACCATATTCATTTTTTTATTACATTTTGAAAATAAAAATGTATATTCTTCTTTGTTTGTTGGTATATTTATGATTATTTTTCACAATATATTATTATAATACTTATTTTATTAGAAGAATAATTTGGTTAGATTCAATTTTTAATTGAAAATATTTAATTTTAAGAGAAAACCAATCAAAAGAAAGCAATAATGTTCATTTGTAATTTACAATTGACTGAAAAAGATTCTTTTGCTGATCACATGATTTTTTTTTTGTTAGTTTTTTTTAAAATTATAAATAGAATTTTAGCAGCTTTAACTGGTATAAATAATTATTTATTTAGGCTTTACAAACTAAGTTAAAACAATTTTTATAAATCAATATTGACTTTTTATAATAAATAATGAATATACTAATAATGATCTCATAGTTTTTGGAAAATTATGTAAGATCTTTTTTTTTTCTTAGGTTTACTTATGTAATCAAAAATACTTGTATTTAAGTTTTATATCATTATTATAATTTTAATTTTTTTAATTATATATACTAAATTAAAAGTACCCACAGCTAGTTACTTATTATTTGAGAATCACATCACCACACCAATGTGTAAATAAACCAATAAAATATCAGGAACAGGCAATACTCAAATTATATAAAAATGTGATTTAATTGTTATCAGAATCTAAGATCTTAAATAGAGGTTTTAAATAATGTTCATTCAACAAGACAGGAAAAAGTGTTTCAAAATATATTAATACACAATCATTTTTTTTACAAACATCTTTTAAACAAACTACTGTTAAATACATTAATGAATAAATCATAAGTTTTAACAACACTCATAATATGAAAAGTGATTAAAGTGAATATTTGTTAATCTAACTTCAGACTATCTATCTTGAATATTGAATAAAATGTATTTAAAATTTCTTGACAGGATTAATCTCAGGCTATTTTAGTTATTGCCTTCACTCAATGTCTATTTAAGAGCATAAATCCTGAGTAAATAAATCACATTTATTACATGATTTAAATGATACATTTTTTTGAAATTTGATGAGATTTCAGATAATCAAGTTTTAAATGTAAGAGACATTCTAATTTGCATTCATTTGTTCATCTGTGTAATGAAGTCTTTTTTTCTTTTTTATAACTTAAACGTTGTGTGCACTAGTTCCATTTATAAAAAAAAAATCAGGTTATGAATCTCTCAAACATCAGACCTATTTCCATGACACCCCTGCTAATTAAAATTGTAGAGTCCATGATCAAAGACCTCATCCAACTAAATGTCTTAAAGCACATATCTAACAACCAATACGCCAAGAAGGGATCCTCTACTGCACATGCAATGGGCAACATAATCTCCATCATTGATTATGTCAGAATCCACCGGAAGTCAGGGCCGATAGCTATTCAACTGGACATTGCTACAGCCTTTGACTCGGTACATATAGACATACTCTTAAATATTTTGGCTGAGTATGATGCTCCTGCAGCTGCTGTCCAGATCATAAGCAATTTACTATACAACAGAGAAATTTTTATCACTATGGATGGTAACATCACCTCTGGATTTAAACTGACACAAGCTCTCCCTCAGGGTTCCTCCCTCAGTGCCCTATGCTTCATCGCATATATAAATCCTCTCCTGATGGATTTGGAAAAAAATCTACCCAGGTCTTTTTATACCCAATTTAAGCAGAGAATTCAACACATTTGCCTACATGGATGATGTAATGATCATCCTACCATCAAGAAAACATATTCCTTTGCTACAAACAATATTAAGCCACTATACTGAGAAATACAGGCTGCAATTCAACCCCAGCAAGTCTGCCTCCTGGCAAATTGTTTCAGAAAGGAAAATTAACACCCTCTTCTCTGCCAAGCCACAGAGATATCTTGGGTTTTCCATATTCAAATCTACCACAGCAATGACCAAAGAGATTCAGGATAACATCCTAGAAACAACAAACGAATTCATCACTTCCTTGTCATAAGTCTACCTTTCCCTCCCTGGCAAGGTAGCACTAATTAACATGAATGTGATGCCAAAAATAGCATACTTCTATTTATCAAATGCAACAAAAGCTTCATAAATAAAATAAATGGCTTGTGCTCAAGGCTTTTCTGGAAAGGTAAAACGGTCGCGATCAGCCTCAAAGGCACTCAGTGACCAAGAAAGCTAAATGGTCTTGCTCTCCACTCCATTCAGGCATTGATTTACCAAAAAACCCACAATGTCATACACAACTTGGTAGCATCATATGGTTTTAACACAATTCTCCAAAAAACTTTCCTTCAAAAGGTAACACCCACTGACCGACCCCCACCAGACAGACAAACATGGATCACTAGAAACACAAGTCTTATCCATCAGCACTGCCCAATAAACGACTCCACATTCAATTCTAAAATATCATTATGGCAAGCATATACAATCCTGTCATCCAATCTTACATCCTATAATCAACACATTTTATTACAATAATCAGAAACTGATATCCAACTTTAAAAGATGGAGTCTAGAGGCCAAATACCTAGACTTCCTCATTAAATACAACATTAATGGACTACCTACTAATCACTTCCTCTTTTACAAATGTGGTCACAACATAGACCCTACTTGCAGCATTTGCATGAATGGCGATGAGACATTGGAACACCTTTTCTCACAATGTATGGGATTCAGAGTGATCCGAGAAATCATACTCTCCAACACTAAGATAGATTTCCAACTGATCTCATCTCTGAAATATAATATCAATACTAAAACCTATCCAATAATATGTCTCTCAATATTTTTGAACTATGCCATATGGGTTACATGTTATAAACTAATCATGGAACATCCACAACCTACTATAAAACAGGTTTTTCCAAACAATGATTAAAATCCAGAAGAGAGACCAACTCCTGGCATCGTCAAAAACATTTGAGGACACTTGGACATTATAAAATATGCCAAACTAACAACAAGGCAAAAGGGGGGGGGGCTAACAATCAGATAACAAATATGTGAAAGATCTAATGTTCACACCATATTGGACAACATAGACTCATCAGAACCCAAATGGAAATAACAAGATAGTTAGAACAACAATGTAAACCCCAATTGTATGATTACACATCACTGTATACATTAGAAATAATAAATTATTATTGAAACTAAAAAGAAAAAAACGCTTTGTTATGCAGATGAACAAATGTATACAAATTTGATTTACAAATACAAATAAAGAGAAAATCAATATTATTTTATATTACGAAAGTGTAGGACAAATACAGACGATTTAATTGATTACATACATACATATATTCATATGTGAGTGTATAATGAATCTTATAAATTAATAATATTTGCATTTACTGAGTTGCCTTTTTTTAATAAAAATATAATAAATTACCATATTTATAGGTCACCTGTTGATTACGTTCTTTGCTCACATTTATAGATCTTTTAATTTATATTTAACAAATATAATTAAAATGCTCTATTATTGAATTATAATTATTTTCTTTTTTTTAACCTAATAAAAAAACTACTAATTCAGCTGATTTGTCCAATTTATTTATTACTCCTTTATTATTTACTATTAATGTCTTTTATAAGCTGTATTTTATATTCCTTTACTTTTAATTTGTTTATGCAACTACATGAATTATTCTTTTATTGGATTCTGCTTCGCCTATTTTGTATTGGTTTTTTCTATAACAATGTTCAACTTTTCTTTACTTTGGTTGGCATATTCTTTTATTTGGTTCACATTTTCCTTTTTTTTTTGTTTATTATCTTTTTCTCTAAATCGACTTGTTTTTTATTATATCTATTAAAGATTTGGATATTTTTATAGCTCTTATCAATTATTATTCTCTTATCCCAATAATACTGTTCAATTCTTTTTACACTTGCCTTAACATCACTTTATTACTCTTAAAATATTGTTTCACTTGTATTAATATAGTCATTATCTAGTCTCAAAACTATTACATTATATTTTTTTTATTTCTTAATAGTTCATTTATATTACATTTATTAAGATACAGGTATTTATTTTGCTTCTATTTTTTCCATACTTTGTAATACTAATATCTCAACATGAGAAAAAAGATGGCTTATATTCCTCTCCCCATCAACTTTTATTTCTATTAACAACTGGATATATTTTATTTATGTAACATTTGTTAATGTTTTATTACTATTATTATTTATTTCTCAAGTTATTTTATGTACTACTGGACCCTCCCAGCATGATGTGTTGTCTTAGTAAGGTTTCTTATTTTATTTTCCTAATTTATTTTATTGTGCTTTATTTCCAAATTATATCACACGTCACTAATTCATTTTATTAATTCTAATTTCATATTCATGGCCAATGAACTCTATGTCTGATTTATCAAAATTAATGTATCAATAAAAGATGGAACATTATTTTATCAATATTCTCTATAGAAACTAGAGATATTTAGCACTATAGTGCATCATTATTAAGATATTATTAACAAATTACTCATTATTAAATACAAATAAAATTAGATATTCTGCCTTAACAGTTCTGACATAAATATCATAGTGATAGGTCCACATATATATCATTTAGCATTTCGTAAAATACTGCACATCTACATAAAAAAGTATTCTTCGTACAACTGATTCTATTTCCTACTTCAATAACTATACAAGGATAAAGGTACTTAAAAATATCCCTATTCATATTTTATGAAAAACTTTTTAAAAATATACTTCTATTCATCTCAACTAATATCTCTAGCATTACAAATAACAAACTAAACAATTGATTTTAAATAATACATTATCCATTGAGTCATTGTTTTTTCTGAAGTGCAGTTTTATCATGCTCTTTCTTTCATTTTCTCAAGTTATAGTGCATCTAGTACATGGTATAAAATTATTGGCTCATTCTATCTGATATATTATATTGATATGATGTTAAGTTTAATCAATATTTCACTGATGCCACACAGTGACTGTTTCATTCTTATTTATCCATGGCCATTGGATAAAATTGTGCGATTCCAATTTTGGATAGCCAATTTTATGTATTGGTAAAATGCAAGATCAAAACAAATATATGAGATATCTAAAAAGTAGTACTTTGGACAAAGTTAATTTTATATGAAGATAAACATATAGCATATTTCTATGGAGTAGGCTGCATCTTAAATCTATAACACTTAAAAAACATGAAGCATGAGAAAGAATTTTAAAAAATCATTTATTCTTCTTTATCCAGCTTTACAAATATTCCAATTCTTGAGTGGCATATAAACCAGGATATTTAAGTAGCATGTGGCATGTTATGCTCTTCCTTCTATTACACAAAATTCATGATAGATAAAACATTGGAAATATAAATCCTAAAATGGGATTTTAATTACCACTTTAGAATAATTAATATTCATAATGTATGAGGAAATACTTTATCTTATTTAAATATGTAAATAAATGAGTGAATGAATCTAAATGAAAAACACTGATAAGAAAACAACAAATTTATTTATGCAAATATAATTAATATAATATAGAAATATTACATAATAACAATAAATAAACACTGATAAGTAATTTAATACTTTATATCTGCATAATTTATAATTTAACTAAACCATGTTTTCTATTAGTTTGATCAAAATTTAATAAAATAATTGTTTTATGTTAAGGTGTTGAATATATCATAATCCTACACTTATATAAAGATTTACTTCAGGACAAAAACATGCATATTGACTCATATTTTTAATCATTTATCACTTAGGCTATGTCTTGTACATGATATGTTACTTGCAAACATTTTGTTTATAAAGTTGGACAGTGGTATTGTTATAAGCTTGAAAGGATGCATTGTTCAAATATATAGATTTTATACAACATTTGTGTTGCAAATTAAAGTATTTTCTTGAATATCTGTACTTTTATATAACAAATGCAAATAAATTATAAAGATCAAATGTGTAAATGCTTTTCTTAAATATACTTAACACTGATATTATTTTTATATTGAAATATTCATACATAATTCAATGCTAATTTTTTAAAAGATTGGATAATAGAAATATGTCTATTCCATTTATTATACTACTCATATTTTATTAAATTTGAGAGTAAAATTAATATTTAGTGATTTTAACGCAATTAAAGTATTCATTTATATAATTAAAATATAATACAATAATACAAATTTTATATTTCTATTTTTTATTGTTATCATCATTTTGAAATCAACTATTTGACTTATTTATAAGTTATTAAAACAGGCAAAACTCTCTGTATGTATTGCCACTCAGTGCAAGCCAAAGTAATCAATGGATGCTAGAAGGCTTGCGCATAAAATCCCCATCTAGTGCCTACTCATCCAATATCCCCAGACTAATTTTTGGCTCATGGCCTTCATCAGTGAGGAGCCTTGGATCTGAGAGCTCTGCACCTAGATCTTAGGATCTAATGCAACCCTCCATCAGACACCTTTTATTGCACTGAGTGGCAATGCATAGAGAGCTTTGCCTGTTTATGAACAGTTAAGAGTAAGCATAAGAAATGATGATCATGTGATGTTTGGTGGCTATGGTTATTAAAGAACCAAAGACACCAAAATATATGGTATTGAACTGAGTTCAGACCTATATGACTGTATAAGCTGATGAGCTTGGATTAAAAATATTAGTGTTTTCAATTTAAGTCTCATAGTTTTGTAGTTAAGTAGAGATAAAAGGTGGCTGCTGGAGGGTTGTATTAGATCCTAAAATCTAGGTGTAGTGTTCTCAGATCCAAGCTCCTCACTGAAGAAGGCCACATGCCAGAAACTAGTCTGGGAATATTGGATGAGTAGGCACTAGATGGGGATTTTATGCATAAGCTTTCTGCATCCATTGATTACTCTGGCTTGCACTGAGTGGCAATACATATAGAGAGTTTTTCCTATTTTAATAACAGTTAAGAGCAAGCATAGAAAATGGTGATCATGTGATATTTATTTATAAGTTCTTAAAATAAATAATATATTTTTTCAAACTAGCATTAGCAAATAAACAACATAGTTAAAATAATTTTACCCTTTTAATGTTAAATTTTTTTGTTGTGCACATTTATTGTTAATCCAATGGTTTTCTTCATTCTTCATACCCAATTACTCTTAAATGAATATCCAAATTACAAGTTCATAAATAGAATTTCTATTCAAAATTTTAATTGTTCATTGTTTCCTTCACTTCTTTATAAATGCAGCTAATAAAGAAAGGGGTGGGGATCAGTTTTACCTCTCAACGCTGTTGTAGCACTCCATAATGTTGATGATTAACAAGTAAATAAAATATTTTAAATCTCATACAACAAAAGAACAATGGAATTCAAATTGTCTCCTAAATTCTTTTTTAACATCTATTATTAGGAATGGTAAATAATATTATTTAATACAACAATTTCTTTTACACAATATTAGATTTTAAAGTAATAATAATTAATTAATCATATTTATAATTATCATTATTATTTCTTTTATAATAACTTCATGAATTAATCATATAGTTTATTATTCTTATTACTATGTATTATATATAAATTTTCAGTAATAAATAAAAATATGTATTATAGGTCTATATACTTGCATTGATATACTTTCACATACACCTATATTTGTTCGACAATCATTATGATCTTGATGTTGAGGTCTAATGTTGTTCCCTTATATTTTATTATTGTATAATTATATTTGTATTGAGTTATGCTAAGCTACTCTCAATAATGAGATTAAGAACTAATAGAATAATTTTTATTAGTGATTTTTGTTATCTACCATTTTGTTTTGTTAATTATTACCTTTTTTTACTAATATTATACTAAGATTGTCTATCTCAATTTATATACATGCATAACAACAATAAAAATAATAAATATAATGGCAATTAACTATTATATACACTTTTTCAATCTGCAAAAGTACTTTCAGTTAATTCCTCTTCCCTTCTCAGCTGATGTTAAATAAAAAATATAAAAAAACATAGCAGAAGCAAACATCATCAACTCAAATCTCACAAATCCCAAATTTTAATATTAGCCATTTTTTCTATTAATTATATTGATTTTATTTCTATTTATTAAAATTGCCTCCTTATGTTTTTATTATGGTTTCTCTATTCATAAAGAATCTTATACATTCAATATCAAATTAAAATTTATATTTACATGTCCTTCATGATCCAAAAAAACTGAAGCTGTCATTAAATCAATAATAATAATAATAATAATAATAATAATAATAATAATAATAATAATAATAATTATTATTATTATTATTATTATTTATTTATTTATTTATTTATCAAACAATACATATAAAAAGAAAAGAGAAATACTCCAAACAAGATAAACTTGTGCTAGGAGTCTTTCTTAAATTATTAATTACAAACCAAAAACACCAACAAAAATAACAGTAATAATAAAAAAATACATTACTATACTATAAATACTAAAACAAGTAAACCAAAACAAATAATATAAGAATAAATACAACCAAAAAGATATACATATACATATTTAGCAATATATATATACACACATTAATTAATCAATATATTACACATGAGACAATAACCAAAATTTTAAATATTTTTTTAAAATTATACAAAGATAAATTACTAACATCAATTGAATAGTCAGCAACAAAAGAATTAAAGAGCCCGAATCCATTGTAACTAAATTATCTGCAACTTCTTTCTAAAGAAAAATTTGGAACCACCAGTTGAAATTTGTTAGCCAAGTGGGTATTTATAATTGATACTTTACGACATAGTAAAAAACGATGATGATATATATTAATGATAATTCTAAACTTATATAGTTTAGAAACAGATAACACACCAGAATTGACATATATATCTCGCACAGAGGTCAATCTATGTCTACCAAAAATAATACACATTGTATAATTTTGCAAAGTATGTAATTGAGATAGTGAGTAATCAGTAGAGCCACCCCAAATGGAAATATTGTAACATAATATACTCTGATAACAAGCAAAATATATAGTCATCAAAGTAGATCTAGGTATGAATTTAACCAGATAATAAAATAAATAATTAATTTTACGTAATTGAGAACATAAGTAGACAATGTGCTTAGACCAAGATAATCTTGAATCAATATAGATACCTAAATAGCAATAATTATCAACAAAACTAATGTTACAACATGTACAAATACTTTTTGAATGAATATTATACTGATCACAAATCCTAATACTAATTGAGTGTGTGCAGTGTTTATAAGAGAACAGAATACCTCTGGTTTTATTACAATTAACAGTTAAATAATTTATCATAAGCCAGTTACTTATTAATTCTAGATCTTTATTAATCAATTGCTCCAGAATACTATATGAAACAGCATCACAAGACAAAGCAATATCATCAGCAAACCCATAAATCTTTGAATTCAAAGATAAATTAAAGATGTCATTTATATAAATTAAAAACAGTATTGGGCCAAGTACAGAACCTTGTGGAACACCATGATTAACTATTTCAAATTCACCAATAATACCATGTATTTTAGTAGCCTGTCTTCTATCCTTCATGTAACTTAACAACCAAGAAGCAAAATGACCTCTAAAACCATATGAACACAAACGATGTAACAAAACTGTATGATTAACAGAGTCAAATGCCTTGGACAAATCCAAATAAACAGCTGCTGTCTTGAGACCCTTATCCAATGATAATGTCACATTATGTACATGGTTATAAATAGCATCTAAAGTACTCTTTCCAACAACAAAGCCAAACTGATACACAGAAATCACTTTATGGTCATCATCATCATCATCATCATCATCATCATCATCATCATCATCATCATCATCATCATCATCATAATAATAATACCTATATTTCAGTATATTCTAAGATTCAATTAATTAATAGTTTGATGATGACTAAGATAGTTTACTTTATGCTGGTGGTTGCTTTCTCAAAGGCTTTTATCTCTAAAATTAAGACCATTTGCAATCAGCTACTATGGTCAAGGAAAGTTGTGGAAATATCGATGGCAAACTATGTCAACCACTGAATAAAAATGGTTTGTGGTTACATGATATTGGTATTTTTGACAAACAGAGAATGAGAAACAATATAATTGATATTGTTAAACAATTTCCAAAAATTAAGCAGCTCATAGAGGTCATTCCAACTGATAAACCACAACCAAAAAAATTATCATATTTTGAACAATTAATATATCATTGTAAAACAGAATCAAAAATCCCAGAGCAATTTATTAATAAGTACAAATACTGGGAAATTTACGAACTAATAAATGAAGATAATAATACAATTGCTTTGGAACTGATACTGGGAATTACTAATAAACAACTGGTTAAAAGGTATAAACGATGGGCCTTAGAACCAAAGTTTTTCAATTTTCTGATAAAACTTAACTTATCTGCATTACCTACTGCATATTTTCTTTGCCATAAAAGATTGTATACATCAATTGATCCCTTTTGTGGGTTATGCCATCGAGCTGAGGAAACCCTATCACATCTGATATATCACTGTGAGGGACTTAGGCAGATAAGAAATCTGATAACTAGCAATTACAGGAAGTCTAATGTAACAATGCATCACTTAATTTCTGCATTTAAAGAGGGATTAACACCAAGTGTCAGGGCAGCAACCTTTGTGCTATATGCATACTGGTGTACTAAATGCACCTTCCTAATTAGTAACAATTTTAGAAGGCATCCATCTACTTTTTCAAATAAACTTGCAATGATACAGAAAAAAGATAAGACACTGGCCAGATCTGACATTTATGCAGCAACCTGGTCATTACTTAAGATTAGATCAATTTTATAGTGACAAAAATGATAAAACTCTTAGGAAATGGTATAGTGATTTTTAGAACATATTTAAAAGAAACATAGGACCAAAACTTGGGAGTTAGATCTAATAAAATCTTTGTAACACCAGTTTGAACATTGTAAGTTGGAAAAATAAAACATTATAAAGAAACTTAGAAGGATACGCATGTCAAATTAGCAACAAGGACAATTTGGCTACAATTTTTTTCCTTTTGTTATAAGTGATTGATTTGCTAATGGGTTTCAAATGATAAATTATATTTGACCCATTTGGGACATAAAATAAAATGAAAATTGTGTTATAACATTTGAACTGTTGACTTGGGCAGAATGGACAGTCCAGGATATTATATGTAGACAAGAACTATGTTTTAAGCTCATGTAAATCCAGAAAAAACTCTATCAAAAATGACAATGGAAATACTAAAATTTGTAATCAACTTGTAGCAGTTAATTTACTATGTAACCACTAATATTGTATTCTTTTAAGACAATAAAGATCTTTTGAAACATAATAATAATTGTAAGTTGGGAAAATTAAACATTATAGATGGATGTTGCTTTGTTATATGTACGATATTCATTTCTGTTGATGGCTTACTCAATTTATCTACTAGAGAATTATGCTTTACAAAAAACAAATGGCATCAAGACACACTACCATAATTGAATGAGAATATAATCATTTTGTAGAACTCTATCATTTGAAACAATTGAGAATGAATCCAACACTGGAATCATTTCATTCAAGTGCCATCCCATTCTAATCCATTAATGGACAATTAAATTAAGTGGAGAACTGTACTTGTAGTAATAATTATAACATTTGTGTCTTGATGTACTCATTTTTTCGTGTTTTTTTTGCTGATGTAACCACTTTTCTTAAGTACAAATAAAGTTTGCTTTGAAACATAATAATAATAATAATAATAATAATAATAATAATAATAATAATAATAATAATAATAATAATAATAATAATAATAATAATAATAATAATAATAATAATAACAACAACAACAATAATAATAATAATACAATTCAATTCAATTCATTTATTTACCGTACAAAACTACAGCATAAAGCCAATTACAGTATTGCACCATAACATATATATAAATACATAAATGAGTTTAAACGACAAATTATTAACATAATTATGTGCCATATTTCAATAAAAGATAATGAACACATTTAAAAATCTAAAGTAAAGTTAAACATCAGAATATAAATAATTATTATTAAAACATTAATAATAACAAATAAATAAAAGGGATAAATATAGAGCACATAACAAAATAATAAAAAAACAATTTAACAAATATATATATATGAACAAAATCAAGTTAAAACAATCAAATCTGACATTTCAATTTAATAACATTACAAAATTGATTATAATCTAAATTGAAGTAATTAATATTACTACAAATCTGATTATATAAAGATGGTAACCTAAATAAAGGAGAAAATCTAAGAACATTGGAATGACAAGTTTTAATGTAACAAACAGAAGCAGACCGAGTATCATGCACATGAGATCTAATTATAACAGTAGAAATTGTGTTAGATAAAAGAACTATTTTATTAACAAGTTTATAAAGATATTTAAGATCTCCATATTGTCTTCTAGAAGAAAGATGAACAACAGTTTTATTTCTCAAAGAAACATATTTAGAAAACTTATTAGAGACTGATTGTAATAAATTACAGCCCTGTTTAGAGCTAGGATTCCAAATGACTGAACAATATTCAATGATGGGAAGAACCAATGATAAAAATAATTTAAATTTTGTATCATCACTGAAATGATAACCAAACCCTAGAATAGTACCTATAATTTTTAAAGCCTTACCAATAATCATTTCCAAATGAGGAAGAAAGGATCCATTACTAGAAAATATAATTCCCAAATCTTTTTGGGATTCAACAGAAATAATTTTGTGAGAATTAATAAAATAAAAAAAATGCAAAACTTCAGATTTTTTAGAATATGAGACTAAGGAACATTTACTGAAATTAACAATCATATTATTTAGATCACACCAAGCACTAAAATTATCTATATCCTTTTGAAGAAGAGTGCAATCAAACACAGATGTGATTCTTCTAAAGATTTTAGTCATCTGCATAGTACAAAAGATAAGAAGATTTTAAGCAATCCTTAAGGTCATTCATATAAATGTTAAAAAGCATAGGTGCTAAAATACTACCTTGAGGAACTCCCAAATTACATTTAAAATTAGATGAAATAGTATTATTAAATTTAATATATGCAGTATGAGCATGAAGAAAGGATTGAAACCAATAAATAAGCTTAGTAGAAAAACCCATTTGATATAATTTGCGAAGAAGAATACTGTGGTCTACTTTATCAAAAGCTTTTGATAAATCAAAATAAACAACATCAAGTCTCTGCTGGTCCTCAATTGCATGAGCTATATGATCATAAATTGTTAACAAATTAGTTTCTACAGATCTATCAGGTATAAAACTATGCTGTGAAGAAGAAATGAGTTTACAAACATCTAAAATAATTTTATTATAAACACACCTCTCAAAAATTCTAGCAATAGTATGTAAAACAGAAATAGGTCTATAGTTATTAACACAATCATGTGATCCATTCTTAAAAATTGGAACCATTTTGGCACACTTAAGCACATTAGGAAAAACACAAGAGTTCAGTGATAAATTAAAAATAAATGCAAGAGGTACTGCAATAAATTCAGCTAGCCCTTTGTAAATAAATGAAGGAATATTATCATTTCCCAAACTAGAATGAATTTTAAGTCGCTTAATAGCCATAACAACATCATCCTTAGAAATATGGTCAATCATAGCAGTTGAAGAATTACAAAATAATGCAATATTTGAAGATATTGTATCATGTGATGAATATATATCAGCAAAATGTTTTGAAAAGTCATTTGCACTTAAAGTGAAGCCATGAGTAGCTTGAATCATTTTCTTACCCAAACCAGATTTATTAATGAAATCCCAAAATTCTTTAGGGTTAGATGAAATATTAACCTCAATTTTTCTAATATAATTCTGCAAATCTCTTTTATAAACATGCTTCACCAATCTTCTGAAATTAATAAAATTATTATAAAAAAGATATTCTGTGTTTTAAAATAAAGTCTACGATGATAAGACTTCCTTTTAATAATTTTAACAAGATCGCATGACAACCAAGAAGGAAAACCCTTATAAAAAGGCCGCTTATTGGGAATATACAAATCAATAAAACTATTAAGAATCTTTAAAAACCCATTCAAGCAATGATTTACATCATTAAAAGAATACAAAAAATTCCAGTTAACCCTAGAAAAGTTACTACAAAAATCAACATAATTACATTTCCCATAATCCTTTTTTGAAATATTAGAAAAATTAATCTTTGAGTGACAAACATTAATATAAAACTCAAAAGGTGGATGATGAGCATCAATAGGAAAATTAACAGTGACAACTTGAAAATTACTAACTACTATTGAATTACATAAAATATAATCCAAAGTACAATGAGAGGAATTAACAAATGGGTTATATTGCTTAAGTCTTAAAAATTTACAGAACTGTAACATTCTAGAAGCTTTAGAAGACAGAAAAGAAAAGTGTGTAGCAATTCTACCCTGATATAAATCTGGAACATTTAAATCCCCAGTAATAATAACATTATCATAGCCAATCAGAAAATCTTTAAGAGATGTCAAAAAATAATCAAACTCCAACAACGACAAAGTGGGTTTGAGATAAACATTACCTAAAATAAATTTAAAATTGTGATTTAAAGTAATTTCACACCATGTAGATTCACAAAAAGAAAAAGAAAAATAAAGTTCTTTATAAAAAACATCTTTATGAAGAGCAATCAGAGTACCACCACCTCAAGAAATATTATCCATATATCTGTCAGTTCACAAAATACTGAATCTATCATCAAGAAAAGAACAATCAGGAAATTGTTGATTTAACCATGTTTCTGTAAGTAAAATAAGATCAAAATGTTCAGTTTCAAAAAATTGTTTAATTTGAACACATTTAGTCATCATACCTCTGACATTCATGTAAAAACAAGAAAGGCCTACCATGTTACCTGCAAAGATAATGGAAACAACACAAATAAAAACAAAAAGAGAAAAAGATAAAGAAAAAATAAATAAAAATAAAATAGTAAAACAAAATAAATAAATTCTCTTAAAACCTTAGAGACTGGCCAGAGATCCATAAAAAAAGAAACAGAAGCACCGCAAGGCCATAAATTAGGGGATATTATTTCATTATGTTTATGTGCAGAAACAGAAATATAAAAACAGGAAGACTTAGAATTATTCATATTAACTTTATAAATAAATAATACTTCTGTATATAAATTAGTATATAAAATGGTTGTAAAACATATAGATAATAGAGGTTACATTCATCTAACATCTAATGTTCCTTTAGTACACAAATTAGCTGGTTTTAGAGCTTTTTTAACACGTAATCAACGACTGTGTTCAAATGAAATGTTTATGAAAGATAATATAAAATGTTATATGCAAGATTTAATACAAGTGGGTTATAATAAACAAATGCTATTATCTACTGTATTGAAGCATTATAAACAATGTCATAATAGTGACCATATAAATATGAATAATAAACCATGAATGATGTCATTAGCTTTTATTCCCAATATTAATAAAAATATAATAAAAGTTTTAAGTCAAGATTTTCGATTAGCATGGAGACCTCCACCTAACCTTAATAGGTTAATAAATAATTCTAAGGAAATAATAAATAAGGAGGATAAAAGCAGTGTTGTATACTCTATTAGATGCCCACAAATAAATTATAGTGCAATATATGTTGGAGAAACTAAAACAAATATTAAATATCACCTTCAACAACATAAATATACTTATAAGAGAGCAAGAGAAGATGATACAGTTTATTCAGCTTTTTATGTTCACCAAAATAATACAGGCCATATATGTAGTCCAAAGGATTTTACAATATTAATGAATGAAACACATGATAAAAAACACAAGATTAAAGAATCATATATTATACAAAATTCATCTTGTGCTATGAATTCAAAATTAACCAGCTTTCCGATTAGTTGTTCCTGACCAATACAATGAAATGTTAGATTCATCACCTAGGAAAAAATAGAATTGTTTACATTGCCTTGATAAGAACTCGTAAGAGTTGAAAGTGCTTGGAAATATTATTTGTTTTTATTTATTTATATTAAACTCTGTATTAACAATTGACAAATTGTTATTTTATATTATTTTCATATTAACTTTATGACAAACAATACTAGTTTGTAAATTATTTTCTAGAAATACTGTAATATCTTTTGAATTGAGATTTACTGGCATATTAGAAAGAAAATATCTATTATAAGTTATATTAGTATTAGAATAAATCAGCAAAATTAGATTTATTAAATCCATCAGATATATATATTTTTGACCTTGAAAAATCATTTTTACTAGAAGATAAAGAGGCGTATCCAGAATGATTTATCCGATAGTTACTATTTGAATGAAAGTCATGTGAATGTGATCTATAAGCTGGAATGTATTTGGGAGCAATATCTGGATAATTAAGAATTTTATGTCTAATAGATTTAGAATAAACATTAGCAAAATTAGATTTATTAAATCCATCAGATACATTAATTTTTTTAGTTCTTGAAAAGTCATTTTTACTAGAAGATAAAGAGTAGTATCCAGAATGATTTATCAGATAGTTACTATTTGAATGAAAGTCAAGTGAAGGTGATCTATAAGCTGGAATGTATTTGGGAGCAATATCCGGATAATTAAGAATTTTATGTCTAACAGACTTAGAATAAGCATTAGAAAAATTAGATTTATTAAATCCATCAGAAATATTAATTAATTAATTAATTAATTAATAATAATAATAATAATAATAATAATAATAATAATAATAATAATAATAATAATAATAATAATAATAATAATAATAATAATAATAATAAATGTACTTTGGTGCATTAGGTGTGTGTTCATATTGGGTAATAACCCAGAAGGCATCCAGCCACATTTGAGAATAAGTTAATTAAAATTCAAATTAGAGACAAGCATATCACCAGCCCAGACATTTATGCAGCTACTTGGTTCCTGCTCAGAGAAACAGCAAAGTTATAAAGAATGGACAATCCAGTATATTATATGTAGGCAAGAACTATGTTTTAAGCTCATGTAAATCCAGAAAGAACTCTATCAAAAATGACAATGTAAATATTAAAATTTGTCATCAACTTGTAGCAGTTATTCTTTTGAGACAATAAAGGTCTTTTGAAACATAATAATGATAAAAATAATAATAATAATAATAATAATAATAATAATAATAATACAAATAATAACAACAACAACAACAACAACAATAATAATAATAATAATAATAATAAGAAGAAGAAGCAGCAGCAGCTACAAACACACACAAATTAAAATTCAGCATAAACAAAAACACAGCATTGTCCATATTCACTGGTAAACCATATTCAAAGCATATACCAAGTGAAGCCAAATGCTTTCCTTGGTTTCCCATTTTATTTAGAGAGCACAGCAATGAGATGGCACATACAAAACAAATTAATAGATGAAACTCAGTAAATCACCAACTCATTATCAAAAACATATCTTTCAATATACTTGAAAGTACAGTTAATCAACCAACTCATACTTACTAAAATTATATATTATCTACAAATAATATCATTCTCCAAAGCATTTAAAACAAAAATCAAATCTATATGTAACAAATTATTATGGTGGAGGAAAACTGTTGCAATCTCAGCAAAACACTTAATCAAACCACTCACAAGTAATGAACTAGGTTTACATGATATTAATATATTTCACATCCAGAAATCAGAAAACTTGTTAACTGTTATATTCAAACAGTTTCCACAACTATAATCCTTACAATAAATTAGATCAACAGACAAAACATTTATACATATTAACAATCATCTACCAACAAAGAATGATCAAACAAATACCCACTCAATTTACATGCAAATATATTTATTGGCAGATTTACACACTCATGTACCAGATACAGACTAACAATGATCCCCCCCCCCACTGCCAGCAATCAACAACAAAAAATTAATAACTTCAAAAAATGGTCACTTGAACTCAAACTATTTGACTTCATCAGCAAAGTAAATCTCTATGCCCTGCCTATAAACAGCTTCCTTTACTGTAAAAGAATGTGCATCACAATCAACCCATTCTGAGGCTTATGCCACCAAGGAGAAGAGACCCAACAAATATGATTTTCCAATGTGGAGCACTAGCAGAAATTAGAAAAACAATGGACAACATATATGGATGGCAAAAGCATATCAAGAAAACTCAATCCCAAAAATAAGAGCAGCAACATTCATGCTGTATATACTCTGGTGCACATGATGCAAGTTTATCATGTGCAACAATATTAGATATCACTCCTCTACCTTTCACAACAAGCTAACAGAACGAAAGGTTAGAGATAAGCTAATAGCAAACCAAGACGTACACAATGACCCTTGGTTACTAATCAGACAACCATTGACCCATTCAATGAACAAGTTAACACAAACTTAAAGTGCAAATGTATACTACAAAAATTGTTGGAATTCCATTAGTCCTTAAACTCACTGTAAATCTACATCTTAAGAAATAACAATGGATTGCAGAAAAACAAAGAACTAATGTACTATATCAGAAAGATGTTAGAACTTATACAAATGGTAAACCAGCAGCATCATCTAAATAATAACAGATGTAAAAATATGTATCAAAACAGAAATACATATGTAACCCAAATATATGTAAAAATTACTCTGGCACAATAAAGTTCCGTATTGAATCATCATCATCATCATCATCATCATCATTATCATAGTAATAATAATAATAATAAGGATGATGATGGTGATGATGATAATAATAATAATTTAATGACTGCTTCAGTTTTCTTTGATCATGAAAGAACATATAAATTTAAATTTAAGTTTGATATTGAAAATGTTGATATTCTTTATGAAGAGAGAAACCATAATAAAAAAAAACTTAGGAGGCAATTTTAATAAATAGAAATAAAATGAATATAATTAATGGAGAAGCTTCTAATGTTAAAATTTAAAATTCATGGAATTGAAGTTGATGACATTTGCTTCCAGTATATTTTTTTGAATTTAATGAGGAGGGTTAAACAATTAATTGAAAGTACTTTTGCAGATTAAAAGATTGTATGTAATAGTTAATTAGCATTATATTTATTTTTTTATTGTTATCAGATTATTTTTTAATTAACAGATATTTTATTTGTATTATATATATTGTACCATTGTATTCTTGTACAAATGCTATCATGCTCTGTAAAGTATGAACTGTTAGAAATTTTTTTTGCTTGTATATTTTATAGTAGATAGATAAATGAAGTGATATGTTTAAAATCAAAGGTACCATTAAGTCAAGATCCCATGGGATAATCATTTTTTAAAATTAAGACTTCAAATATTATTGCATTTATGTATCAATGTGGATGCATATGTATAAATAATATTCACAGAATTAAAAAAGTCTGTTAGAAAGATGAACAAAACAATTCGATGAAACATTAGACAATTAAATGTTTGGATTCAATAAACATTGTTTTTTAAACAACAGATTGCAAAACCTAATAAAATTATTAATGATAAACATATGTGAAACCTTATTGAATTAATAATATTTATTGACAAAAAATTTATTGCTCTAATAAATTTTAAAAGGGAAACAATTGAGATTATATTTTTTTAGTAATAAGTTGATGTAAAATATTTTCAAATATGATTACATATTCATTCCAATGCTAGAAAACCATAAAATCTTGCCTCATTATTGACAATACTGTGGAAACACCCAGGTATGTGGAAAATGTTGACATCATCTCAAAAATACTTATAAACTTTAGTGCAATCAAGGCAAGGCATTCTTGCTAAAAATCATGATATAGTACTTATCTTCACAATGATATACAAGTACAACACATTACTAGGGAATCTATCCAAGACAGAGCCAGGTCTCTATTCTTTTTCAATAACATCAATGGATATATGATTATTTAAAATTAAATAAAAAGGGAAACAATGCATTTTTTAAAAAAATTTTCTGTCAAAAAATATGCAGTTGCAATTCTATGAAGTCTGATTAAATTTGTCTAAGACATTATATTGCTAAATTGTGTCTTTCCATCTTCAAAAAAATATGCTTTTAACATCTATTTTATGAAAAATTATAATTATTGCCACAGGATTTTGAGAATAATTACAGAAATGCCTCATATCTGAAGATAAATAATATGTTGCTAGTTAAAAAAACAACTGAAATAACTTTTTTAAAACATTATAAAAACAAAGGCAGTAAAGTGATCAACATAATTATTGTATTAAAGTTTTATTTAATGAGTTTTTAAAAAATATGTGAGATCAACAAAAGAATTAAAGAAATTACAGACATTATAAAATATATGTTTAAACTGGAGATAAAGATTTTCCATAATGGATTAATTTGATTAGTATGACTTTAGTCTTGGTTAAACATGAATAATTATTCCACAGAGAATTGAATTTGCTATTATATAAGATTACTATTATTTTACACATTTGGGAATATTTGAGTGGTATATAAACTTTAAATGAACAGTGGATTATTTATTTTATGTTTCATTTAATGTGTTATATAAATTATTTGAGAAATTAATGTGTCAGATATGACCATATAACTCCAGTGGAAATAGTTTATATTTGATATTTAAATGTAAGTTGTGATAAGCATGGATGAATACATCTTAAATCTCTATATTGAATGGAAAGATTGTATCCTTAACCATTATTTTCAATTTTGAGATGTAAATATTTAATTATATTTTATTATGGGCTTTTAAAGAGACCAATGTTTAAGAATTAAATTGAGAATTTTGGGACATTTTGGCTGATTATATGTTTAAAGTAAAAGTTTGATAAAATTCAGGCAATCAGTCTTCTCCAACATGTATGTTGTATTGCCACACATATTGTGATTCTATACACCAAATGTTGTTATATTTGATTTACCACAGGCACATCCAAAGGAGCTGAAAACATACAGCTTTAGTATTTTCTATTGATTTCAGCTGTTTGTAGCATTTCAATTTTCCATCAATTTCAGCAATTCATTTTTAATGTATTTTACTGATTTTGTGTGTGTGTGTGTGTACTTTTTTAAAATTTACATAGCATTTTAATGTATTTTATGACTTTTTTCAATTGATTATTTACTTACTTTTGATGTCTTGCCTTAGACTAAATTTTTTACTTGATTTTTTACTACTTTTGATGTCTTGCCGTAGGCATTTTAATTTTAATTGGTTATTTTATCTATTTTTACCAATTTTGGGTGTGTGTGTATACTTTTTTAAAATTTATGTATTATTTCACTTGATTTTTTTACTTGTCTTAGGCTAAATTTTTTACTTGGTTTTTTGCTTACTTTGATGTCTTGTCTTAGGCATTTTAATTTTAATTTTCCATCGATTTCCGCCATTTTGGTATAGAAATTTATCACTTGCAGGCTTCTTAGTTGTTCTGCAGCATCACCTAGCAGCAACAGTATGCCTAACCGAAAACTACCAAAATTTTTAATGTGCTATTTTAAATATTTTACATTCATTTGGCTGATTGTGGACTCCTTGGTTTTGGACATTGCTCAATGTTTTTCAATTTTAGTGTGAATATTAATTTATTTAGTTTTATTAGTGATAATTTTGTTATACACACATTTATATTGAATTTATATTTATACAATCACTTTGTCATACAACTAATAGTTGATTAGCAAAAGAAAGACAATTGTTTTGTCTTACTTAATCTAAATCACAGATTTCTTATTTTTTTTCTTTTGATAATATAGATACTATTAAAATTCACATATGTATAAAAATATTAAGGGTGTGGGTATATATAATATTTGTTTGATTTATTTTATATTTCTCAAATATTTTTAAAAATTATAAAATAAAATAGTAATAAACGTTGTAATAATGACAAATTTGTAAAAATAATCAGAGATTTTTTTTGTTGTTGTTACTTAAGAAGTATCATTTACATTGTTTGAAAAATGCCAAGAAATATTTTTTTATGTTTAATTAAGTAAAAATATTGTAATTAGTAAGTACATTGTTTGTTTAAATAAAAAGGAAAATATAAATGTCTTAAATATAAAATGTGAAGTAATATTTTAACTTAGTGTTTTTTATATCTTTCAAATTATGTTATTTTGTTAATGGCTGTATAAGTTAATTAACATGCTGATATAATATAATAAGTCCATAAGAAATTAACAGTTTTGGAAAAAAAGATCATAATTTTTATTTAAAATATAATAACGGAGGGGAAAATCTTAAATATATATATTCCTTCAAAAATAATTGAAAAATGGATTGTGGTTACAGAAAAATTGGATAATATAGCAAATAAATGCTTAATTAGATAATAAATTTCATAAATATCTAAATTAGCTATACTATTCTGCAGTAAAAATGAAATGATTTAAGTCAAGAAAGCTTACATGGAAATTTACTAAGAATAACAAAAAATAATGATAATATAAAAGTTTCACATTTGAATATCCCACAAATAATATTAGAAGTCAAATATGCAAATAAAGGTATAAAAATAAATTACACCAAATATATATTTAATTGTCAAGTCCTTAGAGTTTAAGGATTATTTTAAGATGATGACTAATTTAAGAATAGTTACAAAAGGCATAATATTTTAGTATTAAAAAAAGTTTGATTTTTCTGAACATTATTTTTTTATTAAGTAATTCTGTAATTTTATTTGAAGTAGTAATTGTGCTTGTATTTTTGTTACTATTATAGAAAAATATATAGGGAAAAAAATCATTATTTTGTTTTGTAGAATGTTCTAATAAATGGATAAGATTTTGTATTCAATATTAAACATGTGCTTATATTAGTATTAAATACTAACTAAAATAATATCTTGTAAAACTAATATTAATACAAGTGCACAAGATAGACATTCTGTGCTACTTTGTTTATTTGTATCAAGCAGACAGTGAAATAATTTTTTTCAGATACTATTTTTATTGTTGGCATTGAGTATGTTATGCAGTATATGAATAATGTCATTATTTAAACCCAACCCCTGGAAGTTTTAGCTCTTTAAAAAATTATTTTTATAACATTTTTATTTTTTATTTTTTTGTGAATTGCGAATGAAAAAAACTAAAACCTGGTATCTAGGTTTCACGGCTGTCTATACTGCAAGTATAATTTCCAAATTCTCATTATTTAGTTTTAAATATAAATAGTAAATCATCTCATTTATTAGCTTGTATTAATTACTAATTGATTAAATCAAAGATATATTTTTATTTGGCAAGAATTAAATTTCTTTCATTTTTAAATTTGTCAATAATAATTTAAATACTAATTTCTATTTAGCTGTTTAATATTTTTTTAAAATATATAATCATAATTATGCAATTAGTAGATATTAAAATAACAAATAAAAAATAAATTTCCAAAAAACATTAAGAGGTTATTATAACTATTACTCACAAACAAAACAATGACACCAAATTAAAAAAAAATCATTTATAGATTTTTTAAAAACTCTCACTTTAATTTTGTTTTATGGACAAAACATTATTATCCCCCCCCCCCTTGCATTTAGATGTCAAACTTTTGAAAAGTTTTACATGATAATGATAATCCTGAAAACAATCTTTCTATGATCTTCCAGATTGGGTATTTATTAGTAATATTATATTTATATACTAATCAAAAATAAATTTACTCTTGCAACCTTTAATATTACTTTAAGCTTTTAAACATTTAAAAAAGTTTGTTTTAATTTATTAGTCATATATCTTTTTATTCACCATTCAAAGAAAGTACGCGCGATCAAAAGTTTATCTATTTGGATGACCAATGTAAGCCTGATGATTTATTTTGTCTAATATGTGAATTCAGATCACCATGTACAACAATGAGAGAATGTAAAATTCATTTTAATTTTTATTTTAATTTATTATTATTTTTATATCACATGTAATATTTGCTTTATAGTTTTATTTATTAATTTTATTATTTATAATATACTGCTTACATTTGTTAGTAATATTTATTTCATAATTAACAATCTGATGACATTTAAATTGGATAGTTGGTTGCATAACTAAATACAAAAGTACAAATGAAATCAGTAGATAGATTAACAGATATATATAGAAAGACAGATTGATAGAGAGATTGGCACATATAGAGATAAAGAAAGATATGCATTTTGGTAAAGAGGAAGGTAGGTAGATAAATTGATAGTTAAAGAAATTATCCATATATCTAAATGAACAGTTGGATGCATATATAAATAGATAGATAGATAAATAGATAGATAGATAGATAGATAGATAGATAGATAGATAGATAGATAGATAGATAGATAGATAGATAGATAGATAGATAGATAGATAGATAGATAGATAGATAGATAGATAGATAGATAGATAGATAGATAGATAGATAGATAGATAGATAGATAGATAGATAGACCACCAGATATATAGAAATAAGCATTTAGATAAATATATAGGTAGTTAGATTCATAAGGGATGCATGAGTTGCTAAATAGTTAAATGGATAGTCAGATGCATAAAGAAATATATAAATAGATGGGTAGAAAAAAATAAATAAGAAATGGGTGGTTGGCTAGATATTTAAATGGATTTTAGCATGTGTAAATAAACTGATAGATAGAAATCAGATAAATAAATAGATATACAGGAAAATATATAGAGAGATGGAAAGATTATGTATAGATAAATGACTGTAGACAGATAGACATAAAGATTTCCAGGTAAATAGAAAGGCAGATAACTAGATAGCTAAATGGATATTGAGAGGTGATTATCAGAGTTATGTTGTCATCTAATCAAAAATTAAAAAAAAACCAAACAATTAGCAAATATCAAATTGACAAATAAAATAAAAACTATTTTCCAAAAAGTATTAACAGGTGTTTATTACTATTAGCCACAAATTAATAATGATATCAAATTTTAAAAAACCCCAACAAATAAATAACATTTATAGATTTAAAAATAAACTTCATTTTAATTTTGTTTAATGGACAAAACATTGCTATCTTTTTCTGCTAACATTTAAGTGCCAAACTCTTGAAATACCTAATATGCTGAAAACAATCGGAAAACAGCCTTTCCCTGTCCAGAAATTTACTGGTAATATTATATGTATATATTGATAAAAAATAATTTCAAATTTTACAAACTTATATATTATTTTAAAATTGTAAACATTTTAAAATGTTTGTTTTAATTTTTTAGTCAGATTTTTTTCACCATTCAAAAAAATAAAAGAACGAAAATTTAGTACACTTGGATAACCAGAAAACCTCAATGAATTTCTTTCTATATTTTATAGAGATTCAGAACACCAACTTGTACAGTAGTGAGATAATGTAAACACTACTTTAATTTTTATATTAGATTATTAATTTATTTTCAATCATGTGTAATGTTTTCATAGTTTTATTTATTTATTTCAATATTTATAATACCCCATTTATGTTCATTATTAATATTTCTTTCATAATTAAATTTTTGATGACATTTAAAATGAGATGCTTCTTAATTGTAAAATTGAAATACTTTTGTTTCAGGCCATTTTTTTATATCTGAATTCGTTATACACCTTTTTTTTCAATTCTGCCACTATATCTTAAGATTTTGATAAATCTTGTAATTAAACTTTTGCTAATTTTGAACTTATTACTTTATCGTTAATTGTAATATTAAAATACCTTAATTTAAGAATATTCTTGTTTATGTTAGGTTATGCAATTTTTTTTTGCAGCTACTTAATTGACATTACATCACCATAATATATTCATGTTCTGCCACCATATTTTAAAAGCAAAATACTGTAGTATTGTTTTCAATATTTTATAAATAATAATTCTTGTTTTTTTTTTCTTTTAAAACGTTGGTTATATGATTACACTAAGTTTTGGGGACATTTTCTAATTACTATTTTGATACATGATTTTTAGAGATATTACATCGATATTTGGGATCATGTGATTATGCTATATATAAATATATTTCTTTTTAAACTATTTTCTAGTTATTAATATTTTTGATGAAAATTGATCAAATATTAATATATTTGTTTTGAAATTATTTTATTAATTGTATGTAATATGCTTTTACAGTTTTAAAACCAAACACTAACCTATAAAATGAGTTTAAATTTAACTGCAAAGCTCGTATCCTAATTATTTCTCCATTATTAAAACAGGCAAAACTCTCTATACATATTACCACTCATTGCAAGCCAGTCTTGTGCATAAAATCCATATCTAGTGCCTACTCATCCATTATCCTCAGACTAATTTCTGGCTTGGGCCTTCATCAGTGAGAACCCTTGTATCTGAGAGCACTGCACCTAGATCTTAGGATCTAATGCAACCCTCCAGCATCTACCTTTTATCTCTAATTAACTACAAAACTATGAGTCTTAAATTGAAAACACTATAATATTTTCAATCCAAGATCATTAGCTTGTATAGTGATATGGGTCTGAAGATATTATATGGTTTTCAATTTAAGACTCATAGTTTTATAGTTAAGTAGAGATAAAAGTTGGTTGCTGGAGGGTTTCATTAGATCCTAAGATCTAGGTGCAGTGCTCTCACATTCAAGGCTCCTCACTGATGAAGGCCACAAGCCAGAAACTAGTCTGGGGATATTGGATGAGTAGGCACTAGATGGGGATTTTATGCACAAACCTTTTTGCATCCATTGATTACTCTGACTTGCAATGAGTGGCAATACACATAGAAAGTTTGCCTGTTTTAATAACAGTTATAAGCAAGCATAAGAAATGGTGATCATGTGATGTTTATTTATTTCTTCATTACTTATAAATAATTCTCTTTGAATCTGATATAAATAACATATATATATAAATATGTAGATATGCAATATTAACTCCCTTATTACAATGTAAAATATAATATGTATATATGTAATTAATATATACCTAAACTAATATAAACTATATAACCACATTTTTCATCAATAAATAGTTTAACAATCGGGGAAGAAGGAGACTTCACATAATCTGCACTACAGAGCGCCACTAGGCATTTGAACCTAGAAAATTTATATAGTAGGCTGGTACATTAAGTTTAAAAAAAAATATTTTTATTTTAATTTATATATTTGGATTCCGATCGTTTGCCCAAGGTCACTAGCTCATAGAGTAGCAGAGATTTTAAACATTCATAAGTTTCAATAGATTTCTATTCTCAAAGTATATATTAAATATTTAGAACAATAAAATAAAAGAAGCCACTGCCAGTAATTAACACACAAATAGGTTTTTATTAACGCACATTTAAAATTGAGGAATAAATTTATTTTTAGATTTTAACATTAATATTTTTTTTAAAATTTAAATTACTATTTTAAATAGATCGCACAGATGGATATTTAAATTATATTTTACTTTAGCATGTCGAGCATAGATAGTCTACATAGATTTTTTTTTTCACTTAAAAACTTATCAAAACATTCATTCAATCTCAGACTAAAAGTTCGTAGTCAACCCAATGCCTGCTTCCAGATATATAGTCGCAATCAATGCAATATGAAGATGCTAGCATAAAACCACACAGACAGGAATGTGCATCTGACAGCATGATATTATTTGAAGGAAATGATCCGTGTCTAGAACAGGAAAGTGCATCTGTCAGACTAAGGAATCATGTATATATATATTTTTTTAAAGAGTGCTACTTATGGGGGGAGAGCGGTCTTTCTGCCGACTTATAAATCCCTGTCCATAGAGCTAGAAGGGGTTAATGGTGCAGGAAATACATCTGCAACCATTGCAATGGTATGACTGCCTCTTTGGGGTCATGCATTCAGGTGGGCACGTTGCCCTGTATGCTAAACACGCTTCACATTACATTAATATAAACGTCTATATATCTCTCCACTAGCACTGACACAACCACGAAACAAATAGCCTGAAATTAAAATCCCTTAAATTAAACATAAATGAATTTAAACATAGTTATTAATCTTTATCCATGCAGCTATCTACACCCAACTTTAAATTTAATACATTTTAGTTAAAACATAATACACACACAAAAAAAATGAAATGGAAATGATGGCTTAAACATCTACATAAAAAAATATCAATAATTGAATTTGCATTCTTTAAGTCAGATAAGAGTTCTTATTTTCAGTTATTAATTACTTGCAATTTTAGGAAAGTTCTTATTAGATAGACACAATAGCTCATACTTTACGGATTTAATAGATTGAGAAGTGCATCTTCGTGATCACTTTCGTAGATTTTGTCCTTCTTTAAAATGAAACTGCGACTTGCCATGCATTTGGTCAGGAACTGTCATCCAGAGGCCTCAACTGGTTGTCCAGAAAATTAAATTTATTGCAGACTTCCACATCATGAAAATCTGCAATATAGCTAGTTATAACTATCTATTCATAGTCAGCTCTAAGATAACAATTATAATAATAATTTGGCTTTATATTTTTATTAGTCTCTTATCATTAGATCTTGAGATTCAACGAGCAAGACGTCACTAATCCATTCGTGTTTCAGTATGGTCCGTGCTGTCATTTTCGTGTTTGCATTGGTCATTTAATTCCTTTGTATTCTCTTATCTGACCATTTAATTTATTTTACATGCCTCACGAGGTAGTTTGCGTTTGAACAATCATTTAATTAATAAGACAATCATTTCCATTTTCTAAGACTATAGAAATCAACATGATTTCTATTTTTAAAATATCAATCTTTATATCTTTACTTTTTTACAAAAAAATTACTTTCAAATATTTTTATTTTTTAAAAGTTTTTAAAGTTGTCCATCATGCGATCTATATATACGTTAAACAGTTTTTAAATTAAGTTTTTTTTTTCTTTTTAATAAATCAATTTTTATTTATGATCTTTTATTTTAATTTTAAAATAATGTGACGGGATATTATATTCCGTTACAATAGATTATATAAAAATATATTATGTATAGTGTATATGTCCTTAATTTGTTTATTTTTTTTTTGATTAAATATTTTTTGCTAAATTGTTGTTTTTGAAGTTTTCTTTCCCTTGAACTTTTTGTGTCCTGCAAAAGTTCTTGACTTATATATATATAATATTGAAATATAAGTATATTGTTTATAGTAAATTTAATGTAATTATAAGAGACTTGAACTCAGACTTTCAAACTTCCTACAACTATTCACTTCATTTTATACAACCAATGCATATGACTACATACATGTGGCAAGGATAAATGATTTGTAATATATGTATTTCATACTGAAACAGCACTCATCATTTGATTGGGAACACCATCTTTCACACATATATGTAATCAGTGCTCAGTTTATATTAAGATAGCAAATACTCAAACTTTAATGGACTAACTTCAGTCTTTTGCACTCTTCAACTCTTCAGCCATCCATGTCATTGAAAATTCAAAAATAGAACAGTGAAAGTCCTTATTGATGCCAATATTATTGCAATACCCATGTTAACTTTAAATCATTCTGACCCCTCACATAAAGGAGCTTAATATGTCTATTTAATTATACAGAAAAGAGATGGGAATAATACAAAATATATTGGATGTTATTTATATTTTTCTCATATATGTGTCTTGTGGATAGTTGTAAATGATGGAGTGCATAACTGTAGGGAACTTGAAAGTATGAAATCAAGATCCTCATTATTATATTAAGTTTAATATAGACAATATACTTATATGTGAATATTACATATTTAGCCTGTATTCTGCCAATTCCTCTTCTGTGTAATTAAATGGACATATTAAAGTTCTATATGTAAGGGGTCTGAGTGACTTAAAATCACCAGTCAACATGCTTATGACAATAATATTGGAATCAACAAGGGCTTTGAGTGTTCCATCATCAGATTTTCAATGATATGGATGGCTGAAAAGTTGGAGGAGGAAGAATATTGAAGCTTGTTCATTAAAGTTTAAAAATTTATTATCTTAATATCAATCATGGCAGTGATTGTATGTGTATATATATGTGTGAAAGATAGTCTTCTGGATCAATTGATCAATGCTAGTACAGAAGGAAATATATAGATTAAAGATTAGTTACCTTTTCCATATGTGTGTAATCATGTGTATCAGTTGTATAAGATGGAGTGCATAGCTATAGAGAGCATAAAAGTCTGAGTTCAAGTTCCTTGTAATTACATTAAATTTTGTATAGACAATTAAATTGAGAGACTGCAAACCTCTTGTGCTCATTACTATCTAACAGCCAATCAGATCGCAAATACAAGACAGAGAATTTAACACGAAAAGGGCGGTCCACCCTCTTCTTTACTTGTCTTTCTATATATCCAAGCCAGTCTAAAGTATTTAGATCTGAAAGCATGAATCTTAAATACCTTCATACTTAACTCACTGAGTTTAAATTACAAATGTACAGCGTGAAATCCTACAATTTACTACACAGTAGTTTTTAGATGTTATAACTTGCAGTAACGTATGTGAATAATATTTATTTTATAAAGCGCGAACAGTATTGAAATTAAATTGAGAGACTGCAAACCTCTTGTGCTCTTTACTATCTAACAGCCAATCAGATCGCAAATACAAGACAGAGAATTTAACAGGAAAGAGTGGTCCACCCTCTTCTTTACTTGTCTTTCTATATATCCAAGCCAGTCTAAAATCTTGTTAAATTCTCTGTCTTGTATTTGCGATCTGATTGGCTGTTAGATAGTAATGAGAGTGAGAGGTTTGCAGTTTCTCAATTTAATTTCAATACTGTTTGTGCTTTATAAAATAAATATTATTTACATATGTTACTGCAAGTTATAACATCTAAAAACTACTGCGTAGTAAATCGTAAGATTTCATGCTGTATGTTTGTAATTTAAACTCAGTGAGTTAAGTGTGAAGATATTTAAAATTCATGCTTTCAGATCTAAATACTTTAGATTGGCTTGGATATATAGAAGAACAAGTAAAGAAGATGTTGGACCACCCTTTTCTTGTTAAATTCTTCTCTGTCTTGTATTTGCGATCGGGCTGTTAGATAGTAATGAGAACGAGAGATTTGCAGTCTCTCAATTTAATTTCAATACTGTTTGCACTTTATAAAATAAGTATAGACAATATAATTGGATATTAAATATTCAGCCTGTATTATGCTTATTCCTCTTCTGTGTAATTAAATGGACATATTAATGTCCTATGTGTGAGAGATCAGAGTGACTTCAAGTCAATATCGGTATGGTAATAATATTGGCATCAAGAAGAGCTTTAAGCATTTCATCATTGGATTTTCAGTAATATGGATGGAGGAAGAAGAAGATTGAAGCTTGTCCATTAAAGTTTGAAGATTTTTTCACCTCTTTTGCATATATATGTGGTCATGTGTATAAAATGTATAAGGTGGAGTGTATAGCTCTAGGGAGTTTTAAAGTCCCTTACATATATATATATTGTAACAGTCAGAATCGTCTATCTTGCTAACACACTGCAGAATTCAAACCCCAAACATGAAACTGAACATTCTAGGAGGGGTCACCTTCTAGATATACTAAGTTTGAATCTAAAGTCCAAATTTCACAGTGCCACCTATGTGATAACGCATCTGATAATGCTACTACTAGTATAACCTTTTACCGGTGCCTGGTGGTCAGGGAGAAACAAAAGACTCTATACTAAGATAAGTTTGGGTGGCTAATTAACATCTATGGATGTACAAAGAAATGTAGAAAATATATATATAGACTGAGACAGTGATAGGAATCAATAAAATAAAATCAAAATTAGTTTTAAATGATTTCAAAATTTATTTATATAGACATATTTATAACATCACTGTCTGCTTATATAAGACAGGGACGCTTATTAAATAATTGTTGGCATTACATTCCATAAATGACAAAAGGGTTTTAAACAAAATTATATATTCTATCCCTCAGGCTAATAGCATTACGATAATGTGCTTAAAGAAATGGGAACATGTGGAAGGTGCTTATAGTAATTATAACAGTTTAATAAAATTTTTATATTATGGGTTATATAATGTTTATTGATTTCGAGAATGGCACGGACAAAAGCTTACTAAGCAATAAAGTGGGGATGTGATCAAGGCATTTATTTAATAATAATTAAAGCAGATGGGAGGTCAGTATTACTAATAATGAATTTATTAAAGTTGGAAGGTGTGACACATTTAAGTCACGGATACTTTGTAAAAATAAATATATAAATAAAACAATAGTGAAATATTTGGAATGACTACGGAGGGCAGATCGCTGCTAACCCGTAGGAAAGTGTTGTCGTGAACAGCCGAAACTTAGTGACTGGGTGACGACTGTGTTTAATTCCCAGATGTGACATTTGTGGACACACTCTGCCTGGAAAACACAGGAAGCAAAGAGAGAATGGACTTGGCCATGTAAAAATCATTGGAAAAGCAAAGCGGTCTCAACAACCAATTCATTTACCAGCAATACTAAACTAATGTATATAAAACATACTAAATGGGTTTTACTTGGATTAAGAGAAATGCCCAATCAAATTTCCAGAAATTCATTTAAAAGGGTCTGCACATTCTCAATGTCAATTAAAGTAGAACACAGTATTTAAAATAGGAAAATGCATGCTTGTGGCTTTGAAAAGTAAGCATAGGTTTATTTACACAATCATGCATTTGGGGACACATTTAAATCATTGACCTCGCACATACTCTCATATTATGTTAAAATCAATAAATGTATATTTTAAACTATGTGATTATTATATATTGTAACGGAATAGCGTTACATAGGGTTTGAACCTAGGAAAGTTAAATATATATTATACCGAGACAAAGTCGGTATATGTAAACACACACACACTCAAGCAATGTAAAATACTCTATTTCATTTTCTTACAACTTATGATAAAAAAATAGATATAGTTTTCTTTCATACTTTCTAAAATACACTTGTAAAATAAAATATTAATCTGTCTAATTAAATAGTTTAAGGCTTTAACATAATTTACTAAAATAATATTCTCTAAAATGAAAAAAATAATATGCCATTATAAATATCAATAAATAATTTATACTTGTATATGCCGCGGGGGTAATTGAAAAGGGATATTTTTTAATTATAATTGTGGTAAAAGTAAAAGCTTATAGAAATGATTTTGAGAAAGATTAAATGCTCGACTTTTAGCTAATGTAAATTACATTGTTCTCGTAAGACACGCACACACGTATGCATCCAAGGTGTGAATGAATATAAGTTTGTTAACTGAGATTGCAATATGAGATTGCCTAAACATAAGATTGCCTTAAGCACATGGATTGAGTAGGACACGGACCCCAACGACAACTCTAAGAACATGGAACTCTGGGGGGAGATTCGATCCTCAGATAAAATCCAACCCATATAAATATCAAGCAAAATCTAAAAATAAAAAAAATATATGTTGTTAAGAAAAGCTAAGTCAAATTATCAATTTTTTGTTCAACTTTCTCAAAATTCAATTTAATCCAAAATACTTCGTTTGTACTATCCGTTTTCAAGATGATCGATATGAAATTAATATTTAGAGCGTCGACTGTCATGAGGGGCTAGGAAACCCTTCAGTGATTGATCGACGCTCCACCACCTGAACATCTCCATCGCTATGAATACTTAATAATATCACCATCTAAAATTAGTGCTCCAACCCGTTCAATAATGTTCCGTGAAATACATGAATCATCCTGATTTATTACGCTCAACTTTAAAAGAAATGAACAACCTTCTTATGGAAACATCATCTCCCATGTTCAAACCTCCACTTAATTAGAAGCAGCGGAAGAATAAGCCAAAATCCTAGGTAAACACTTTATTTTTTTATGCTTTCATTCATTCCATACGTACACTTTTAAAAAGGCAATCTCATAATTAACTAACTTTGATTTCGTAAATTAAACTATAAAATATTCCGTAATTCATTATATTTAGAAACTTATTATTGTAACTTATTATTGTAATCTCAACCTTCGTAAAATCAAACACTATGCAATTCCTAAAATTTAAATATCAGGACTTTTCAAATATGAACTTTGACCCTAATTATTATCTTATAATTTATAACACTTACCTTCAAAAAATGTAAAAAAGGAAATTTATATTCTACCATCCATATTTTATGATATATAATATGTTCTTTTCTGTGCGAGTGCGTAAATGCGTGTGTGTGCGTGTAAATAAAACTTTTAACCAATGTGCTTTTTTTTTATATTCAATAAATTTGTTCAGTATTTAAACAAGTCGAGCATTTCTCAAATCATTTCCTATAATTAAATCTTTACTTTATTTTTCGTCTTGATTATTAATAAAGTTAGCATTTATTCGTATAATTAATTATATTACTTTAGATTTATCTTTCTTAAACCTTGTTGCTTTTTAAAATGTCACTTACAAACATCGTGCCGTAAGTCACGATGTTTATTTATTTATTTATTTATTTATTTATTTATTCCATAGTTAAGATAGATTTAAGAATTGGGAGGGCCTATTATAAAATATAAATAAATGTCAATAAGTTATAAATATAGCTGGAGTAAATAATTCTACCGGACGGTATGATATAGGGGGGATGATCTTATAAGCTTCTAATTGTTTAGAGATATAAACGAATAATCGTATTGGTCCCAAATAACCAATGACCCGGTCCAATGCTTGGATCGATCAGTTAGTTAATCAAGCATCTTCTCCATTGGTTATCATAGCGTCCTTTACCAGAATAGTAATTTTGAAAACAATTACATCGCGACCCTGAGCGACCCTATTGGTCCATGCTGGGAGTATGAGCTTGTGGGCAGGATTAGACTTCGAAATCATTTTGATATGACGTAAGGTGATGCGAGAAGTTAAATTGTAATTAAATCATCGTATCTGGCGCCCCCTTGTATTGATAGTGAACAGTTATCGATATAAGAAAATAAATAAAGCTTTACGCTATGTCAGGTTTATTTCGGAGCTCTCAATCCCTATATGATTGGACGAGTAAGCGCCCGGTTACAATATATTAAAGAAGATTAGAATCACCCTCGAACAAGTGATTTGCAAGATAATAAAATTGGGAATTATTATTTAAAATATGCCTTAATAGCGGCATCTTACTTTCAACAAAAGGAATAATTCACTCAGTCAAAGATGATTCTGAAACATTATCATAATAAAATAAAAGAAAGCTTTATAAATAGAAAATATTAACCCAAGGATAGAAAGCAAAACTGTTGATTATATTGAACACGTCGAAGAAGTACATAATAAAGTTATGTGAAATAAAAGAAAACAATTTAGAATAGCTATAGCATGTTAATTAGGAATCACAAGAGCTCTTGAATTAATTTAGGTTACCTCTGGAGAAGCATTTGCAGGTAGATTGATGTTCGGCAGTTTTTATAACTCAGCAGCAAAATCTGGACTGTTCATATTTTTGGCAGCAGCAGTTCCGGGGTTCCTTACGTGATAGCTTCCGATGGTCTAGAGCAGCAGACGGTCATTCTTAAGGGAAATAGCCCCACTCCACCTCTACTCCGACATGTCAAGGTTAGCAATTTGTGTGGTAAACATGGTAAATTAATTTGGAGATGAAAACTCAGCTTCAAATATAAGTTCGCAGGCACGTAGCTAAAATCTCAGGAAAATATATTTTGAAGAATAATTTTGGTTGGAAATATTTCATCAGCAAATGACCAGAATAAAGAACAAAAGAAAACCCTTCCTTTTATAGTAGAATTGAACAATTGAACTGCCCTGGAGCATTACAAAAATATATCAGACTTATCAGCTGTAATTAAATCTATCCGAATGTCTAAAGGAATTTAACAAAATTTTAATTAATTTCTATTGTTAATTTCCTTGTCAACATTCGAATTACAATCTAGATTTAATTAAAAATTACTTTTACTAATTAAAGAAAACCTTAAGTGGACATCTGCTGTTTTTTTAGATAATAATTAAATAATTAAATTCAAAAGAAAATTATTTTATTTTTTTAAATTGCAATATTTGAATCTATTTACTAAATGAATATGAACTTTGTTTTAAATCAAAAATATATTACGACTGTAATATATTTTTGTAAATAGACTCAAATAAAATAACTTTAATTAACAATTTATAATTTTGATATGAGTTTTAAAATGCATATCATAGTGTGTGCGCAATTACAATTTATATAACCTACTTTTTAAATAAATCTAAATTATGCGAACATATACATAATCCATAATATTTTATTTATTTGGGAATGAATTATACTTATATATAATATGAGCATTGTACTCATGGTTTAAAATTAGGTGGGATTTTCGGTATATAAGCATACTGCAGACACACTATGATAGATTGGGGTTTAAACTAGGGTATGAGGGTAGGAAATAGGTGAGAAAAGGTGAAACGAAGATCTGCAAAGCAGACCTTACTGTTTCAATATATATATGCAATATAGGGAGCATATCAATAGCTTTAACAAGCTTTTATTGATAAGTTCCACAAGAGAAAGCATACAAAATCTCTATCTAGAATTATCCCTAGCCTCAGACCAGTTTCAAGCTTCTGGATCATCTCTGTGAGGTGCGAGGACATTCACACACTATATCTAAAATACCAACTCAATGCCAGCTCTTATCTAATATGTAACTATTAAGTAGAAAATCTGAAATTTTCAGATATATAAATGTCTTTAAATTTAGCTATCTAGCTTAAATAGCTTTATAAATATGAAAACATTTCAGCCTCACCATGTATTATTAGCCTTAGCAATATAGCATCATCAAAGCCTGAAAAGAAAAATTATATTTATCAATAAAGTAAGTCATATATCATGTCACTTATTTAAGCTTCTAACACATATATAATATAGGAAGCATATCAATAGCTCTAACAAACTTTTATTGATAAGTGCCACAAGAAAAATCATTCAAAATCTCTATTTAGAATTACCTTTATTCTCAGACTGGTTTTGAGATTTTGGCTCACCTCAGTGAAGTGCTAGGACATTCAGTCACTAGATCTAAAATACCAACCCAAAGTGAGCACTTATCTAATATGTAAATATTAAATTGAAAATCTGTAATTTTCAGACATGTATATGTCTTTAAATCCAGATATCTGACTTAATAGCTACAAGGATCTGAAAACACTTCAACCTCACCATATATTAATAACCTAAGCAATATAACACATCAATAAAAACTTGTTAGAGCTATTGGTACACTTCCTATATTACATATGTGTAATACAAGATTAAACAAGTCATGTGACTTATGACTTGCTTTATTGATTTTATATATATATACTTAAAAATAACCATAATGTTTTGATTTTAATATTTAGTAATTATGGATAACATAACTATGTATGTATCAGTTACAAAATAATTTTGATGAAATGTGAAATTTTACACTGCTATTATAAACATATTTTATTCTTTTTTAGGTTAGTTTAGCAATTTTTAATCTATGTTTACCATGTTTTCCATGTAAGTAGTTGTTTATTTTGTCAAATATTATCAACTAATTTATGTTTTCTTGATTGTGTTAGTGTTTTCTTAACCTTGGTTTAGTAATCTAAATTGCATTACTTAATTACAAATATTTTTGATATTTGATTTCAAAAATTATTTGATTTGTTTTTGCTCATGTGATTATACTAATTTTTTTTTCATTTTCTAATTACTAAAATGAATATCTATATTGTTTTTGATATGCCATATTTTAAAAACAAAATACTTTAATATTATCTTCAACTTTTTATGCTATTTTTTGTTGTTTCCTATTTACTAATTCTTGCTAGATATTCTTTGTTGTCATTTGTTTTTTTTTTGGCCAAGCAATTCATTAATATTTTTGTCATTTCTTAATTACTAATACTTTTGATATTTGGTTTTAAGTTATTTGGGTTTGTTGATTATATGATTGATTATTTCTATAACTGTGTTTTTTTTTTCTGATGAAAATTGCAATTTTTTAACTGTAGTGGACAAAATAACTGTTACACACATACCAATGATGTAAGTTGTTATCCAATATTTTTTAATGCTTTTTTGTGTCAGTGGTAGTTTTGGGATACTCTTAGAAACCAAAATGATAGAGAATCCATTTTATACTGGTACCCTAAATATTGTTTAATGCTAGTTTATCACTACAGAATTTTATAAGGTTTAATTAATATTTTATCAATTCTGATTTTAAAATTAAAACATGCATGCCTTTATGTTACAATAAAAACTGATGATTATAAAACTCCACTATCTTATTTTGAGTAGATCAATTTTTTTTAATTAAAGCTGTTTAACATATTTTGATAAAAATCCTACAAAATTGTTTTTGAAATGATTAAGATAAATTGAAAAGAATCATTAACTTTTTTCAATCAAGATAAAGAAAACTTATTTTTAATTACTGCATTTTTTAAAATTCCACTCTGAATATAAAAAAGATGGAAAAAAGATCAGGGTGAGATTTTAGAGTTTTACAGATTATAATAGAGAGTTACTATCAAGATATAACTGAGAGCAAGGCAGTGCAAGTAGGCTACTGCTGCAAGTTCACAGTGGTAGAGTTTGGATTTGCATGGAAGTAAACAGCCAACTTATCTTTGTTCTCCATAGCCATGTTGTTTACGAGATAGCTGATTTGCTTGAGGTCCATAAAATGATATAAACTAAATGAAGCTGATTTTAAAGGTAAATAGTTTTTGACTAAATTATAAAACTAAAAATAGAGCAATGAAAGTAAATAATAAATGACCATTTCCAGTATTATTTATTAAAAGAAACCTAAGATTCTTTCTTTAATGAAAATGATTGTTAAAATGTCTAATTTAAAAGTAAAATAAGTAAATATATTTTTGCTTGAATTATAAGTCTAAAAACAAAGGATTGATTTATAGACAGTTTTATTTTGAAAAATAAATATAAATTCCATAAATCTTTCTAGATTGTGAAACAAATGAACTTGCTGGAATATTTTTAAAGATGTTTATGATTAATCAAAGGTAACCTAAAAAAGAAGAAAAACTGTTATGAACTGTTAAAAAGGTAATATGTTTTTTTTAAAAAAAACTTCGACTTATTATAAAAACATTAGGCTAATTAGTAGCTTTAATTCAGATTATCTTTTTATATATACACAAATACATGTGAATTTTATGTGTATTTTTGATATTAAATTAATTATGTAATGAGTAAACATTTTATGGGAATTATGCTCATATCTGAATGGATACCCAAACATATATTAAATCAATCATTATTTATGGATCATTAAAAATGAATAGAATTTTTTATACAGCACATCTGCGATTATTTGTATAAATATGCATCATGTAAACGTCTAAAATCTCTGTAAATTGTTAAATTAATTATGAATTATAAAAATGAATTCCATTTATAGGTTTATGATAATTCAAATATGTTCATTTATTTTATATAGGCACATCTGTGTGCTGATATATACATGTTTTATTTAAACATATTGACATGCTGGTAAAACACAATGTGATAGCTTATTTATTTTTGTATTAATCAAAATCAGAATGCCAAATTTATATTTATATCCAGCAAACCTTAATTTCTTTTTAATTGTTATTAATAAATTGATATTTCATTGTTAAAGTTGTTTCAATGAATTTACTCAATCCTAAACAGTTTTAGAATATAATATGAAACATCTCTTGCTCACAGTAACAATTATAGAGCTTTAGCTAAATGACCTGGATTCATGCATAATGGTCTGTTATAAAAAAGTGGTTTATGTTTAGTGAAAAGAATTCAGATGATGAAGGTAATGGATGGCTTAAAGGGGATATCTTTTAAAATCCATGCACTATATTTTATTTCAATTATTTATTTAAAAATTAAATTATAGTTGGTCAGTAAATTACTGGTAATAAATTGTCAGAGCATTGATGATGATCAAGATTTTTAGTATTCCAGAATTATTATTTTTATTATTATATAATAGTATGGATTAGCACTTGAATTTGTGCATCACAAATTTATTGTTTACATAACCTGCCCCAAGCTGGCAAGGGATAAATAATTACCCTAGTCTATAGTAGATTCATTTCAAATCCAGTCACAAGATTGACTGTTGATTTATTTTTATAATTACTTTTGTGTAATGTTGGTGAACTTATAGTTAATATAGTAGTTTTGCTTGTCTCTCATGTTCCTCATATTCATCTCACATGTTATTACTCATATTTATTCATATTATTTGCAAATTTAAATTTAAATTAGTTTATTAACTGGAAATGATAATATTGTTTCATCACCCCAGGTTTACCCTGAGTTTGTACCATTACAATATATAAAAGTAAACAGAATATTGGGTGTGGGTTAATTTGTGATAATATCATGAAAAGTAATTTACTATTTAAGGCTTGATTAGGAACATTAGTAACAAGGGAATATACACATAAATGGAGAAATGTGTGTGATTTGGTCTATAAGTTATGTAAGAAAGACATAGAAAATATAGGCATCTGCTAAATTAATGTAAATGCATATCAGCAGAAAGATACAAATAATGAAGTTGTGGCAAAATAAATATAAACTGATATATACAGAAGGTGAGTTCTTGAACTTTATGCTGGGTTTGAAAAAAGAGAAGGAGGTCACAAAGATGATGTTGTGGAAATGTAATTGAGTGGGTAGAGAAGAAAATGGGAAAAACTTTGGGTGGGGAATGAAAAAGCAAACTAAGGTGGCTAACAGGTTTTTACTGACATAGTGGCTGATAAATTCCTGACTTCAATAAAGAAGTAACCATATCATATCACATCACATATGACTTTGTAAAAATAAATATTTTGAAAAGATTTCATAAAAGCCAGATTGACATATTATTTTTTTTTAATTTGTTTTAAATTGATTATTTTTAATCTTATTCATCATATATATTGAAGCAGTCGGATCTGAGTTCGATCCTAGCTTCATGTTATTTACCCTAATACTAACCTTAAATTTCCGATGCAATGGGGCTTTATACGTTCAATCCACGCTAATTTCCATAATGAATAACTTGTTTCAAATACGTAGTAAAATTAATTAGTTTAGTTTAAATTTGATCAATTCTCTAAATAAATTCATGATAAAATATTCATGAATTTATATATATTAAATTGCGTGGATTGTGCGTATATATATTTGTAAATATTAAATATATATAATTGTTCGAAAGTTTCATTGCATCGGGAATACTTGTTTTTTTCACCTTTAAATAATTTGTAAAGTTTTGCGATTAAAAGCTACATTCCTTCCATAGTCTTTCAAATTCTCAAAAACAACAGTAAAGTTTTATTAATTAAAAAAGATAAGAATTCAATTTCTAATTAAAATCATTTCAGATTTTAAGAATTCATTTTCTAATTAGGAAAGGAATTCAAAAATTAGTTTGAAAGCCTTATCGAAGGAATGTATCTGAAAACAACTAATTATAAAAAAAACACATTGATAATAAAATGAGCACTAGCTGGAGGCATCAGTGAACAATATATATATAGCCCTGAAAAGTCAAAAAAAAAAGGCTAGCTTTTGTTGTCGAGTAGTGCAGTGAATTCTATGCATGTTAAATTGTATTCATCATGATAGAGGGCTAGAACATCAGGAATCTAGCTACGGTTCCATGAAGTCCCTAGAAATCTTCAATGGTGCTGCTGAATCTTTCCGGACCGATCAGACTGCTAACATCATGAAAAGCTACTAAAAATGCTGTTCCAATAATCAACCAAATGGTGCCTACGTTTCACCGACTTGGATGTGTAACTTAAGAACCTCGCACGGAAGGGTAATATATTTCTCATGAACTCTAAACTCTCTGGCCAGTTCGAACTTTATTTTACACTCCTTTTTAAGAGCTCTTTATTCTCTAATGTAAAAATCTTTCTAACACCTGTTATTTACGCTATTGTAAATCTATATCTTAATTCTTTAATCTCTAGTCTTTAAACTTTTCTCTTCTTACTTGACGGTTCAGTTAATATATATATTTGTGTGCTTTATTAATGTTCGTTTATTTAAAATTATATGCCAATAATCTCTCGACTCGATGAGCTCCTTTGTTCTATTTGCCTCACGCAAATAATATATTAATTTTAAATAGTAATTCTCGCCCATTAGAACTAAATTTATAAGTTCTATCAATCATCGAGTCGAAAGAAATATTACATGTTTACTATTTTTATAATTGGCTAATAATCAATTATTAGCTCCGTTTTTACCTATGTCCCCAGCTCCTATCTAATACACAAAGGTTTATATATTCACAAAATGTTAAAAATATTATTTTCTCGTTCCACTAATATTTATTAACTCAAATATAATGTTAAATGTTTTATTGCAAAAGGGTCGATAAAGGGTTCAATAGATTCTAATTCAACTTTTGTTATTTGTATTAAGATTCAGTGGGAGCACGATGATTAGGGCATAATTAATATAACTTACAAATACTTTCAAATAGTTTGTTAAAAGCTCATTTGACTTTAATTAATTGATTAAGTTATCACTCTATATGGGTTTTAGTTTTGAATGATAACTATCAAGTCATCATCATCGAACGTTGCTGACGTAGGGCAATGTTCCGCTCCGTTAGGCTGGTCGGTGATCATATTTCTCTTATTTAAAATTATCAAGAAGAAAGTACTTCCGCTCCCTTCATAGTAGTCAAAGGGCGTAAGACTTGTTAAATGCAAGTCGCCATAGGACTTCGATCATCGACTAGCAATCGTCTTTCAAGTGGATTTTCCGGAAAAGCCTGCTCGGATGCTCGTAATTCGTGATGAATTGATTTAAATTAAAGTCGAACAAATTCTCAAATATATTATTAATTAAATCTGTTTTCACATCAAGATTAAAGTTATGCCCTAAAATACGTATCTTGCTCTTCGTGAATAGATTTTCGAATGTGAAAATAAATATCACATTCCATCGTAATCAAATTAGAGCAATCATTTCCTTCGTTAATGAATACCTTTATCAGCCTTTATATTTATTGTTGGGGGCATAGGCAGAGACTTTCAATTTACGTAATACTTGTTGGCATATGATAAGGACCGCCACTCTTATTATAATTGTAAGATATCTTAAAGACTAGAGGTAATTAATGCATTCTTTATTTTATGAAACAAAACAAATTATTTTTATTAAATATTTTCTAACATACTTGGTTTTCTTAGTTCATTATTCTTTTTATAATTATTTAAATGTTAATACCCACTGTCTGTGTTGGCAACCCGAACATACATATGATTCAATTTATAAAATTATTCAAAGTATATAAATTCTTAGATATTAGTGTTACTCAGGAGTCTCTAGTCCTCACCAATCATTGAGCTAGTTCTTGGTGCATAGCACTGTGCCATCAATTTCTGCTATCTGAGCTGTTGAGTTGGGTTTGAATTCAGTTTTGGTTCAGCTGAGTTTGAATCCGATTTGACTTGCGGTGGTGGTGGTTTTCGACCGGTACAATATTTATAAAAATAATTTAGCTTTTATTGCATTTACATGTATTTTTATATGATGTATGAGTTGATACACTTTTGTGAAATATAAAAATGTTCTCAGGCACTGATTGATACCTATGTACAATAGAAAGGTGTAATCAAACAATTTCATAAATAGGTAGGTAGGTAGGTATGTAAGTAGGTAGATAAGTAGGTACATAGATTAGACAGATAGATAGATAAATATACAGATAGATAGATAAATAGATAGATATAAAAAGCACTCTAAACGTTGAATAAAATATCAAGAATTAAGTGAGTCCACCTATTCTTGAGAGCTCTGATGTTTATAAGCATACATTTGTCAACACTACTGATAATTTAAAGTAAAATTAATTTACCAGCCAACTGGAATATGATACTTAAATGTTGTTAAACTCATTATCAATTATACAATGCTGGAGGCAGAATTTTTTGACCTTGATAGTAATAATTCACTGTGCTTTAATGTGTAATCTTTAAATTAAATGTAGCTCAATGTATATATAAACAAAAGGGGTAAATCACTCCAGACTGAATAGGTGTATTCATTCTATTCTTGAACCTTTGTTCAACATTTAGAATACTTCTAATTTATAGCCTGATGAAGAGTGATTTGCTTCCATTGTTACATATATACTGAACTATGTTTAATGTAAGGTTTACATATTAAATATTATTTAATTATTTGATTATTACAATCAAGATGTTAAAAGAGAGGTGCTGACTCCAGCCCTGTATAATTGATTATGAGTTTAATAACTCTTATGTGCCATATTCTATCTGGTTGATAAATTAATTTTACTCTGAATTGCCAACAATATTGACAAAAGGGTGCTTAGAAATATCAGAGTTCCTGAGATTAGATAGATTCATTCTATTCTTGATTTTTTGTTCAACATTTAGAATGCTTTTAGTTTATAGGCTGGGAGAGGATAATTTACTCCCTTTGATTACATTTACATTGAGCAATATTTAATGTAAAGCTTATAAATATATATATATTCATAATATTATTTACAGGTGCTTCCATGTAAACAAACACAATAGCTAAATAACTGATGTTTCAGTATAATAACAATACTTTCCTTAGAGCTTCTTTCTCAAATCATAAGAATGTGTGTGGTGAGACTTAAAAATTGTTATTTATGTTTTTGTTATTTTCTCTTCATTCTTAAATTCTATTGGTCGAGAAGTTTTAAAAAAATATTTCATCCTCCAATAGTTTTTCCAAGTATTATTAATTTTCTTTAATTCACACTTTTTATTTATGCTCTTAGGCTTTTTAAAAATCTCTATAGCTTTCCTTATCAATCTCTGATCATATTGTTTAATTTTTGAGAGAATATGTATTTTATTAAAATTGATATCATGGTTAGTTAATTTAATGTGTGAATAAAAGGCCTGATGAATTAGATTTGTCTCTAACTGCCAAAATATGTTCTTCTTTTCTTATATCTATTTTATTATGGTCTATCGATTTTATGAATGTAAACAAACTCCACATGGAATTTTAAATACATAATGACACTCCAAAAGAATTTTATTTTTAGGGCACAAAAATAGCTCATTAATGTGGGGATATTATTTTTCTTTAAATCATTTCCAATTATATCAGTTATTCCTTTTATATATGGCAGAACAGTCTTAATTTTTATTGTATCAAAATATTTTTTATTATTATATAAAAAAGTTCTGTTAATTATTGTGTTATCAAAATCATTATGAAGAAGCACTTTTTTAGTAACATAGATATATCTTGGTAAAAATGGCTGTCATAAAAAAGTATCTTAGTTCTTTCTAACAAGGTTTTTGCCACAGAAAATAATTGTGCTGGATGGTGATGAAAAGAAAAATGTAGATATTTCTCTGAAAGTGTTTGTTTTCTATATATACCATGAGATAAACAATCATCCTTTTTATTTCTATTATTATAACATGTAAGATAGGAAATTGATTATTATTTTCTATTTCCATAATAAATTTGATTTATTGTGAAAAGAATTTAAGAAAATTAAAAATTCATCAAGAGCATGCTTATCATGAGTCCAAATAACAAAGGTATCACACATGATCACCATTTCTTATGCTTGCTTATAACTGTTGTTAAAACAGGCAAAACTCACTATACGTATTGCCACACACAGTAAGCTAGAATCCTAAGATATAGGTGAAGTGCTCTCAGATCCAAGGCTCCTCACTTACCCAAGCCAGAAACGAGTCTGGGAATATTGGATGAGTAGGGATTTTGGCATCCATTGATTACTCTAACTTGCTGTGTGTGGCAATACGTATAGTGAGTTTTGCCTGTTTTAAAGGTATCACAAATATGCCTCAGCTGTGTAGATAGTTTTTTAATTACTGATATTAAAATTTTCTTTTGTAAGTTCTCCATGAAAATAGAAGCCAATGCTGAAGAAATTGTGAATCCATAGCTAAACCTGATGTTTGTTTATACATCTGACCATAAAAATCCAAAAATGTATTTAATAAGCAGTGTTCTATCAAACTCACAAGAAAATCAGACAATTGAATATTTTTAATACTTCCATAGCTTCCTTTATAGGTACACTAAGTAAAAAGTGAAACTATCAAAACTTCCCAAAATATCATTTTTAGTTAATTTAATATATCAGACAAGCTCAAGAAAATTATAAGCAATTTTAACATATGATGACATTTCTGCTGAATGTGACTGAAAAAAATGGTAGGAAATGAGCTAGTATCTATGCTAGTGAATGAACTGCAGTTATAGTCTGTCTCAATGGGATATCTGGTTTGTGGATTTTTGGCAAACCATATCACTTTGGATAAAAAGATTTTTCTCTAGATGTAAGAAGAATCTTAATTTTTAAATCTAAATCAATCACATAAATTAATTATTTAATTTTCTTTTCAAAGATATGTCATAGGATCTCTAGAATGATAAATGTTATCATTTAATAAATTGTATATTTTTTTGTAATATTCATTAGTATTTAAAATTACTGTAGTATTACCTTTATCTGCTAGAAGAATAGTAATAGATTTATCATTTTTTTAAATTAAACACACATTCTTATGATTTGAGAAAGAAGAAACTTTGAGCAAAGTACTTGTTATTTATTGTTTACCGACATTAACTATTTAGCTATTATATGTTTATTACATAGATGATTCCCGAAAATAATACTATGAATTCATCTTTTATTAAAATAAAAAAATAATATTAAAAATAAAAAAGTACCAAAAAGAAGAAAAAATATTTATATTATCTCAAGACCAGTTCTCACTTTGATATTTTCATTGCCTGTACATGTAGATTTAATTGATAAAACCATTCACATTGTAATTGTTGATTTTAGATGTACTTTTAAATGCAAATATGTATTTGCCATCTCATGTCTTTATATCTTTTTGATGATATATCCTTATATAAATTTCATGGTCTAGTCTTTGATAAGAGCAAGGCAATTCTTGTTTAAACTTTTTCATTGTTGGTTCTCACTCTAGCACTAATCCAAACTGATATTATATTAAAAGTTAATACTAAATTATAGCATAAACTTTACAATCATGGCACTACATATGTCTCACCTAAAATTATAAACTTTAGCTGCAATCCTTAAGTTATAACAGTTGCATGATATTGTAAAATAATTATTGTGTGATGTCTAAATAAAAATTTTAAAAAATTTCCAACTAAAGTCATTTACTTAATATAACAAACCATGATATGCATTTCAACAGAACGAAATTATCTTTGATTTTAAAAAAGAAGTAAAAGTAAAAAATAAAACAAAATAAAAATAATCATTATTAAATCAAAATATATATATATAAGGAAAAACTGCGAAGTATAACATTGTCAAAAAAAAAAAACTCTGTAAATACTCTTTTTTGTATTACATAGTAAAGAAAATAAATATTTTATTAATTTATTCATTTTAATATTTTCTTTTTTCCATGTGTCATAGCATCGGCCGGGACGCGAACCCACAACCGTCTGCAACCAACTACTTGCTTGCATGGCGGCTGCGATACCTCTCGGCTAACAATGCAAGACTTCATTTTAATATTTACTTATTCAAATTAATATGCCAGATAAAATTTAAAATTTTACAAGATTTGATCACAAATGGTATTCTATTAAATATTGTCCAGACAAATCACATCCGGTCAAATGAATATATACAATAGCAACTTTCTCTATACAATATTGTCACTTAGTGCAAAAAAAAATAGTAGTCATGTGACGTTATAGTGATTTAAACAAATATAAAGAATGTTCATTAAATTAAAGACAGTTTTTTTTTTGCCTAAAGAACAAGTAAACGATTTTCTTCAATTTCGCGTTTATTTTGTACTTAATTTTTAAAAGTTTCTTTTTTCAATTACTTTTGACTTTTATTTTCTTTTAGCGAAATTTAACTTTAATAATAAACATTAGTTTTATTAAAGCAAATGTAATGATTGCGTTATATATTTTTTATTCCTATTATATATATTAACTTAGAGCAATTTCTGTTTTTATCTATTCTATACTTTTACAATAAAATAATTTAATATGTTTTTCTTTTTAACACAAATCTTTTAGAGTATTTTTTTTTTTAAAATTAATAGCGCATTAAGTATATCAACACCTATGTCACTTAAATAAAAATATGATATTTACTTCATTAGTTGTAAAAGGTGCACTATATTATAATTATGCATTTTTATTATATGGCTACTTATCTGAACATCCCTCATCAGCCTAGGCACTAACAATATCCAGATATTGTTTTACCAACCATAACTTGAAGTTATCATAGTATCTATGGGCTAACTACTTACAAAAGCCCTAGGTATGTTTATAAATCTCTAGATACTTGAAAAAACATTCAATTTCTATTTATTCTTGAACTTCTGTAATAGACACACATAAAGATGTGGTATTTTTTACTTTAAATGTGTAGAAACATACATATATTAAAACAGTTAGATCTAGAGACCTGTCTGTTTCACCTATTACATTCTATAATAGTGTATTTTGTTTCACTCAGATTGCGTGTATTTCTTTAATTTAAAACTTTGAGTGTGCTTGTAATATTGCCGAGTATGTGCGTGTATAATCGCCTTGTTAATTATAATATGAAAATGCAATCATAAATATTTATATAGGCACATATTCCTTTATCTGTTTGTTAAAACTGAAGTAAACATAGCAGTGTGTAGTTAGAATCTATGTATATAACAAAATAATAAGTTTAAATTTATAAAAGTATTCATTTAAGTTTTAATATGCATTTTAAATAATTTTCAAGTTCTATTGTTTGTTTAAAATTACACAAGCTGTAATTTGTTTACGAGTTTTAACATTTCATCTAAAAATAATCTTTTGGCTGAAAATTGACCTCATTTAAAATTATAGTCAAAAAAACAAATTAGAAAATTCAGTCTGGCATAAATTCATACTAAGTAAAATTGGGAAACCCAAGGGAATAGAGCTTTTAACTCCAGATTTAGCTGTGGTGAATATTTTACTAAGTGAAAATTTAGTTAAAGGCAAAAAATTTGAAGTCAGTAAACAAGTGATGTTGCGAAAATAAAAGGGGGATGAATCTACTGTCAAAAATAGAATATAAAAAAGGCCTGTAGTAGGCATCAAAAATGGTTGTTGCTGCTGATACATATTTCCTGAAAGACCAGTGCCGAAAAATAATTGAAAAGCTGTTCCTGCATTACTTTAGCAATCTGAATTCTACTAAGCCATTACCAAAGCTGTTGAAATGATAACCAACAACTAGAGGAACAATAGAGAGCCATCTATTTTCCCTGGATCACTGCTATGGAATGGAAGAAAACATCAACCTCAGCCCGAGCCCAATGATGGAGAAGTTACACCTGAAATACTAGAGTTCTTGACCGAAATGATGGAGGAAAGCCGCCACCAAAGTAAATTTACAAAGTTGCATCCAGACTTAAACCTAGAAAAGTCACAGCTAATTTAATAGAGAGAAGACATACAGTAAAGAATGCCTTGAAATACTTACTACCAAGTATTACCGATAAATCATTTTGCAGAATACGTTAATTTCATTACTAAACCCATTCTAAATTAAAAGCTAGCTATCTAATCAAATCTCGTATTTAATTATATTATTTAAATGTTAAACTAAATTTTTTATATTAAATTTACTTTAAATCTTAGAGCACCCTCAAAATTCTTGCTTGATCATAAATATTTTAAGTAATCATAAATATTTAGGTTCTATAAAACTATTCAAACCAATTCTTCATTTCTAAGTTATAAGTTTATTGATCGTTTTCTGCAATTTGTTCCTATGCCATCTATCTTTAGTTTTAATTTCATGTTTATTAATTTATGGTATGTTCATCAGAATGGAATTTTGTGAGTTTTAATAATTATCAGAGGGGTGAGTAAAAACCTTTCCATTATGTCAGATTATTGTAATATAAAGAAATATAGGCAAAACTCCCTTCTGAAATAAAACTATTATTTATGCTACAATGAATCAGTTACTTATAATGCACAAAATAAGTTATTTAAAATACATATTTTGTGCAAGTTATTTAAAATGTATATTTTGCACAAGTTATTTAAAATGCATATTTTACATAAGTTATTTAAAATGCATATTTTGCGTAAGTTATTTGAAATGGATATTTTGCAAGTTATTTAAAATTAATATTTGAGTAAGTTATTTAAGAATCAATATTTTGCATGAGCTATTTAAGAATCCATATCTGACATAGAAATCAGTTCGTTTGATATTAGATGTAAATTATACGACATATAATTAATGTTTCAAGTTCTAGTAAATCTTTAAATTTTCTATAACTCCATTTAATTAAGAGATTAAGAAGCTATGCAGAGATCCTTAAATCAGATTCTTATTATCGCCTTTATCATGTGACTTAATAACCTCATTTATGAACTGACCAGTGGTAGTAGCACTGAAAGAAGCTAAGATTTTGGCATAATTAATTTATGAAAATATTAAATTAGCATTGTGAATATGTTGCTAGTTAGCATAAATATGCATTTCTCCTTGCTATACCTATAATGGCCTACACCAGGATCATTTCCACATCAAGTAACACCTTGAAAGTTTAGGCAACTATGACATTTATTTGTATTTGAAGGAACCAAAGCATTCCAAAGGACTCATAAGCCACTGTTCTGCTTCATATTATAGCAAGTAGCCCGGTCCGAGGAACCGATTACTAGGTAATAAACCTCAATTAAGAACACATTCAAGGAGTACTTATCCTGATACTATAGTTTATAACACACTAGAATCTGATGTTCGACTGCCACACCTCAGTTCAGCTTCCCTAGAAAGTAACTTCAGCTTTGATCCGATTCAGAATCTGAATTAATGCATTTATCTGTGTAGCAATTATATATATCATGCAAATATCATTATAGTTAAGTTTACACTTAGTAAAAATAATAATATAATCTCTATCAGTTACCAATAAATTGATCACCTTTCCACTATATAGAAAATAGCATGAGTTATGACATAGAAGATGATATGAGCATATAAAAGTCATAGACTAATTAAACATTTTGTAACCCCAAAAGCCACTCACTTGCATGTGAGCACTATATAATTTGCCTTATTATATTATTTGTAACCCTGAGTATTCACTCACCTGTGTGTGAGCACTATATAAATTGCTGTATTATATTCTTCGTAACCCTGAGTATTCACTCACCTGCGTGTGAGCAATCTGTACATAATTTATTTGCTTTATAATTTATTAAGTGTTACATTAAATTTATGAAATATAAATTTATCTCCATCTCCAGTCTTCCTCATTATTTTATGAATCATTAGTTAAGTTATATAATATCATGTGTTGGGGGGGGGGATGTCTCATGTTTTACTGCTTTGCTATTGCTGGAATGTGAATAAAGAGATATCGAGTGTAATCTCAGGCATGTCACTTGCAATGGGTTGGCTTGGAAACACGGGTAAGAGAGTTGAGGTATGATCAGATGTAGGATATTACTATCCCAACTTGGTCAGCCTTTGGTTCTCTGGCTCGGACTTTCGGTCTGTTGAGCAAATGTACAAACCTGACTGTTACAATATATATATTGTTTTTTGTTCAAACTTTAATATGATTTTTATTATTTTTTAAAATATTGTGTTTTTGTTTTTACTCTTAGTAAATACATTGTTAAAGATTTCTAACTCATATTTTTTTGGTTTTAAATGTCACTGACCTTGCTTTAGAATGACGTAAATACTCAGAACTAACATCTTTCTCCTAATTTTATTGATCTAATAATAAAATATTTTGATTAATACTTTGTTTAGTTATATAATTTATTTACTTTTTATCTCAATTATTTACATATACAGTTCTTCTGCTATTTTTTATATATTATCTTTTTTATTTCTTTCATTTTCTATCGTTTACTTTTATTTCTGAATTTCTATTTTGACTTTTCTTAGTATTTATTTTTAACTTTTCTGACTATCTCCAAGAAAACATATATCACAATTATATTTTATTGAATTGTTTTTCCAGTAATGTTTAGTACTGAAACACACAGGCTTATTATATACCTGTGTCTATATATGTAAAGATATAAGGTATATGAGTAATGTTTAGAATATTTTTCAGTCATATTGCTACTTTTTTCTAATCATCATCATTATCATCATTACTAACAGTTGCTCTAATTGATTATTACAATTATAACTCCAGAGATAAAACAAAGATAAACAACACAAAATAAATAGTTAAAAATTAGCTCTGTGATGACTAATCAACCCAATCCACAATTAATATAGAAAATCATACATATCAAGTACTGGTCTTTAACCTGTTTATTATATACATTATAACAAGATCATTTAATTTCTGCAGTAAAGTTTAGTTTCAAAAAGACCTCTATCCTTTAGTTATCTTATTGTTACTTAAATTTTGCTAAAGAAAACAATTAATATTGTAAATTTTTTTAACAATTTTCAAATAATCTTTAGAATTGTAAATTAAAACTTTTTATTTCTTGAAATTTAGCTCAGATTCTTCATAAGATATTTTTGTACAAAATATATTGTTATTCTTTCAATTTACATTCTCAAATCAATTTAAATCTGTAACACTAATAATATAAGTAATAACATTAATTTCAGAAACATTAAGAATATAAACAATGATCTTATGACTTTCTTATAAATATTTTAAAGATGAAAATGTTTTTTTTTTTTTTTTCAGTTATGTTAGAATATATTAAGAGCGACTACTAGTCTTTTTTTCAATACAAGAAACGCAGCAAAGTAATTGCATTACACATGGCTATTTTAAATTTGATAATATTAATATTATGATAAAATATTCTTTATTGTAATTCTTTAAATTTAGAAGCAGCTTGTTAGAATCTAGGTGCAATTAACATCCAAATTTATATTTCTATCTACAAATATATATGATAATTCTAACTTAATTTGTGCTCATTATAATTTTAGATTATATATATATGTTAATGGTCAAATATGCATTATTGTTATATTGTATAATAGTTAAACTACCAGAATAATGTATACTGAACTTTTAGTTGTAATTAGAATAGATTTAAACTCAGACTTTTAATTCCCTTCAGATATCCACTACATTTTGTAAAATTGATAAACATGACCACTTATATGTGAAAAAAATAAATAATCTCCAATTGCTGAACTTGTGCCTATCACTTGGTCCACACACACACACACATATATATATAATCAATGCTCAGTTTATATTAAGATAACAAATCTCTAAACTTTCTTCTCCACCCACCAACTCTTCAGCCATTCACATTATTGAAAATCAACAAGAGATTTGAACATTCCATTATCAGATTTTTAATAATATGGATGGCTGAAGAGTTGGTGGGTGGAGAAGATTAAAATCTGTCTATTAAAGTTTAAATATTTTATATCTTAATATAAACTGAGCATTGATTATATATATGTGTAGGAGATGATAATCTAAACCAACTGTAGAATTCTGATTCAGCACAAAATAGATATATTGGAGTTCTATTTTTTCATGTGTATGTGATCATGTGTATGGATTATATAAGATAAAGTGGGTAGCTGAAGAGAATTAAAAGTCTGTGTTCAAATCTATTCTAATGTTATGCTCTATGTGAATATTTTTTACATATGCTAGCATATATTTATTTAATGATTCTATAAGCACAATTTATTCTAACTAAATGATATACTTTACTTCATCTTTCAGAATTGAGTTCGTGATCATTAAACATTTAGTTCCACCTGATAAATTCCATCATGAAATGGTCCGTTATACACATTGTTTGGTATGATTAAAATGATTTTTTCCCTATATTTTTATATGATTAAACTGATTAATATATCATTTTCTATCTATATTATTTGATCAAGTAAAGGATCACAACGGGTTACTCCTGGATTTCATTATGGATTTAATATTCAGAATTGATAGTTTTCATATAATTTTATTAAAACCTCATACTATTTAAACAAATAGCAATAAATATAATTTATTTACAGCTTGATAATAACATAATATTCAGTACAATTCTATATTCAAGCAAATACATACCTTTTTAGCAAGTACTTACAAATCACATGTTCCATTAAACTGTTATTAATACTCTTTAAATTATATTTTCTAATTTAAATTGAATTTTTATTTATACATAATTACCTCCTTAATTGTAAAAAAAAATTAATTGATATTTCATGTGCACTTGTAGTTAGACAAATACTCAAGAAATTATAACATTCAGATGCTCTTTAAAAATATCCAAGATTTATTCCTGACGAACTTTAACATGTTAATTTTAGATACTACACATTTAATGGAATGATATAATTATATGATCAAGTACTTATTGCCGCTAACAAATACGTCAAAACTTCATCTTGATGACCCTTAAAAATATAATTCATTTATTCATTCATTTTTAAATACGCAGCTTTCAAAACATACACACAAACCTATAGGTTTAGGACTGTCACATAACCATTTATTTTACTAAATTCATTTTAAGTTCAAAGATAGAAATCATTTTAATAAATTATAAATAAAGAAAACACTAGTTAATCATTTGTTTGTGGAATATTTAATTTATTTAATGTTAAAATAGATTAAAATAATCATAAGAGATATTAATTAGATATAGGATTCAAACTCATCATAAAAGAAAGAATGAATGAAATATTAAATAAATCATATTATATATATATCTTTGTTTTAAAAATATTTTATTTGAATTGAGAGAAAAATAAAAATGATTATTTATTTTATCGTTTCAAATAATAATATTTATCTCTATTATGATTAAGAAATAAAATTTTATGAGCAATTCTTTCTATAAAAAAAAAAAAAAAACGACTTGGCCTATTAATCATATAAATCTTCGTTACTGTTGTTTTTAAAAAAATAACAGCAACAAAAAAACTATATCGATTAGATCATTTTTATATTCAATAAATTTAACGTTTTATGGAGTTATTCGGAGATAAAATTTAAATGGGGGGGGGGGGCTAGATTTCATTAAAGAGAGAACACGAGGTCTTAATTGATATTTTTCGACGAAATGATTGAACTGAAAAATAATAAAATAAAATCATTTTCTCAAAGACTAAATGTTTCAGTGCTGTGCTGATCAAACTAAAATCATCTCTACTGCGGAAAAAAAAAAATGTAGTAAAGTCAAATATCTGAAATAATCGATGGATAACACCTACGAAAATTTTACCATCATTGTCACCGTTGGAATTCTGAAAAATACATGGAAAAGGAGCTGTAGCAGAAAGAAATTCAAAAGATGTTGGCTGGATTGTCAATGAAACCGAATATAAAACAAATGAACTCTTATAAAAATATATATCTATTAGAATATTTTATTTTATTTTAAAATTTTAAATAATTTTATTTATTTCTAATAATAATATTCAATAGGAATGTAAGATTTACGTTAAATATCTAAATCTTAATTTAGTTGATATATATATATATGAAATGAATAAGTAATCTAAGGGATATATATATATTAAATTATAAAATTTAATTTACATGAGAGTGTTACTTGATCTAAAGAAAAGCATAACTAATATATATATCTTAACTGAAAGGAGACCCTTTGATTCCTTTTGGAGGCCTTAAAGGAACCGAGCAGGGCAAATTCCTAATGTCCACTCCATACGTTCTTGTCGTTGCAGCTGTTATTACTATGTGTTTATTCATATAGTATACGAACATGGATGGGCGCTCACCAACACGCATTAGCCAGCGTGGTGAGTTTATTGGCTTTTTACCTCTGAGCTTAAGATCAAGAAACACCATGGTATTTCTTCTCAATGCTTGCTAGGGCAGAATGAATGTTTGTGTAAATGATAAATATTTTTCCAATACATATATACAATTATGATAGACAAAAATAAAGCATGGCCCTTATTCCCAGGAGGCTGTAAAGTCACCAACCAAGGCAGTGGTTAGTGGCCAAAGGCGGAGGGTGCTAAGAATCCTCTGATTGCGGACCCAGGCTGCCATTTGATGACAACTTTTTATTTAGGTACTTACAACTGCAGATCACTTTCAAGTGAAGGAAGACTGCAAGAATTAGAAGAAGAACTCTCTTATATTAAATGGGATATTATTGGACTTTTTGAAGTTAGAAGAAAAGGTGAAGAGACAATTGATTTAAAAAGTGGACATATATTCTATTATAAAGGCACAAATATTGGATTCATTATAAATAAAAAGTGGAAGAACAATATTGTGGAGATTGATGGTGTATCAGACAGAGTGGCAAGATTAGTTATACAACTTAATAGTAGATACCAAATGCAGATAATTCAGGTTTATGCCCCAACAAGTTCTTATAGTGATGAAGTAATAGAAGATTTTTATATGGATGTACAAAAGACTTTTGATCAGAGTAAACAATTTTTTAAAATTGTTATGGGAGACTTTAATGCTAGAATTGGTGAACAAATGAAAGATGAAAGTGCTGTAGGTAATTTTGGTTATGGTAATAGAATTAAGAGAGGACATAGACTTGTGGAGTTTGCAGAAAAAGAAAAACTTTATATTATGAATTCTTTTTTTGAGAAAAATGCTAAAAGAAAATGGACATGGAAGCATCCAAATGAAGGTACAGCAGAATTGGATTATATTTAGACTAACAGGAAATACATATTTCAAGATTGTAATGTTCTTAATAGATTTAACACAGGAAGTGATCATCGATTAGTAAGGTGCAAGATACGTGTTAATGTAAAATTAGAAAGACAAAAATTGTTAAGAAAAACAATATTTACAGTTGATATTCCTAATCTTCAGAAACATTCTAATGAATTTAAATTAGAACTTACAAATCGGTTTCAAGTATTAGTAGATTTTGAACATGATTCAGATTTGAATGAAATTAATATGGAAATAACTGATACACTTTTAAAAACTGCAAGAAAGATAGCTGGTAGAAAAAAGCAGCAATTGACCAATAAAATTTCTACTGAGACTAGAGAATTTATGAAGAAAAGAAGAAATATGAAGATATACAAAAATGATGCATTAAAAAGAATTGAATATCTCGAATTTTGTAAAATGGTGCAGAAAAGAATTGAAAATGATATAAGAAAGTATAACTGTGAACTAGCAAGAAAAGCTGTAGAAGAAATTATGTTCAAATGAATATAGTTTAGATAAAGAATTAAATTGTATAAAAAAGGAATGTATAATAAATGAATATCCATATAAAATTATAAATTATTTGTTTTCTACAAAAAATTTGAATAAAATTAGAAATAGTATTTGTATGAATGTTTATAAAAATAAAAATGTAAATAATGAAACAATTAAAGAACATGATGGTAATAAAGACGAAAATAAAATTTTTTTTTATAGATAATAATATTTATATTGGTTTTAAGTTATCTAAATTTGTATTTTTAAAATTAAATGAATTATTAAATAAAATTAATAAAAGATACTGTATAAATATGAAACCTATATACAAAAAGAAGAGAACTTTGAGATATTTGATTAATCATAAAGAATTTAATATGCTTGAAGCTATGAATTCAGTGTATTTAATTAAATGTTTGAATTGTAAAAACAATGTATTCTATATTGGAACAAGCAAAAATAAATTAAAGACCAGACTATATCAGCATATGATTGATAAGAAATCTGCTATCTTTTGTCATAAATTGGAAACAGGACATAAAGACTATGAAATTCGACCTTTGGAATGTATTGGTAATTACTTTGAAAGATTTAACAAAGAGAGTATTTATATAGAACATTTAAATCCTAGTTTAAATAAAATGTTAAAGTAGTTTATATATTTGTACAAAAGAATTGACTGTTTTTATGTGAATATTTTTTCTTTTTGGTGTTAAAAAATTTTTCTCACTTTGTAAGGAGATGTTATGTTATACAATTTTTCCATTTTTTGGTTTATAGGTATTTTATTTTATTATTTTTTATTTTCCTTTTCTTTTTTATTATTTTTTATTTTCTTATTTTTATTTTTATTTTTTTTATCTTAAATGTTGTTTTTCTCTGTTTTATAGAACCTTGATAAAGTCCATATTATTATTGAAAAATGGACGAAACATTGGATATTTATATTTTATTTATGTAGTTTATATAATGTATATCAATAAATTTTTTTGAAAAGAAAGTCTCTCCGATATATTTATGTGAAGTTTTTTGACTTTTGAAAATAAAAGTCTTAAGAATGTAAAACAACATTTTGGTATTGGTAGGAAATTTATATCTGCAATAAGAAAAAAAGATGGAATTATTACTAAAAAGAGAAATGACATCATGAAATTGGCAGAAAATTTTTATCAAGAATTATATAGTAATAAAGAACAAGTACCTCCTATATCTATTACATCTTCCAAATTGCCCAGAATTTTAAATGAAGAAGTGAGAAATGCAATTAAATGTATGAAGAAAGGAAAGGCTCCAGGTAATGATGGAATTATAATTGATATATTAAAAGAAACAGGTGAAGAAACAGAAAAAGTTTTAGCAAAGAAATGTCTAAATGATAAAGATGTACCGGATGATTGGAAGAATGCAATAATAATATTAATATTTAAAAAAGGTGATAAAGAAGATATTAGAAATTACAGACCTATCAGCCTTTTATCAGTTTTATATAAAATTTTTACCAAGATAATTACAACTCCTCTACAGAGAACATTACATTTTCACCAACCAAGAGAACAAGCTGGATTTAAAAGTGGTTTTAGTACAGTAGATCATATTCAGGTATTGAGAGAAGTTATAGAAAGGACAAATGAATATGAGTTGTCATTATGTTTTGGATTTGCAGATTATGAAAAGGTATTTGATTCTATAAACATTTCTTCAGTGATCAAAGCATTGGATCATCAAGGTATAGATCCAGGATATTGTCATATTTTAAAGAATATTTATAAAAATGCAACAGCAACAATTAGATTACATAATGATACTGGGAAAGTCAACATTGAGAAAGGTGTAAGACAAGGTGACTCCATATCTCCAAAACTTTTTACAGCAGTGCTGCAAGAAGTATTTTGTGGATTAAAATGGGAAACTAAAGGAGTGAAAGTAAATGGAGATTATTTAAGTCATTTAGATTTCGCAGATGATGTAGTTGTTTTTGCAAATAATGCTTCAGAGTTGCAGGAAATGTTGCAGGAGTTATCAGATGAAAGTGGGACTAAAGATAAATGTTAAAAAGACTAAAGTAATGTTTAATCGATTTGCTCAAAATATGAAAATAAAGATTGATTATGATGAATTAGAAGAAGTTAACAGTTACAAATACCTTGGTCAGATTATTAATGCAGATGGAAACATAATGGAGGAGATTAATCATAGAATTAAACTTGGTTTGAGTGCTTTTGGTGGAAATAAATTGATACTAAAAGGAAATATGCCTATGTGTTTGAAAATGAAGGTTTTTAACAAATGTGTTTTACCAGTTCTTACTTATGGATCTGAGACTTGGACACTCTATAGAAGAGCAATACAGACACTTCAGACCACTCAAAGAAGTATGGAGAGATGTTTGTTGGGAGTAACAAGAAGAGATCGAAAATGCAATGTACGGGAAAGAGAACAATCAGGTGTTACTGACCTCATTGAAAAAATTAAAAGATTGAAGTGGAGTTGGGCTGGACATATTGCTAGCAGAGATGATAATAGATGGACAATTGAAATTTTAAACTGGATTCCAAGAGATTGTAAAAGACCCAGAAAGAGACCACATGTGAGATGGATGGATGAAATAAGAAAGTGTGCAGGGGTGATGTGGAGAAGAGAAGCTAAAGATTGAAGAAGATGGATTAAACTTGGAGAGACCTTCATTCTGCAGTGGATTGATAATGGTTGATAATGATGATGATGATCTTTTAGAATATGGTGTCTTTTGACATACATATACACTTTTAAATTTTGTGATTTATATTTTAATGTTGATATGAAAGATTGAATGTTTACTAACCATTGGTTTTATGACTTTAAAAATATATTTAGTAGATGGTTTTTAAAAGGAAAGTCCAGATAAAGATTTTCGAAAATGGAGCAAAATCAAGGTAGATTATACTAGATAAGAGATTGATTAACTATGAAGTTAATAAATTTATATTTTAATTATCAAGCACAGTGTTATATTAATGTTAGAGTTGAAAAATAATAAAATTTACTATGGCAAAAGAATATATTAATGTTATTCAATATATGGATGTTAGAATTTTTAAAAAAAATTGATAGGAATGGTAGTGTTAGTATAGAAACATCTGTGTTTAGAAAGAAAAAAAAACATTTTTTGGATTATCAAATAATTGGTTTTCAGATATTGATAATCATAGTAAAATTAATATTGTTAATAATAAAATTATTAGGGCAATTAAGTTATGTTCAAATAGTAATTTGTTTGAGAATGAGATTGATATTATTAGGAATGAATGTTTTATGAATGATTATCTTAGGGGTGTAGTTAAACATTTGTTTTCTAATAAAAATATAAATAAAATAAGAAATAGAATGGGATTAGATAGGAGTAGGAATAGAGAAAAAATTATTTATGTTGGTTTTAATATATCTAAAGATTTATTTATTAAAGTTAAAAAATTAGTTAAAATGATTAATAGGAAATATAATGTTTCAATTTATCCAGTTTATAAAAAGAAAGCAAGTTTAAATCTTTTAATTAATAATAATAGGGTCTATAATAGGTTAGATATTATGAATTCAGCTTATTTGATAAAATGTTTGAATTGTTTTAGAAAGAATGTAGAAATGACACATGTTGGGACTAGAAAGAATAAATTAAAAACTAGATTAAAACAGCATTTAGGTGATAAAAATTATGCTGTTTACATTCACATGACTAAATTTAAGCATGGGGATTTTGATATAAAACCTTTGGAATGTATTTAGTCATATAATGAAAGGATGATAAAAGAAAGTGTATACATTAATGAAATAAAACCAGAATTAAATAGGATGTTAATAGATAAACAGAAAAAAAAAAATAGGTTTTTAATTAAATGTTTTAAAGGATATATATAGATTTTTTTTTCCAATAAAAGGAAATTGTTTCTCTTTGAGTTGTGTTTGTTGATAATAAGAAAGGGGAGTGAGATAAGGTAAATTTTTGGTTATGAATCTATTTTGTAATTTTTTATTTATTTTTATGGAATATGTGCTATTTGTTATATATATTTTTTTATTTTATTTTAGTGTGCCTTGAAAAAGACTATATAAAATAGTCGAAACGTTGGATTTTTTTTCCTTTTTTTTTTCATGATTATGGTCATATAAAAAATAAGTTTTAAAAAGGAGTTAGTTTGTTTTATTTCTATTTTAATTATCAATAAGCCCATTCTTTGATTTTCTTTTATGATCTTTCGATTCATCTATTCATTGAATGATATATTTATTGATTTGTATATGATACTTAATGAATTTAATACTTATGGATTTGTAGCTATATTTATCTATTTAATCATAAATATAATAATATTGATCAATCTCCACACAAAACAATAATGAAGGAAAAATCATTCTCATCAGACTTATCAATATTTCATGTAGTTAAAAATAGATAAATATTTATTGGTAACAGTACTTGATTGATTGTTTGATTCTTAATAGACATTCTATCCAAAATAAATTCCAAAATTAACTAACTTTATGTCTTGGTTTTCACACACAGATTGTATACTACCATATCATAAAAATTATATGCATATATTTTACGAAAAATGTTAAGAATAATCGCTGATAAACTAATATTTATGATCATGAGATAACTGTCTAATTAGTGCTTAAATTATTTTATCATTAATTATAAAAAATAAAAAAAATAAAAAATTAATTAAACAATGTTCATGAGTTACATTGAATACCATTATAATTAAAAGCAATTTTAAATTTTCTTTGCATTTGATATTTTGATTTCTTTTTCTACTTTTAAAGATACTTTATAAAAAGAAAAAATGTAGTTTTTTTTTGTTTACAAAAAGCGTTACAATTATCTTCAGATAATCTTATAATATTTTTAAATGCGTTGAATGATATTTTAGAAGATAAATCAAAGTCATTCTAAAATGCAAAAATAATGTAGTTTGACTGTCATATCACATCTTTTGTTAATTCTTTCAAAGTTTATGAAGTAATGCTTTTCAGATAATAATAAATTTTATAATTTTTCATTTTCTATCTGTCAGTTTTTGACAAATAACTAAGAATATATATATACTATTTCAATAATAAATTAAATTTGATTTAAAATTTTATCAATATATATTTTATTTTTTATATTGAAGTACGATTTAATTTAATTTGAAGTGTCAATTCCAATTTTTTAATTAACAAAAACAAACTTTAATTTATCTTTTTAATAAAAAACGATTCACCTGATTATTTAATATTCTAATTATTATATATTTAACTAATACTATTTTTATTTATAATTTGAAATTTCTTAGTTAATTACTTTTTACATTTCCATTTTTTTTACATATTTTAAAATACCGATTAAAATAAAAGTGTTTTGTTTACTTTTTTTTTTTTAAATACAGTTTTAAAACAGCTTGAAAATATTTACTCTGTGTCACTGTAAAGTGGATGCTTGAAGTGATGGAGTAAGTTCTATGATTCTTGTTTTTCTGTTATAATGACTTTGGACCATGTTTCTTTATGCAGCCAGTCTAGTGCTAGCATTCTGTCTCTGATGCTGATGCTCTTAATTAGTGTTTTGAAGGTTTCCAGGATATTGGACATAGTGTTTGCATCTGGTTAGCCAGATTGCAAAGGAGAGGAAAATTGAGAGTTTGATGTTTGAAAATTTTCCATTCTTGATTGCGTGTTGAAATGAAAACAAGTCTGCATTTTGACTTTTGGCTTTATCATTAATAAATGTTTTTAGCAAGATGAGTATTGGATAGTTGTGAAAGATATACTGAATCATTTCATCCTCCCTGGCACATAAGTGGCATAGCAGATTAAGTTTGGTAAATCCTCTTTTCCACACTAGAAAATGACTGGTAGGTAACAAGCACATATTTAGTTTTATAATAAAGTCTATGTATTTCAGTTCTAAGAACCAATGTTTTGCTTTCTTAATCATTAGTCTGTTATTTAAGCCAGGAACCAATGTTTTGCTTTCTTAATCATTAGTCTGTTATTTAAGCCAAGAGCATTTGGGAGTGCAGTGGGAGAATTGATCTTGAGTTTGTACACCTCCCAATATGACTTTTTACTATCAAGTGTGTTTTGTGCCAAGTTAATGCAGTTGTGACATGATTCCATATTTGGGTTATCCATGTGTTGCAGTTAGGCAGTGGAGTGTCCATTGGGTGGAATAGTTAGTGTTGCATTTGATGGGCAGGTTTCAGGGAGAAGGCATGCAGTGCTGTTAATGATTTTTGCAAGTATATTGTGGAAATTGAATGAAAACCAAGACCATTAAATTCTTTGGGCATATGTGTTTTTGCAATGCTTATGGTGACAACTTTTTCTTTCCACAATAGTTTAAAACATAGTGGGTTGACTGTCTTTTCAAAAGTTTTGGTGGGTTTAATAATTGGGTAAATAATAATTTAGTCTGGAAAACACTAGTATGTTGAGCAATGTAGTTTTGCCTGGAAGTGACAACAATATCCCAGAAAGTGATTTTACTATTTTTTTTTTTTTTTCAAGGATTGTGTTTGGGATTTATTTGGTCATGCCAAATTTAGTTTTGGCTATATGAAATCCTAAGAAGTATTGAGGTTTGGGTGTGAATATTGATGAAATTGCAGTTCCAGATTTAAATTTTCCAGATTGAGGATTTACTGTTGTTGATTTGAAGGTTTAATTTTTTTGTGTGTTTATTGATGATTTTCAGTAGTGTTTGCAGATGCAATTTATCAGGAAAAAATGGTGACATCATCAACATATGAGATGTGATTAATTTTTTATTTTAATGCTGGTACATATATTACAGGTTGTGTTCAATATCCTTTAGCATGGATTTATGTATGTTATGAAACAGAGTGTGGTCAGCGGTGAGTTCCAGGGGGAAAGATATGGTCTGAAACCAGTAGACAACTTTCCATCGAGTGAGGTAAATATCGATTTATGTAAAATCAAGTTGGAAATTATTCTGATATATACTTGAGGCACTTGGAAATCTAATTGGATAGCTAGAAGCCTTGATTTTCTGCTTTTGTCTAACATGTTAAATTATCAGAAGGAAGCATTGCATGACATCGATGATTGATGAGCCTTTGCATGCGTATTGATATGTTGAGATGTGTGTGTAGAGCTGGGCTTGTATTTGATCCTTGTCTAAGGATTATACTGTTTTTATAAGCAGGGGTATCATTGAAATGGGACATAGGTTAGTAAGACAGGATGGGTTTGCTTGTTTTATCAAAAAAAGGACCAATGCCACTGGATACAAATCTGGAATATTTTGAAAGATGCCAGAAATCATGTCAATCATCCTCCTTAGTGTTGGTATAAACAGAGCAAAACTCTCCATACAGTATTGCCACCTGTGCCAAACAGAGTAATCAATGGATGTCAGAAGGCTTGTGCATAAAATCCCTATCTAATGCCTACTCATCCAATATCCCCAGACTAGTTTCTGGCTTGTGGCCTTCATCAGTGAGAGCTTTTGATACGAGAGCACTGCATCTAGTCTGGGGATATTGGATGAGTAGGCATTAGATAGGGATTTTATGCACAAGCCTTCTGGCATCCATTGATTACTCTGTTTGGCACAGGTGGCAATACTGAATGGAGAGTTTTGCTCTGTTATCAACAATTAATGTGCTAGTATAGGAGATGTGATCATGTGATGCTTAATAGTATTGGTATAGTAAAGTGGCTGAGGTGGAGAAGTACCAATCTGGGTATTCCATGGAGTCCTGGATGTGTGCTTTCAGGGTATGCAAGTAGCTTTTGAAATATTTGGATTTTCTGTAATGTTGTGGTGGGAAAGGTCACCTGTGTCTTTCCAGATGTTACCTGTTTTAAAGTTATGATTTTGTAATTTTAGTTTTAAATGATTATGAATTTTGGAGAGCAGTTTTGATCTACAGAGATCATCAGAAGTGTAAGCCATCTTGTTGCTACCAGTGCCTGTCTGATGTAACCGCAAGTCCAGTTGTGCTTGTTTGCTAGAAAGATCTCAGATCTTTTTGTGGCTATGTATTGTGCAAGTATCTTTTGAATGATGAGAATAAATTTTGAGATCCAAAATGTCTTGTATTTTGGGATCTGTGAGTGAGAGCATGCTCAACCTATTATTGATGGTGCCCAGTTCTTTTAGTAACTGATTAGGCTCTTTAGTCTTCTTAGTATGGTGGTTGATGAATGAATTCAATATTCCTACAAATTTTGACCATGCTTGAAGAGTTGGAAGTGTGAGAATTTTGATTTTATTGAAAAGGATGTAAGTCTCAGAGAAAATCCGTTCTGGAGTTGCTTCTTTATTTAAGAGTCTTATGGTGCAATTGTGATTAGGTGGTCAGAGAAAGATGCTAGTTGTAGTTTTGAATTTAGATTAAAGTAGAGTTCAGATGAGCAGTAGAGCAGATCTATCAGAGATTTTTTTATTTTTGGGGGTAGAAAGAGAAGGATTCAGGTGAAAAGCAAGACTCTGCTAAAGAAATGTAGGTGTTTCACAGTAAATAGGTGATACATCATGTTAAAATCACCAAAGCAAAAAGTATAGAATTGATTTTGGTTATTACTGAGTGAATTAAGTTATTGTCTTTCCTGAGGTAGAAGTAGATGTTACTGATTGTATTATTTGCAATGTTTAGATTGATTATTAGTAGTTCTTTACCGAGGTAAAAAATTCTATGTTTTTGATAAGATAAGTTTTGTTAATTAATATAGCAACTTCAGATGAGTTGAGGGCAGAAACAGGCTATATTGTTGCATGATTTATTGAATTCAGTAATCAGATTGTAAGTGTAATTTTGTCTCAGAAAAACATACTATGTGGAGGTTTGTTTTTTCAAGCCATCTTCTTATTGCATGGACACACTCTAGGGAGTTGAGTCCCCTTATGTTAATTCCACCTATTTTTAGTTGCATATTTGAGTGATAAAATGATGCGATATGACTTGAGGTTATTCATCCATAAGAAGCTCATCAGTTAAGATAAGTTGTTCATTCTGACCTTGTGTTTCTTGAGGAAAGCTATACGAGGCCAGAGACTTTGTATTTGGCTGTGTTTGGTCTGGTACACTGGTTGTCTTGCTTTGATATGGTGGTGTTTTGAAATTGGCATTTTGCGATGGATGTATCTTCAGTTATGTTTTGTTCTTGGGTGGTTTGAGTTTCTGTTCATTTGGATCTTTTTTCTTCTTGAAATGGATGCATTGTGTGTGGTATGTTGAGAGTAATTGGATTCTTGACCGGAGTCAGCAGTTGAATTATTTAATTCATCTGGCTGTGATCCAGAAGAGTCTTGAGTTTTTCTTTTATTGTTTGGAATTTGAAGTTCCATTCATGTCATATGCATGGAGTGTCTTTGTTTATATTCTTCTTGTTCATTTGTTGTGAGTTGTGATTGCTGTGTTTCCAATCCTGATGTTTTAAAAGTGGTTTTAGGTAGTTGGTTTAGCAAGGGTGATGAAGTTTGTTGAAGGGTGTTACCAACCTCACTGGTAACTTCTGTGGACTCAGCAGTAACAATTTGTTCTATTGTTTGTGAAGTGCCCATCTCAACATCAATAGACAGATTTTTGTCCTCCTCTAAAACACCATGTGCTGAGGAATATGATGAATGTGGTAAGTTATGAGAGCTTAGGTTGCATTTGTGGTTTCTAGTTTTCCTTGTGTTGCAAACTTCACACATTCATTATGGACATGATTTCACAAGATGGGTATGATCTCCACAGAAGAAACATTGGGGCTGTATTACTCTGATTGAGATAAATATGGGACATTTTTGTTCCACAAGTGTTGATGGTATGTCTAGTGGAGAGTAATCTTTATTACGTTTGAGAGTGAAGGCTGAATTATTTGATGGTAATTCAAAGTCTGCCCTCCTTTCTTTGAGATAATTAAAGGTTGTTATGGTACCATACTTGGCAAGTAGTCTTTGGAGACCTAATTAATTAAAATTTAAGTATGAATTGCATGCTAGGCCATGGATAATTCTGGGTCTATTCATTTAAATTTTGATAAGGTATCTATTCTTTAAGAAGAGTTGATTCCATTTGAATATCTCTTTTTGTAATATGTTGTTAAATTCTACTATAAAGTATCTTCTGTTCAGATGATGGTAAATTCTTTTATTTATTTCCCTAGTTGGTGATTTTGTAGAAGCTCAAAGAAATCATCCATATGAAAAGTAAACAGATTACAGTTGTCATTGGTGATAGTAAGTATCAAAGGGTGGTCACTATGGTAATTTAAAAAGGAGTTAAGTAGTAATGGAGGTATTCATGAGTTGAATTCATTGCTAATTGTTTCATAGTTATTGATGTTTGAGTGTCCTGAGATATCAGTTATTCATTGGTGTGTAGTTTTCATCATATACAAAGTCAAACGTTTTGACTTGAGATGTCTGTTCAACTTGTTTTATATTTTGTATTTTGCCTTTATTCTTGCTGAGTGTGGTAGTGTAAGTTTGATTGTTTGTTTGGTTTGAGAAATTTTTTGTGGCTTGTATTTGGCCAAAAGAAGTTACTGCTTGATTAGTCATTAAATTACTGGATTTTTTTAAACTAAGCATAAGGCAAGGAAAATCCAAGCTGAGTGTATTTTGCTCGATTCATAAGTTTTGAAGTTGTGTTTGATTTATTAAGTGGCTGTGAGTAAACTTGCAGTTATCAGTATTGAGATCGGAGTCATATTTTTTATACAATCTTTGATTCGGAGGAATACCATTGTCAGTATGGGGTTGGGACCTCATTTTTTTATCTTTTTCTCCATTGTAGAGCTCAAATATTGTTTTTTTCTTCATTTAAAGTTTCCTTATGGTGAAACATGGCTGCTTCCGGTGAAGCACCACCTGCATTTTAAAATTTTTTTGAATTTTCAGTTTCATAAGTAAGCATTTGATTTTTTGATTGAGGTAATTTTATTTTAGATCTTTCACTTTGATTTTGATCATTTTTTACTTTGATTTCATGAAAGAACTTAGTTTTAATTGTTTTAGTTTGGGAATCAGTGTTTTTTTCTCGACTCGATCATATCGGCTTTTGATTAGAATTTGCAGTTATTGCCATTCTTTGTTTATGGTCTGTAACTGAGTCTTTTTGCTTTTATGAGACTCTAACTGAAGGGTTAAGTTTATTTAGACGATCCTGATCAATAAAACTAGGTTTAATATTAGTATGAGTGCTTTCCACTCATTGTGTTTGAGGGCCTGTGCTAAGCTTACTTAGAACATTCCTCACATTAGAATCACTGTGCGATCTCGTGATTGAGCTTTCCCTCTGTGTTACCCAGTCAAGGAGATCAATAATCTTGCTTATTTTGTATATTTATTACTAAAATACAAAAGAAAAGGCTTACCTTCTGGTCTTCACCACTCAAAATGGAAAAAAAATTTGAGAAAACTATTATATATATTTTTTTTAGTATTAGCCAATGTGCAAAGATTGTTACTAGTTGGTGCCATTCATTTTTTACAAAATAATCAAATATCAATTTCAAAAACTTTTACTATATAATAAATATTTTGGCATATATTTATTTAATAAATATTGGATAATCAGAAATGTAAACTCTATATTATCAAATTATTTTATTAGCTATATATATATACACTAATAAAATCAAGTCATATATCACATGACTTATATAGCTTGCATTTACAAAGGTGTAAAATAAAGAGCATGCTAATAGCTCTAAACGAGTTTTTTTTAATGATAAATGCTACAAGAGTAGGCATTCAAATCATCATTATTTATTATTGTTTCCATCTGTAGACCAGTTTTGAGATATGGCTTTCTTTAGTGAGGAATATGATTTTTTCAGTTGGAGAGCTAAATTTAAAGACATGTAGATGTCTTAAAATTTCTGGATTTTCTTATTAAGAGTTAACTATTAGATAAATGCTTAGCTTAAGTTGGTTTTTTGAATCTGGTGTTGTAGTTCCTTACTGAAGAGAGCCATAGCTTGAAACTGGTCTGGGGATAGGGACAATCCAGGATAAAAATGATTTGAATGCATACACTAATTGCATTTATCATAAAAACCTTGTTTAGAGCTATTAGCATGCTCTTTATTTTACACCTTTGTAAATGCAAGTTATATAACATTATTATTATTATTATTATTTTGTTGGGGGGTTTGGCTAAATTAAATTTCTAAGTCTATTAATATATGGTGTATCTGAAGTAAATTTAGGTCCATATGATTTTTTCAATTGGAGAGGTCTTCTTATTAAGAGTTAACTATTAGATAAATGCTTATGAAATGTTTTTTAGAATCTGGTATTTTAACTCCTCACTGAAAAGAGTCATAGCCTGAAATCAGTCTGGAGATGGGGACAATCCTAGATAAAGATGATTTGAATGCCTACTCTTGAACATCATAAAAACTTGCTTAAAGCAATTAGCAAGCTCTTTATTTTATATATATGTAAATTATAGTTAATCATTCTACTGTCTTATTTATTTCTTTGACATTTAAATTTTAAGTTTAGAAGCAATGTGGAAGATTTTTAAATTTTAGATAAACTTTTTTCCTATATTAGTTTAGAATGTGCTCTATGCCATTTTGTTTTTTAAGGAGAGTCCCCAAGCCAACACTGACCCTATCAAGCAATAAAGAATAGTAAATAATAGCCTACAATACCATGTTTCAGTTATTTTGTCTAATATAGTTTTAAAATAGCAATTAACATCAAAAATTGATAAATAAATATGCAAATTTCATAGAAATATGCACAATCAAAAAATGATATATATCTACAAAAATCAAAATCTTAAGCTTATTAATAATGATAATAAAAAAATAGAAAAAAATAAAACAAAAATGCCACACAATCACATAATATTGGGTCAAATTATTATGACAATAAAATAAAAAAAATTAAAATTTAGCAACTATTATTAGTGAATGACAACAAAATTGTTAGCATAATTACATGACTAAAATAAAATAAAATGCCATTAGAAATAAAAATATGAAGCATATGAGTAATTAGAAAATTAGCAAGTAAAAATAGCAAGAGTCAAAATTTTAGAAACAATATTTAGAAAATATTAGTAAATAGCAAATATATCACTGGGAAAATAATTCACCGGTGTAATTACTTACACAAACTACCAAATTACTATATCAATCAATTATAAAAACACTAAAATTTATCATCTATTATTAATAAATTGTCTTAAAAATGTTTGTGTAATTAAATGACCAACAAAATCAAATATTTCTAGAAATTAAATTATCAAGCATATTAATAATTACAAAATAATAAAAAAATTAGCAAAAATTAAATCTTCAAAAATTTTATCTAGCATAAATGTCAATGAAAAAAAGCTGTTGGTGTAATCATATGGCCAAAAGATCAAATTAATATAGCAATCAAATATAAAAAATAATCTCAAAATTATTAACAAAAATTATATGATCAAAACAAAAAAAAATCAAATACTCCTAGAAATCAAAATATCAAAAATATTAGTAATTAGAAAATGACCAAAAAACATTTAACAAAAATCAAAATTTCATAAACAATTTTTAGCAAATATTAGTAAGTAGCAAATATATTAATGAAAAAATAAATTCACTAGTGAAAAAAATTAAGGCTAACCTATGAAAGAATAAAACATACTTACAGCTGTAGAATAGAATTTGATCAAAAATATTTTTTTAAATAATATTTATTATATGCTGTTTATCAATAAATAGATAAGTTATCTGAGATTCTCACATATAAAACTTAAAATATTATGGGATATTTTGTTAAAGGTAAAAAAAAATTAAGAATTTTTGGGCAGGAAAGGAAAACTGTCAAAACATTAAGTTTAGCAAATATCTTCCCTCCCCCTTCAAAACAAAACAAATTACTAATATCAAAATTTAAATTGTTAATAAATAAAATTATAAAAACATATTACAAAAATATATTTTATTACCTGAAAGCATGCAAAGTTGTTTTCTATGACCAAACACACAGAGATTAATAAAATGGAGATAAAAATTGAAAGGGTTGATCTATACATTTTCAAGCTTTTTTGTTCTCAATGACTTGATTAAACTTTTTATTGGAAGGTGGCACTAAAAATATATTAAACAGACAAAAATAATATACATTTATTTAACTGCCTAGTCACTTACTTATTCATAAACTATTAATAAATGTATCTATGAAAGAATAAACATACTTATGTCTGTTCAATAGAATTTAATAAAAAATATTTTTAAGTAATATTTATTATGTAGTCTCCATCAATAAATAGATGTTATCTGTAATATTCATATATCAAAATATTATGGATATTTTGTTAAATGTAAAAAAAATTAGAACTTTTGTACAAAGGCTGGAAAATTTCAAAGTCAATAGTTTAGGAAATATTTGACCATTTATGATGTTTTGAAAAAACTCATTTTTCCACACATGAGATAGGCTTTTGGAAAGATAAGATGAATCAAATTATCTTTTTTACCTAAACATATATGTATAGGCAAATCTTAAACATTTAAAATGAGAGCATAAAGTTCTTCATTAATCACTTTTATTTCCATTCATAAATTATGAATAAATGACATTAGCAAAATTTTTGCAATTAACTGTATGTCAGTATTAATATAAGTTTATAATGTTTTGAGAAAACTTTCATTTTTCTGAAGCAAAATAAAGTCTTTTGAAAATATAAGATGAATCAAATTAACTTCTTTTACCTAAATATATATATATATTGTGGCCATGCTATTTGCCTCTGTCCATTAAAAAAATAGTAATATAGTTAGTTTTATTAAAAAAATAAACTCTTATTTATCAGTCTCATTCTACATTAATTTTATGCATAAAACAAATTAATCTAAAAAACTTATCTAAACTATTTTAGTGCTATAGTATTTAAACTTATTAGTAAAGTTAATAATACAATATCATAATTATAGTATAATACTAGATAGTAGGTATGTAAGTTAAGAATTTAATGTTACAGTAACAATTTTAGCTATAAAATATATTTAGTAAGTGTTTATAATGTATTTTAAATCATTCTTTGTTTTTGGTTATTTATTTTAAATTATATAAGTCTTCAAAATGCATTTTAAATAATTCTTATTTAATTATTTTAAAATATTACACAATGATGTCATAAAGTCTGCAATGTGTATGTTCATTTTTGTGCACACATATTTTAAATTAATTCATTTTAGTTCATTGTTAGTAATGTTGATTTATTATTTGTATTAAAATTATGTTGCTAAAAATTGATGTGCCAATTTTAGTAATGCAATTTGTTTTATATTTGATTTAAAAAAATGTAGCAAACAGTAATAAAATTGTTTAAATAATATTTTATATTTCAAACTTAGGTTAATAAAAATATTTTAGTGTTAAAATATATTTTAATATTCTATTTAAATGAAGTCTTAAATAAAATTATTTAATGTAAATAATTATTAAATAAATTATTTTAAGAAAAAAAACAGAAATTAATTTATATCTAAATTTTGTTGTGTGAAAATCAGTTATCACTCAAATGATGCTTGGTAAAAGCTATAGATAAACGAGTTCAGTAGATGGTAGTCAGTCATTCAATAATTAGTTTGTGTATCTTTAATCTTTAAATCAGTGATTATTTATAAAACTTTTCCTTCCAATCAAGTAAAGGTATAATATTTTTTAAATATTTTTTCTTATCAGTAAATTATTAAAAGCATATTCTAAAATGATTTATAATATATAAGAAGTTAATTTAATTCACTTTATTATGGAGTAAAAAACCTAATATTCCCTGTTAGTAATTTGTGTGAAGCTTAATGAAACTGTGATATTTAAGGAATACAAGGATGAGTTATCCAAGAGACATACCAATAGTTGGAAGATGATGCCTAAGATGGTACCATACAGATAAAAAAATCACATTTGGGAATCATAAGAAGTTTATAACTAATTATGTTTGTATCATTGTGATGAAAGGGCAATTTTCTTTTATGTTAATGATTAATTCTAAAAGATATAGTGTAATGATACTTACTTTTATTTAAGAGAAATTATTAAAAACTATTTTAAAATTTACCTCTCATTTAAGCAAAGAAGGATGAGTATAAGCTAACTACTGTGAGAAAATAAACTTTATATTTACTATTCTACTAACTATTGTTTGCAAATATTGTCATTTTATAATATATCTACTAATCTTTAAAAGGACCAAATGGTTATAAAATATTTTACAAGTGTTGTGCAAGTGAAAATGAAATGCTTATGAATATTTTTTTATTATTTTAAATAAGAATTGGAATATATATCTTGTTTTACACTTATTAATTCTAAAGTGAATGTTGTTTAAATGCTGAAAGTTGTGAAAATCTTGCAAGTGATTATAATTGAATATATGCATGTGGAAGACCTTAAAGCTAATAGAACTATATATTAAAAGATATTATAAGTTGGATGCATATATACATGAAAAATAATTTTAAAGTAAAAGAATTATCTGTTGAAAAGCTAAGGTAATGTGCAATACATTTACACAAAAATTTAACAAGTGTTTTTAAAAGGAAATATTTTGATAATGTTTTATTACTGGTATGGTTCCAGGCGCCATATTGAATTTTTTAAAAAACTGACCTGAGATACAATTTTTACAATAACTTCAGTTTTCATAATGTTAGAGCAACAAACTTTACATTGACAGAAACTAGAAAAACTAAGAAAAACAATAAGGCTAAGACCCATAGTAATTATAATTCAAAAAATAAGGGAAAAAATTTCAACATCCAACATAATTATTACTTTATTGTTTGATAATAATTTCTAATTTATCATTAGCTAAGTTTAAATTACAGCTTCATTGATAATTTCTTTATATTTCTCATAAAATTATCTTTCAAACCATATATAATATTTCTTACCTGAGATAATTCATAGCTTCAGAATCTCCAAAATGAGTCACATATGAATTCTTCATTTTTATCCCGTACCTTAAAAGTTACCAAATCTCAAAGACATCTATAAGAAAAAGATTCAGCCTAATAAAATATACAAAACAAATCATTTCCAGAAGATGACTATGCATTTGTCATCATAGCAATTGGCATCTTGTCTATCTAAAAGTAGAAATTATAGGCTACTGTCTGTATCACTGATAAAATGAGTTTTATCTCTTCATTTTATATTTTTTGTGTACATCAGTGATGTTTATATTATTTATGCACACCAGTGATGCTATCTTGTTATATTTATTGTCCCACAGAGATATAATTTATTTGCATATAGCTCATTTGCTAGCTATAGATTTGAAAATAATGTGCTGCAAGATGTGGCAAAACTACTGACTCCACAGCATGAGTATCAAGCATAGACAAAAATCAGAATTCCATGTAGTATATGCATAACCATTGTGGCTAACACTACACACACAAACCATTTGATTTTTTTTTTATTGGTTTTAAGTGTTTATATTTTCTCATGGTACTATGCCCAGTAAATTTTGTGATTGCTTTATCAACTGCGATCTGCAACCTTTCTGTATATTTGATTATCAGTTTTTAAAATTTATAGTTCACTGTTCTATATATGTAAATAATTACTTATTATACAAACATGATGCAAAGAACAAACACGAACACAATAATACAAGATATAAACATAGTAAAATAAATTTTTAAACCATTTGAGAATCATTATGTCTATAAAATAAGATTGCTTCAAACTTGGATCAGAGACCAAAAATTACACTACAAAAACCATATATTGTATAATAAAGAGCATAAATGATTTATTATTATATAAATTTATATAGTACACACCAATACAAACACAAACAAATCAGTATACTGTTTCATAAAATAATTGTAAAAAATGTAAAATATTAAAAATTAAGATTAATAACTTATTCCGCGATTACATGATTATGTTTATATTGCATTGAAGGCCTTCATATCTGAATTATTGGCAAATTTTTAATCCATTATATTAGGGTTATAAGGTCAATAAAGATTTTCTGCCTTTATTGCTGCATATAAACTACTAAATTGACAAGAAAAAAAAATCATCTACTTTCATAAAAAATTCAAATTTTATCCAATATCAATGTAAGATATATCATTAGAAAGATGACACTAAGCATCAACAAATTATGAGACTTCTGTTGACATCATGCTTATAGTTTTCATGCAATTTAAAAAAAGAAAACAAAATTTCAACCAATCAGTTGTGATGCATGGATGAGAAGCTACAAAGAATCAAACAGCAATAATTAATTTTTATTAATCTTCATAAAATTTATGACCTTTTTATAATTGGAACAAACTTTATTTTAAAAGTACTATTATCTTAAAAACATAGGGAAAATTTCAACTGGATTTTATTTGCTGCAACATTTTGCTGAACAGTGTACAGAAGAGCATGGGAAGAAGGAGATCTCTGTTAAATGAAACTTTGTGTAGTCATAGACACTGCTTTCTTCCTCCAGTTTAACTGCAAGCAAGAAAATCAAGGAGATTCTCATATTTTTTAAAATTTTTGTTATGTAGGCAAGCATAAACCAGATAGATAGATATGTAGTAGATAGAGAGCGAAACAGATAAACAGTGAATATAGTCAATTATTTTGTAATTATTAGATTTATATGTAGGTTTTGATTTATTTTAATGATTTGTATTTGTATTGGTTGTTTTAATTTTATTATTGAACACTAGATGGTTTTATGTCTGTAATAGTTTGCTAACACAATATATCATTAATGATTGAAAAAAGCACCAAATCAGGTGCTGAAAAAGGCTTTTTATGTATATAAAAAATTGGTATTTATATAGCTGCTGTAAGAATTTATTATTTTCTGATTATTATTTTATATATATATCTTTGTAAACTATTTGGTGCCAAGTAATGAATTTCTAACATGGGTTTGGGAAAAGGATTTTCATTATTTTAATTGATAATATAGTAGATGCTCATCCTTGACATGCTCAATTATATAATCTAGAATTGTTGAACCATTGTGTTTTATTTTATTTTTCTTCGTTTTATTATTAATAAATGTTAAAGAATTTGTTACTTTATCTGGTCTCTTGCTTGCCATTATTATCTCACTTATCATTATTATTCTTATTATTAAAGTCACAAATATATTGCTTAATCCCAATTGATGTGATAATTTTAAATATATGCACACACCTACCTTAATATATATGCAATGATTCAGGAGTATATTAAATGAATTTAGATCTTCAGAGAAATATAAGCATTGCTAATTAGTGTAATTTCATTCTCTGTTAAGAAAGCCTAAAGCAATTACTCTCTGAGTTCAACAGAGCCAGAAGATGAGAACTGGATGAACTAACTCAAGTTTGTGTCCAAGTTAATAAAAATACACAGAACTAGTCTATTGGTTGACACAATCATCGATTATGTAATTCATTGCATATTCATTTGCATCTACCTGATGACCAGTAGTCCGACCATAATCAAATGTGCTCCCCCCTCTTTCCTGAGTAATCATATGGCCCATTAGATCTGGTGCCAAATGTGTTGGCATAGATATCAAGTTTCCAGAGATATTCAGTTATAAGAACACACACACATATATATATATATGTTAATCTCCTTTCTTATATCTGGTCTCTTGCTTGCCATTATTATCTCACTTATCATCATTATTCTTATTATTAAAGTCACAAATATATTGTTTAATCCCAATTGATGTGATAATTTTAAATATATGCATACATGCACACACCTACCTTAATATATATGCAATGATACAGGAGTATATTAAATGAATTTAGATAATCAATCATCATCTTCAGAGAAATATAAGCATTCCTAATTAGAGTAATGTCATTCTCAGTTAAGAAAATCTAAATCAATTAATTATTCAACAGATCCAGAAAGAGATGAGAACTGGGCGAACTAACTCAAATTATGTCCAAGTTAATAAAAATACCAGAACTAGTCTATTGGAAGTTGACACAATCATCGATTATGTAATTCATTGTGTAATCATTTGCATCTACCTGATAACCCAAAGTCCGACCATAGTCAGATGTGCTACCCCCTCTCTCCTGAGTAATCCCCGGCCCATTAGATCTGGTGTGAAATGTGTTGGGCATAGATATCAAGTTTCCAGAGATATTCAGCTATTGAACTTATAAAAAAAGAACATATATATATATATTAATCTCCTTTCCCATAAACTTTTGTAACATATAATCACCACAAACTTACACATATACTATATGTTTGATACATGTGTCCACGGCATTGATGAATGTATCTAATAACCCTTTTTTTAAAATTACTTTGAAAAGACATAACAAATGCAAATTATGTCTAAAATAATGAAGGTAAATTGAGAAATATAAATAATAAAATGAGCCGAGATCGATAATTAAATAATCAATGAATAAACTGAGGTTAAAATACACGAGTCAGGGAAAATAAAAGACCAGGCTGTAAAAATAGGAAATAAAAAGCACACACACATACACACACCCAAAAAAAATAAGTCCAAATTAAATACAAATGACAAAGGGTGGTGTAAAAAACCCTATGGTATACTTTCACTTTGTATTTATAAAACAAACCTTATATTGCAATTTTTGAGCAAATTTCTTCAATGTTAACTAGAAATATGAAATAATTATTAAAATGGAAAGAAAGTATTTACTTGAAACAGAGAGCAGTGATGATAGTGAAATGGTAGATGCTATGGTTACTTGTGAGAAAGAATCCTCATCTAACCAAATACCTGAGGCATCTATAACCAAAACTGAACACTTTCCACATGTGCAGGAAGGGAACCAAGTAACTTTGAAAACTTAAGATACCCCTGCCATTGAAATCAGCCAACTACTTAGAGCTTATGTAGCAAAGACTACAGGGATTGAGACAACATGATGCAGATGTTCCAAGCGATGATGAAGGAGATGAGGAATGGTATAAAATAAATAAATAGTATTATGAATAATATGAAAGATACCATGTTAACAAAAAGAAGATATGAATAAAATAATCTGTAATATGGTAACAAAAATGAAGGAGATTGAAAATAGACTATCTGTGAATATCAAGCAGCTGTCTTTAGGTTTAAATGATCTTCAGAAAGATAATGCAGACTTAAAACAAGCTGTGAGCAAAATAAGAAAAGAAATAGATTAAAAAGACATGAGATGTCAACAGAGTTGTAAGACTTAAACACACCATCACCATCAACTAAATGCTAAACATAGTGAAATGCAGCAGAAATATGAACATTTCAAAGAAGAAATACATGCTGAACAGGTTAAACATCAAGATAAGATCTAAGAAGATCTAACTTGCAGGATGGGTCAAATCCATTCCCAACTAAATGCCAAAGCAGTAATATGTGATAAGGCTTTCAAAGCTATGAGCAAAAACTTATGATGACTTGAGCATAGAATAGCCTCTAGTGAATTTAAGATCCCCCTGTATAATGTAAGTTTAGAAATAGTAGTTGAAAGCATAAAAGAGACTCAGGACCAGATGGACTGCATCAACAAAGCCATCAATCACAGATTTAAAATACTTGAGTCCCAGCTACACCAAAGAGCACAGAGAATTGGAATGCTACATATTGAAGTTGATAAAATATCTCAAACTAAAAGAGAAAATAGGGATGACTTAGTGAACAATCTTGATACCCAGATAAAATGAGCAACCGATACAAAGAACCCAAAACTTGCTCCAGGCATAAATTTTGCGAATATGGTGATGGCTTTCAGAGCATATCGCTGTTAACACAAATGATGGTACCATGGAAAGCTATCACAACCACCACATTGGTTTGAGAAGTTCAGATAAAAGCAAAAGATCTGAGCATCATAGATGTTTGTTGTGGCATTTGAAATCTCTACGATCATTGAGACAATCCAGCTAAGGGAAACTATTGGAAAATGGTAGAAAATGTCATACTGGAAATCACTAAACAAAAGGATTCACAGTTCCATAAGCTACGCAATACATATGATGGTCCCTTTACCTTCATTAGGCATAGAAATCCTAGTGATTAAAAACAAATATTAGGAATGGGCCTCAAAGATTGTGACTTGGAACCTGTATACCAAATATCCCAAAAGGAATGAAATTCAAATATAAGAATAAGATATATACAAACCAACTGATGACATCATGAACACAAGAATAGGATATTCAAAAACAGATAGGGCATGAATAGATGCACCTATGCTTTTCACTACATTTCAATGTATGGCCACCCAATCAAACATGATACAACCCAGTCCTTTAAAATGAAAGGAATATACATATTTAAGACAACAGATGAATAAATTAACTTCCACCTACGCTATTCTCCACATATCAACTGCTAGTAAATCCCACTGAAATACATGTAGAAAAAGAAAAATTAAAAGCATGTGAATGACTCACAAATATGGCTAACAAAGAAGCAAGAATATGAAAAGGAAACATCACATATTTTCAGAGTAGGAAATAGTTTTCATGAGAACACCACATGTAAGTAAACCACAGGATAATATATACCATAATTTTTTTGATCACTATGAAGGACTAATCATAAAGCAATCTGGTCACAATGTGTTCTGGATTAATATTGTATGAGAGGTATGGAGTACATATAATGCCCATATCTTAAAACCATATCATGGACTCTTCACATGACCATATAGTTGCCTTGTAAAATACACAATAGTCAGGGGAACAATTAAAAGTATCAGTTAAAACAGGGGTGGACAAATAGCAGCCTGAGAGTCTCATGTGACCCACTGAGAGTTTTTATTTGGCCCACCAAGACAATCAGAAAAATTCACTTTGAACTGAGATTTCTTTCTCGTACATGACTGAAGATTTGTCTCATATTTTCCACTAAGATGGCCACATCAATATAACATGTGCAGTGTAGATACAATGTGCAGAGCTTTTCCAGTTGATCTTGTTAATTTTAATTTTGTCTTTGCATTAGCAAATATATACATTTCCAATTTTAGTTAAACCATATATCCTCTGAAAAAATGTAAAATGGGTGATAAATGTTGTGTGTTTAATGAAGAATGGACAAAAAAATATTTCTTTGGTAATACAGGGAATAAAACAGTGTGTTTATTGTGTCATGGAAAAATGTGTGGCCCTTTGCTAATCTTTGTTTCCACAAAATGTCCCCCAATGCAGCCTTCCACCAATCTCTGTGGACCCTGAGCCAAAAAAATTGCCTACCCCTGAGTTAAAATATACTGAATAGGGAATTCAATATCATAAAAAAGTACATAAATGGGTGATTTATTTTTTTAAAATGTGCATGACTATGGATATTAAGTTTTGATGAGGGAATACCCAGGTTGTCTTGAAATTAACCAAAATACAAGAGTCAATCCATATGGAGTAAGGGATGCTCTAATATTTAATTAGACCTTCAAAAAAATCCAGTAAGACTCAAAAAGGAGCAGGATGAAGCCAACAAATAAACTTATGTGCTACCTGCAATAGAAACACATTACTGGTTAATTATTTGTCCATATGACCATCAAAAACCCTAAGTCCAGATCATGCCTTAAATGAGATGACCTAGAAAAAAGAGAAATTGTGAAATAGCACAAGAAATTAAGTGATAATGTATAAGCAACACGAGTGAACTTTTAAAACCCTTCATTTAAACAAAACATGATCCAACATTGAATAGACATCTACTCATGTATAAGTGTTAAAATTCTAATCATAAGTTAGAATTTTAACCCTATAAAAGACAAGAGTTGTAAGGATGGCTTACAACCCTGTACTACCAATCACCCATGGAAAATATTTGTTTAACCAATAAATTGCTAAACATTTACTAGTATTATTTTTTTAAATGCACACACATATATATAATAAACATTTTTTTCTTGTTAAAGCTAAAACACTAAATCTCACAACAACTTAATTTTTTTTAATAAAAAGGATTAACACTAAATCTCACAACAACTTAATTTTTTTTTAATAAAAAGGATTATAAAAATCAAACCATTAACATAAACACTCTAAAAAATTAGTCAAACACATATGTATGTTGACACCAAAGTTAAAGACTTGCATTGTATGTCATTAACTAGACTAGGACAATGACTAAGACATTTAGATGAGATGCAAAAAAATAATGACCTGATCAAAAAACAATCACTTAGCAAACAACTGTGAAAGTGAAATTAAAACTTCAATTAATGATTGTTTTAATCCCAAATATTGTAAATAAAGTCTGCATAACAATAGAAAATTACATCATATATAAGAAAATGAGATAATCTTGTTTTCAAACTGAATGTTATCTTCATTTTGTTTTTTAAAAAGTAATGCACTTGTTAAATAAAAATAACATCATTGTGCTTAAAATTTGAATGCCAGAAAGATGGTCATGTGTATTTTAAATGCCATGGATTTTTAAATGATATTCATACAAATAGGAACTAAATTAACAATTGAACCAACAATAAATAAATAACCATGTCAATTCAAAAAAATAAGTATTTTTTAAGAAACAAGGAAAGGAAATCATTATTAACAATTGAAAAAGGCAAAAAAACTAAATAATTTTTCTATATATATATATAGTCATTATTAAATTACAAATTGAAACTTGATAAAATACATATAAAATATTCATCATTATATAATGCATTCTGGCTAAAGAAAAAAATATTGTAGGGTGATCAAACACCATCACCAGAGCCATGGAAGCATAGTGACTTCATCTGTTTATTGCTGCAACACCTGAAAAACACTCATTGTCTTTTATAAGATGCCTACACATAACCCAAGTGAAAATCATCTGGACAAGATTGCTATATCATTATGCCAAGTATGAGATTTCCACTTTTTGGGTGAACAGTATGCTATCTTTATCCAGGGAGGTCTATTATCATTGTTATATATATATTCATTTTCATTTTTTCACTTGGAAGCAGACACATTTGAAATTTTGGGGAAATTTATTTTAAGAGTATGAAAAGGGGAGGGGGGAGTGAATAGGTTAATTAAATATTCTATTATATTATCAAATAAAATCTAGTTTGACTTACCCTTCCATCCACTTGACAGTGACATATCAATGTGAGATAAAACAAAAGATAAGATTTTGGTTTCACCCTACATTAATTACATACACTAGATACAGAACAGAGTTAACATTAATTAAATATTTATGTATTTCTTTTCATTTTTCTGTACAGCTGATGAAAATTCTTGTTGTGAAAGCTTCTTTTCCATCAATATTAGAGGCATCTACAAATAGAAAAGAAGGCTCACAAGAAGACTTACCATGTCAGCATGAACTGGACAAGGATAACTTAAATGAGACTTTAAATAGGAATGATTCAGCCAGTTAGATTCATGATTATGTGCCATGTAATGAATTTCTACCATGGGTTTGAGGAAAAGGATTTCCTTGACATGCTCGATTATATAATTTAGAATTGTTAAACCATTGTGTTTTGTTTTATTTTTCTTTGCTTTGTTATTAATAAATGTTAAAGAATTTGTTACTTTATCTGGTCTCTTGCCCACCATTATTATCTGGCTTATCATCATTATTCTTATTATTAAAGTCACAAATATATTGATTAATGCCATTTGATGTGATAATCTTAAATATATGCATACATACATACACCTACCTTATTATATGTCAATGACACAGGATATTTTAAATGAATTTAGATCATCAATCATCATCTTCAGAGATATATAAGCATTGCTAATTTTGTATTTTCATTCCCTGTTAAGAGTGTTTAAAGCAATTACTTCCAGAGTTAGAATACTGTGGTATAATGGAGCCAGGAAGGAGTGAGAACTGGGTGAACCAACCCAAATTGTGTCCAAGTTAATAAAAATATACAAAGCTAGTCTATTGGAAGTTGACACAATCATTGGTTATGTAATTCATCATGTAATCATTTGCATCCTATCCAAAGACCCAAAATCCAACTGTAGTCAGAGGCACTCTTTCCTGCCTCCTGATTAATCCCCTGGCCTGTTACATCATATATAAAAGATTGAAATAAAATATGGTATTTATCCATAATTTGGGGGATGTCATAGTCATATGGATTATGAGTTATAGTTATTTTTATTAATACTGATCATATTAAAAATAAAAACTTCATGCTTTGGTTAATAATAATTATATACCTATTTATCAACTATTATTGGTTAATTATATGGATGGCTATGTAACCACTAGCTGATAAAAATATTGGTCTTCTTATAAACTGAAAAAAGCAATGATCAACTAAGCCTGAGTTCAAATCATGAGTAATAGTTATGGTGGTCATTATGTCATGAGGTCTTTTATTCATGAGATCTTTTATTTATAAAATAAAAGTATGATTTAAAATATCATAAATTAAAATCACTATCAATTGAAAAGTTATGCACCCACATTATATTTTTTGAAAGCTCAATGAATTGATGAAAGAAGTTAAACTAAATACCCTATATTCACAAATCAATAAATATATGTGTAAATATTTAAGTTGTAAAAATAAAAATTCTTTAATTCCCTTCATGATTTTATAGTAATAAAACAGGATAAGTGTAACTAATTATTATTGGATTATAATGTTGTAAAAAAAACACAAGTATAATGAGGTAATTAATAAAAATTAGCTTTCCTACATTGTTAGGGGCTATATAGAATGGTAAATTCTTGTACTTAAATTTTATAGATAATCCCCAGATCCATGTGCTCAGGCACTTGAACTTTTTGTAAACTCCTGAGTGTTTTTCTATATGCTAAATAAATATGGAAACATCAAGTAGATTTCATAAAAGCAAAAATAAATAATTAAATAAAATCTGAACTGGACCAATTGATGATAGCTGGCTCAATATGACATATGTACACTGGAGATCACTTATCTTTTTCACAAGAGTGAGGTCATATGTATAAATTGTGTGAGATAGAGTAGATAGATGAAGGTAGCTTGAAATTCTGTGTTCATATCCCCAATAATTACATTTAAACTCCGAGTATATATATATAAAATACAAAATATTATAAAATATTATATGTATATAATGTTTTATATAATCAAGACAATTTTCTTTATAAATAATGAGAACTAAGTAAGGAAGTGTGACTGCTTTTTTATTATCTGAATGCTAAGTCAAAGAGTATGTCATTTACTATAACATCATTTACTAATTAAACGATTTTATAGAACTTATATAAAACAGAAAAAAATTAAATAATGAGCCTTATATCCTGGTAATTATAAAATTAACAGCATATCACAGATTAATTAGTGAAGACAAAAAATTCTAAAAAATAATTGGTCTATGTATAATCTTTGTTTAGCTATCTATAATGTATATTCTTTCAGAAAAGAAAAGGATTGTATTAATTTGAATAAAAAATATTTGATATAAACGTAATATTATCAAGAATGTTTGTATGTTTGAAGAAAAATAAATTATTTATTTCAAAATCGACCATATACTATCCTATAAAGAGTCAAACTTGATAATACAAGAGAATAAAAATAGTCGTGTATATGTATATAATTAAAAACCAGTCACTTAGATAATTCCAAATCAAGAATTTCAAATTGTTGTCAAGGCAGGTTGCTTTGACAACAGTTTGAATTTCTTGATTGTTATTGATATTGGGATTGTCTAAATGTTGACTGGTTTTTAATGATTACTTACAAACCAATTTAGCCTTGAGCATTATTACACTTAATATATATATATATAATAAATAAACAACCAATGTCATGGATATTAAAAGGAATAGCAAGATAAGTTAGTTACTTTTTTTTTCCATATTCATAGCATCATCCGGGGAGGCAAACCCACAACCGTCTGCAACCAACTACTTGCTTGCAAGGCGGCTGCGATGACCTCTCGGCTAACGACGCTTGACAAGTTACTTACTTTTATCAAAGATAATGTAAAGAATACATTTTTTTCTTAGGCTATAAATGATTTAGAATCATTCTTGTATATATAATGAACAATTGTTTGAAATAAAGAAGCCTATTAATGGCGATTTTCAACTAAATATAGTTAACCTATATATCTATCATATTGTCAAGTGTTGGTGGAGAGTGCTAGCACAGCCGCCTTACAAGCAGTTGTCCCAGAGTTCGCTTCCCGGCCGACAGAGTGGCTAGCACAACCTCCTTACAAGCAGGTGAACCGGGGTTCGCTTCCCAGCCGACACTTTGACATATAAAAAAAATCTATCTATAATATTAGATTAAATATTACACTTAAGATATATCAACCAAAAGTTTTAATCTACAAATAAAATAATTATTATGAAAAAATAATAGAGAAACACATTTATATATGTAAGTATTCAAATTTATTCATAGAAATGGTTTACTGGCTATTCTTCCGATAAGTAAAGGATTTTTATTTAGATATAGCAACGTTTTTGATCAGATCAAACACATTATTAAATTATTGTATTAGAATGTTAAAATATAAATAATGATTAAAACATACAAGTGTTTTAAATAAATTTGAATATACAAATAAAAATGAGAGAGAAAATAAATTTATGCAATTTTCATATTATCAAAAATAGAAATGGACATAAAAGCATTCAAATAAATATACCGCATAGCTGGAACATATACTGAATAAAAAAATATTTAGTTAAAGACTGTATTACAGTCTTTAACTAAATATTTAATGGATTAAATACAAAAAAATAATCATAAGCTGGGTGTTGTTTTTTTTCTAGAAATTCTCCATTAATTAAAATAAAATTAGAAATAGTTTTTTTCAATATTAATGTCAATTAAGTCTTGACAGTTTTCAATAAGAAGAAAACTGATTTCTAAAATACTTAATAATAAATTATTTACATACTTAATTTAAACTCAAATACACTGATAGTCACTAACTAAATAACAGCCAATTACCAGTAAATTTTCAACTGAATAAGTACAATATATAAAGAAAAATGTAGTACAACTAATAAAAATAATCCCATTAGAAAAATAGAATATATGAAGTTCAGTAATATTGTATCAAAAAGAGTTAATACAATAAATTATGTCTGTAAATTGTTAAGGAACGCTATACAAGGAACAAAATTAATCAAACTATAACTTTAAAATAACTTGGCTTAAACTAAAATGTATTTTCGTAATAAAAAGAAAAGATATAACTATAATTATGATTTCATTAATTGTGAGAAAGAGATTTAATAAGAACTATATAATAATGAAGAAAGAAGAAAACAAGTTAGATCCTATAATTACAACTTTTATTAAAATAAATAGTATTTAAATAAAGACATCAGACATAAAATATATAACGAATCGAAAATTATCATACAATAATTAAATTATCACAGATATTTTTAAAAAAGCAAGTCAAATCCTAGTTGAAATAATAAGATAAACTAAACAATTAAATGAATGTAGTGGTTGTATTGATATTAAGCACAGACAAAAAATAATATTAGAAATTATTGACTCATCAGTCCACACATTTTATATATGATCTTTAATAATATCATTACAAGTCATATAAAGAAAACTTTGGATTTGAATTTACCCAAAACCTATTATATTTAAACGTAATCAAATCATAGTAGATAGCATATAAATATAAAGAGAAGTTGTAGAAAATATTAATGAATACAAACAGCCATCATGCATTGGAACTTTAAATTATGGATAGGTATTATCTTTAAAGCATTGTCTGTTGTGCTTAAAACTTTGAAACACCAAGACAAAAACAAAGATATTCTTCCAATTTTAAAATACTTATTTAAAAAAGCAGTAACAAACATTAAATGATTAGATGATATCAATAAAAAAGATAATATTAATAAGGATATACAGTAATGCAATTCTATATTTCCAAAACTTTGTATAGCAGTTATAGATTAACGAAGTATATGTTATAGATTAAAAGGAACATTTTAAAAAAAAGTATATTATTTAAGTCATATAGAGAACTTACAGTTGATTTGATGTTTGTTTGTTGTTTTTTTTTCAGATAGTTTTTAAATATGTTATAAGAACGATCACATAAAAGCAAAAAATTAGAAGTAAAGATAAATGCTATTTTGAGCAAATTAATATTTAATGATTTCCCCTTTTCTCCAAACAAAAATTAAAATTTTAAGTAATGAATTTAAAAAGTTAGTATAGATAAAAACATATTAGATAAAATTAATCATAGATTTAATTTATTTATGACAAAAATATTTGTTTTGCTCAATATTTTATAGGAGATTTCTTATGCGTATACATGCTTAATTAATTTAGTTTAGGGATTAAATGATTTTCTAAATGCATTATTGTATCTTTGTAGCTTAGTTAGTTAATGAATATGTTAGAAAAAAAATGTATTTTATTTATAAGATTTTTTTATTTGACTTTAGGTCAGCATCATATAATATTGATAAAATTTCTGTTGAAAAGGTTCGTTCTGCAACAGTCTTATTAAATGTAAACTTCTATTAAGCGATATTTAGCTAGAAAAATGAATATGTCTTTTTCTCAATTGTTATAAAATATAGATATACTTCTGTATATTGTAAAGTCTAAAAAATTTTGGCAACATAACGCACATTCAATCAAAAAATCTTATTAGTATTTTTTTTTTATTATGTTTGCAGAATGAAACATATGTTCATTAGGAGATATGCTAACACTCGAATATAGATTTACATGTAAGTGAAAGGATGTGTGAGTTTGAATTTGTGATTGCATAATATAACTTTTTTTAAAAAAAAAGGAAAACATACATTAAAAGCACAATGTTGTCAAGCGTTGTTAGCCGAGAGGTCATCGCATCCGCCTTGGAAGCAAGTAGTTGGTTGCAGACGGGTGTGGGTTCGCGTCCCGGCCGATGCTATGACATATGAAAAAAAAAAAAAAAGCACAATGTTTTCACCAAAAAACAGCAAGAACGTGAATGAGTACCTGGGAGACAAAACGTCAATCACTGAATAAAGTTTTAATTTTTCCTTTAATCTCTATATAAGAAGAACTTTCTATAAAGTCTCTTAACTAAAAAAAGGTTACATTCTACCCAAATTTAATCCCAATTTGTAAATAAGAATGCATATTATCTACAATGACTTTTCACACACACATATACATATATATATATTATACACTGTAACGGGCACATACGCCGTTACATTATTTTTTTTTTAAAAAGTGAGACATTGAAAAGTTCGCATTTAAAAACTTTTTTTTTTTTAAGACATAAAAATTGAAAATTAATTCTATCTTAAACTCGTATATATATAAAATCACACAGATGAAAAAAATTATTAAACGAAAACTTTATGAAAGAAAAAGAAAAAGTTTTAAAACTAAATATTAAGAAAAAGACTTAAAAGATTTAAAGATAAAAAAAAAAATTAATTAATGTTATTGAAAAATGGAAATGATTATTTTAATTAATCCAAGTGAATTAGCCCTTGGGCATTTCATAATATATAATCAACGGTCAGATAGGAGAAAAAAACAATAGAAACTAATAGCCAATAAAAGAAATCCCTCAGGAATCAGACCTCAATGAAAGAGTCATCATCATCATGACATAATGTTGACTTAATCTGCAAAATTAATATAAAAAGAAAAAGTTTGGAAATAAATTTTAGTGAGTAAAGAAAGAGCTAGGAGGGATGTGTGATAGCAGTGGTGATATGTGTTAGTGTGGAGTCGAAGGAGAAGGGATTGCAAAGACGCACTCTTTAATCCCTTCAGTTCTGCTAAAAAAAATGAAAGAGAAATGACTAATTGTTTTCTATATTGCAGACCACAGGGCCTGGAAGAAAACCATCTACCATAAAGGACAAATAGCTAACTGGATACCAATCTCTTCAGGATGGCATCGGAATTCACATTCAAATGGCAAGCAATGGATAAAGATGAACTTTTAAAACCGTAAGAACTTTATGAACATTTCAAAACAATAAATCTAAGATAAAATTTTCCCAGTATTTAAAATAATTGTAATAGAAATTCTATCTGACCAAACATAATCAGTTATTAATTATTTGATTGAATGTATTATTTGTTTGTAAATCATTTCCATTAATTTATTTTTTGTTCTTTTAAGTTTTATTATGATTTTTTTTCTTCTTTTAAATAGCTTATATAAATGTTAAACTTAAGTTGGGCGTGAATGGCTATATAGATTTGTAAAGTTATATTAGTTTTATTAGGGGAGGGTAATCTTAGGTTATTTGTTTCATAGTTAAATTAGGTCAATGGATTGGATATATTGGTATAATTAGTAGATGTAGTACGAGATTCGCTATGTGCAGAATGGCAGTATATGCCGCATACCCCGTTTTGCATATGGAAGGGGATAGTAAGATGGAAAATGCAGTCCCTTTCTATGGAGTTTTCTTTTTTATTGTTCTTCTTGCCAGACAGATGTCACATTTCTGTTCTGGGTGAGAAACTATTTCTTCTCTTAACCCTGCTGTTCAGATGTACATTCCTGACAGTATGGTATTTTGTGCTGTTGTATTCGTGCTACATTGACTACATCGATATATCAGATGGATTGATGTTGGTTTAACTGCAAACTTTTGGCCTAAGGTTAAATAAAGGATAGAATATTTTCTTTACCAAATGCAATCTATGTAGTCTATTCATACTCGACACTTAATAAAATATTAAATTCATCTGTGCGAACTTAGAAAATAAAAGTTTAAATGTAAATTAAATTCTAAAAACAAAGTTAAAATGTGAGTTAAATTTTAAAGTGATTCTAAAATAATAATTATTTATTTATATGTGCATAAATAAATGTTTGTGTGTTAATTACTGGCAGTGGCTTATTTATTCTTTTTTTTTAAAAAATATTAATATATTTTGATAATATATATCATTATTATTAATCTCTACTACTCTGCTGGTCTAGTGACTGGGGCTAACGATCTAAATATATAAAATAATTTTTTTTTAACTTACGTATCTGCCTACTATATAAATTTTCTAGTTTCAAGTAGCCTAGTGGTGCTCTGTAGGGCAGATATGGTAAGACTCCATTCTTTGACCATTATAATACAGAGCTTGTTAAGAGCTTATTTTGTGAGATCTCTCTATATATAACATTTGTAAATATAAGCTTATTAAATTAGGTCATGTGACATCTGACTTGATTTTTTTTTAAATTTTATATATATATTGTACTGGTATGAAATGCATCCAATGGGATGATTGCCCATGAGGTAGAGACTCTGCCTAAATTAAGTTAATAGAATCACTAGACAGAATTGACCTAAATAAAATAAAAGACTTTATGAATCTTATCCTAATTTCCACACTTATACCAATACATAATTAGAAAAAAGTCACTTAGAGATGTATGCTAAGTTCTAAAATATAAAAGGAATACAAGGGACTGAATTTACATGTATAAAGTAACTTAATTTTTCTTAAAGATTACGTACAAGAGATTTGCTTGGTAGGATATTTAATTTCTAACTCAATCATATATAACAGTAATATGATTATAATATATTTACAGTTGATAGATAAACTATGAATATGTATGTATAAAGAGTGTTATAATAAATGAATAACTTTATGGTATTGTACTAATATTGAGTGTTGAGGCTTCATGGTAGTGTGAAACAATAAATATCTATTTGCAAATAAGCAAGAATATACAGGAATGTGTGAAATAACATTTTAATAGAATTCCTATGACTGTTCAACTTATTATGACTTAATCAGTTTTATAAATATAAAAAAATCTAAATAAGTTATTAATACTTGCATAAGTTTATGACATTAAAATTTAGAATAATAATGGATATTTTCTCTTACTTTTTTTTTTTTCATGTGTCATAGCATCGGCCGGGATGCGAACCCACAACCGTCTGCAACCAACTACTTGCTTGCTTGATGGCTGTGGTACCTCTCGGCTAACAACACAAGACATATTTTCTCTTACTTGTTTCTGTTTAAACATGGATATTCACAAAAGAAAAAAATAACCAACATAATTATACTAAACATGAATAGTAATCTAAATGTAATTTAGAAATCCATGTCCTATATAAATAGGTTAATAAGTAATCATTTATTATATACTCCCATGCTGAAACAAGTAATCTGCATCAATAGGACATGACAATATGAAATATTGTTATGAAATTTTTTTTTGCTACATAGTATAGATCCTGTCATATGTCTCAAAAATAAGCTTCCATTTATTATTTGTAATATGTGATCATTATATGCTGGGTTAAATGTGGTTGAGTTATAAGTCAAGTATATATGTATATTCATGTGATTTTGTTTATTTAGATTTCTTTATATCAATACAATGTTTTATTCCTATATTATGTGATACATCATTGTGCTAAAGTAATATACATAAGTTGAGGAGCTATCTGTAAGATTCTGCTGTTTAGTAAGAAGAATCTGGAATGAAATATGGTTATTATAACAATGTTGGAAAAAATTAAAATCAGACTTTCTTCATGTTAATATATATATATTGTAACAGAAAATAAAATATTAGAATAAACCATTTGTAACAGACAATAAAAATAGATAGATAGATAGAGATTATTAATTCTTACGATATATATTTATAAACTGCCATTTGAACAGTAAGAAAACTTTGTAACAGCATACAAAATAATGTAATGATGAAAAGGCTGCTATTTTGTAACCGATTATAAATATATAGATGAGTGGTAAAATGATAGTTGCTATAATTCAATAACTAAACACTAAACAGCATATGTGATATGCTCCAGCGGTTCATCATCATTTATAACCGAGTAAAATTAAATGAGAAATGAATTCACTGTGTTAGCTAAAATACAATTTATAATTAAATAAGGATGACGCTAACATATAAATAAGAATATATGCATATCATGCTCTATTTGGGTGTCTATATTTTTCAATTAATTAAATATAACATTATAGCCCGTTTGCAACTATCCTAAACATTATTCCTGTCACGCTAATAATGAAATAAATAAATTATCTTATTTCTCAATATAAAATAACAAAATGAAAATTACAACTATTATCATTAAAGATTTAAAATATTTAGATATTGGGAAAGTCATTTGAACAATAAAACATATTGGCCATTGTCATCTAATAAAATATTAAATATAGCAACTGAATAAAATTACCCACTGTGAGATCCCTGGAGTGCCTTATGCTTAACTCCAATAATAGGTTCTTTTAACCAAGAATCCTTCTCATTTCTCTTTCCATGTATATACGACCATTCATAGTCACATGCATACACTGGTGCTGTTTATAACAACTTATATAAAAAAAATCATATAAAGTTAATATTATGAAGTTGGAAAGGGATTAAATCACTTTTTATTCAGTTTACCTAAGTACATGTGTTTTCCCATGAGCACCACTAGATTGTTTTAAATCTAGATAAATATCTGTTTGGAGTGTACTGAGTTCAAACTCATTCGGTACATTTTTATCACACATGACTTGGATGACTAATGAAAAAAAAAATGACATTCTTATATTTTATCTTTGTCAATAAAATTATAAAATCCCAATATCACCAAAATTTATATTATAGATCAAAGACTCTTATAGATATTACTAGCTCATTTATGTATATTGATGAACAGACAAGCATAATCTTATTAATGGCTTCCAAACAAGCATCGTGAAGACCATTACTGATATGGATGGCCATGAGAACTTAATTATTTATCACAATATAAAGATGATAATGATGATTATAATAATGATGATGATGATGATAATGATGATAATAGTGATGATGATGATACCAGCCATAGCTTTATAATGAACTCACAACAATAAATTTATCTTTATAAACTCATAAGCACTTTTTAAAATCATCCTTTGTCACAATGGGATTTAAATATTACATTCACTAGCATTTATATAAGTTTATAGTTATTTACTAAAATACTTTTATAGTTAAAACTAGGATTTAATAATACTAGTGATGATGACTGATCATCATGCATCTCCCCATGTGATATTCAACTTTCTACAAATCCTTATTTACTAAATATATTAATTTAATGATTATAATTTATTTAATCAATGATGATGGTGATCTTAACTCCTATATAGTATTATTTGAAACAGTGTTTTAATCAATAATATGATATCCATCTTTGATGAGGATGATCAAAACTCATGGGCATAACATAATTTTAACTTTCTTATTAGACACTTATAATTATTAAAACTTGGTCATTATCAAGCATAATCCTTAAATACTTAAAGGTAAATCAATATTCTAGCTTACTCAACATTGTGCGAGCACGTGCTTAATATTTGCGAGTGCTGATGATTCTTAATATCTGAGAATGATGATGATCATTTAAAACAATAAAATCAAGACAAGAAAATATAATATTTTTAATAATAACTCGGAAACCAATTAAAATATATAATTATATTTCATTAATACTATTCTTCTTTCTTTCTTTATAATCAAATTTACTAATTAGATAAATGGCTTATTATTACATTAATTAAATACAGAACTAATACAAAAATTTATATAAGCATAACCAAATAAATTTAATATACAAGTTTGTCATTTTGGATATTTTAAAATAAGCTGACTTAAATTGATATTAGAAAAAAAATTATTCTATAAATGCTTACTTAAAACTTTCCTAACTTATTATATCATAAAAATAAATTTCATGTGTAACTTGTGTGTTTTATTTCACTTCCATTCAAATGTGAATCCCTGCTTTATAATTTACCATATTTAAACTAATCATGCATAACCGATTCTTTTGACATGTTTGTATAAGCAGTTACACATGCACACACACCCTGTGATATGTCAACATATATTTTTAAAATGTGTTCCCTTTACATTAGAGATTAATACACAAATCACATACATAAAAAATATTCTTGCAACCTTGGGCAAAATAAAATAAAGTACATTATATCAATTTTAATATGCAACAAGATAAATAAAAAAAAATTATAAATGCATATATTTATAGGTTGCTCATTATCATAACAAATGAAGAACAATAAAAAAAAACATTTCAATATTACAACATATAATAAAAAAAATAAAAAATAATGAAAATTTAAGTTTAAAGATTTAAACTGTGTTTGTGTTATGTTATGTGATATTGAGAATAACTATCGATAAACAAGCCTAAAAATGCCTTGACCAATAAATTAAGGTTTACTTTTAATAAGTAAGAATAAAAGATCTGTTAATGAAAGTTCATAGTTACCCGATTATTTTCAATTTTTATAAATGTCTCAAGTTTGAATTTTCAGACTGCTTGTCTCATGTATAGCTTCAATAAGTTGATTTGCTCCATTTAAAAAAAAGGAAAAGTTCTTGCAGATACTTTTAAGATAAACATGAATTAATTGACTTGCTTATTTCCACAATTTTAAAATTATTTATTGTTGATACTTTTGATAACGCTGAATTCGTTAACTGATTTGTTTCCAATTTTTTAAAGACCATCATTGTAGACACTTTAGATGACTGAGGAAAACTTTAACAAAAATTTGATTCATAGCTTCATCAAACTTGGCTATATATATGGCTTTTATTCATCTTTCCTTTCTTCTTCTCTTGTCCAAGATGATGATTAGATTATGTTTGTGGCTGGCTTTAAATTTATCCATTCTTTTGGTTACTATGGACTGGTATATGAGTCCACAGATAGATCAGTGATTTAACCCATTCTGTCAGATCCCAGGAAGCAGAAACAATGGTTTTAGCAATGCAAATTCATTGTATTATACACAGCAAAATATATTAATATCATTTTATAGAATTGTCAATAACTTCTTCCAAGAAATTCAATTTTTTTTCCTTTCTCTTAATATTGCTGGGAATTACTTATATATATATGCACATCTTTGTCTATACTGACTTCAAAACAAGAGTCATTTTTCCTCTTTTAGATTTTTCCTTCTTTAGAGAGAGGAAAAAAAATCAATAACTCATACTCTTAAAAAATAAATACCATTCATTTCCTTTCAGTTTAAAACGATTGCATATTTCATTAATATTATTAACTGATTTTCATTCAGTAAATATTGTATCACTCATTTCTAAAGCAAAATTAAACTGCTTCTCCTCTCTAAAAGATATTGAAAAAAAAACTGACAGCCTACATCTCTTCCCTAATCACATAAAAAAAACTGACTGCCTCTAAATATTGTTTCATTCGTTTTTATTGTGAATCTTTGATCAAAGAAAAGAACCACCTGGAAATCTTATCTTGAGATAAAGATCAAAGCTTCACAAGTTTGACGGTCTGTTGCAATTAATAAAAACTTAGGATTTATTGTTACTTTTATTACATCCAAGTACCACTTCCCTCTCTAGATATCTACAATCTAGATAATACAAAAACAACAAAGCCTGCAATCTTAGTCATTAAAAGATTTGTGTAAAAATGTTTTATGTTTAAAATATTCATACTCACACATGTACATTTTCATATCCTAATCTACTAATCTTGATTGCTTTATTTTACATTTTCTTTCTGATCTGCTTTATTTAATAAGAATATATAGCTAAATAATTTCAAACACATTATTTAACAAAATATAATAAATCCCTATATTATAAATATTGTTTTTCATTACCTTCTCTCTTTTTACAACTGCTTATTTATTAACTATTTATAAACTATATAATAATAAATACACACATAAATCTATATATAAAAGAATTTTTTTTTCTTAATTAAATAATATATATGTGGGTGAAATGAGAACATGTACATACAATATATATATATGCATTACCATGAAGAAAGTCTGATTTTTATTTATATATATATATTAGTGCAGCTGTCAAACTTTTGTATTAATGTTAGAAATCAACATTTGATATAAAATCTTTGTTTGTATTTACTGAAAATCAAATATATTTTTCATGAATATTATGGTGAAATAACGAATCTTGTTTAGAACATAAATGTTAAATAATTATTTATTGTTAGAGCATTACTTTTGTTTGTTTGGAGATTCAATAATGGAGTCAGTTTTTTGGTATAAAATATTGTTTCTTACTATAGTTAAATGAAGATTGCTAAAGTCTGTTTTCTTCTATAATGAGCACATACAGTATTTAAAGTGGGAATCTAAAGTTATATTATTTAATTTGTTTTAATATTCACTCACCAATCATTTGATTTTTCTCTTCTGTCATTTGTCAATAATATTAATAACATCAGGTCATCTGTTACTACAGCCAGGTGTGATGTCATGATTTTATTTACAAAATTCTTATCAAGCAATTTATTATTGTTTTAAATATTATTTTAATATAATGATCATTTTACAGATTTTAAATTTATGCATAAAATTGTCATTTGTCATTTATTCACAGTAATCATGTTGAGATGTGTGTGTGTAATTATGCATATATATGTTGATGGTGATTATCATTTACTAAATAAGGTAATGAGTTATTTGAGGTGAATATTTTTTTATAATTTATACTTTGATTAAGAGAGATCAGACATCTTATAGATACAAATCCCCTTACTGAAAAAAAATAATTAAAATTAGGCATTTGTCAAACTTAACTTATGCTCATGTTTAATAAGTAAATCCTACATGACCCTATTATTAACATTGTTTTTGTTTTTTCACTAATAGTCATACATCAGCACCCACAGCTTCACAATTCAGGATGTCTCACTGCACTTGCTAATAATGGTTCTACACAGTTTAAATTTAACAATTAAATGCTAAGTGATGTTTAGCTATTGTCATATTTTGAGATACTTATCAAACTTTGGATGCTCAGTAAATTTATTTAACAATATACATCAAATCCTTTGTGGTTTATCCAAAACTATGCAAAATATATATTGTAGCAGCCCCAGATATGTTAATTTGAACTATTTCATGACAACAAAGAAATCTTTACACCGATCACTTATAATAATATTGGAATAAATTAACAGGGGTAATTTAATTCCACTAGTAAACTAGACACATGCATGGCAAACAAAGTATAATGTACCATACCAAAACTTCTAACATCAAAGTAAAACAAACAACTTTTAATTGAACCACAGTTTAATTCCTTGAGAGATGCTGTAACTATGCTTTGAGCTAAGTTGTGCAGAATATAGTTGCTATCCAGGGACACTGGGTTTAAATAGACATAGGAAATGTAGAAAATCTCTACTGCACATGTTTCTATAAAGGCAAAACTCATTAACAGTTATTATTTTTCCAGGATCCTTCTTTACCAGCTACCTTATGGTGAATTCAGGATATCTTTTTACTATTGCTTCACTACTAACTCATCTAAAATTTTGAAGCACAAGCATATGTTCATAAATCAACTGACTCCTCTAAGAAAAGGCTCAATCATACAATTGTGCTAGTTCACAATGCAAACATATGACACCTTTCATGCTATACCACAATGTGCCAAATGTCCATTCACTGAGAGAAGATAGCTTAGCCTTATCATTATTCATAAGAGCTATTCACCATCAAAATGATGTATTTGTAATCCAACAATATTTTAAATACCAGTTAAATAGGTTTCACATAAATGCACTTGGACCATGATTGATTTCACGAACCAAGAAAATATGCCCTCCCACCTGTTTGAGTAAGGTGATGTCACCTTATCCATATATTTGATACATTCTAACTTTTGATATCATAAATATAATAATGGAAATAGCAACATAACAAAATGATTCAATATTAATGAAATTCTTAATAACTTCACCCTCTTTTGATACGGATAACATATCTGGGCAGCATATAAGTAAAATATATTGAACATATTTAACAATTAATATAATGAAAAAATGTTAATGCAACAAAATATACTAATGCACACCTTATCTTTGGACTGAAACAAATTTTGTGAAGCAGTATGTTTATTTATTAGACCATTAATTTGTTTGGAGATTCAATGATGGAGTCTTTAAGCTTCCATGAAATAAAGTTTATTCCTATGAAATTTAGTAAATAAATACATTGTTTCTTACTATAATAAAGGAAAGATTGCTGAAGTTTGTTTCTTCTATGATGAGCACATATATATTTAAAGTGAAAATCAAGAGTTATATTCTTTTAACTTGTTTTAATATTTATCCACCAACCATTTTATTTCTCCCTTCTCTCATTACTCAATAATAATATCAGATCATCCCTTCCTACGAATATGCATGACCTCATGATTTTTTTGACAAGATTATTATCAAGCAATTTATTATTGTTTTAAATATTATTTTAAAACACATCATTTTACATATTTTAAATTTAAACATAAAATTGTCATTTCTTATTTATTCCCAGTAATTACGTCAGGGTGTGTGTGCAACTATGCATATATATGTTGATGGGGATTATCAACTACTAAATAAAATAATGAGTTATTTTAGGCAAATAATAAATATTGCATAATTTATATTTTGATTAAGAGGTGATATAGACACCTTATAGATACAATATGTATAATCATTAAAATCATTCAACACATAGACAATTCTATCGATAACAATCAATAATCTTGATCCATTGTCAAGGCAAACTACTTTTATAATGAAGATGGAATCCCACCTTTATTTATTGTCCAATATATTTCTATAAACACTAAAGATTGGAATTTGACCACAGAAATTGAAATTATTAATACAAAGAAGTTTAAATAAATCTCCTTAATAAAATAAGTAAATATAACCTGTTCCGAATGCAAACTAATAAAAAATCAGTCATAACATTCAAATTACAATTATAATTTTCAAATTACAATTATAATTTTCAAATTGCACCCAATGTATTACTTAAATAATAACTGTAATAATGTTCTAGGCTAACTATATATATATGATTAAAAACCAATCAACCCTTAGAAAATCCCAATATCAATAACAATCAACAATTTCAAACTGTTGTCATGGGAACCTCCTTTTAACAAATGTGGAATCCATATATATAATACTTTAATTCTCTGCCATTATTAGTAGTAAAAAAGCTTTATAACAGGCATAGACTGAGCATACTTTCAATATGTAAGTATATTATCAAAATGTAAAGTATTAGCACTTATTATGATTCTTCATAGGAATATATTTGGTGTGCACATGTAAATTTATATATATATGTTGTGTAGATGTAGACATACATCTTTTGTATATATTTATACTTTATATTATTAATATATTTATAATATGTGCTAACATGTGTTTAAAGGTGAAGCTAAAATGAAAATTATAATATTAATTTGGCTTAGCAATTTTGAGGAATTTATTTTCATAATCATGGCCAAAGAGTTATCTGGGAAAATGTGGAATATCTAAGTGACAGATATTTAAAAATATGCAAATTGTGAATATAAAAAATCCATTTCTTGGAGTGAAGGGAGCATGATTTTTTTTTGTTTTAGAGCATGGATATTATTAGCTGTATGTCAGGCTTCCTTGATTTTATGTTTGGCATCATATTATTCTATACATGCAATAGTAGCTGAGAAATATTGATGCCAAACACAAGACCAAGGTGTCCTAGCATATAGTTAATAATATCCATGCTATTAACCAAAAGGAATCCAGCTTCTTTCTTTCCAAAAAATGAATTCTTTAATTCACAATTTGCATATTTTTTAATATCTGTCACTTATATATTTTACTTTTGACCAGAAAACTCTTTGGCTATGATTATAATGATAAATTCTTCAAAAGTGATAAATCACTTTAATGTTATAATACTCATTTTATCTTCATCTTTAACTGTGAGTTTATTGCATATAATTATATTACTGTTGGTTTAAGGGCAGTTTATGTAGCTTATTTTTACATGGGCATGGCTTTATAAATTTTACAACAGACATTATATCAATATATATCAATGCAATATTTATGATAAAATTTATTATGAATTGAGCTCCATGAATTTGTGACTTTTTAACAAAAATGCTTTGATTGATTTTGGAAAATCTGTTTGTTTGCTTATTTGTTAACTTTTGATATTTTTCAAGTTAGAATGGAATTTTAAAATCAATATTTTATATATATATAAATTCACTAGAATAACTTAAAAATTGATATATAACTAACTTATATTAACCTAATCCATTTGAAACCCTTATTTTTCAGTATTTCAACTAGTTTAATAGATATGGAACAGAGAGTAAAGAAAATATGAAAAATATTCAATAATTTCACATTTCATTACTAATAATTAAAGTATTCCTACAAATTTCATTTGCTTTGAAGAATGATTTAAAGAGGGCGTTATTTTTTTTTTCAATTTAATAACATTTTAATTTACTTTGGGTAATTATTTGCAGAAATAAAGAGAAATTTTAAGCAATATATGTACATGGAATATATATATGATTTCATAATTTGTTCCAATTTACCAATTCGATTAAAACTCAAATTAAAATTTAGGATAAACATTTTTTATATTTAATAAAAATATAATTTACAAGTACAGTTTTTGTTAGTAATCATCCAGACATGCAATTTGATAAAAAGTTATAGAAATTATTTTAAATAATAAAGAGCAGTGGATAGATATATTTTGATGAAAAAATTTTTGGAGCTTAATAGCAAAAGTAAGTGAAAAAAATTTTCACTTTACAAAGGCAAAAAGGCAGTTGTAACTGTCAATAAGTAAATAAATGTCATTTTATAAAATAGATTATTTGGTTAAAAAAAGTCTAAAATGTTGTCTTCTTAAACATATAAAATCTTAAAATCAATTGGGAATGTGTACAAATCCCTCTCCATGCTATAACATTACAACAATTTTTTGGAACGTGAATGAAAACAAATGAATAAATGTTCACTTTACAGAGGCAAAAAGGCAGTTGGAATGATCAGTAAATATAATTATATACACAACTTTTCATTTCTGCTTGTTCTTTTTAAATTATATCTCCAACATAATAAATATATAAAATATACATCCTTCATTTTTCTTTTTAAAACTTGTTTATTCAAACTATAATTTTATTTTTCCTCCATAACAACGTTTCAACTACATTCTGTAGTCATTATCAAGTTTCCTTAAACAAAAATTAAAAATAAAATAAAAAACATAAAAATAATAACACAATAAATAAAATATTAATACATCACAAATATATATAATATTCAAATAAAACAACTATATTATTATATCTACAAATATAATTATTTACCTCCTTCCCTATATTTAACTATTTTTTTAAAAATACCTTTATAATTTAATATTCTTCTTATATAATTTTATTATCTATTCTCTGAATCTTTACTCATTAAGATTCCTTTTAATACCTTTTTATTCCTATATTATCTTATTTTTTATATTTATTTATTAATATTCTATTTAATACTGGTTTATACTGATCAATATATATTTCCTCTTTTTTTTATTCTCTCTTTAAATTTTTTAACACATTCCAATGGTCTTATATCAAAATTTTCATGTTTAAATTTTTTTATGAATATATATATATATAGCAGATTTTTTATCATATAAATACTGCCTTAATCTAATCTTTAATTTACTCTTACTTGTTTCTATATAAGTCATATTTACATTACCTTTATAACAATTCATACATTTAATTATATATACTGAATTCATACATTCTAAAATATCAATCTTATCATAATAATTTATTAAGCCACCCATACATTGTTTCCTTTTATAAACCAGGCAAATTAATGTATTATATCTCATATTAAAATACCTAAAAAATTTCTTAATTTTAAAAAATAAATACCTTGATACACTAAATCCTATATAAATTATTTTCTTATTTCCCCCATTTTTATTCAATTTAATTTTTCTTTTTATATTTTCAATATTATAATTAGATATCAATCTTTTTACAATATATTTAGGATAATCATTTTTAATACATTCCTCCCTAATATTATTTATTTAATTTTTTAAAAAACATTTCATTTGAACACACTTTAATGTTGTTGTTTTTTTTTAAAATTTAAGCATTGAATAAAAAAATGTGTATTTTTTATTCATATGATAGCATTTCTTAAAATATTCTTAATCAAATTAAGTGAACATTTTGAAATTATAGTTTTTTTAAATTTAATATCAATTTTTAAACTTTAACAAAGTTTTAATTTTTAATTATCTTCTTGAAAGTTTCAGACTATATTTTATCTTTTATTTAATCAATTGGAAATGTTAACCATTGCCTCAACAGTCAAGTGGATGTCCTTGAAAATATAATTGTAATATCAGAACATTTTCTCTAATCTAATCTTAAAACAAATATAACTGAAAATTTCATTTACTTCAAAGATAAATTTTAATATAAAATAAAAAAATTAATATTATAATTAAAAAAAGTATTTAAAAATGTAATTTTCTTATAGTTTTACAGCACTAAACAGTATTAAAGCTAGCGACCACCAGCTATTTATGTTTAATAATATATGTTTTTCTTTTTTCAATCAAAACAAGTAATTATTATTTAGTAATAATAATGACTGCAATAAATTAAATCTTTTTTTTTAAAAGAACAACTGAAATTAAGAACACAAAGAAATTCTAAATAACAAATACTACAAGTAAAAAAAAATATTTGCTAATGCTAGTTATAGATGAATTGTGAATATCTTAGCATCATAATTAATGCTTTAACTCAGGGGTCCCCAACCCTATGCCTGCAGGCACCATGGCACCCACAGCCATTTTACGTGTGCCCGGCACTATCTGAACATGATAAAAAATTATTTATCTGATACAAATAAATTTAATTTTTAAATTTTTTTATAAATTATTGTATTATATTGTAATCAAATATTAATTTTTTATTTTTGAAATAAATATTTTTGTACATTATGTGTATTATTAACAATATCCAACTATAAATTTACATTAAAAAAATAAATGGTGTCTGCCACCTGGCCAGTATTATAGAATGTGCTCTTGAGTACAAAAAGATTGGGGACTGCTGCTTTAACTATTCAGTAATTTTTATTCATTGTAAAAAAAAAATAATGCTGGACTACTCGTGAATTTAATTATATGAAAGTATTCTATAAATAGTTGATCATATAATTAATTATCATGGAATTATGAAGACAAAGAACACTACAACCTATTGATCAGTCTGTTTTTTCTTTGAACTTTATATATATATTTGTGAGAAAATGAGTGAAATTGTTTTTATAGGAAATTATTTTTATGTCTGAACAATAAACTTTTAAACAAGACAAAACTCTCCATACAGTCATGCCACCCTGTGCCAATCAGAGTAATCAATGGATGCCAGAAGGCTTGTGCATAAAATCCTTATCTAGTGCCTACTCATCCAATATCCCCAGACTAGTTTGAAGAGTTTTGCCTTGTTTAATAACAATTATGTGCTAGTATAAGAGATGGTGATCATGTGATGTTTAATAAACTTTTATGTGATCATCAGTTTTCTATTTCTTGATGACATCATTAAATTATTTTTAATCTTGAGGATTTAATAAATATGTATATAGAATATTTTATTTGTTAATGTTAATTTCATTATTTTAAAAAAATTTATGCTTTTTAAAATTTTTAAAGTACATTATCAAGAACAATTACAATATCCATGATCTTTCCTGGATGTAATGCTATATAATTACTATTGTAATATCACATTTTCATTAAATTGATCAAGTGAGAGGAATGAAATAATAGAAAACTACCTAAAAGTGTATTTTTAGTTGTTTTCATGAGACAGGCAAATTCTTTATATTTTAATGATTATCTCAAATCTGTTATAAATAAATGTTATGTTGAATGTTTTCACTGAAAAAATCTGATATAGAATAGGATACACTGAACAATTATAATAACTTAGTATTGAAATATTTCAGAAAGAAAACTTTTTAACAGAAGTTACAAGACACTGATTTGTATAGTTTTCATCAGAAAACTCATCTCTAGTAAATAATAATAATAATAATAATAATAATAATAATAATAATAATAATAATAATAATAATTATTATTATTATTATTATTATTATTATTATTATTATTATTATTATTATTATTATTATTATTATTATTATTATCATCATCTTTCAATAAAATAATATATATATTGTTTATAATTTAATGACAGTTTTATTATTAATTTGTTACTAAATGTTTATTTTATAAGCTGGATTTAGGATTTCAATGAATTATTATGCGTGGCAGATGGATTTCTTCAATTTACTAGTACTATAGTTGTCATGACATATTGTATGTGTTTCCTGTACAAATAGATATATAATTATCTAATTTGCTTTTATGTGGATATTAGGGTATGAAAAACTTAATTTAAAAATATCTAAGAAATATATGTTTATTTGTACAAATTTTATATTTTTTATGGCTTAACTTTATTTAACATATATTGCTTTATTTAGAAAACTGCTACTCTTTTTTTTCTGCTATTGTCTTTTTCATTAAATTTTGTAACTATGGAATTTATAAGATAAAGAGAATAATATTTAAATCTGGAGTTTTCCTGTTATAATATTAAAACAATCAAATGGGTTATTTTATGTGATATTGTAATAGTAATAATCAGCTATTAAGCTAATGCACATATGCTTTGTAAATTTTAACTATAAATGAATACTCTCACTTCCAAACACAAGATAAAATTTTTGTGAAAAGATAGAATGAATCCATCTATCCTTTTAACCCAAATGTTTATATATGGGAAAATTTTAAGCATTTGGGAATGAGAGTGTGAAGATGTTAAGCGATCACTCTAAATTACTTTTACTATGCCTCAATGAATGACACTTGCAAAATTTTCTAGAATTTATTATATGTCATTCTTAGTTGAAATTAAACATATGCAAATGAGATATTTATTTTATGTAGTGCTATGTTTTTATAAACTGTAATAGTAATAATCAGCCATTAATGCACATGCACTTTGTAGATTTTTAACTATAAGTAAATACTCTCACTTCCAAACACAAGATAAAGTCTTTGTGAAAAGATAGAATGAATCTATCTATTCTTTCAACCTAAACATTTATGTATTTGACCATACATAAACATTTGGGTCGAAAGACTAGATGGATTCATTCTATTTTTTCATAAAGACTTTATCTTGTGTTTGGAAGTGAGAGTATTCATTTATAGTTAAAAATCCACAAAGCGCATGTGCATTAGCTTAATGGCTGACTATTACTATTACAGTTTATAAAAACACAGCGCTATATAAAATAAATATGCTATATAAAATAAATATATCATTTATCGGATATTATAGAAAGGAAAACTTAATCTGAAAAATTTGTAGAGATATATGTTTATATGTTCAAATTTATTAATTTTTTCGATTTTTTTTTTAAATATCGTATGTTTACTTCATTAAATAAGAAATCGCTTCCATTATTTTGTTTGTATATTTTTTTTATTAATGTTATAATTTTTTTTTTTTAAAAAAAAAAGATGAGCTATTTACAAATTGACTGAGAATTTAAATGTTAAACAATGCTATTTGTTTTGGGCTATTTAAACTTTATAAAAATACGCAATTATATTTTATCTTAAGGTTACATATTAAATTTTTAAATCATTGTCATTCAATCACTATATATTTTGAACTGATATGAATCGTTATCTATTTAGTGAATTTTTTTCTTAACATAATTTTATGATATTAACTGAAATTTCGCCTGAGTTTTATGACTTTTTATATTTATGTATGTTAATAAAAATTTATGTGCATTGTATATTTGCAATTAATTTTTATTTTTATGTGTATTGATGTTTATATTTAATTTTTTTTATTTATCATTAATAGATTTCATAAAACCTATATTTTTATATATCTTCTTTCCTTTCAGTAGCATCCATGGCTCCATTTTCTACCCCCAATCTAATATGTCTTTGTGATATTTATGGCAGACAAAAATTTCTAAAATGTTCTGGTTTCTGTCATTTAAGATGTCAACTGGAGTACTACAAATTAGCAAATAATAGCCAATGATATTGATAAGGAATTCTCTCTTGCTAATGAATTTATCTGTAAATGTTGTAATAATTATTATGTGCAAATCACTTCTTCGTCAGATAACTCTTCATTTCCTTTTAATCTCTAATGATTTACATATAAATAGCCCTTTTCCTAACTCAACTAAGGATCACTGAATTACACATGATGAACCATCTAATCAATTAACTTTAAATTTCTCTTTTTCATTATAAACAATTTCATGTAACCATTGTTTTACAGTGATTGTGGGTCATTCATCATGTCTAAGACTTTCTGGCAATTGTCAATGATATTATTATCATCTTTCTTGTTTGAAATTAAATAAAGTGAATGCTAATTTGTTCTGCAAAATAGGATTGAGTTCATATAAATTCCTTAATTGTAATACATATCAATTTCTGCAAAACAAAACATATCTAATAATTCCTTTTTGGATAATGATATTCAATTAATAAGTAACACTTAATTTACTATTGATAAATAGTCTTCTAAAGTTAATATCTCACTTAATAGATCTATTACTTCTAAGAGTAACTTTTTTATTCACAATAACCACAGCAATTTAAATCGTGTTATTGACAATATTTCCAAACTTTCTCTTGAATTTCTTTGGATATTCTTCAATCCATATCACTCACTTATATACATAAAATTTTTAATTGAAATATTTTGTCCCATCATTGTAACAGGTTTGCTGTTTGTTCTCCAGACAAAAAATAACAACAATGATGTTTTATATGTAGCTGTGATATTCAATGTACTACTGTAGTCCATTTCACCCAAAGATATTCATTTTTAACAGTTACTAATTAAATGTATTAAAAATAATACTTACAACCTCACTGTAATAAATTTATTAGACTGCCAAATCATGAACAAGTATTTAGAAATGCACCTAAAGAGACTTATTGTATTAATGAAAAGATAATGAAGGGCAAAGTACTTACCTTTTTTGTCTCTAAAGAGAACATAATTCTGATTTGCATTGCCAAAAAATTATCATTGCAAGCTAAGGCCATTTCTTATCTTGAAAATATATCAGGAAATATACAGAATTATTTAGATGATTGTAGCACTCTTAATTCTTATGATCAGTTAACTCATCAGAAAGTTTATAAACTTATTGCAAAGACTAATTTTACCAGAGAATGTGATACTGATAAAATTTATATTAAATTCTTTAAGAGGAAAATATATAAGTGATGTGTAACTATCAATAATTTAAATAATGTTAATCATAAGAAACCTGCTAGACATACGTAATGATGGAAAACATATTGATATTCTTTCTCTTAGGCATAGACAGAGATATTTAGACAAAACACATTTTCATATTATTAAATCTCACAAAAATCACTGCTCTCAATCTTCAAATTATAACAGTACTTCTAAATACAACGTGCTTTTGTTTAATATTAGAAACAGATATATAGTTTCTAATCTACCTTGAAATACTAAATCACTTGAATTAAAATATTTATTGAATATAGTTTAAAAACAATAGTTTTATGTTACAAAATAAACTTGAAGAATACCTAATTTTTTATCTTCAATATTTCTATCCTCTCATCCAAACATTGGAATTTAATTTTCTAAAATCTTTGGCCTTTTTCATGGTACTTTATCTAAAATGTTGAATCTTCCAGAATATATATATATATATTTACATTTTTTAATTTTATTTATTTATTTTTATCAAATCTTGGATATACTTGATCCCCTCTATCCATCTTCTTTCTTGAATCTATATTATGAATGATTTTATCTGCTTTTATGCTAACATTTAAAGAATGAGAACTAAAGAATTGCAATTAAAACAATTCTTCCAATCAGAAAATTTTGATTTTCTATTTTTATCTGAAACATGGCAAACAAATAGTATAAAGATCCAAATGTTGTTAGATAGCATAAAAAAGATCTCCAGCAATTGCCTCTAGATATGGCAACACATTTATTGCAATTAAACAGTATTTGATATGTAAATTTATCTGAATATCATCTCTCTTATTGAATCTATATAGTGTGAAGTATTTTTAAATAATAGTGATAAAATTTGTTTAGATAATATTTGCATATATGATTTAAATAAACAATTATTTTATTTTGAGGATGATTTCATGAATCTCACTTATTAATTACTGGTGACTCCTAACTTGTATGTTGGTAACATCATTTTTCCAATTCTATCTTTAAAAGCCTCCAGGATATAACAATTTATTATTTTATTAAACTTTAAACAATATAATCCTACTATTAACTGCAAACATCAAACACTAGACTACATTCTTAGCAATCTTTCCACAATTAATTGTAATCCTATTTTTTCTTTACTCTTATCTACTAATTGTTATCATCATCCAGTACAATTTCCCTTTAAAATTTATCACTCTGTTATTAGGAAAGTAAAAAACAGAGACTTTATCATTGCATCAAAATTCATGTATAATGAAACGTGGAAGTTACTTAATATATCAGATCCACCGAATCATTAGTTGCTAAGCAAAAGATGAATAATAGATTCATTTTGCATCAATGCTGATAGGTGAATAGAAAAGCTACATCAGTTTACTATTATTTATCAGAAGATAATCAATATACAAATGGTCCCAGACTGTTGATGATGTGTAAAACATAATTTTTTTTGTCTGTTATAAGTATGTAAACATTATTTTTCATAAATAAAAGCTTTTGAGATTAAAATTTATTACTCTAGGCTTATTTCCTTTTAATTTTCTAGAATAAATTACAGAAAGTGTGATTATTTGAGATTATATATGAAGGTCTCAAAATTTGATTGGAATCCTCTCTACAACTTTTCTGATATTAATTTTGGCATTGAAATTTTTATGTGTATATTTAATAATCTGTTAGATGTATATATTTCAACACAAAATATATTTCCTCCATTATATTTAGTAATTCTAAAAAAAAAATTAAAAGAAAATCACATCATCATAATACCAAAAAATGTCATCTTTTATAATAATTTTATTAATTTTAAAAAATTGTCCAAAAGCATTTATAAGACATATTATACCACAAAACATCACATGATCACCATTTCTTATGCTTGCTCATAATTGTTATTAAAACAGACAAAACTCTCCATAAAGTAGTGCCACTCAGTGGATGCCAGAAGGCTTATGCATAAAATCCCTATCTAGTGTCTATTCATCCAATATCTCCAGACTAGTTTCTAGCTTGTGAAAAGTTGCATTAGATCCAGGGCTCCTCACTGATGAAACTGACAAGCTGGAAACTAGTCTAAGGGATATTGAATGAGTAGGCACTAGATAGGGATTTTATGCACAAGCCTTCTGGCATACATTGATTACTCTGGCTTGCACTGAGTAGCACTACTGTATGGAGAGTTTTGCCTGTTTTAAAGACAGATTATAAAATAATTATACAAAATGTGGAGTCAAATATTTCTAATAATCCATCAAAATTCTAATTCTTAATTAAAGATTTTGAATTAACCAAAAAGAAATTACAGAATAATAATAGCACATTAAAAGCAGATTATTTTGCTAAATACTTTTCTGAAATTGCCAATCCCTCTCAATATCATTCTACTTTTAATATTTCCAATGTTTCTTATATATAAAAAAATAACTTTTGTTATCTTTTCTGAATCTGATATCCTATTTTCCATCAAAAAGCATAGATTGAATTGTAGTTTAGGTCCTAATAATTATTAGTTGATTTAATAGCTAAACCTTTGAATATAATAAGAGATAGGCCTTGGAGAGAAATGTAGTTAGCTGCTCATTATCATTTTTCATTTCATTTTGTATTTTTTGCCTCATATCTGTAGTTCCTAAAAGAAAAGGACTGAGAAAGGCAGAGGGTTGCCTATAGTAGATCTGTGCATGTGTTTGGCCTGAGTAGAGAAATGAGATAGAGGTTCAATTGAGATTAATTTAAGTTTGAAAGTATTAGAGTAGAATTGGCAGTTATATTTTAAAGCCAAAAAATGGTAATATCATCCATGTAAGCTATATATAGATTATATAAATGTATGTGGAATTTGGATGCCTGGAATTTTGGGGGGAATTTTGTTTATTAAGAGATTAATGTAGTACATAAATAATAAGGTAATGAGTAGTCATTCTTGCGGTATGGATTGGTTAGGGACAAATGACAGCAACGATCTACCATTGAGAGTTATGCGGATTTTTGAATTCAGTAGTAAGTTGATAAGTATGTATAGAAAATTACACTATATTGTCATGGTTGCAAGCATTTTAATCAAGATATTAACAGGGACAGAGTCAAAGGTGGTGCCAATGATAAATTTTCATTGTTACTAAGGCATATGGTTTTGCTCTTAAACTGAGTTTAATAAGTTTAAACATTAGCAATGCCTGTTCTTTTTTTTGTCTATTGCAAAGAAGAGAGAAGAGGGAGTATGTGTAGTTCTATTTTTTCTTTTATAACTTTTTCAAGTATTTTAATCTCAAGAGGGTCCATGGAGATTGTATATCTGAGCACCTTCTTATCAAATGGAACTAAAAAGATAGGATATAGGCCTTAAAAGCTGTAAAATTTTAAGTAAGTAGTTTGTTAAATCACACAGGTATGTTGTTGTAATATGGCTGAGATGAGAAAAAAACAATTTTGGGGATTCTATGAAGCCCAGGATCACAGTTGTATGCTTATTAGGGCTAATTTATGTGTAAAATCTGTAGTATTGAAGGGCATATCTGACTTTGGTTGTTCATAGTAGTCTGCTTTAGGTCTGAATATACAATGCATTTGCAATTTCTGTTTAAATTGTTTGTAGATTGCTTCAATCATACTATATTTAGCATTGGTTACTCCTTGAATCATATTCTATAGCCCATTAAATCCTATGTATTATCATCAGATATTCTTTTAACATATTAAATGTATTTTTATTAAGTTTTCATATGTGTGTGGACATGTCAAAGCAGATCTGCACATGGCAATTCATTTTATGTAATCCATCAGCCTAGATCATCAGTGTGGAAGATGGTGGTTTAGCCCTTGTGATATGGTTGATGTTAAATGATATGATAGTGATAAATGGTATACATCACTGAACAGAATTGGGAGGCATGTTTTTGATATTAATTACCATAATGTATGTCTCTAAATATAAAAAATTGGGGGATATTTTAGGAAGAAGAATCCATATCATTTTATGTAGGCTAATAGTTGTGTTGTAGATCACATTTCAATCAAGTATGATAATTTGAGCAAAGTAATCACATAATAGTGAAAAACAAAATTTTAGAATAATTAAATGAAGAAGCATAGGAGGGGGGTAAAGCATGGATCTATAAGTAAGATATGGCAATGGCTGTAGAATGAAATTGAGTTTGATGAGAGAAAACCCTCAGTGCTCATTAAAGAAAAGGCTAGTTGATGTAACATTTGGAAATGATGGTATGAGAGCTTAAATTAATATCTCCTAGTAAAATATATAAGGTAAAAAATTGATGAGAGTAGTGAATTGATAGTAAGAGTTACTTTTGCAATCACTATGGGTCAAGGAATTATTATCCACTATATATCATTGGTTTTAGACCAAGTATATGTGGCTGTTTAATTTATTTATTTAACTGATGATTTTTTTGAACTTTTGAAAGATTTTTATTTTTTATGTCAGATAATTTATGAGAAAATAATATTGGAGAAAGTAGAAAGAATAATAAATTTTAAAAACTAAAAAAATGTATAACTAGTCAGACTTTTAGTGTTATATTTTATGTTTGTTATATGTAGTTGTTGTTTTGATAGTGTTATTTTCTGTTTGCAGAGGTTGCTGTGTATTGACTGGTATGTTAATGTGTTTATATGATGCTTCCAGGTTGAAGTTTGTTTCCTTATGTGTGTTGGTTAATGGTTGTGTGTGGCATCATTCTGGGCTGTATTGACTGATTATTAACTCTTCTGATAATGTATCAAATTGGCTAGGTTCTATACAAATTGTTTTTACTTTTTATTTTTATTGATTTTTATGTGCAGCCAGGTTTTTATTTTGGCAGTAATGTCTAAGGTGACAATACTCAGTGGGTAAAAGACACAGAATTATGATGTTGATAATGTCTGTGATAGTTGTATTATTATGTAATCTTGCCTATTAGCAGCACTATTGACATTAGAAGACCCTGATTTTGAGTTTTTAAATGGTGCTATTATATTTGTCTTTTTATAGTATTCATCTAAGAAGGTGAATGTTTGGTTATTATTGTGATCAGATATTTGACATCTGGAGTTAATTTGTTTGTTGGACTTATGATTACTTGGTTTATAGAGAGACATATCATCTCACATCCTAGGACAGTATTTAGTGAAAATCATCATCAATTTGCATATGAGGGTTGTAATCAGTAGTGGCTTGATTTTCATTGTTTATGCATCTAGAAGTATGGGTACCTACTTGATTGCTCTGTATACCATGAAAGTTATAGAAATCATTAGCTGGATAACTACATATGCCACAAATAGCATTATGGTTTAATTTTCATTACATAGGGATTACAGTTGGCCTCTTAGCTAGTACATGGGTGAGTGTGGTGCTAAGATCGATCTATTTTTTTTTATGAAATTTGACTCTGTATTCAAAGTTGTTGCTTACATTGGTATAGTGATGTGCTTTAGGTAGATTGGCTGTAGTGAAACCATTTCTCCAAAAAAATTCCAGCAGTTTTTTTAAAATCTTATGTACTATATCTTAAGTATGAACTTTTAATATTTCAGTTATGTAGTATTGGCAGTATTCATCAAAAGCAATAAGAGCAAAACTGCCTAGTGTTTTGATTTTATCTTTGAAGCAATTGTTTTGGCTTGACTCATGGAATTTGATGGCAAGGTTATCAGGGATTAGTCATATAATAAATCAAATCCTATAAATTGTATGTATTTAGTGCTTTATATAATATTGCCAATGGGAATTTATATAATGAGCAATTACTGTCTGTGTCAGATGGGAAAATTAAACATTCTAAGAAGAAATGAAATGTACTAAAAGTTCCTGGGAAATGGTATTTTTAATCTTGTTAGTAATATATATATATATATATATATATATATATATATATATATATATATATATATGAATATGTCAGCTGTCCAAGTTAAGGAGGGAGGTGGTGGAGAATATCTTTCTTCAACATCTCGAATTAATGAATCCAGGTTTTTTATACCCTTGGAAGTATATTTTTTCTGAATCTTACAGTTAATTTTGAAGTTGAGACACTAAGATTGCATTTGGAAATATTGGCATAAGTGTTCTTTTGAACTACAACTGAATTAATTGTTAAATTTGTTTTGATGCCAACTTTATTTACATATGAATGGATGTTGGCCATCTTAATGTTTTTGTCCTGATAGATAAAAAATATTAATGTTGAATTTTTTATATATATACACACACACAGAAACTTTAACTAAATATAACACACAATTAGTTTTATATATTTTTTCTTTAATGAGATATAAGAAATATCTTTTATGATGAACATATTGAGTGAAATTTGTAGTTTTAGAATTGAAAAACTTTTAAATATCATGCAGTCAAGTCCAAGGTTTGCTGCATCATCATCATCATCATCATTATTATTATCATCATCATTATCTTCATTATTGTTGTTGTTGTAGATATCAGAAAGTTGGGGTGTCTTTTTTTAGTAATGCCTCTTTCACTTTCATGTTAATAACATAGTAAATAGGGCATTTAAAATAAGGGCTTTTAGGGCATCATGCATAAACAAGGTAAAATATTTCATCAGTCAACACAATATAAACTTTTTCTTTTATTGATCCTTCTGATCGTAGAATTTGATTCAATTATTTGGAACCCTCACGCTAAAGGAGATATTTAAAATATACTGTCTGTATTTTCCAAATATTCTAAATATAATCATTTTTCTGACAGGCTTAACATTTCATTGGTTTAAAGATGAAAAATCAGAGACATTACATATTTATATAGGATAAATTACAAAATTACAATTATTTCAGATTTTCTTTCAAAAATAGCCTCCAATGTCTCTCATTTAAATCTAATTTCTTGTAATTCAGATGCTCTTAATTTGTATAATTATCACATACAATAAGGATTTTATGAATAATAATATATTTCATTTTGATTTCAATCAATTCTGAAAAACCCTAAAACTAAAAACTAAAATACAATTTATGATTTTATTGCCAAACCATTTACCATGACATTATCTTTTTTTTTCTTTCTTCATATCTATATATCAATTTGTTCAATTATTATATTTTTCTATAGTTATTATTTTAATGTGCTTTCTGTATTTGATAATTAATTGTTGTTGTTTTGCTTTTTAAATAAAATTTAATGGAATTATTATTATCTTTTATTCTTAAATTTAGAATAGCAAATCTATGAGCAAGGATATGTTCTTATGATGACAGTGATATATAAAGATAATTGATTAAAATTATAAGTTGGTCCACTTTCATCATCTAATTTAATTGTTAAATATTTTTAGAAAATGTCAACTTTAGTTAAACTGTATTAAAACATTCAACTATTAGTGTTAATATGCAGTTTAGTATTTAATATATTTCAAATGGTATTATTATTTAGTTTAATAAATTATTGCTGGCTTGACTGCTGACAGTATTAGCATAGGAATTGAAACAGTAAGCTTTAGATCTGTCATAAAATGATAGAGTAATTTGTTTAACTTCTTCATGGAGCTAAACATTACTAGTTCAAATTCCATGCTAGTACTATTACTTGATTAGGCCAACAACATTTGAAAAATAGTAGAAGAACATCATCATTACAAACTTTCAGATGAACAAAAACATCTTTTTGTAGCACAAATAAAAATATATTAAAAGTTAGAGGAAAAATATATTTCTAATATGTATAATATACATTGTTTACTTAATTTATCTTGTATAACAATGTTTTGTCTATTTAATTAAAAAAAATAGCTTATACAATAACTTAGATACAAAAATATAAGATTTTAGTTTAGATTTAAAATTTTTGTCTTGAACAAATTAAAATCAGTTGTTTTATCTATTTTATTAGAAGATATAAAAACTGGAAAAAAATAGACACATTACCAACTATGAATATTATTTCTTTAAAGTAATATTATTATGTATTAAAATAAAAAAAAATAGTTGTGTTTTTCAGAAATAAAAAATAGACAAAGGATGAAAATAGCTTTGTTTCAAATGTAATAAATTGTATCCACTTATTTAACCCATAGTGGCAAGAGTATGTTGTGGTAACATTACCACTATAACAGATATTGCATACTTCTCCTAAAATGTCATTTTAAATTTGATTTATGACAAACATTATTTACACTAAATTTTGTATGAAAAAATTTATGATTATAGCAATAAAATTATAAAAATAAAAAATAAAATGCATTTTATCTAATTAGATTCAATTAATAACTTTTATATAATCAGTTGATGGCTTTTTCATAATCAGTTATCATAATAAAATCAATTTACTTCTTATTATTGTTGTCATTAGTTACAATAAGTTTTATTATATTTATCTTTAAAAGACTGAAAAAAAAAACCTAATATTTTCTTGCAAAAGAATATTTAAATATACAAGTATGTAGATTATAACCAGTATGAAATATGACTAAAATATGAAGGGAGGGGATATAATATTGAAATTATATAAGCTGAATTCACACAATTTATTTGTGCAAAATAATGGCATGTTTAGAAAAAATATTAAGAGAGATACCTGTTTAATTTTAACATGTGAAATAATAGCATATAAGTACTTATAATCATATCTAAGACCAATTATAGCCATTGATGATTAAATGAATAATCAGCAGTAAGATTTATTTTATTCTATCAAAGATTGATGTTTTTATATTTTCAAATAAGATGATGAAACATCTATAGTATAGACAAAGCATAGAATTTGAAGAGATTTTCTACATCAAAATATCTTAAGAAAAAGATATACTTGAAATAAATACATATATCATAGCAATGATAATAAATATCAACAAACATTTATGTTTTATGTCTCTACAATAATATTTTAAAAAGAAAAAATCTAATTAAAACTTACAAACAAATGAGTCTATTGTTGGTTGATAGCTTTGTTTCACCCATGTACATTTTTTTTATTTTTATATCAGTTCCTAATATATTTAATTCTTCCACATTTCACCATTTTTCATTAACCCCTAGTTCAACATTTTAATTTTAGTATTAAGATCTTTTTTAGCATTATAAATCAATAAATTCTTGATTTGTTAGAATTATAATTTTACAAATTAAAAGTATTTTAAAAGTTATATTAGAGCTATCCAAACATAAAAAATAATAATAATATAAAATATATAATGAAAACATATATATTTTTTCTAATTGGCTAATTGTTATGTCTCTATTAAAAAAGTAAATTAACAAAATTATTGGTGAATAAATTCTGTCACAAACCTTTGAAATATTTTAAAATTGCATTTATATTTATTAAATTATCATCAAAATTTTGTTTTATAATATTTGACAGAGTGAAATGATCATAACAGACATAATTACTTTTTTTTTATCATTGCTTTAAATTTCTTAATTTATATTTCTAAAAATGAATATGAATATATATATTTAATAATTATATAATAAATATTTAATAAGTAATCACAAGAATTAAAACAAAGTGTGAAAATATGTATTGTTTTTTTTTTGCTCATTGCTGACAACAATCAAAGGGATTTACAAGCATAATATATGTGTTAATGCAAAATTCAAAAGTCAAAAATTATTAAGGAAAACAGTATTCAAATTTGATATCCCCAACCTTCTAAAATACTTTATTGAATTTAAATTAGACTTGCAAACTGTTTTAAAATATTAAAAGATTTTTATCATGATTCAGATTTGAATAAACTCAATAGGAAGAAAATTGTTTCATTTTTTTAATAATGGTAACAAAAACGATACAAAAAAGCAGCAATTTTCAACTGAAGAAGTAAAGTTATGAAAAAAAAAGAAATATAAAAATACATTAAAAAAATGAAATATCTAGAATTTTATAAAATGTTGCATAAAACAATTAATAATAATATAAGAAAATATAAGAGTGAATTAGCGAAGAAAGCTATAGATGAGAATAAAAGTCATAGAAGCATTAAAAAATTATCTTCGTATTGGTAGAAAACGTATTTCTATGATAAAAAGTAAAGGTGAAACTATTATTAAAAGGAGAGATAATATCATAAAATATGTAGAGAAATCTAGTAAGAATTATACTGCAATAAAAAACAAGAAAAAGTACATCCTATAACTCCTAAATCATATGAATTGCCCACAATTTTGCATGAAAAAAGGAAACATGCAATTAAATCTATGAAGAAATGAAAAGCTCCAGGTAATGATGAAATTGATTTTTTGGATCATACAATATGTATTCAAATATGTATTTCAAGGATGTAATGTTGTTAACAAATTCAACACAGGATAAGATCATTGATTAGAGAGATGTAAGATAAGTGTTAATGTAAAATTAGAGAGAGAAAATTATTAAGGAAAACAGTATTTACAGTTGGTATTCCTAACCTTCAAGAAGACTTCAATGCATTTAAATTAGAATTTGCAGAGCATTTTAAAATATAATAGATTTTTATTATCATTCAGATTTGAATAAAATTAATAGGAAAAAAACTGAAACCCTTTTAAAAATTGCAACAAAGATAGATGGTAGAAAAAGGAGGAATTGATCGGTAAAATTTCTATGAAAACACTTTATGAAGAAAACAGGAATTATGAAAATATATAAAAACAATGTATTAAAAAGAATTAAATATCTAGAATTTTCAAAAATGATGCAAAAAAGAGTTAATAATAATATAAAAATGTGATTGCAATTAAAGTAAAGCTATATAAAAGAATAAAATTTTCGAGAGTAAAATAACATCTTGGTATTAGTAGGAAATTTATTTCTGTAATAAGAAATAAAAATGAATACATGGCATTCAAAAATATGTAGAAAAATCTATCAAGTATTATATAGCAATAAAAAACAAGAAAAAAATATGTTCTACAACTACTATATCATATGAATTGCCCAGGATTTTAAATAAAAAAGTGAGATATACAATTAAATCTATGAAGAAAGGAAATGTTTTAATTAATGATGGAATTATAATTGATATCTTAAAAAAACGGATGGAGAAAATAAAAAAAAATGTTGTCAAAGTTATAGACTAAATATCTAAACCATAAAGATACAGATGATTGGAAAAATGGAATATTAACATTTAAAATGATGCTAGAAATTAAAGACCCATTCAGTCTTTTATGAGTTTTATATAAAATTTTCACCAAAATGATTATTAACTTTGGATTTTAATCAACCAAAAAAATATGATGGACTTAAAAGTGGGTTTAGTACAATGGATCATATTCAAGTATTAAGAGAAATTATACAAAAGACCAATGAATATAAACATATTATTTATTGGACTGATTAAGGTATTGGCTCATCAAGATATACACCCAGGACATTGTCATATTCTGAAGAATATTTATAAAAATATGACAGTAACAATTAGATTACATAATGAAACTAGCAAGATTAAAATTGAGAAGAATATATGACAGGTTGATTACATATCTCCAAAATTTTTATAGCAGTTTTGCAAGAAGTATTTTGTAGATTGAAATAGGAAGCTGAAGGAATAAATGTAAATAGAGATTATTTAAGCAATCTAGATTTTACAGATAATGTAGTTGTTTTTTGAAAATAATAAATGCTTCAGAGATTCTGTAAATGTAAGAATTATCAGACGGAAAAAAGATTAAAGTAATGTTCAATGGATATTTTGGAAAAAATAAAACAAGGATTGATAAAACTGAGTTGAAAGAAGTTAACAACTGCAAATACCTTGATCAAGTTAGTAGAGCAGATGGAAACATAATGAATAAATTTAACCAGAGAATTAAACTTGGCTGGAGTGCTATTGGTAGAAATAACTTAATATTAAAATGAAATATGCCTAGATGTCTGAAAAGGAAGTGTTTTAATGAATGAGTTTTACTAGTTATTACTTGGTATGGATCTGAAACTTGGACATTTAGCAGAAGTGAAAAAGTCTTTAATCTTCTCAAGATAGTATGGAGATATGTATGTTAGGAGTAATAAGATCAAAAATGAAATACATTGTTAAAAAAACAGAGGCTGCTGATATTATTTAAAGTATTAAGAGACTGAAGTTGAGTTGTGATGGACATATTGTTAGAAGAGATGATTTCCAACAAATTGTAGATTTATAAATAGACCACAGGTAAGTTGGATGGACAAAATAAAGAAGTGTGTCGGGGTGATGTGGAGAAGAGAAGTTAAAAGTTGCAGAAATTTGTTAGAATGGCAGAAATTGATGATAATGATGTATAAGATTGAAATGAAAGAAAACTATCTTTTATGCTTGCATTACAGATAGTCAGCACTCTATGCCAGTAAATGTTTTAAAAGTATGTGTCCCCAACCATATTTAGAACCTACTCTTAGATAAGAGTTGCGCTAAGCAAGGATGCTTTTTGCACTTTTAACATATTCATTGACAGTGAGTGCTAATTATTTATAGCATACTTGTAATAAATATAATTTTCCTCTATTTAAATTGCATACTTATCTAAAACCATGGTTATTTAATATTTACTTATGCATATGTGTATATATATTAAAAAGATTATATTCAAAAGAAGCTAAGAGTGATTGATGCACGCAAGTATATTAATTCTGTATTCATAGTAATACTTCATTATTTTTTATCTATTAATTGATTAAAATTATTAATTATTTTTATGCTTCTTTAATTTCCAGCTTTATTTAATAGTAAGAATGCTCTTTATATATATAAGAAATAGAGTAATATGTGTGCCTACAAAATAATATTGATTCAATTATTGTAATCACTATTTATTTTGTGGTATTAGAAATTAAGTATAATAAATATTATTATTATTTTTTTATTTTTAATATTGTCTGGATTCAGTTATTACAAAATAAGAAAACATATTTTTTTTTGTAAAAAATTTTTTTTATTTATAATTATGTTTATGAAAAAAACATTTTGTTCTTTTAAAATATAATAAAAGATTTTATTTTCAATTCTTGATCATCTAATTATTTGACACACACAAAAAAAGAAACTGCGAGTAGTAAATGTTATAATTTTTATAAAAAAAAACCAAAAGATTAATTGCATGTTCATTTTAGGTCTAAAAAGAAAGCTATCTAATGTCATGGGGTCAAAAAGTTTTTTTTTTAAAAAAAAAAAAATCTAAATTATATCACTTTCTCTATGATTTTAGTGTTAATTTAAAATATAGCGATAATATATAAATTTTTTCTACAGTACAGGATTTTTTATATCTGCACTCTAATATGTAATATTAGGGGGTTTGAAATCAGACTTTCACGCGATCCTCAACATTCCACGCTATCTCATACTGCCGATGCACTTGATCACACACATGTCGAAAAGGTAAATAATAACAAATATACGTATTTCCTTCTAAGCCAGCACTCGTCAGTTGGTCCAGATTATCATCTCCAGCTGAGCATTGATTGTATATATGTGTGGAGATGATAATCTGGACCAACTGACGACCTCTGGTTTACCACGAAATATGTATATTGGGGATTATTTATCTTTTCGACATGTGTGTGATCAAGTGTGTCGGCAGTATGAGATAGCGTTGATAGTTAAGGGTTGTGTGAAAGTCTGACTTCAAACTCTCAATATAGCGTTAAATAAATAGTGTCCATAAATAACTTAAAATAAATTTTAAATGCCAAGAAAGAATGACATATAAGTAAGAGTAAAACCGCTCCTTTAAAAAAAAAGTTTACTAAATAAAAATATATCACATTGGCCTTAATTATATAGTAAATTATATTATCTTATTTATCAATATATATATAAATATGCGATTTAATATTCAGAATAATATGTCCAAATTAGTTATATATGAGTCTACAAATAAAAAAAGACTAATATAAGCCAAGGAAACATATCTTGGAACTCACTAGGTATAAACACATAAAGGAGTTTCTTCATCTTTATATGCAAATAAAATTTCAATGTTAATTATAGTAACAGAGATATAAATAGAACATAAGAGATATATTGTTTTTCTGAAGGTTTGTGATGATGGTGTTCTAGCTGTATTTTTATATTGGACTATTTCCATCATCTAATATGTGTGTTGAATGTCTTTAGAAAAGTTTAATTTTTAGTTAAATATTCCAAATGCATTCAACTGTTAGTAATATCACAGCAAACAGGTTAGTATATGCACCAACTGTTAGTAATATCACAGCAAACAAATGTTAATAATATCACAGCAAACAGGTTAGTATAAAATCAAAACTACAGTTTACCAAAAACCTACACATACAGGAAAATACCTAGCCTATACATCTAATCACACCAGAAACACAAAACATGGAGTTATACTATCACTGTGGAACAGAGCAAAAGAAGTTTGTTCAGAAACTGGTGATTTGGAAAAAGAAAAGATCTATATAGAACAAACTCTTAAGAAAAATGGTTATCCATCAGCTGTTATTAAGAAAACATTAAACAGACAACAAAAAGAACCATCAAGAGAAAAGACAATTATTGGTACTGTAGTGTATCCATACATTCCAAAAATAGCAGACAAATTAAGGAAAATCTGCAATCAGTATAACATCAGAACAGCTTTTCAGAGCCATACCACACTACGAGGAATTCTAACATCTACAAAGCCTAAACTTGAAATGCTGCAAAGAAAAAACTGCATCTATGAAATACCATGTGAATGTGGAAGAACATATATTGGTGAGACCAGCCGTCCCATTCAAAAGCGCTTGCAAGAACATAAACTAATGATTAGAAGAGAGAAAACAGATGTGTCTAAGGTAGCAGACCATGTATGGACCAATGAACATACGTTCAATTGGGAAAATACAAAAATATTGGATAAAGAAGAAAAGGTACAAAGAAGAAAATTTAAAGAAGCTGCTCACATGACAATGGCAAAAAATCCCATAAGCCAACCTAGTGTGACTATACATAATGTATGGAAATCACTAATCAACTTTGCTCTGAGGAAAAAATGGAGAAATCAGGAGGAACCTCATAGATAAGTATATGAAATTACTACATACTGTTGCCTTTGGCAGGATGGCTCAGTTGGTTAGAGCGTTACCTTAAATTTCAATAATCAAGAATCTAAGGACCCAGGTTCGAATCCCATGCTAGTACTGTCACTGGTCAGGCCAGCAACACCTGAAGAAGAGGGGAGAAAAATACCTCTCGAAACGTTGTGCATATACTAACCTGTTTGCTGTGATATTACTAACAGTTAGTGCATATACTAACCTGTTTGCTGTGATATTATTAACATTTGTTTGCTGTGATATTACTAACAGTTGGTGCATATACTAACCTGTTTGCTGTGATATTACTAACAGTTGAATGCATTTGGAATATTTAACTAAAAATTAAACTTTTCTAAAGACATTCAACACACATATTAGATGATGGAAATAGTCCAATATAAAAATACAGCTATAAGAGATATATATTTCAATGGCAGTTTTCTGCACTAAAATCTTAATAATCCAATGGATATTGTTAAAAGACAATAATTATTTTAAAAATAATCTCAAAAATGTAGCTTTATATTCTAATGTTAAGGAAAGTTTAATGTTTGTATTTATGTCTTCTACTTATAAAGTAATTCCTTAATCTAATTTGTGTTATGATTGCATTTACATTATAATAAAAATAATATAATATTTAGAAAAAATGACTAATATTTTTTTAATATTCCTTATAAAAGAGAGAAAATTGTATATGAAAGGAATAAACATTACTAAAAATTTGAGTATATGAGGCTTTAGTATTAATTAAAATAATGTCTTTAATTACTAATCTATATGTAGACAAACAAGTTCTTTATTTATCTTATATATGTGTACTATAAAAGAATAAATAATTACTAGATAATAATAGTAAACAACTTTATTAAGTCAATCTAGTTTAATAATGCATAATATCTAGAAGTCAATAATTAGCCTTGGTTTTAGGAAAAAGTAGAGAAATCAGAAGGAAATTCATAGATAAGTAAATAAAATTTCTATTGATTGTTACCTTTGCTGGAATAATTTGATTGGTTAGAATATTATTTTAAATTCAATATTCAGAATATAATGGGACAGGTTCAATCCCATGCTAGTAGTGGCAGTGGACAGGACCAGCAATACTTGAAGAGAGGAGAATAATACCATTTGAAACATTGTGTAATAAACTAATCTGCGTGATATTACTAAAAGTTAAATGTATTTTAAAAATGTAAATAAAGTTTTTAAGTTTTTTCTAAAACCTTTCAATATTTAGCATTAAATAATGGAAATAGTCCTACATATAATTTCAAATAATTCCTCCAATTTTTTATTAATGTCAGCACTGTCTTCATAATCCAATGTATGAATAATGTTGTTATATAAAGTCTATCCTTGAAGTGAAATATTCTTTTTATTTGTAACTTTTTTTAATATTATTTTCACAAACAATTTAATTATCTATTAAAATAATTTATTTTTCAAAAGAAATTTAAATGGGGTTTGTTTTTTAATGAGAATGCTAACTGAATTTGTAGTATTCAAATATCTAACCAGCATTCAGTTTAGATCCCAATTATATCTTACATATGTAATTACTTATTCAGTAAATTATGGATATATTATTAACTGGGAACAATTTAAGATTATCATCACTTATGTATTTTTACCTGATGGCACCTAAGCAAAAGTAATATAATAGTTATTATTTTTATGATAGTATTAAATATTTTGCAAGTGACATATAAAGGCATCATATTGCTAAACATATGTTTAAAGATTCGTAATACTAAGAGTATTATTTCTTACTTATTAGAGAATCAAAGAATAATAGTAATTTACATTTAAGTCTGGTAATTTTAAATATCTTTTAAGGACATTTTATTTGATTTGATGTTGGAGAAGTCTTCATTATACTCTCATTCTTCTATTTATTTATTGTATCATTGTGGCAATTATATCCTCTGGTTAATACATTTTATTACTTTTAGTTCTAGTGATCTTATAAAATTTGTTTCATATTATAATAAAAACCTGATTATTTATTTAATTATAAATTTAACTTTGTTTTTATTACTTGGCTCAGTTACCTTAGTGATTATGTCATAATTTCAATTTTGAGGAATATATTCTTATAAAATGTTGCTCTAATAATGTATCGGGGTCAGTATGGACAATTTATATCAAGTATAATGATTATCTGATATATAATCCAGGACCAGGTCTTGGATATGTATATTAATCAAAATTGATTAATAAATGAATACCATCAAGTTTTTTTTTTAACTAGAAAGAAAACAATGGTTGAGTTCCACTGAAATCTTCACCTGATGCTATTTAACAAATATAGTGAATTTTGTGTTCTCTATTGTTGTTATTTGTAGGGTTGTTATCAAGATTTTTTTCTCTGAAGTGGTCTATTTTATTATAATTAAGGTCCAAGACTAGTTTCTGACATTTTAGTTTAGAAACATATATCAACATTATCATTGCTTAATAGGGTTTAATGCAGATATATTTTTTATTATAGTGAGAATGGGAAGTTATTATCTAAAATCAATGAGAATGCAGGGAACATTTTAAAGATATAAAAAAATATTTTTTCCATTTAACTCTTTAGAGGACACCATATATTGGTATACCAGAATAAGTTGTGCATACAAAGTTATAAGCAAGGATAAATTATTCTAGATGATGATTAACTTTTAGGCCTACTTATTTTCTCTTTCCTTCAGATACAGAATTAAACATAATAATATTTAGCATTTTAACTTACAGTGCATAAATTAAACTGCAATGTTCAAGGTTAAGCAAGGAATATATATGTGTGTGCAACAATAAATGTATAATAATTGTGTAGAGTAAAAATAATAACTTTATATAATAATTATGCATAATGATTATGCGAAATAATTATATGTATAATGATAATATAAATAACTGTAACAATTAATGTGCAGTAATGTTATTAGATCATAGAATGGATACCTGGCCTTATAAGATCAGAGAACTTCGTGAAAGGTAAGTGATAAACAGCACAACTTAGGAAACAGATGAAATAAAAAGAGAGAAAAACATTTCCGTTGCTTGCTATTTATACTACAGATTCCAGAAGTCTTGAGGGGTATATAAACTCAGAGAACCTGATCTATATAATTTGGTTTAATGTAATTGAGAGAATCCGACCTCTGTAAGTCCAAAAACATGTCTAAGGTTTATTATGTGCATGTAACCATTACCTTTTATTACTTTAATGCACCTTAAATATGCTCATCGTTATTCAAATTAAACTATTAGCTTACCATCTCAATTCTGCCTTTGTCAATTATTTACTTGCTGCTCATAGGATACAGCATAAACCAAAAAAGTAAATTAATGTTTTGCTATAAACATTTTCAAAAGAAATAAATTTAAAATGTGGTTTTGATTTTTTTAAAAATGATTTTATAAATTAGAATTTCTCAGTCTTGTTAATGTTTTTAATAATTATTTTAAATCTGGCATTTGATTATATCCATTAGTTTATTTGTGTTGCTTCATTTCGCATGAGAAAACATCAACTCCTAATATCAAATTTTAATTCTATAAGAAAAATATTGAGTTATTTGGATAAACATTGTTAGACTAACATTATGTAAAAAGATGCGCTTCAGTTATGTAAAAGCTATATAATAGAGTTGCAAATTATTCAAAACAACAACAATAATAATTTTAAAATTATCCAAACAGTTTTAAATGTATCTCAGTAACTGTAGTAAATATATACTCTATTGTATAGATAGTAAATAGATGTGCTACTAATGTGTATTAATTCCAATTATCAAAATAAGGATTAATCGTATGATGACAGGACTAAACCTTAGCTTCACTTTTACTGAATCAAAAGTCATTATAACGAAACTTTTTAGTGTAAACCGTATATTTAACTATTGAGAAAGCACTATAAAATTGTAAAAATAAATAATAATGATATATCAGGATTATCGTAAACGTACAGTACAACTGTATATTTGTAAAAAAGTTAAAATAAGTTTGAATTATATTAGTGTTTAGCTAGCGTATATGTTCTACGTTTTCATATCACATAAATAAAATCTAAAGTATGCCCAGGGCTTAAAATATTAATCTTTACATATAAATATTTATTATTAGTAAGACTAAATACCAATGGAATTTTACTGTATTTCAGATATATTTTAAGTAACTAAGCATTAATGTTTAGATTGGGTATGAGTATTAGCAATAAACATAAAAGACCTTACTTATAAAATAGTGTGTCTTTAAACAAATGCACACTTTGACCATATTTTATCTATTAGTTATATAGATGATGAATTTTAAAATAATGAAAGATGAAAACCATAAATTTAAAAAATATAAAATCAATTTATTAACAAACACAAAAAATATAAAATAAAAGATAAGACTAATAATTTAAGTTCTCAGCTCTTAAGATAAATAACTCTCGCGATGTTATTTATAAAATTGGATTTCCCTTATTTTAATAACTGTATAGATGCCTCCACATGTGTTATGGGGAAAAACATATTATTAAAAAAGGTTGTTAAGCACAAAATAAAAGAAACTTAATCATTATAATAATCATTAATAAACAAAGTGAAACAATGTTTTCCTAGATCTCTAAGTAAAATAGTTTAATCTCTATTCCTCTAGATATCTGGCAGATATAAATTTAGTTATTCCTTAAACTACAGGGAACATTTACCATACTCTAGTTTAATCTTTTAACGATATGGTATTATTTCCCTAAATTTTGTAGATACAGGTGGCAGTATATAAAATGCTTATCTAACTAACACAAATTAAACAAGAATGAGACTTATTAAGAGTTTTCTCTACAGAACAATTATATTTATTTTCATTTCAACAAAAAATTTTATTAGTAATAAATAGTGATTACATTTTGATAATGGATAAGTTAATGAATAAATTGTACAATAATATTATAAAAAGTTCTAATTAACATATGGCTAGAATATGTTAGTTAGTAGTTGTTATACACTTATGTGGTTAGGTATAATGAAGGGTTTGTGTAGAATATGAGAAACTGAGAACTTGATGAATGTTATTAGCTTTTTTTTTTTTTTTTTTTAATAACACGACTATTTTCTTTTTAATATTGTCTATTCTAGAATTCTGGGTAGGTGGGAGTTGACAATCAGGAAAAGGATAGAGCGGTTAGAGACCAGGTGTCGTCAAAGACTTTACTGGAGGCAAGGAGCTGATCACGTTTCTTGATTTTTTTGAGAGTCTGGTAAAACAATGGTATGATTTGTGGTGGGGGTAATTCCATGAGAGTTTTGCATCTCACTATCCATATGGAATAAAGGATAAAGATAGAGAGCCTTATTATTGAAAAAGTTCCACTATTAATGGCATTTTCAAGTGAGAAAATCATTTCAGATCTTATGTAAGAATTGATTATGATTATATCTTTCAGTATTTTAAGTCTTGGACAGCGGTGTATAATATGGTCTGTGGTTTCATCTTCACGAGCACATAAACCACATATAGGGTCAATGCTAGTAAAACCTCTTCGGTGATAAAGAAACCAATTTGTGGGAAGCGCATCAAGATTAATTTTAATGATGAAGTCCAGGAATTTGGGTTCAAGGCTCCATCTTTTGAAGTGTGTAATGAGTCTTTGGTTGGTTATTTTTAGGCTGGTTTTAATGGGTTGTTGATTATAGTTGATTAGATTGTATGCTTCCCACAAAGTGATTTTTTGGTTAAGGTTAGAGGACATCGTCGGGTTATAAAGTTGTAGATGATCTATTAGCAATGATATCCATGAACTGGAAAAGGGCGGGGACGATCAGTTGGTGTAATTTTTTTCATAATGTTGGAGTATCCATAGGAGAGGATCAGATTATGTAGAATATTGTGAGTTTTTTGTAAAATGATTGCCTGTATTGAGTGGAATGACAGTCCATTGAACCTGCGTGGTCGTTGGATACCTCGCAAGCTAATGGCAACAGTCCTTCCTCTCCAGAGAAGTTTGGTGCATAATCGGTTAATTTTATTTTGAAACTGTTTAGTGATTTTAATGAATGGAAGATAATATGAGATTTTTGGCATTATGATCATGTTGAGGAGGCTAACCTTTCCATATAATGAAAGGTATACTCTAGAGAGTGAAGTGGTGATGGCTTCAGTTGATTGGAGGATTGCATCTTGAATCATTCTTGCCATTGCAGTTGGAGGTTTGAAGATTGGGAAGCCAAGGTATCTTTGTGGTTTAGCAGAAAAGGAAGAGTTGATTTGTTTACCAGGCATTATCTTCCAGATGGAAGATTTGTTAAAATTTATTTGTAGGCCAAGTTTCACTGTATTTCTGTTTAAGATGTTCATGAGATGGGGAAGGTATTTAATGGTGGGAAGCACAACCATGATGTCATCTATGTATGCGAATACATTGAAATCTTTATTGAGAGAAGGAAGGAATATTCCAGGGAGGTTTTTTTCTATATCCACCAGAAGAGGGTTGATGTATGCTGTGAAGAAAAGGGCACTGAGCGGAGATCCTTGAGGGATCGACTTGTATGGCTTGAAGCCTGGAGTGATCTTGCCATCAAGAGAGAGAAAGATCTCTCTGTTGTTGAGCAGATTGCTGATAATCTGAACAATTGCAGCTGGAATGTCGTATTCCATCAGAATATCCAGAAGGGTGTTGATCTGTACTGAATTGAATGCTGCTGCAACATCCAGTTGGACGGCAATAGGTTTGGATTTACGATGTACTCTGATATAATTGAACAGTGCAGTTATATTGGACATAGCATGCGAGGTTGATGATCCCTTTTTTCCGTATTGGTTTGGCGAGATATTGCTAAGAATTTGAGGTTGGATTTGGTCCTTAATGACTGACTCTATAATCTTGATAAGCAGTGGGGTCATGGATATTGGTCGGATACTGTTAATGTCGTTTAGTGGTTTTGCTTTTTTAATAAAAGGCACAAGTGCCACAGGGTAAAGATCTGCTATGTTTCTGTAGCCGGAAGCTAGGTGATCTATCATTTTTTTAATAATTGGAACAGTGAATTGACTGAGGTGTTTGAGAAGGAAATTTGGGATGCCGTGAAGGCCAGGATGAATGCTGTTAGGGAGTGATGATATCTTCTTTTTAATTTGGATTTCTGTGATGCCATGTTCGCTGGGGTCTCCAGCATCCAACCAGCTGTTTACTGGAGGGGCTCCATCTTTTTGCATTAATTGGCAGAATTGTTTGCTGATGTGCTGCATCATTGGATAGCCAATGAGATTGGTACCATTAGTATAAATGGATGTGGGAGTGATTTGTTTTTTATTGTAACCCAGTGCCCATCTGAGGTAGTCTCTCGTCCAGCAGTGTTGTTGTGCTAAGAAGCATTTGGCTCTTCTGATGGAAATATATTCTGCAAGGGATTTTTGCTTGATTTTGTAGAGGTTTTTAAGGAAGATAATTTTTTCTGTATTTGTGAAATTTTGCTGTGATGCTTGAAGTTGTATATTAATGTCTGTTAGGTCATTTAGAAGACCATTTGGTCCTTTGATTTTCCTGGTGTGGTGATTTAATATGGACTGAAGAATTCCGATGAAGGAAAACCAGCCCTCCTCAGCAGGGAGGGAAAGGATGTTTATTTTCTGGAAATAGATGTATGACTCAGACACTATCGCTTCGGTCATGTTTGATTGGGTGATCATGCGCATGGTTTTTCCAGGTTCATCTATAGGTGTAGGGATTGAGATAGGCGTGAGTTGTAAGATCAGAGCCATATGATCGGAGAAAGCAACAGGGGTTAAGGCTGCATCAAGGTTGAAATGGAGGTCTGGGGTGTAGTAAACCAGATCAATTAGGGATTTTTTAGTTTTAGTATAGAAAGAGTAGGCTTCGGGTGGGAAGAAGCCCTCTCCACACATTAATCTGCGATTTATTAGATGCAAAAATCTCTTGTTGAAGTCATTGTAGGTGGTGTTAAAGTCTCCGAGAAGAATGGTAGGGGAGGCTCTGCTAGCGTTGATGGCATTTAGGATATGAACTATTTTTAGATATTGAGAGGTGTCTTTGGCTGTATAAATATAAGCTATGATGATCGGATAACCCCAATAATCTATTTCTATAATAATAATATTGGCATCTAGGAATAGAATGTTGAAATTTTTTGGTGGTGCTGATTTGCTAAGAAGAATACCGACTCCACCTGAAGCTGAATGGCCGATGGAAAATCTAGTAAATCCGAGAGAGGAGAGAAGAGATATTATTTTATGGTCAGTCTTATAGTGATGTTTGGTTTCGCCCATAAGAAGTATATGTGGGGAGCAGAGTGAGAGCCAGTTTTTAATAGCAAGAACTCTATCGATTGAGTTGATGCCACGAATGTTTATGCCAGCTATTTTGCAGAACATGATAGATTAATCCAAACCGTCCTCAGCAAAGTGATCCAAGTGAATGTGGGACATCTCTATATTAATGAGGTCTGATGTTGTTAGGCAGTCAGAGACTTGTGATTGAACTTGTAGATGGCTTGGTGATATATTTGTTGGTTGAGGAATCGCATCCATGAAGTCTTCGGTGTCTGATGGAGTAGAGTAATCTGTCTGAGATTCATCGGGAGAATCAATGGTATCTAAGGTTGTAAGATCCATGGTTTTCCTCTTTTTTTCTATGGATTTGTGAAGCTTTGAGTTGGATTTATCGGAGATTTGTTTGTTAGAGGGGGTGGTGAGTAAAGTACCGGGTGGGAGCTGTCATCATCAGAGCTTGATTTATCTGAGCGAATTGATTTTCTTTTAATTTTCTTAATTGTATTTTGGGTATTTGTTGTGTCAATTTTTTGAGGATTTTGAAGTTGATTAGTGTTGTTTTCCTTTTCCTGTTCTTTTGATAGTAGTGTTATTTTATTGTCATAAGATTTTTGTTCGAATTTTAGACTTGAGACATTCTCTGTTTGCTGTAACAGTTGTGAATCTTCGATCATGCTGACTTTCGGGTTGGGTGTTTGATGGATCTTTTCGTCTGGTAGGTTAATTCTTGCAGGAGTTGAAGAATTGCAGATAGTTTGTGGTTCACTCTGTTTAGGGTTGTTATCAGTTGTTTTAAGCTGGTTAGGAGTTATATTGGAAGAATTGTTTTGACATTTTTTGAGTGTATTTTCTTCATCGCCTGGGTTTATCTTGTTCTCTTTAGATGGTTTGGTCATATTATCTTCTTTTGTAGAAAGAGTTTGACCTAATATTATTTCTTGGGGATTAGTATAAGTTGTTTCGAATGTTTGATCTTGAGTATTATTAGTTTGCGTGATTGGTTTAGGAGCAGTATTTGTTGTTGTTTGGTTCTCTGATTTACTACTATTAGTGTAAAGGTTGACGTTTGTTCTTTCTTGAATATTTTCATTTTGAAATATAGTTTTGGATGTGGAAGGTTTTGTTGGAGGATTTATTTGAATCTGAATATCTGGGTTTGTGAGGTTGCTGTTTGAATTAGTCCTATGTGATGATTGTCTATTTAAGGACTTGTTAATAGGTCTACCAGGACATTTGTGAAATTTATTCATTTTAATACCACAGTGTGTGCATATTCTTGCTGCACAGTCTTTAATGAGGTGTGTTCTTTGAAGGCAGAAGAAACATTGTGGTTGTACTCCTCTGAATGTCAAAACCATAGGAGAGCCTCTTGCTGTAATAATAGTGGGTATGTCAGTGGGTATAATGTTTTTCTTTAATGTAAGTGTGAAGGTAACTGTATTGGACAGGATTTGATCTTCGAAGTGAGGATTTAATAGGTGTTTAAATTTGCTAACTGAACCATAATTAATAAGGATGTCTTGTATTTCTTGTTCATTTAAGTGGGCAAGGCAGTTTTGAATTCTGCCAGATAGTGTAACTGGACGGTTCATATCTATGGAGCATAGTATATAATTTCCTAAAGATTTGTAGTTATTTTTAAAATTCATTCGGTCTGCCCACGTTTTAAACTCTATGATCACATAGCGGTCATTGGGATGATTAAGGATCATGTGAATGCCTCTGCCTAATTGCTTTTGATTGATTAGACTGTAGAGTTGTTCTACAGGGAATTTATATAAAGCACATTGATGATTTGTTATGGCTAAGATTAAAGACTTATCGCTGTAATAGTTTGCAAACGATTTATATAGAGAGTTGGGTATCGTTTTATTGAACTCATTGTTTATTTCTAGGAACATATCATCGTTAATATTGTTTATATTAAAAGAGACATTTTCCTGCATGTTTGATTCTTTTTCTATGTCTAATTCTGTGAGATTCAAATATAATTCATTGAGATTATCGGCCTTAATATTTTCAGAGATGCTCTCAGAATTTTTTGACCTTACGATATTTGCGTACGTAGTGGGATTTTCCAATATTGATATTGAGGTAATTGGTTTAGCTTGCACGTTAGCTGATGTAGCAATGGATTGTTTTGAGCTAAAATCTTTGATTGTTTTAGAATGAAATTTATCAGTTTTATAATTTATTTCTTCTTTTTTATTTTTAAATTTACTGTTGACAAACGGTACTGACACAGTACTGGTTTTGTCGACCTCTGGTGGAAAATGTTTTACTTTAAAAATTTCGTCGGTATCATTTTGTTGGTAATTTTGTTTATTTCCAGATATAGTTTTAATTGAATTGTTGGGCAAAGGAAATTGCTCATTATAATCTTCTGTGGTTGAGTAAAGGCTTCGGAGAGGTAATGATTGGTTTTTGCTTGTATCAATAGTTTCACTTGACGAGATATTTATTCTATTGTTTGTATTAGGGGTAAGTTGAATATTTTCTAAACTTTTGTTGATATTTGCAATGGAATTTTCTTTTGATTTACTCATTTGTGGGTTTTTATTTGTTGTAACGGGTGGTTTAGATGCATTTAGATTAGATCTAAGGCTATACAATTTACGGCCGAGGACCGCATTGTTGGGTTGAATGCTGAGATCGGGGCTTACTTTATTTTTAGTTTTATCGGTTATATTATCACTTTCCATCATATAAAATGATTAAAAAGTTGACTTACCTTGAATAACAGACGTAAAGGTAAAGGGACAGTCGTCCCGTCTTCCTAAAACTGTAAAACACTAAGGGACGCTTTTTAAGACTAGTTACGAAGATGGCTGCCAAAAGCGGAAGTCACACAATTATATTTATGTAACTCTTATGGTCACAAATGTAAGTTATTATACAACGTATTCTTTATAAGATGATTAACATATTGATATTTATAAATAATGGATAATACAGATAAAATATTTCAACTATATAAATACAATCATTTATATAGATATTTCAGATATCTTATAACATTTTATTATGACAGCATAGACTAGATTTGAGAATGACAAAACATATGAAACATATAAAAGATTATTTTTAATCTAAAATATACTTAATATACGCATATACACTTCATCTATGCATACTAGATTGTAACAATATAATTTAAATATACTACCTGTATACTTTTTGGATTAACCTTTTTTCTTATGAGAACTTTATTTAAGCAAAACTACTGTATGTAGTGATAAATAATCAAATATGACAAATAAGCATATATGCCTGTACTTTAAAGTCTTTCTAAAAGTTCTCTTATTTTTATCCTGGCATGATCTTTTCAAATGTTTCAAAAATGATTAAAAATTTTTTAGGCATTTTAGTCGTAAAATCCTATTGAAGGTAACAAAACTGAATCTTTGTGGAAGAGCAAATAAGAATGAAAATTTAGCTAGTAATTAAAATCCATTAATGGACAGTTTTTAAAATGTTCTTAATAAGTTGTCTTTTTTACTTCTGTAGGCATGGAGCATAGAACTATTTTTCTTGTAAAAAATGACTTTCATAATTATAGCATTTCTTACAAAAATATTTAGACAGAAAAAATCCATTACTTTAAAATATGTTTAACAATAATTATCCAATATGCAGGAGTTTGTCTGAAAAATTTTAAATTAACTGGAGTAAATGTCATCCCAGGTGATTTTGGAATTAAGTGAAGAATAATGTTTTCAAATAGTTTTAAAACTTTCTATTTCAATAAAAATGTTCTTTTTCTTCTTCTTGTACATTTCAAAATGATGAATATCTTCTGATGTTTTAATTATTATTTTGGACAGTTTAGAGCCACATTTGTCACACAGGGCAACTGCTTATTTAGTTCACTTCTCCATTATTATAATTCACAATACCAAGGTGGCTAATTTAAATTCAGGTTTTATATAGTTTTCCTGTAGATAGCTAGCAATGAAGGAAAAACATTCCTATTGGGTAGATGCATTTATAGTGTATTGTCATATGACCAGTTTGTTTATCATCATCACTCAAATTTTCCCATGCTTTTAGCATTTTATGGGAAAATTTGTTTGTTGTTGGTGTTAAGATAGGATATCTGGTAGATGATTTGCTGAAGTTTATAAATGAAACCATTATAAAATTACAAATAATATTTGAAAATGTATTAAAATATAATATCAATTAATAAAAATTAATATACATGTAATCATTCTAACATATAAATATTCACACTACAGGTATTAAAATAAATATTTTTTAATTTCAATTATTTGTAATAGATCTCATGGTAAATTGCCTTTGTTATGGCCAAAAATAAATTTTATCTAAATATTTTAAGATAATACACTTTTAAATTAAAATATGTCAAAAAAGTACCAACATTTATACATGCACATTCATTCTATTACATTAAATATTTATCTCACTATTGATTGTACTTTGTTTTTTGATAATTTATGATAATTTACTATTGATTGTACTTTTAATATTATACATACAATAATACAAGTATTGCTCTACTGATACTATTTTAAGTTGTGATTATTTACTCTTATATTGACAGTATTATGTCTTTTTATCAATGTGCTGTTTATTTTTTTTTTTTTTAAATATATTTATTGACATTATAAAATTGTACAGATGCATAATAAAAACACTTTGTTAATGTTGGCTCATCCATTGCTGGTGTTGGTCTGAAAAAAGTATACAAAAGCCATTCTCCGCACTAGCAGGTTATAATATGAGCAAATACATACTATTTAGTTGGTATTGCCCACCCCTGCCAGTGCAGAGAATGACCCAATAATGCTAACTTATCAGCTGGGATACATGTAGTGTGAAATCAATGCCCCTCTAGTAGAATCCGACATGTTGCAACACAGACTACTTCTTCTACGATACACTACAATATGGATATATCAGGTCCAAAATTCATGTAGAGTCTGTGGGCCATACTAGTAGGCTCCATGTATTATTAAACAAAAATCTAGAGGATAGTATCTTATCCTTGTCTTGAAGAGCTTTGAGCTTATCGCAAAATATAGCATTGGGATCCGGTGTTGGTTGTGTGAACTTTGTCCTGCACCTTGTGTAGCAAAAAGCATATGTCAGGAAGATTGATAACCTGATTACTGTAAAGTCTCCAGAGAAGAGACAACCCCTTATGTCCAGGATTTTATCCACTGCTATAATGCAGTGTTGAGAGATAATTCTTCGAATACTGTTATAGCCTGGACATATATTTAACAGATGATTAAAGGACTCCTCTCCTTTAGAACAGGCATGACAAATAGGGTCTATTTTATTTAGAAACTGCTTGTAGTATAAGAATGTATTAGTTGGCATGGAATCCATATTCACCTTGATCAGATAATCCAAAAGTTTGGGCTCCAGTAGCAGATATTTAAATATTGAGGTGATTTTATGATTGCTGCACCCTAGGTGAGCATAAATAACTGTATTAACAGGATTCAGCAGGCAATGTGCCTGCCAGATGTTGATTTTATTATTAAACTCTGTTATTGAGTGCCCGATGTATAGAGATTGTTGTTTAATAATGGTGTCAAGCCATGTGTGTTTACTGGGGGGAGGTCTGTCAGTAGGTATTACAGTTTCTATAATATTTGATAGAGGGTATTTTTCCCCAGGTTTACTAAAAGTGAATGCCCTTTTTGGAAATTGATTGTCTGTATTGAATGGAGACCCATACCATTCTGTTTCCTGTGAAACTGAAGTCTGCGGATGCTAATTGCAGTGGTCTGACCTCTCCATAAGAGCTGACCACAGAGCCTCTGAATCTGTAAGGTGAATGATTTGGTAACTGTCATTATTGGCAGGTAGTAATTTATGCTCGCCATAATCTTCATATTAATAAGAGCAATCTTCCCTTGTAGGGACAGGTATGTCCTTGACAGCGACTGAACCACCTTAGTAGCATTGCTTATGATGGATTTTTGTAGGCAGACAGACATAGCAGTCTGTGACTTGAAGATAGGAAACCCCAGAAAACACTGAGGTTCCGCTAAAAAATTGGATAGTATTTTCCTACCAGTGTTGATGCACCAGGATGATGACTTGTGAGGATTGATGGATAATTTATAATCTTTAGTATAATTGGTAATTATGGAATGAAGTGTCTTCAGATATTTACGGGATGGAAGAATCACAAGTATGTCATCCATGTATGCAAAAACCTTGATGTTTTTCTTAAGCCGGGGCACATATATACCTGGAAGCTGATCTAGCTCTTTAATCAGAGGGTCGATGTACTTTATGAACAATAGACCACTCAATGGTAAACCTTGGGGTATGGATCTTGAAGGGCCAAATCCATCTGAGTAATGTCCATTTATGGAAATATGAATATGCCTATTATTCAGGAGATTGTCCAATATCTGAATTATCTGTTTTGATATGTTCAACTGAGATAGCAATTCAAGAAGAATGTTGACATCTACTGTATCAAAAGCATTGGACACATCCAGCTGGACTGCCACAGGCCGGGATTTTCTGTTAGATCTAATGTGATCAAGCAGAATTTTCACTTCACCAATTGCAGTCAGCGCCAATGATCCCTTCCTTGCATATTGAGAGGCCGATATATCCTGTAGAATGGCATTCTGAATTTTTTCTTTTATTATACCCTCCATGACTTTGAACAAAATTGGTGTCATCGATATTGGTCTGATACTGCTAAGAGAGGTAGGATCCCAGTTCTTTTTAATGAATGGAACCATGGCAATTGGATATAGGTTAGGAATTACTCTCCTTTGAATGGCGATGTAGGTTAACATGTTTAATATAATCCTCGCAGAAAAAAAAATTAAGTGAGTGAACACAAACTTCGGGATAGCATGAATCCCAGGATGAACAGTGTCTGGGAGACCCTGCAACCTACTGGTGATGTCTTGGAGTGTAATACCATGATCTGCCTCTCCAGTTGTGCCCACCCACTCCAAGGCAGGGTTTGTGCAGTGACCTAAGAGAAGGTTTTGAAAGTGGTTCTCTATGTGTAAAATCATATTCGCACCAGTAAGGCTACCACCATTGATGAGCAATGAAGTAGGAACCTCCTGTTTCTTTCTGGCCCCCAGAACCCACCTGAGATAGCCCTGGGTCCAGCAATGTTGAGCTGGCAGGTAATTCTTTGCATTTTTTGTAGCTATTATCTCTGCTACTGCTGATTGTTTTGATCTGTATGAAGCTTTTAGCTCAAGTAAGTATTCAATGTTGTGATCCTGACCATTGAAGTTTTTAATTTTCCAATTCAGGCTGTCCAATTCACGCATCAGTGTGGTTGTTCCCTTAAGCTTGAAGGTGTATTGAGTAATCAGCGACTGAATAATGCCTATAAATGTAGTCCAGGCCTCGACCGGGTGTAGGTATATGAGGTTCACCTTGTGAAAAAGAATGTAGGCCTCTGAGAAGAATGCCTCAGTGGTGTTGGTTTTAGTGAACATTCTGAGACTCTGGTTGACTTTAATTTGTTGAAAGTTGTTCAGCTGTATGGATGCCATAATCGCAAAATGATCCAAAAAGGCTGTCGGTTGCAGTCTAGCCTCTATCCCATAGTGCAATTCGGCCGAGTAGAACATTAGATCAATGAGTGTGCGACTATTTTTTGTATAGAATGAAAATGCATCAGGTGGAAAGAATCCCCTCCTGTTGAGAAATACTTTGTTGAGTAGGGGTAAATATTTATTTGTGAAGGATTCATAGGAGATGTTAAAGTCACCGAGCAGAATGGTAGGTGCATTATTATTATTAGTAATTAGGTTAATTGTGTGGACTATTTTCAGCAGTGTTGCATGAACATTGGCGCTGTATACATAAATCACATTGAAAGTATTCAAGGAGAAGGTAAACTCCAAGGCAATTAGGTTCTGATCTAAATAAATTGTTCTGAAGGAGGTTGGAGCCAGAAGATTATTTATTATTACCCCAACTCCTCCCCTAGCCGCATAACCTGTAGATAAATGGGTGAATCCTATTTTACTAAGTTCTGATTTTATGAAGTAGTTTGAGTTTAGGTGATATTTTGTTTCACCTATGAACAACATATGTGGTGAGTTTTGCCTAAAGAAATGCCTGATGGCATTAATACGACCGAGGGAATTAATACCTCAGACATTGACAGCAGAGATTAAACATTTATTGTTATCCATTGCAAGGTGGCCCGCTAGATTCCACCGCAGGCGGTTTCAATGAAGCATCAGCAGATTCTTTTTTTTTATTAATTTCCTTGCGGATGTTTGGAGGGATGTTTAAATCTGAAGTGGGGAGGTCCACAGGCAAACCATTGGTAGGATAACCAGTTAACAAATCAGATGGAAGATTAATCTTGCGTTTCTTTTCTGTGGCTCCTTTATGCTTATTGTTCATTGCATTTGCTATTGTGGGTTTAGACTTTTGCCTCACTGGGAATGCCATCTCTTCTTCTCCTGAGCTAGGACTAGATACAACCCATGGTTTTCTTTTATGACTGGTGCTAGGAGTGATGAATCTCTCCATCTCATCTGCAGACCAGGAAGTGGCAGAATCTACCGGTGTTTGGCAAGGATTGATATTTTCATTAGCCACAGCTATCAGTGTATCACTAGGACTTGGTGAGATGTTATATTTACCTTGGATGGAGTTAGGTTTAGGTATTTCTGTCTTTTTTTTTGTTTGGTTTGATCATCGTCTATATTGTTTTCACCAGCTCTATTACTAGATGCTGTAACTGAGCTAAAGCCTAGGCCTTCATGCAAACTCCTAGGTCCAGAATTGTGTGAATCTTTTGGTTTTGATTCCAATGGCCTTTGATTACTGTTTTGGTGACTATAGTTGTGCAATGTGTTATGTTTGTAATCCTGATTACTGTTAATTAAGGAGGGCTGATTCCTTTCATGTATTAGGACACTTTTTTTATTTGTATACTTTAAGTTGAGTTCATCCTGCTGTTCTACATTGTAGTGTTGTGCACTCGGTTGTTGTGAAGCATGTTGTACCTCTGGAACTGAGAGTGAAGTCTGTTGTTGCCTACATCTGTGAGTGTGACCTTTTTTTTGACCACAAGATGTACATATATGATTCAAACACTCCTTAATCAGGTGAGTTCTTTGTCTGCAGTAGAAGCACTGTGGCCTAACACCTGAAAATGATAATATCATGGGACAGCCTCTAGCCAACAACACTGTTGGAATATCTGTTGGCACTATTCCCTTTTTTAGGAGCAGTCTAAATGTTGCTTTGTTGGAGAGAATGTTGTTAAATGTTTTGTCAATTGGAAGGTAGGTGAAACTTGTCACCTTGCCAAAGGGTTCCAATATCTCTTGTAAATAAGATTCATCTATTCCTGTAATGCAATCTTTTATTGACCCATTTAGAGTGGATGATCTGTTTATATCTTCAGTTACTATGATTTTATCATCCAATACTTTAAATTTGCTTTTAAAGTTATTCAATGTGCTGTTCTTTGAAAAATTAAGATTTATTCATATGTTGGAGTTTATAACTAATATAAACTGTGATTTTTTAAATTTGATACAAGTATTTTGAAATGCTATTAATAAAATATACAAGCAGACATCTTGGTTTTATTTAAAAATTTGTTTATAATGTAACTATATCTATAATATTACTATTACTTTAATAATACTATTTAAAATAGTAAAAATAGTGATACTACTACTACTAATAATAATAATAGTAATATTGATAAACAATAAAAATTTTAAAGTTATGTCTATTATTTTAATTTTAGGATGCTAAAATTTATCATAATATTTATATATCATCTTATATAATGAGCTTGCCAATAGCTCATAACAAGCTTTTCAGAATATGCCTATCCTCAGATTGGCTTCTAGCTTTAGTTGTCATTATTGAGACACAAAGATATTTCAGCATTAGATTTAAAATAGGAAGGCAAGCCCAAAACCTTATCTAATATTTAGCTATTAAGTAGAAAATCTGAAATTTTCAAATGTTCATATGTCTTCAAATCCAGCTATCCAACTTAAATAGCTATATGGGACCACATATGTTAATAGCTTTAGTATTATAAAATTGCCAAAGCCTTAAGAGCAAAACAATAACTGCAAGGATTGTTTTTGATCTTAAGGTTTTGGTGATTTTATATTGCTAAAGCTATTAATGTATGGTGTATCTGAATTTGGTTCAGTCCCATATAGCTATTTAATTAAGATAGATGGATTTGAAGACATGGATGTCTGAAAATTTCAGATTTTCTACTTAATAGTTAAACATTAAATGAAGTCCTGGCCCTGGCTTAGTATTTTAAATCCAATGCTGGAATATCCTAGCACCTCACTGATGACAGCCAGAGCTAGAAAGTGGTCTGAGGATAGGGATATTCTCAAAAGCTTGTTATGAGCTATTGGCAAGCTCATTATATAAGATTTGTAATACACACTTAAAAATTAGGTCATGTGATATATGACTTGATTTCCTTTATATATATATTGTAACGATCCGGGGAATAGTACTTAACGTAATCTGCACTACAGGGCGCCATCTAGGCATTTGAACCTAGAAAAATTTATAAAGTAGGCAGATACGTAAGTCAAAAAAAAAAAATTTTTTTTTTCTTCCTTTTTGCATCCGGTCGTTAGCCCATGTCACTAGCTCAGTGGAATAGCAGAGATTTAAAAAATCATATAAGAATATATATATAAGAGGAATAAAATAAGCCACTGCCAGTAATTAACATACAAACATTTATTTATGCACATATATATAAGATTTAAAATTATTTTAAATTAGTTTTACATTTTAACATTTAACATTATTTTTAACTTTACCTTAGATTTTAATTTACATTTTAATTTCTATTATATTAAAAGTTTACATTTTAATTAAGTTCGCACATATAAATTTATGAAAGCTTGTTTATAATGTTGAATATAGATCGGTTACATAGATTTCACGGTCAAAAACATTTTAAAAGAAACATAAACGATCAAAATACAAAATTATTGATTACTGACAAATTGCGGAGGGAAATTTATATGTAACCCAATAGTATTCACCATAAGATACTTGCATTGTCACCAATAACTTAAAAGACATCCGAATAAATACATTTTAGATACTCACTGTAAGGTATCATTATTTATCGAATGTCTATATATTTTGATCAAATATGAAAACCCAAAACATACTTAACCGATAACCAATCCATGCAAGCGTCTATAAACAACTTAAATTTAATGCATTTTTATTTAGGGTCAAGTATGAATAGACCACATAGATTTGCATTTGAAAATAAAATATTCTATCCCTATTTAACCTTAGGCTAAAATTCGCAGTCAAACTGGCATCAATTCATCTGATATATCGATGTATTCAATGTAATACGGAATACGACAGCACCAAAAAGATTAAGAGAAGGCATTGACCCTCATCAGATAGGAATATGACATCTATCAGACAAGAAGAGCAATAAAAAAAACTCCATAGAAAGGAACTGCGCTCTGCGTCTTATAATTCCTTCCATAGGCAAAACGGGAGAGTGCGGCGTATGAAGCGATTCTGCCAGTAGCGAATCTCCGACTACATCTACTAACTACACCAATATATCCAATCCATTGACCCAATTTAACAATGAAACAAATAACCTAAGATTACCCTCCCCTAATATAACTTTACAAATCTATACAGCCATTCACGCCCGACTTAAGTTTAACATTTATATAATTTAACTTATCGGAAAACAGAAATCATAAATAAACTTAAAAAACAAAATTAAATAAATGGAAATGATTTTAAACAAATAAATAAAAAATACATCAAATAACATTTTAACTACTTTAGTCAGATAGGAAACTAATGCAATTATTTTAAATACGAAAAGTTTTTAACTTAATGTTCATTAATGGTAAAGTTCTTACGGTTTTAAACAGTTCATCTTTATCTGTCGATTGTAAGTTTGATCGGGAATTCCCACGCCATCCTGAAGATATTGGTATCCATTTAGCCGTTGTTTTATTTCTTCATTTGGAGGTTTTTTAGTTTAATTGATCCTCAACGTAGGAAACGATAGTTCATTTCTCTTTTCTTTAACAGCTGAAACTGAAGAGATATAATTGTACATCTTTTTCAATCCCTTCTTCACTTCCGCACTACCACATATCTCTCACATCGTAATTAATCATTCACTAACTAATAATTTCCAAATTTTCCTTTTATATGTATTCGAAGGATTGACTTGGCATTATGTCATCGATGCGATGATCCTTTCGCTGAGGTCCGATTTCCCGATGGATTTCTTTCATTGGCTATTTGTTTCTATTGTTTTCCTATCTGACCGATGTTTTTACATTTAGATGCCCAAGGCTGGTTTACATTTGACTAATTAAATTTATCATTTCCATTTCTGATTAATTAACCTGTTTTCCAAATCAAAGATATATTTAAAGATATAATTTTATCTCCAAATCTCTTTAAAATTTAGTTTTAAAATACTTTTTCTTTAATAAAGTTTTATTTTAATAATTTTTCATTATCTGTGCGATTTAATATATACGAGTTTAAGATGATATTTAATTTCAATTTTTAATTCTTAAATAAAATTTTTAAATGCGAACTTTTTAATTTACTTTCATGTTTAATAAATATAAAAAAAAACAATGTAACGAATGTCTGTGCTCGTTACAATATATATATATATTGTAATGGTATAATGTGAAGAAGTAGATATGAGATGGCTATAGAGTTGATTTAAAAGCATCTATCTCATCTATATTCCAAAATGAGAGACTTATATGAGGAATCTATAATTTATATGGCCCATGAACTAGAGACACAATTAATATTTATGGATCTTCTAATTTAAGACTACAGCATTATACTTGATGACAATAAAGTCATAAGAATATGTCTAAAAACCTATTTCTCTCGCACAATCACAATCACAATTTATTGGGTTAGCTAATATTGCTAGCTCTTATGGCTAAATTTACCATCCATAAATAATTCTGATAATATGAATTGATGTTTATTTATATAGACGACCTATCTAAATAATATAAAACAAAGTAACTAAACTAAAGTTTTTAATTTAATAGATAAATATTTGATTTATGTTGGTAATTAGAATGTATGTCATGAAATTGCACACTAAAATAATATCAACTTATAGTAACTAGCATGTGTGTATTAACATATCAACTTATAGTAACTAGCATGTGTGTATCAGTGATGTTAAACAAGGTACATAGCTTGAATTAAAGCAAGATAAACATTCAACTTAATTTTTCTGATAATTTAATATTGAAAATTATAACTTATTATGGTCTATGTTGGGATTAAACCTAAATAAGTCATCTTGATAAGTATTATTCAATAATTATTTTTCCTTCTGTGATTTAGGGCAGTTTTCTTTAATTGAATGTGTAAATGTGATTGTTTACTTTGTATAGCACTATACATAAAATCATTCTTTAAGACTGGTATATAACATAAGTTAATGAAAATTAAAAGCAAAAACTTTTTGCCATTCTTCTCAATTACTACATCTGAAAGGCTTCCAATCTGTTGCTAATTTTATTATTCACTGTTCATAAATAATTAAACAATTGAAATATTTTATATAAAATAATCCCCTCCCCCACCATCTTCTCAACCAATAGAGAATAACAAATGTATTAGTTTTTTCTTAAACTTCAAAAGTCTTGCCAAAATTAAAAATATGTACAGACACATATAATTAAACAATTACAAAGGATAAATTACCCATGGTGTAAGAACACCAAATTGCTACAAAATTCAATATGATCAATCCACATGCAATGTTGAATATTAGAGGGAATTGTATGCTAATAAATTATCCATAAAATATGCACACCAAATTGTTTACAAAAGTCAGCGCAATCAACTTATGTGTACAATGTTGCATATTATGGGGAATCACTTGCTAATTTATAAACTAGACTAACCAAGGACAGATACTTATATAATAGTGCCAAAGGATTGAATATATATATATATATATATATATATATTGAAACAGTCAGCTTTTACAACCTAACTGTTTCACCTACTATATTCTATAGTAGTATTATTTTATATGTATAGCCATCAAATTCTCATATATTATGCTAATATTATCATAAAAACTGGATAAATTAAAACCTAAATAATGTTAATCATGTATGTGTGCATATATATCTACATATAGAGAGAAAATTGCATTTATATACATAAACCTCTATAAATGTGCACATATATATTTCTAATAAGAATTAAATGAAAAACGAGTTGTATGTGTAACTTAAGACTATATATATATGCTAGAAGAATAATGTTAATAGAATTTAAACAAAGTTTCTTTATTTTAAAATATTTATTAAATTAATAATATTTGAAATTATATATTTCTGCATATATCGCTAAACGGTCAAGTTACATATATAACAAAATGTTTTTCCATAATTTTAGATTTGTTTTTCTAATAATAGTGACACCAGAAAAGTTAATCCTTCTTGCTATAAAATTGACCCAATTTATATTTAAAGTTAAAATTGGATTTAAATTTAAAAGATTGCATAAATTACCATGTGTCATGGAGGTAAATTGACCTAATTAAAAGTTAGACACAGCAGGCTTCCACGATTACTGGCAATAAGTGAGTAAGCTAAGAAAACGAAGCTAATAATAATATAACAAAGGAGAGAAGTGTGTGCTGGTATATAAGCTGCTGCAGCCATCTTTAAAGAACACTCTCTAAGATTACAATTTTAATAAAGTACTTGAAAAGCATTGATGATGATCATGTCAGGATAAAGGCCTAAAATTTTGCCTTCTCACCTCTGATCAGAAGCTGCCTAATGTGGGGAAAAGATGTAGTAACAACTGTCACCACCTAAAGAAGTCCACGATGAATAAATAACTTGTTAGCAGAAAAAGGAAGAAAATGGTAAATACTCCTTCAATTCTAAAGCTTTCAACTAAACTCAACTCTAAAATGCTAGCTCAATCTAAATCAATGGTCATAATAATAATGTAAACTAAACTTACTTGTAAATGTTATTTTATTTTATTTTGTTTCAATTTTAAAATCTTGCCTGATTTTATATTTAAACTGATTTCATAATTTCATAACTGATTTCATAATTAAACTCATTTGCAAACTGATTTAATAGTTTATAAATTGATTTCTGATTTCTTGTTATAATTCGTTAACTGATAAATACTGATTTAACTGCTTTATAATTTTATCTAAGTTATTATTTCCATAAATAACACCTTTCATTTATTGATATGATTTCTTTATTTGTTGTTTTACTTGCTGAATTTAAATCTGATTGATTTAGTTACGTATTCATCCTATTTTGAATAATTAAAAGTAATTCAATTTTAACTTGCTAAAATCTATATTTTAAATGTTTTAATATAACTTTAGTTACGTATAATACAAAATGATCTATTTTAAAATATCTATTAAATTTCTAAGTCATTTTGTACATATTAAGTTAATGATAATATTTGCCACCATTAATCTTATAAACTACTTAAAATTATCGAAACTGAATCAGTCATATTTCAGTGAATGTCGCATAAGTTTTATTTATAAACAAAGCCAAAATTCAGATTTCACATACGTGAAATCTTATCTTATTTTAAATCTTACAGTTCATTTAATTAAATCTATGCCAAATCTTATTATTTTAGTTAGGTTATTGTTTATGCTATATGTATTCAAAACCGAAATTTGTTAGTAATTAAATCATTAGTGAGACGTAATTAGATTCTCATGCATATATATGTAATATTGTGTATATATGTAACTTCGTTCATATGGATACACAAACCCAAAACTCTGTTTTGAAATGAATAAAATATCTTAGTTAAGATATAATTACAAGCTTACACTTATTCTAAGATAGATTTGCTTTTAAATATAATATTTAACCAATATTCAGTTGAAGTGATAAAATGCAGCATAAATTCATAATTCTGTATTGTAATTTCCCTTCATATGCTGTAATCCTCCTTAGAGAAATAAAAACCTATATAGATAGCTTTATAACTTGGATTCATAAACTTTCCTTAATAGTATAATTATAAATACTATAAAATGAACTGATACTGGGTAGTTTCATGAAGGAAACTATTGCTAGCGTCTTAATTTTTGTTATATTATAATGTCCGCAGTGCATATGTGTCCTTAAGAAATGCTATGGTGTACTCACTTGTTGCTGTATTCCTTAATGGTTGTATATGGTCATGCTGCACCATTACTCTTAGTTTGGGCAATTATCTTCTTCAGATGGTGGATTGGTATGCACCTCCCCATTTTGCATCCTTAGGGAACAGAACATGAAACTCCACAGAGCATAAGACTCCCACTTAAATAAATTGCTCGATCATCCAGACTAAAGGTCTCTTATTTTCACAGCAATGAGTTCGGTCAAAGGGAACCATTACTTGGTAAAAATCCCGTGAATAAGGCACATATATGAGATGCAAAGACTCAGAATTGTATGTTTTCCATACACCTTAGTATCTGAAGTCGGCTTCCAATAATCAGTTTATCCTGCCATTATAATTGTTAATTTCAGCTTTGATCTGAATTCGAATCCAATTTAAAATGTATATTAGCTATATAGAGAATATATTAATTATTCATGCTTCATAAAATATTATATTCTTTATAAGTCTTTGTATTCACTTCCACTAACCATAGAGCAAATCTACATGATATAGCATAAACTAGGCATAGATAATCATGAGCAAATTCATTTTGTTATAAAATAATATTAAAGTTTATGAAAATGTAAATTCAAATGTATTATAATTTCATCACCTACGAGTGATTCATATATATAGCTAAGTAAATTAAATATTTGTAACCTAGAAATTACAATCATCTGTGAGTGATTAAAATGCTATATATATAAACCGAAAGTACATAAATATTAAATTATCACCTACGAGTGATATACATATGTAAGAAACCCGGTAATTTGTAACTAGAAACTTAATATCACCTGCGAGTGATTTCATATAACATCTATATATATAAACCAAGCCATGTAAAACTCAGACATAAGGAATTTTATATATCTAAAACCATCTCTTGTGTGTGAACCCAAATTTAATGTAAACATCCCTTAGTCACCTGTGTGTGAGACCAAGCATCTAATTATTGTAATATTGTTTTAATTATTGTTTCAAAATTTAACTTAATTAAATTTGTTTTGAATTTAACTTTGCTTCATGTCTTAGTCTTGCTCACTGACTCATAATCACCTATCATTTAGTAATTATTTATTATTAGTTATTAAAAATCATTTCATTGTTTAATAATAATATACTAGACACATGATACCTATATAGCTATACTAGATAGAATGCCAATTTTCCTCCAGTCTTTTGCTCTACTGTTGTTCTACTGCCGGAACAAGATGAAGGAGAATACTGTTGTGGCCTCAGATGTGTCATCTGCAAGGTGGAAAATCTATGAGCAATAGTGAAGGAACTAGGGCTATATCAGACTGGTGGTTGCACCGCCATATTCTGGTCAGCCTTGGGATGATTTACTAAAGTTTTAGATTTTGTTACGCGAATATACATATTTGACCATTACAATATATATATATATCAATATTTATGGATCATGAACAAAAATCAGGCTATAAATTTGATTTAACAATGCATGCAATTGTATGAGTGGAAAGAGAAAGATAGAAAATGCAAATTCAAAGAAGTCTGGATAAACACAAAAAGATTGCTATGCTATAAATAAACATATTCATGTATTTCTCTTTCAAAAATTGGATTATTTAAATAAATTTGAATAAAACAATATATTTTAATATTAAAGTAATGTCCAAGAGAATGTGAATGATATAAACACCAAATAAATTTAGGTTGCTATGAATATGACATATCTATGTCCAAAGGATGTTCAGCATGAATAAAATTAAAGTTTAAGTTGTATAAAAGTCTAACCTTTTTGTTGAAATGTAACATTTAAATAATATTAATTTCATTCAATTTGTTTAAACTCTGTTTCTTATTTTATATTATTTTTAATAACGACACATTACATTTAGATTTTTTTTAATGAAATTTATTTATTTAATAGTTTACATAACAAAAAAAAAATCAATTGACAGTTACATGATTGTTGTTGAGGTATACATAGTAGAGAAAAAAAGAAAACTATAATATTACATTTATGAAATTAAATGAAAACATACAATTGGCTTCTATGATAAAAAAGATGTGACTTCTAGCTATCAAAAGCCAGAACCAAATTCAGGAACATTATGTGGGGGGTTGTAGAGATCAGATAAGTTCATTAGTGTGTGACCAGGTAGGATTGAAGATCTCAGATGGCATTAACAGTTTGTCTCTCCTCTTAATGAGGCACAGGGATTTCTTCATAAACTGCACTGGATTACAGGGTGATGAATCCAGAACCAGGCAATGTCTAATATGCCAATAGAATGATTTATGAAGATGATTCTCCTGATGTCTGGGAATCTACCCGATGCAATATAATTGACCATATCGAAAATCTGGAACGAGTTAAGTTTAAAAATTTTTAATAGATTTAGTCTCACATCATTTAATCCTCTACATTTTTTTCAAAACATGAGACAGGTCTCCAAGTTCCGCTTACAGATGGAGCATGTAGGCTCGATTTTACAAAACCCTCTCCTAGATGTCAAAAAGTTATTGTTTGGCAGAGAGTTCAGGTTTGTTTTTAAGATGAAGTCAATGAGTTTGGGTACAAGATATTATCTTTTTCATTTTGGTATTAGTTTTTCATTAGATAGACCAAGAATAATAGCTGGGCAATTCAAATTCATTAATTTAAATGGCTTCCAATATGTAAGTTTCTTATCAAAATCATGGGGGGCTACATTGATATATTGGGCAGAAAGGTTAAATAATTTTTTTAATCATGATTTGCAATGATATGGAGGAGTTTTGTCCAAAGGAGCAATCTCTTCTACTAGGGAAAGACCTGATAACTTGATTTTAAAAATATGGATGATGTTGAGGGTTCTTTTGAACATTTGTGTTACTATAGCATGCAAGCCCAAACCATTGAGTGCTTTGTAATTTTAAATTTTTCACATGCTAATAGCAACCACTTTTTTCATCCAGAGTAGGCCAGAGCACAAAGTATTAATTTGTAATATGAACTTTTTTGAAGAATTTAAGATTTTAATCTTTTTTTTTAGCAATCCAACTTTTTATTAATGTAAGTGTAATGAAAATCTAATTTTTAAAGTCATGAAGGCTTAACAATATATATTTCAAAAAGTACATAAAGCAAATGCTGAAAAGAAATAATTAAGAAGAATGTTTAATTTTAATCAATTTAATTATCTATGCAAGTTAATGTCAATAATTATCTTAGAATTAAATACAAAATAATGGCAATTAAAAAGAAATACTGTCTAAAAAGGTAAATTTTACTACTAGTTTATTTATCAAAAACTCAGAACATATAAACCCATACAAAACATTAAGATAATAAAATTAATATATGTGCTTATTACTAGAAAAGTATTAAATATATAAAATTAATACTAAATGTTATATTATTCAAATTCTTAAAATAAGAATATAATTTTTGTTAACGTTTTATAATTATAAATATCTTACTGTCATTTTTAGTTCTGTTTATCCATTATATTGTATAAATAATAACAAAAATAAAATATATAATTGAAGTTATATATGAAATAGTACTTCATAAAAATATTTGTGATAAAACTAAATGCATAACTTTAAAAAAATCTACTTCTTAATATTAAACAGAATATTCAAATTCCCTTTTTCCTATTTTTACTGCCAATTCAGATAGACTATCAATCTTACACACTGCTTTTTGTAATTCATGATAATTGAGTCACTTAAGATAGACGCGTATATTCAAAGTTTCTAATGTTAAATGATATGCAGAAGTTGTTTATTTATCATTATCAACATCGTCTGTTATTTAAACAAGCTACTTGTAGATTCAATTATTTGTTTACATTATAAATAATTGTCTAGATTTAAATTATTATAATCATTTCAGTTAGAAATAAAATGAGGATCTTTTTTTCCATTTAACAATTATTTGGAGAAGTTGTATTTTTAATTATGGGAAGATCTGAGCTTTTGAATCATATCTATAAAAATAGCTGAGTTTAAATTTTTATAACAACTTGGGTTGAAAATAGGACGATCTCTGTTTCCTTCTATTTAAACAGCAGAATATTAAAGAAAACATGTTTATCTTTATGATTGTTAATTAATAATTGAGATTATTCTAATAACATTAAAGATAAAGTTTTTCTAGTTGTTTACATGGATATAATCCCTTACTTTCCATTATTTATATCTAATAAATCCGTATGAGTATTATACATATATAGTCTTGAGCATTATTACACTTATTATTTAAGTAATAGTTTGCGTGTAATTTGAAAATTATAATTGCAATTTGTAATGTTATAATTGACTAGTTACTAGTTTGCATTCAGAACAGGTTATATTTATCTGTTTAAGGAAGATTATTTAAATTTCCTTCTATCAATAATTTTAATCTCTGTGGTCAAGTTGCAATCTTTAGTGACTATATAAATATATGGGACTATAAACAAAGATGGCATTCCACCTTTATTGTTAAAAGAACGTTGCCTTGACATCAGTTTGAGATTGCTGATTGTCATTTATATTAAGATTATCGAAGTGTTGACTGATTACTCATGGTTATATATATATTGTAATGGAATAATAATTGATCTTCTACTCCATCGTTTCTCCACTGGTTTGGACAGCATTTGGAATGAAACAAAAAAAAATTGCCCTATATGTTTTTACACAACCATTTATTACTGACACAAAATTAAATAAAAATAATGAAGAAATGCCCTTATGGTTTAAATATTATTTATACCAGAGCAAAACATATATCAATAAATAGTAACACTATCATAACCTGTATAAAATTATCTAGTTCAGTCATTGGTCACATTATGCAATAACAATATTTTCAACATATAACTATTTAGATTGTCCACTACACTAAAATAAAATACAGATGACGATTTATTTAAAACCCAATTTATTTAGATATTATTTAAGGCAAAAGAAAACAAACAAAATCATCACCTCAAATATCATAAATCAATTCATTACTTCCAAATAAACTACAACAAGCAGAGAAATCATATATCACTGTCATAAACAATGATGTATGCCTAAGATATCCATTTAATTTATAATTGAATAAAACCAAAATCAAATCAATAAACAACTAAGTTTTGATATATTTTACTAATCAAATATTACATGTAGTAATGTAAACTTATGATAAAATTCAGTGATATTCCCTAACCAAATAAATTGGTTTCTAAATGGTTACAACAACATTTTGAGAATTTTTATAAATATACAATATTGATAATATTTAAATAATTCATTAATCAGTTTTATATCTAGTTTAATAAAACATTAAAAATAATAATTTATCTATACTATACTTACATCACTATATATTGAAATGAAATGATTAACAAGAACATATTATCAGTGAACCTATTAGATAACCTTGCATTTATAATATCCAATCAAATCTTTATATCAAATATGAAGTATATTTCTATTGAATATTTACCAAATCACAATTAATGAATCATATCCACCTTTTTAAATTTCCTGTAAATCAATTATTAAAATGGATTTTATAACAACTCAACCATATAAAACAATTATTGGCCTTTTATTTAAGTCAAAGTAAAGCATTAAAATTTAATAGTTAATTAAATTTACAATTCTCCTCAAAGAAGTTTAAAGATAATTAAGGTAGATCATTCTCACTAATAACTGAATAAAATCTATCAATATCTTTATAACTGGACAAGACAAGATCTTACTAATGAACCATGAACTAATTATATTATTTATATCATCGACATTAGCCCAGATAAAGTAAACAAATATTTCAGCTTAATGACCATATGAAGTTTATCTCTAATTAGATCTAAACAATAATTGTATAATAAAATAAATATGTATAAAACCCGATTTCATTTACTGATATTGGTTTGATCTTAGATTAAGATTTAACTATCAAAAATTACCTTGCACACTTAAAAAATAATTAGATAGGTTTATTTGTTTCAATTAAATTTACATTTATTGATTTATAATAAGAATTAATAATGATAGTAATAAAAAAAACCATGTATGCAATTGACAAAAATTGTAACAAGTTAAAAAGTACAAATATTATTTCTCTTTAATATATAATAAATTTGACTGTCTAGTGCTCTATAAAATTAATAATGAATAATATATATATATATGGATTGCAAAATATGTGGAGAACAATGAACAATATAAACTGTTGGAGAAATTTCAAGATATCTTCCCTAGTTTTTAAATAAAATATATAATCAAAAATATGACTAAAAAATTGTCATGAGTTATAAATAATTGAACTAACAGAAAATTGATTGTATTTAGACTATTCTTTATAAATACTTTTAAGTTAAATTAAAAGAAAATAAATATTTGAAAATATTGAATCAGGAATTAATTCATATCATCAAATAAGAATTTAAACTAAAAAAAAATAAATCTCTCCAACTTTTTATTGTGTAGATAGCTTATCATATAATAAAATATGCATATTATTTGCCATATTTTAAAAAGAAATATGAACAAATATACTTTTTTAATGAAAAATATACACAGATATCATAACATATAAGTAAAAAGTCTCATTTTTCCTTTTACCCACTGTTTCATTGTAGCTCCCAGTTGCCTTGTTTCTGATTTAAATGTAGAGAAAGAATTTTTCTTGAAATAGAGAAGAGACCAGCATGAATAACAATAATAATCAAGGATTTTTTATTCCAATACCTTTTATTCAGATACATGTCCAATTTATTTTATAAAGAGTAGTTAGTTAGATGAAGCAACATTATACACTACTGGTATTCCATTTTTATTTGCAATAATATATGAAGAGACATTCTTCTAGTGACAAAATTCAGTTATGATCCAAGTAAATAATAAATGCTAGCATTCTTTCCAAGTTAATAAGGTGAAATTTCAATTACTTAATATCACATAGAAATTAAATTAATTGAATTTGTAAAAGGTCTTGATCAAATATATGATATTCATATATATATATATATATATCATTGGGGTTGTATTCATCACAAATATATAAATGAAATCCCAAATTTTAATAAAGGAATATTTTATAGCTTACATGTAATACAACAAATTTTGATGTTTTTTTATCTTTCTTCTTATACATTCTGCTATTTTCTCTTGGAATTTTTTCAATGAACTGCCCTCAACAGAATAGACAGACAGTTTAAATCTTTACTCTTCCATTATTTTAGATATTAATCACTTTTAAAATAAAATTGATATTTTTTAAAAATGAATGTAAAAGCATCCATTCTGGACAATGACAAAAGTTATAAGAACTAAAGTTAAAGCATTTCAGTTCTATTTATAACATCTCTTTGCTGACATTAATGTTACTAAGGCAATTGTTCAATTGAACTCAATAGTAACTCAATTCAGCCTAATAAAATTTGCCTCCATTTAATAAATAAAAATGAAGATTTTTAAAATATTGTATGTAGTAAAATTTTTTTTTTACATTTTACAATTTCAATATTATTTTTCATTTTGAAACAAAAACATAAAAAATCTACATGACATTTTTATACCTTCTAATATATATATAATACATATTTTTTAAAAAGATATCCCACTAAATTAATAAATAAACATATATGAAAATCAAATATTTAATTTTGTAATAAGTAAGTTGTTATCGTGAATGTAATAACAAAATGAACACATAATAATTAATAATAAAAATTTTATGCAAGTGAATCATTTTAGGATTCTCTTAATTATTTTCCAGTATTTATTTATTTATTCACTTATTTATATTTCCCCCTAAAATTGACCACAACCAATTTATAATTTGTTGCTAATATTAATAATAAATCATGATAATATTTTAAATATTAGATTGCCATAGTTATCTAGTTATCATTTATACTTCAACACCTCCATTATCCATAAATCAAGTCAAATGAAATTAAATAAGATCATTAAACATTTTTTTATATATACTCTAATATATAGCTGTAATCTGGGCAGGTACAATATATATATATATTGAACCGTATTCGAATATGTGGATTCGAATCACCGGTATCTTAGGCAGAGAAGAACATACTCGGAGAGTATGTATGCCCAAACGATAGCTATAAAGTATATAACTAATGCTACATTTCCAGGACATAGCTTCTTCTCGGCTGTTGAGTTGAACACCACGTCCAAAGCACTTTTTTTTGTTTGTGTATAAACACGGGCACCAGCTATCTATTCAAGGATGAATAAATAACGCACTTTGAGCAATGGCCACTAACCCAATGCCTAAATCCACGACTAGCTCAGCTGTTTGTAATCACTAATAGATTATAATTAATTAGTGATTAAAAGAATTAATAAAAGAATTTGTTAAAAAGAATTGATAAAAAGAATTTGGTAAAAGAATTGATAAAAAGAATTGACCGACAAATAAAGTTTAATTTTAAAGATAATTTATTAACTAACATTTATTTACTAAATTTAAACATTTTATAATTCTAATAAAACACACGCATATTTTAAATTAACATTTCTAAATAGTCTAAATATTCCTATAGATAACACTCTAATTTCATTAATAAATATTGGTAGAATGATCACGCACATATTAACTAATGCACACACATAATAATGATAATAAAGGACTACATAGCATTTGAAATTTAATCACACACATATCAATAGTTCATTTATGTATGATATCGAGTTCATATAATTAGACTCTTGGAGGATTCACACGAATTAATGAAATGCAGTGGCTATTACAGTATAAACGAAAATAAGCAAATGTTTTACCTAGGATTTTGAATGTTGACGTAGAATTTTGTTCTTTGGAGGCTGCTTTCAGTGAGAATATTTCCTTATAAATGCTTACCAGCTGGCTGGGACGTTTCCTTGCTGAGTTTCCTGATTTTCACGATTATTGCTATCAGAGACAAATAGATACTGACGGAGATTTTCTAAGATGTTAAGCTGACATTATTTCACGGGCAGATCTGCTGTTTTCTCGGACATCTGGGCTGGAGGTGAACGTGCATTCCAAAATTTTCTCAGCACTGCATTTTGTTTCTTAGCTGACTCAATTAATTTCCGAACTAAACACTCTCTCAATAACTTTGTGAACTGATTCACTGTCCGATAAAAAAATCTATTTATACCTGCGCCTTGTTGTCTTTCTAATATCTCCGGCAAAGATCTGTTATCAAATTCTAATGATAATCATTTGATAAATGTGTTTTGGAAGATTGCTTAATTAGTAATAGCCATGCAGAGATGTTGTTTTATATTTTAATTAATAACCATTGCCGTGTTTTTTAATAATAATCTTCTTTAATTTTATAATAACATTTATTCTATTGTTGACAATCGCACATATATACGGTCATATATTTTTAATACAATTTACTATTTAGTTTTAATATTATTTTTTCTTTAATTAAACTTGAATGAAAAGAGATTTGTATATTTATATTTTTACGAATACTAATAAAAACTATTTAATTCCTATCTTTTTTCTAAAACAAACTGCAATAAACTCTTCAATGTTTAATTTTATGTTTTTCTTTTATGAACGATTACTTTAATAATAATTTTAGATAAAAATTACATGTGCCTATATCAATATAGGTACATTACACCATCCTTCCTTTTGAGAGTAAAATGCATCATTTTTGACCATTTTATCTCTGACAACATTAAATCTTAATTTATTTATTTTTTTATTTTATTGACATGTTATTTATTTGTTTAATTCGATCACTTTAATCAAACCCTTTATTTTATTCATTTATTTAATCCTATAATTGTTACTCTTAAATCATTCATTTGACCTACTTATTTAACTTGATTTTATTGATTTTTAACTGTTTATTTACAAGCATTTCTTCTTACGTAATATGTGCGTGGGGAAAAAAAAATCTTTTATTCAATAATGCCTCCTTGTTACTATTATTATTTCTAAATTTCCTTTAGTATTATTACCGCCTGTCCGGTGGTTGTTTTTCTCTTTTCACTAACCTCAACGACCGGGCATTATATGTTCCTTTTTCCTCTATTCCCTGTGCTATCACAAATGCGTTATTACCATATTGCCGTTTGATGATATAAGGGCTGTCATATATTGGCTGGAATTTCTTGTATATATGTTTTTCAGGATGACTCACCGGATGAACTCTCACCATGACCTCATCTCCCCTCCTGAAGATAGCCTTAGGTCTTCCCTGCCTCTGCTGCCGTAGCCTGCCCATTTTTCTTAACCGCTTGAGCGCTTGCTTAGCATCTCTTCTCTGGCTGATTGGATTTATCCCCACTGGCAATTTAGTCTCAAACGGATACGGAATATTTCTTCCAAAATGTAGCCGAACAGGTTCGAATCCTGTAGCCTCATTTCTTGACCAGTTTATCATGTTGATTATTCGTGATGTTTCTTTCACCCATTTGCAATGATCATCCTGTATATAAACCCGAAATAGATGCCCCAACTCCCTCGTAACCCGTTCACATGGATTAGACTGAGGGTTACGAATCGACATAAGTATATGTCTTATCCCACGTCTATCCGTCCATTTCTTCCATTCGCTAGATATAAAGAGCGTTCCATGATCCGACAGAATTCTGTCTGGAATTCCTACAGTTTTAAAGTATTGTTGCTCCAAAACTCGAATAGTCTGTCTTGCGTTCGCTTGGGCTGCTGGATATGCCGCTACCAGCTTCGAAAACACGTCATATGTTACCATGAGATACTTCATTTTATTGAATGGAGGCAGAGGTCCATAGAAGTCTATCGCTAGTAAGCTGTTCGAGTGTTGGGCATATATAGGTTGCAGCGGCCCGACTCCTGATGTGTTAGCAGGCTTGGTTGCTGAACATATGGTGCATCTACCAATCATGTCTGGAATATTGGCATTCATTCCTGGCCAGTAAAACCAATGACTCAGCCATCCTTCCACTTTATTTGCCCCATAATGTCCGAAAGTGTTATGCGCATATTTAATCATTTGCTCTCTCATGGCGACCGGAAGAATAATGCGTGTTTTTTTTTTCCGTAACACACACTGTAAAAGTCCCCCCTTTAAACAACAGTGATTTCGGTCCCTCCACAGTGGATTATTGGCTGTTTTCGTTACAGGCTGATTGCGTAAATACTCTATTATTTGTTTGCAATCGTTATCTTCCTCTTGCTGCTCCTTTAATCTGTGCAACTCGTCTTCTATCCCATTTCTTTTATATATTTTGGCGGCAGCTATATACACTCTGTCGCAACTCAAGTGTTGTTCTTGAGCTACTGGATATCGGCTTAAGGTGTCTGCCACAATATTCTCTTTACCACAACAGTAAGCCACTTTGTAATTAAATTCTTGCAGGAATAAGCTCCACCTTATTAGCCTGCTATTATTCAAGAAGCTGTGATTAATAAATTCAAGGCTCTTATGGTGAGTGACTACTACCACTTCAGAGCCTACTAAATACTGCCTGAATTTCTTGAATGCCCACACAATAGCCAAGGCTTCCTTCTCGGTTACAGTGTAGTTCACTTCCGGTCCCCTTAGTAAACGGCTAATGAAACAAAGAACTATGTGCTGTCCCTTGTCCTGTATCTGAAATAGCGCAGCCCCCAATCCAAACCCACTACTGTCCATTTGTACAAAGAATGGTTTGTCAAAATCGGGATATGACAGCATAACTTTATTTAAAAATCCTGCCTTCACGCTCTGAAAACTGCATTCATGCTGCTCATTCCACACCCATGATTTCCCTTTTCTTAATAACTGCAATAACGGCTCCATGTCAAGTGAAAAATTTCTATAAAATCGATTATAGAAATTACAGAGTCCGAGAAAAGATTTAATATGTTTTTTATTCCGGGTGTGGGGAATTCCTGTATTGCTCAGATTTTTTCAGGATTAGGTAATATCCCTCTTTCTGTAATTATATGACCTAAAAACTTGACCTTGTCAGTCATTATCTTACTCTTATTTAAATTAATTCGAATTCCCTTTCTCTCACATTCCTCCAGCAACATTTCTAAATGCGCAAAGTGCTCATCTATACTTTCCGACGCCACCACAATGTCATCTACATACATTATAACTAAATTCTTAATATCATCTGACAATACTTGATCCAGACATTGTATAAGCCCTGCCCCACTATTTTTTAGCCCGAAGGGAATCTGGTTAAAATTATATGCACGTCCATTATATTTAAATGCCGTATATTTCCGATCCTCTGGATGAAGTTTGATTTGCCAGTAGCTGGCAGTTAAGTCGAACGTCGAAAATATTTTCTTATTTTGAAATTTCAATAACAATTCGCTCATAGGCGGTGGAGCATTAGTATCAGCTATTGTTATCTTATTTAACTGCCGTGCATCCAAACATAACCAAATTGATCCATCTTTTTTTTTACAGTTACGATAGGGTTATTAAAAGAGATGAACTTTTAGATATAATTCCCCATCTAAGCATTTTGTCTATTTGTTCTTCTACTTCATGTCTATATTGATGAGGTATGGGATATGCAGGCTTGATATGGTTGGTCTTTCATAAGCCTTATCCTGTGTTCATACCCTTGGATTACCCCCCGGAAAATACGCTTTCATATCTATTGAATAGTTTCTTCAGTTGGTCTCTTTGATTATCATTTATGCATTTTGACTCATCCACCTTTTCCCCTATCTCTATTTCCATTACTGCACTTTGTGCATCACTCTGTCTATTTATCTCATCCTTCTGGTGTTTTGTAAACGGAATTATTACGTTGTTTATTTCTGCCCGGCTCCGTTTATAATCCAATACACAGCCTGTTTTGTACATAAAATCTGAGCCTAATATAACCTCATGAATCAGTCCCTCCAAAATCAACAGAACATGCATATATTCTCCCTCTGCCATGTGTAATTTCACCCATGCCTGTTTGGATGCCAACTTCGCCTTCTTACCATTAGCCAACAAAACATATACTGTTTTTAAAGGCAATATTTTAATTTCCAGGTCAATGTTATTTATTTTATTAAACATTTCCTGTGACATTACCGATACCTGACTCCCCAAATCAAACAATGCACTAGTTGCAACCCCCTACCTTTATCTCTATCTTCGGACAGCTCTGAGGTGCCATCACAGGCATGCTTTCTTCTCCACTACATACCAGATTCGCTACTTGCATACAATCAACTTCTGCGTTTCCATCCTCATCTTGACCATCCACCATCCCCCTATTGTTGTCCAATGCCATTAGTATTTCGGCCATCTGCTCTACCGTTTGCTTGCCAATCATCATTTGTTCCACCTTCTCAGGTAAACCACGCCTAACGATCTGCATAATATGCTGCTCCGATAATTTGTATGCTGTGATTGATCTCAATTTCGCTATTTGTCTACGAAAAAATTTAATAAATAACTCCCCCATCTGCCACCTGTCCTGCTCTACTTGAAACTTAACCTTTTCCTGCAGTTCCTCCCACCAATAGTTTGACAACAACGAACACTTGTATTCACCGAATGTTGTCGGTTTTACACGTAATGAATTCCACCAGAGTTGGGCTTCTCCCTGTATGTGACTGCAAGCTAAAGCAATTCTTGCTCCCTTGCTTAAACTATTCAAAGTGCAATAACGTTCCAAGCTCTCTAAGTGATCACTCGGATTCTCCCCTCTGTTCCCTGAGAATGCTTTTATCTTTAGCAGCTGATTTACTGCCTCCATTTTATGTATGTGCACCCATGTTTTCCCATTCTCATGTTCTCTTTCTAATGCCTCTACTCTTTTTATTACTTCCTCCAGCTCTATATCTTTTCCCATTTTGACACTATGTATTTTATTTTTTTTTCAAACTAGCGCTTACGTTAAACTAAATTTAAATACAACTTATTTATTTATTTTTCTTACTAAGACAGAAACTCACGTTACCTCCAACCTTTTGTCCTTTTCACTACCTGCTCTTAATGCTTTAACTCCACCCATAACATCCAATTGACTCTGATTTGATAGCATAAATGTCAAAATCTCTTTTCATTTCGAAAAAAAAAGTTTCGGTCAATTCTTTTTCTTTTTTTTTTTTAAATTAAAACACTTTTACATTACGTAAATTAACTTTTGTATAAAACAAATTTTTCAAACAAGAAACAAAGTACCTCATTACTATTGTTTCTTAGGTTCAGCCCCACAATTGGGTCTAGCCATTTGAACCGTATTCGAATATGTGGATTCGAATCACCGGTATCTTAGGCAGAGAAGAACATACTCGGAGAGTATGTATGCCCAAACGATAGCTATAAAGTATATAACTAACGTTACATTTCCAGGACATAGCTTCTTCTCGGCTGTTGAGTTGAACACCACGTCCAAAGCACTTTTTTTTGTTAGTGTATAAACACGGGCGCCAGCTATCTATTCAAGGATGAATAAATAATGCACTTTGAGCAATGGCCACTAACCCAATGCCTAAATCCACGACTAGCTCAGCTGTTTGTAATCACTAATAAATTATACTTAATTAGTGATTAAAAGAATTAATAAAAGAATTTGTTAAAAAGAATTGATAAAAAGAATTTGGTAAAAGAATTGATAAAAAGAATTGACCGACAAATAAAGTTTAATTTTAAAGATAATTTATTAACTAACATTTATTTACTAAATTTAAACATTTTATAATTCTAATAAAACACACGCATATTTTAAATTAACATTTCTAAATAGTCTAAATATTCCTATAGATAACACTCTAATTTCATTAATAAATATTGGTAGAATGATCACGCACATATTAACTAATGCACACACATAATGATAATAAAGGACTACATAGCATTTGAAATTTAATCACACACATATCAATAGTTCATTTATGTATGATATCGAGTTCATATAATTAGACTCTTGGAGGATTCGCACGAATTAATGAAATGCAATGGCTATTACAGTATAAACGAAAATAAGCAAATGTTTTACCTAGGATTTTGAATGTTGATGTAGAATTTTGTTCTTTGGAGGCTGCTTTCGGTGAGGATATTTCCTTATAAATGCTTACCAGCCGGCTGGGATGTTTCCTTGCTGAGTTTCCTGATTTTCACGATTATTGCTATCGGAGACAAATAGATACTGACGGAGATTTTCTAAGATGTTAAGCTGACATTATTTCACGGGCAGATCTGCTGTTTTCTCGGACATCTGGGCTGGAGGTGAACGTGCGTTCCAAAATTTTCTCAGCACTGCATTTTGTTTCTTAGCTGACTCAATTAATTTCTGAACTGCACTCTCTCAATAACTTTGTGAACTGATTCACTGTCCGATAAAAAAATCTATTTATACCTGCGCCTTGTTGTCTTTCTAATATCTCCGGCAAAGATCTGTTATCAAATTCCAATAATAATCATTTGATAAACGTGTTTTGGAAGATTGCTTAATTAGTAATAGCCATGCAGAGATGTTGTTTTATATTTTAATTAATAACCATTGCCGTGTTTTTTAATAATAATCTTCTTTAACTTTATAATAACATTTATTCTATTGTTGACAATCGCACATATATACATATGGTCATATATTTTTAATACAATTTACTATTTAGTTTTAATATTATTTTTTCTTTAATTAAACTTGAATGAAAAGAGATTTGTATATTTATATTTTTACGAATACTAATAAAAACTATTTAATTCCTATCTTTTTTCTAAAACAAACTGCAATAAACTCTTCAATGTTTAATTTTATGTTTTTCTTTTATGAACGATTACTTTAATAATAATTTTAGATAAAAATTACATGTGCCTATATCAATATAGGTACAATATATATATATATCATTATCTGGACAAGGTGTAATGATGAAAAAATACCACTATAATTACATATAAATTAACTTAAATATCTTTTATATTTTTTAAGTTTCGTATAACCAATTATTCTTTCTATATTTTGAGTATTATAGGAATTTGTAATACATGCCATCATTATGTCATTATGTAATTTTTTATATATTTAAATTACCAATGTGTTTCTAATTATATGCTATTGGCTCATTGTTCACATCTTTTGAATTCATGATGAGCAGAACTTTTTTATTCTGCTTTTCTCATCATCATTCATCAATATAAAATAATTAACAATAATCCTGCATATTAAATACAATTTATCCAAAACACTTCAAATACTTTTAGCAAAACTTTTTATTTGTACATATATACATGCATACGTTTCACCTGTCCTGCAGTCTTCTTTAGAGCCTGCAGGACAGTCAAAATGTATATATGTATATATGTACACATAAAGAGTTTTGCTAAAAAGTATTTGAAGTGTTTTGGATAAATTTTATTTATAGCAAAGTACAGCAAAATAAAAAAAAGTGTGATTTTGGTAATAGTTAACCCTGCATACTACTCGGTATCCATAATCACAAAATAAAATTACAATATATTTTTGATCCTGACAACATGAAAATAAAGTAAGAAGAATTTAATGAATGTAAAAATAAAAATTAGAGTTGGGAATCACAAATGCAAAAATATAATGAACTAAAAGTGCAATGACTTACAATTTAATATCTACTGCATCCAAAACCATTTGAGAAGCTATTTATTTATTAACTGTGATTGTGGCACCAAGTGTGAAAACATGTTAGGTTGAATAAAAATTATTCAATAATTTTTTAATAGTTATAAATTAATATTAATTATATATATTTGTTATATGAAAATTATTGCTTTATCGCAATATAGTCTACATCAAAAATATATAGTACTAGAATTTTATCTTTCAGCAGAAATCAGAAGTTATTTTAATACCTGGTGCGTGAAAAGCGTTAATGCATTTTTCAGTTTTGCAAATGTTTTAAAAAAAGTTTGATTCACATCTCTTTCAGATAATGTTATACCATCGATCATTTTTATGCATAGAAAAGCATCAGTCTTAGAAAATCTCTTTAAAAAGTATGATTAATAGTTTTTTAAAAATAAAAGCTATCCATTAGTAAAGATTTTTTAAAAAAAGATTTTACACATTTTGATTCTATTTATAAACTGATATTAAGATTCTCTATAAAATTATATATCTATATATAATTACCTTTATAGTAAAATGTTTTGCATGACTGCTTAATACATCTACTTATCTGCATTTAAATTTTAGCTTAGAATTAATTTTTAGGCATCCAATTATTAAAGGCTACTTATTAAATGGAAGCTAGAAAATTTTATCTAGAAGTTAAAACAAGAATCGAATAGCAGTCTGAGAACCATTATTATCTATCAACTATCAAGCCTTTTACTGTTTGTTTATGAAGAGCTATGAAAAAATAATTTTCAAATAAGACATTTAAAAGCACTTTACTTTTTAATCTTATATATATACTGTATATAATATTCAATCATAGCGACTCACTGCAAGATCTCCGATCTCTAGCCGCATTTCTCCACATCACACCAGCAAACTCTTTTATTTCATCAATCCATATCACACATGATCTCTTTTTAGATCTTCTACATTCTCTTGGAATCCAGTGTAATATTTCAACTGTTCAGCTATTATCATCTCTTCTAGCAATACACTCAGCACAATTCCACTATTGTCTCTAAATTCTTTCAATGACGTCAATAACATTTGTTTGTTCTCTCAGCCATGTATTTCATTTTCATACTCTTCTTGTTATATCTAACATGCATGTTTTTATACTTCTTCGAGTAATCTGAAAGTCTCTGTATTGCTCTTTTGTCAGGTATTCAAATCTCAGATTTATGAATAAGAACTTTTAACGCATTTATTTAAAACCTTTTCAACACATTTGCATATTTCATTTTAAAATTAAATTATTTCTACCAAAAGCACTCTAAATAAGTTTAATTCTATGATTAATTTCATCCATTATGTTTCCATCTGCAGTAATAATCTAACCAAGATATTTGTAGTTGGAACTTTCTTCTAACTCATTATTACCAATACATATTTTCTTCTTTTGAGAAAATCCATTGAACAGTACTTTAGTCTTTTTAACATTTACTTTTAATCTTACTTTCTTACTTTTATCTGCTAACTCTTTCAATATTCTATAACTTCTATCAGTACTTGGATATGATCCACTGTAATAAAACCACTTTTAAATCTGGCTTATTTTTATAGTTGGTTAATATCCAATCTTAAGGTGTAATTATCTCAGTAAAAATTTTGTCTAGAACTGATAAAAGAATGATAGATTTGTAATTTCTATTATATTTTTTCTTATCATTTTTAAATATTAATATAAATACTGCATTCTTGTAATCATGTAGTGCATTTTTATCATTGTTATATAATTCTGACAATTTTTTTTCTATTTTGTCACTTGCTTCTTTTAAGATATCAATTATAATTTCATCATTACCAGGAGAATTTACTTCTTCATAAATTTTATTGCATATATCATTTATTTATGTTAAATACTAGGCAATACAATAGGTATAGTAGTTATAGGAGGTATGTTTTTATGTTTCTATTGCTATATAATTTCATGATCTTTTTAGTAATAGTTCCAGCATTTTTTATTCTTGCAGAAATGTTTCCTATCATTACCAAAATGTTACTTTATGCTCTTGAGATTTTTATTCTCTTCTATAACTTTCCTTATTAGTTTACAATTATACTTTCTTATATTATTGTCAATTCTTTTTTGCACCATCATGTGGTTGAGTGTTAGTATTCATCCATTTATAGTTAAAATCTTCAAAGCCATGTGCAACAGCATAATGCTGTGTTAAATATTAAAATTTGAGATATTAAATTCTTCTTAATACATCATTTTTATATAGTTTTATATTCTTCCATTTCTTCATAAATTGATTCGTCTCAATAGAAATCTCACTGGTCAATTGTGTTTTTAAACCAGAAAATGTGTTGCAAGTTTTATGAGCATATCAGTTATCTTCCTATTGATTTTATTTAAATCTGAATCTTGTTCAAAGTCTGCTAATATTTAAAAAAGATTTCTAAATTCTAATTTAAATTCATTGGAATATTTCTGTAAATTAGGAATGTCAACTGTAAATATTGTTTTTTAAAAATAATTTTTTAAATCCTTTTGTCAATTTTGTAAAGTCTGTTTATTTGTTTGTTAACTTTTGATCTTCTTTCAAGTTAGAATGAAATTTTAAAATTGAGTTTTAATACATTTAAATTCAATAGAATTGCTTGAAAATGAATAAATACCTAAGTTATATCACCCTAATCTATTTGAAACACTTATCGTTTTAGTATGTCAACTAGTTTGATAGATATGAAACAGAGGATGGGAAAAATATGGAACATATTAAATAATTTCACATATCACTGTAAACAATTCTTAAAATTTTCATTTGTTTTAAATAATGACATCTAAGATGACATTAACTTTTTTAAAATTTAATAATATTTTAGTTTACATAGGGTAATTTATTACAGAAATAAAGAGCAGTTTTAAGAAATACACATACAATTAAATACAATTTAATGGTTTAATTAAAACTCAAATAAAATTCTAAAATAAATATCTATTATATTTGATAAAAACATAATTTACAAATGCAGTTTTTTTTAGTAAGCAATTGAACATACAGTTGGACAAAAATTTAAAGTAATTACTTTAAAAAATAAAAAGCGCTGAGCAAATGAAATTTCACACATTTTGATGTCAATTTTTTTGAAGCCTAGGAATAAAAATCAATGAAATAAATCCACTTTACAAAAGCAAAAAGGCAGTTGCAATGGTCAGTAGATAAATAAACCTGTCATTTCTCAAACTTTTTGAGTAAAGAAAAACTCTAAAATGCTGTCTTCTTAAATATACAAAATCTTAAAAACAATTTGTAATGCACATGAATTCCTCTCCATTCTGAAACATTACCAAACGATTTTTTGGAATTCCTGAATGAAAACAAATGAATAAAAACTTTCACTTTGCAGACACAACAAATGCAGTTAGAATAAACAATAAGTAATAAAGACCTCATTTAAATTGGGAAAAAATATTCCATTATAAAGAATTAAAATATATAGTATAAATAAAAACATTTGTATAAATAGCTACTTGCAACAACATTCTATATCACAGATTTTCTTCTACTTCGACATGTATCTATGTAAATTCAGTGCAATGCAAAAGTAAAATACTACTCAAAATATAACTAATAAAAATTATTAATATACTTTCATTAAGTGATTTGTGTCAAAGATGTGGGTAGCATATTTGACACATCAAACAAACTGCAGTAATTTGTTATATATATATATATAGTGTGATTTTTAGTTTATTATGAAAAAACCTAAGATCTATGAACTGAGAGCAATGCTGGTTTTAAAGGGTTTGAAATTACTTTTTTTTATCGGGGTTTTAGATCAAATAAAAATCAGAATATATATATATTTGAAGGAATTAAAATTTCGTTTAGCAATTGTGTAACTTATAAATAAAATTATGTCTGTAGTTATTAAAATGTATAATGTATAAGTGTATTAAGTGCTTGGACGTGGAGATAAGGCTTTCATGCACAGCAACATTTTAAATCTGTTTATTTATAAAAGTTTAATTAAGTATTAATTAAATTAGACAAATAATGTGCTTTGAAAAGTGAAAGTTTAATATAAAACGGTTAGGAAATTTAACTTGCTTATTATAGTGAGTGTAATATTTAATTGAGGGAGGATAGTTATAAAATTTCAAAAAACTATGAACTAGGTTTAATGCTACGTGAAATTCGCTACAAGTAGATAATGGATTATTATTAATAAATGTGTGCGCATGCGTGTGTGTGTATGGTGTATAAAGTTTTAATTATAGAAACAATCCCAAAATTAAATATATCATGCAATATATCATTGAAAGGAAATTGAGGAAACAATTGTTTTATATTAGTTTTGAATAAATTACTAATTATATTCAGTCATAAATTTTAAATCAAAATTTTAGTCTATTTTTTTTATTGAAAAATTTTTCTCTCAATATATCCGTCATTTTTTTTTGTATAAGACCGCATTGTGAATAATTAGTGTCAAAATTATGTTTGATAAACCAATTAGCATTTAATACCAAGCATCAAAGGTTAAGTAGGTAGGTCAGATGATGATGGACAAGCAGAGTTTATAAAAGCAATGGTATACTGGGGGCAAGGCCTTTTAAAAAAAAAATTTTGTGTTATGTGAATACGTAGTAAGTTTTCTGCTTCATCACCATCGTCTGACCTATAAATCTTTTAAGTGTATAATATTATGATTATAAAATGGGTCACTAAATAATTAAAGGGCACACTGGATCTTCTTCCGAAGTCAATTACAACTGAAATTTGCCAGCATAACAAAAGTTAATAAATCATGCTTAATTCAATGCATCTAGCCTGGATACTCCAATCTTCCCAGCACAAGTTATTTCAAGTACAAACTTTTATTGATATGTATTCTGTCATAAGTATTTAACGTGTTATACTTGGATGAATATCTTTAATTAAACGTAAGAAGAGACTCAAAGGAGGACAACTGCTCTAATCGTGTATTTGTGTTATATTTATTGGAAAGACATAATAAAATTTGAGCAGTAGTTTATATTTTTAATTGGTATCATTAAAGAAAACTTTTGCATTTTCATGTGAGAAAAACTTTAGCAGAAAATTTAAAATATTTGCTAGAATAACTTAGATTGAAATTAAGAAATGAAGGAAATATTGAATAAACGATTACTGAATGGTTCTGTAAATATACTGTAGTGAGCTGTATATCTGATTGAATGGTAGAATTCTAATAAAGAAAAGAAGAACCCATGGAATGACTTAATTCATAGAGCAGGAGAAACTAAACTCTACGAATAATTTACTATGGAATAAGTGATAGTGAAAATATATAAATTCCCATACTAAATTAATATAAATAACAATTCGTGTCAATTGTTAATACAGAGTTTAATATAAATAACAATTCGTGTCAATTGTTAATACAGAGTTTAATATAAATAAATAAAAACAAATAATATTTCCAAGCGCTTTCAACTCTTACGAGTCCTTATCAAGGCAGTGTAAACAATTCTATTTTCTCCTAGGTGATGAATCTAACATTTCATTGCATTGGCCAGGAACAACTAATCGGAAAGCTGGTTAATTTTGAATTCATAGCACAAGATGAATTTTATATAATATATGATTCTTTAAAATCTTGCATTTTTTATCATGTGTTTCATTCATTAATATTGTAAAATCCTTTGGACTACATATATGGCCTGTATTATTTTGTTTTTATTTATTTATATTAAACTCTGTATTAACAATTGACACGAATTGTTATTTATATTATTTTTATATTATATACAGAAGTATTATTTATTTATTTATTCATAATAAATTAACAAACGAGCAAGGATCCTAATAATTAATGTAGCTACTTGTTAAAAATGAGCGTCTTTAAACTTGATTTTGTTCCAAATAAAAGTTGCAATTTGGATAACTTCGAAAACGCTATGCTATGACCATATATGTATTTCATTAAGATATGTGTGTATTAAAATGTGGACAAACTTTAAGCTGTCAAATAGAGAACAGTCGCCAATGATGCAGTGTGCTGCAATGACTTTATGTAAAATTTTATTTTATTATATATTTATTGTTATGCTATATGTTGAATTTTACTTATGTATTCTTAATTAAGCTTTATAATATCGACCCCATATTAAACTTAGGATAGGATAGAAAATACCTTATTTATTATTTAGTTGCTTGAACTCTTATTTTTTTATTATTATTATGAAATGCTAGTGAGCATGTGAAGTATGGAAGAGATTTTTAAAATATTACTATGCCAATAGTTTTAAAATAAATAATTTCATGTTTATTTAATCCACATATATTTTCAAATATTTGATTGCTGTGCCCTAGAGATTGAGTTAGTAGGATATGTATTCAAAGTAAATGATGCCTATTTCTTAGATTATAGAGTTAACGTTTAAATAAAATTTTGTTCGTTAATCATATTAGACTATTTTAAAATTTATCGGTTTATACATCAATAATATGATACCCTTAGGTTAAGTGAGAGTGGAAATGACCTTTGTTTGTTCGAGGTGAGCTTAGTTCTTGCCACTTCAAAGGCTGAGATGGAGCATAACTCTCTCGCAATTGAATACATTTAAATTCGAAGGTATACGGAGATCGAGGATGTCTTTCCACTTCCATTATTATTAGTTTGCTTCGTAAGAGATAAATATTTTTATACGATTGTAGAGCATGATGATTTAGGATCCCCTCTTTTATATGTGCAATGACAAGGTCCTCGCATATCTTACAGCCTCAGGTAGAAAGCACACGTAGGTTTATGCTATCACCAAGATGTGGATTATTGATTCATTTTCTCTTATGAGAGTATTATTATTATTAAACCACTAAACATCATATGATCACCATCTCTTATTATTATTACTAGCTTGGATTGAATTAAATATTGTTAACTGTTTTGTCAGGTCATTAGGTATTAGTTAAGACTAGTTATTTGCTTTAGGGAATTATAAATCATAATATTTCAGAAATTGATGTATAGTGTAGCTGAGCTTAGCTCAGCTCGCAGCTTGTTATAGAACCGATATTTATTTAAAACTAAGGTTAATAATTCGAATCCAGGCAAGCAATGCACATCATGTCCGGTTCATGCTGAAGCAAGTCATCGCTGGACTGGTAAGACAATGTTAGAGAAACTCATGTTGGGACCATAGTATCCAATACAAATATGTGTGCGTGAATATCATTTCTTAAATTGTTATACCATTATAAAATAGAAGTTATGCATTAATTTAAGAGAAGTAAAAACTTATAAAATTAGTTATAAGTTTGAATACTAAATTTATAAAAAAAAAAAAATATATGTCCATTCCTTAGTGGAGAGAATGAAACATTGGATTTAATTTAATAAGGGCTGAGAACTAATTATTCTAATAATAATCGTATTTATTATGATAGGAGTACGTATGAAGATCTGCTTTATATATATAGATATAATTGGCGTTTTAAAATATTTCCTGGATCGAAATACCTTATTGAATAGTATATAATATGAGTTATTTGTCCCAATATTAGAAGGTAGTACCGATATTGGGATGAGAGTTCGATCTAAGATGCGGTGAGCCCTTTATGAACTTATGCTCAGTAGTCAATGTAGATCCATTGTAAATATGTTTTGTAATTATTATTTCATTAGTATTTATCGTTCATATGTTAATAAATATTTTGTTTTGAATTTAAACTTTATTGTTGTATCTTAATGCTTGGATATCCATTGATTCCAGAAATCTAACAAAAAAAAAATTATGGAACATATTTCATATTTTTCAGTACAGATGTATCACGAAATATCTTTATTAAAGATTACAACTAAATTAATACATTTATTATTCATTTAGCTTTGAAATTATATTGATCATATGGCAAACCTCTAAGACAGCGTTTCCCAACCTTTTTTGGCTCGCGTACCACTTGGTAGTACATCATGCTAAATTGTACCACTTCGTAAAAATGATTGTATTTTGTGAAATTTATTGCGAGTGTGTTATTTTATTTGCATTATAAATATTATAGGGTGACCATGTATTCACATCACAATGAGACAAATTACATTGAAACACGCTTAAACGATTATAAACTCACTGAAAATATAAATTCACTGTAACATATATATATATATGTGTTTGTTCAAAGTTTCATATTTATCTACTATTTTGTCATATTTCGTTTACTAATAAATGGTTTTAATAAAAACACAAAATTATAAAAAACCAATTAATATATTTTATCATAATCAAATATTTTTATAAAATAAATTTAATGAGACCCTTGTGCTTGTTTCGAAAAACATAATTTTTTGAAATTTAGTTCAAAAGATGTGAGGTATACCCTTAAGTCTACAGCTGCATTCAATTTGTTTCAATACTTTTTTTTTTTTTTTTAAATATATGAAGAAAAAGCTCTTTCTCTACTAATTTCATACTAGTAAATGGTAATAATAATTTAAGAGCTTTCTCAGAAAGTTGTTCATAATCTTTAATGTTTAACCAAAATTAATTAGATTGTGTCGATAATTCTATTAAATTTTCTTTCTCTTTTATTGATAATGATGTAGCTTTTTCTAAATGTTCTTCATAGAAGGGGTTTGAAATCCACTTATCATTTGTGTTTTCGGGTTTTGCAAAATATTCCATTAAAGACAATTTTAATCCTGTTAAATGTGCTATTATATTTTCTCGTATATCTTGAGACAGACTAACCTTATTTTCAAACAAAAAATATGTAGAGTTTTGAATACTTTTGGTTGATTGTTTTCAATACACTGCTTCCAAAAATCTAATTTCTTAATCATATTTTCAATTTTATCATTAACATTAAAGATCGTTATCGAGTTGTTCTGAGGTGTAAAATTTAAGTTATTTATTTGCAAAAAAATATCAGTTAAATATGCAATCACCTGAATGAAGCCAACCAAAATCATACAATTTCGAAGAAAGATCAAAAGAATTGTCTTCAAAAAAAAAAACTGTCCTTCTTGTCTAAATTCGAATAAGCGAGTTATATGGGGATCAATGAATTTTAATAAACAAAGACGATACAATCACAGACAATAACCTGTCACTTGTAAGCCGCGCGGGGAAGTGAACAAGAGTGCAGCACCATGACAACAGTGGCGGCAATATCTCAAGTTACTAATGGCTAACGGCTAAATTTAAAAATGCACTCCAAAAAAACGATATCGATTGCTGGATTTTCGATCATCGACTGTACATATTAACAACTTTACTGTATAATATTATTAATTAAAATAATTTTTATGAATTATAGGAAAAAACGTTTCTATGATATTTTTATGATTTGATTTTTTTTATGTCTGCCATTATTGATTATTTTTCGTGTACCACCAACCAGCAACTCGCGTACCACCAGTGGTACGCGTATCACAGGTTTGGGAAACGCTGCTCTAAGAGAATAATTTAATTTTAAATTTAATCTTTAGTTTATCAAGTTTGTTGCATTAAGACTAATGTCACCAGTGAACATCAAATCCCTTTTTCACTCCTGATATTTGAAGGCATTCCCAATCACTAAGGATCTAGTCAAAATTTACTGTAAATAAATATTTCATTTAAGTAACCATTAGTAGTTGCTAATATTTATTATCTTTCAAAAATAAATAAACTTTATTACAATCAATTATAAAATTTGGTTGGGAATATGCATATCATATCCCAACAGTTGCAGGGAATGCCTGATTAAGTATACAAGAATATACAGATTAGAACGATACAAAGTCTGGAACATAATTAATGTAATTTAAGATTTTAATGTAATAATTCTTTACAACTATCTGGAGGTCAACACTATAAAACAAATAAATACATAGATCATAACATTGAGCAACAGAACATGAAAAGGAAATTAACTCAAATATTTTTCAATATAGCTTAAATACAGAAAGGCTTCAATATATATATAAGAAACACAGCAATCATCATTAAATAAAGTAAGCATAACAAAAAAGGCCATCAACAGGCCAAACTCGCATACAGGTTCCAACATGATCAGAGACATGAAAAGAAATAATAATACAAAATCCAGGGGATCAGACTAGCAGCAGAAAGGATGAAAGTCACACTTGGACAATGAGAAGCAGGTTAGTATTGGCACAAATCCAGATCCCAACAGTAAATCTATCAAGGATTTTCCCACACATACTTCCATGTCCCACAAACAACACTCCATCTGTCATTGGTGGCAGGCTTCAGTGAAATGCACAATGTTGAGGCCCCTCTTTGTAATGCAGTGGACAAAACAGTCTTTTCTGGTAAAATCTTATGCTGAGGAGCACCTCAATAAGTACCTTATCCCCTATCAAGATTCTTAAATAGTCACACTGAGACTCACATTCAAAATCCTCCACTGCTAAATCTGGAACAATGACAAGTCTCAACAATATTTCAGACTTGTTCTATCCCCATCTACCTTTGTACTCATCATCCAACATTAGATATCAAGCTTGGGTTAAAATATATTCTGTACCTTGGTTTATCCAGCTACTCAAGCCCTGGGGATTTCTGATCATCCTCCACCAATTCAGAATTGGAACTTTCACTTTCCACATCCTCCACCAATTTTGAATTGTCACTTTCACTCTCCTTATGTTCTAAGAGCCCATCATGAAGGTGATCATTTTTGTGCATCACTCACTTCAGGAACCTTGACAAGAATCAGGGTCTGGTTCACAACTTCCCTATCCATTAACTCAAATGTCTAATCAGGCTTCTCTTCAATATTGTCAGAAATAGGCAAGTGCATGGGTACAAATGCTCCTTCTTTATTATCATTGGCCATATGCTTCTTTTATATTCCTGTCCAGTGAACCAGGATCCAATGAACTCTTACTCAATCTCCCAGTCTCCTGACTTCTGGAGCTGTGAAGGAAGCTTTTAGCATCCATTTTATGTTCGCCAACTTTCCTTTTGTATTTTGTAACAGGCATGACTGCAGACTATGTCAAAATCATGCCAGAATTGACTCTGTGCCAGAACCGGTAGATGACCACAGAGTTTTTTCAATTGGGTGTGGAATGGAATGACTCATTTGTTCTGAAGGCTGTCATAACCAAGATTAATTGGTAATGACCGTATATTTCCCTCTTGATTTGATATAACAGATTGCCCCTTTTGTCTGGACACAGTTATACAATTATTTATACTAGTCTTCCTAAGTTTATAATTCGGGCATATCCTTGAGGGACAATCCCTGACAAGGTAAGACCTCAACCTGCAGCATTATGATTTAGAATTTTTATCCTTAGTTAAGAGTATATATTAGCTTCCAGAATGAATGTATGTCTTTTCAACTTAAATTCTCTGGGATAATGTTCAGTGGTCTGCAATAAATTTGAAAGTGATTATTTGAAGCTCCTCGTGATAAATCAAGACCCTGAGAATGAGAGGTTTTACAATACGAAAATTTTAAATGATGATATTATCATTGCTGGTATAATGTAACAATAAAGAATTAATTGAGTTGATCATATTGTAAATTCCACTTCTGTGTGTGTGTAAAATAGCATTGAGGAGAATCATGTTGGTGGTAGAGATATGACAGAGAAAACATAAACATTCAAAAGAAATTAATTGTAACTTGGGAGAGTGGTCTCGGCAGAGAATAAGGAGATTATTAATATGTTGGGGGGGGGGGTGAAGACTCTTCTCCTTTTTTTATTAGAGTACTAAGAGTTTTAATATTTCTTGTGAGTCTGATTCTCAAAGTTCTCTGCATGGATTGCCAACTTATTCACATCTTAAATAGAAAACTGGAATCATTGTAGCTGTAACAAGGAATCATCAGCTATGTTGGACTTGTATAACTTATTTGTGAATCTGTGGTGGAGAGATGTTTTCCAGCTTTCAATAATGTCACATAATTTATTTATATAGTAATTACAGAATTCAAAATGAGAATCAAACATGCTAGTTTATAACTTAAATTATTATTATTTTTGGGGAAAATTTTTAAGAACTTGCTTCCCTCATGGACTTATAATTTGTCAAGTGATGATGATCTCAAGTTGACACAGCAGCTGATAGTTAGAGTTACAATTTGGCATCCTGGTAAATAAACCATTACACACACACACACACATATATATATATATATCACTATCTCCATTTTTGTCTCTATCTAGCTAAGCGAGAGGTTACAATCAATATATAAAGCTAAAACAATCAATAAAATAATCAGAATTATTCCAAATCCACAACTCAACTAGACTAGCCAAGTCTTGCTTTGGTGGTTGAGAGGTCAGCGTGACTGCCTTGCACTTGCAGGCAGTTGCCCGGGTTGCAGGTTCGTGTCCCTGCCGATGCTATGACACTTAAAAAAACAAAAAACTAGACTAGCCAAAAAAATAAACTCTAAAACACAACCAATGGTTTCACTGCTACAAGAAGACTTGGATATTATATAGTTCTTTACACTTGTGAAGTCTAGTTGTACCAGTGAAACCATAGGCTATGTTTTAGAGTTTATTTTTTGGTTATTCTGGTTGAGCTGTGGATTTGTGGGAATTTTGATATATATATACTAAATAATTGTAAAGAAATGTATAAGAGATTGTGCCCTGAGCCAACGAATGAATACTGATTCAGTATGAAACACGCATCTTAATGATCATAGATCTTTTTCACATGCCTTTGGTCATATGTTTATGATTACATCCCTCATAATAGAAACCAGTCCCTATTTTGCATGAGAGTGGTGTAGTGAAAGTTGCACTACAGAAATATTATTCATTATTGGATAATCTCTAATATAATAAATGACTTATAAAAATTATCAAAATAAAAGCCTGTTTGAAAAAAGGATGCCGAAAAGTAAACCTGTTGATGTTAGAAAGAAAATCATAGTACTGTAGTCTTCAAAAGAAACACTTATATTTGAAAAACATGTATTAAAATAAAATAATGAAATCTGTACCAATTAAAATACATATTTACATTATATACACATGTACTATTATGTACACATATTAAATATGATATGTATATAAGGGAACATGAGAAAAAGTATGTTATTTTATTCTGGAACTTAAACATTAGATAAATTTGAAGTTTTATTATAATATCTTCCAACAACTTAACTACTCTTTTAATTAGTTATTAACACTAATTTTAATTGCTAAGGAAGGATGCCAAATAAAAATATAAAAATGATGAATTATCATCGTAGTATTGAGTTTATTAAAAAAAGAAGTAATAATTATTTAGACTTGTATTATAAAATTATAATGAAAGACAATGTCATAAACACCAAACTTTTAAATATATTGAAGAAAAGATTTTATTCAGATATTTTTCTGCTAAGACAAATAAGCTAACATCGGATTAACATAATTATCCATTCTAAGTTCATCCATCTATTCATTAGAACAGTTTTCCAAATTGCTTATTTGCTTCAAATATATTGTTTTACATTTTTTTAAAAAAAATGAAGAAAGTGATTTAATCTTACTTCATCATAGTTAATATAACTAAAATATCAACTTATAATCTAAAACTTTATGAAGAACAATTGTTAATTAATATTCTCTTTCTGCTCATTTCTCCTCCAATTTGTATTACAATTAGAAATGTGTTATAAAGAAACCGTATATTATTTACAATATCTGCTATCAACTTTAGTTATCTTCAAATTTGTTAAATTTAATTGTGAACATTTTCTCAAAGAATTTCTCCTATAAATCTTTATATATGTGCTTTCTCTGCCTTAATGAAAGATTATATATTGCTGTATCATTTTAAGAAGATAACAAAAAGAACTTGAATAAAAAGAGAAAATTTTCCTTATAAAGGGAAAAGAATTTTAATCTCGAATATGAAGAAGGGTATAGTATTCACCGTATATATATTTTGGTATATTTTAAATTATTTGTAGTTATAATTTATGTATTATATTATTATTAATATTATTTATGATATTACAAATATGTTTATAATGGTGGTGACCATAAAACGGAATTGGATGAGATATACGGTAAAAAGTTTATCATATGAATTAATTTTTACTATTATTCTGTAGTTCTCTGATTTATTGTTTAAGCTTAAATTGACTGTATAACACTTTTTTTATATATTTGATATAAGTATTTATAAACAAAAGTATTATGATGTCAGTGTGTATATGAAAATTTTAGATATATTATAAATCGAATGTTATCATCATTATGCAATGACCCTTTCGTCAGTGAATATATAGTATTAGACCAAATGGATGTGTTGTATGCTCTATGTGCATGCAGAATAGATAATTATTTATTATTATTATTATTATTATTATTATTATTATTATTATTATTATTATTATTATCAGCTCTATGTCTTAGATCCTAAGATCTTGGTGCAGTACTCTCAAATCCAAAGCTCCTCACGGATGAAAGCCACAAGCTAAAAACTAGTCTGTTGGGTGAGTAGGCATTAGATAGGGATTTTATGCACAAATCTTCCTGCATTCATTGATTATGAAAGCTTGCACTTGATGGCACTTTTGTATAAAGAGTTTGGTACTCTTATTAATAGCATGTGTAAACATATGAAATGATGACTATGTGAATGTTTATCTTCGTTATTAACTCCACTATAAATTTAAACTTAAAAATATATTATGAGTGTTGATCATATTAATTGTTTCCTCACCCAACATAGGTATTATTAATGTTATATATATATATGAGTATAATTTATCGTGTATAATATTTGTCACTATCTTTTTGAAACCTATAAAGGGTCTCCGCACTTATTTTTCAATCCTGTTTTGGTCATGAAAGATATATATAATATGTTACTAATGGCCTGGATATAGGCATATAGATGTATTGTTGTTTTTCAATGGGTATAATGTTTGAAATAAAGACTGTATTAGATAGATAGAAGGACTTCTCGGTAATGGTAATTACTTATGTTACAAATTTTTAGGAATGTTTTATGAAAGATACATTCATGTGTAAAATTTATTAATATTTATGAGTATAATATATTAAATTATTAGAAAAAAATAATGATTATTGTAAATTAATATTCTATAGTATAGAAATTATTATATGTTGCAGATAGATATATTTTTACTATTAATTAAATATATTTCTTTATATTTCATTGCCATTGTGACATTATTGCATTATCACATTTGTTACTCAGAAAATCTACTTTAATAAATTTTAATTATTAATTATTTTGTAAAGTACACTTCAAGGATCACATAAAATTTATTTATCTGCTTACAAATTGTTCATTTTACTTGCATATTAGAATTTATTTATTTTCAAGTTTATTCATTCATTTTGCTTATTGTTCATTTTTATCTGCATTATCAGATGATAAATACTATGTTATTTGTTTTATTTCAAATGCACTTGTAATGTAGTTGGTAGCATAAAATATACCCTTACTGCCTGCTGCATTATTCCTTTTTATTGTTTATTAATAGTTGTATCAGGAGATATGAAATTTATGTATTTGATAGTTGGTAGAAATGAAATAGCTATGTTTGAATAACTTTAAAGCAGTTAGAAATGTTCCAATTTACTAATCATATATTACTTAAGTATTTGAATAAGAGATAGGGTCATGTGATCTATGAATTGATCTATGACTCTTATTTTGACTTTTTATTCATACTCTCTTAAAAATATTAATGTTAAGGATAAAATTTAAAAAAATTTTAAAAAAATGTTTGATGTATAGCTTGAATAATAGTTAACACATTTTAAGAATGTTTAAATATATTACCATTGACATTTTTTATTCTAAGTGCATTTTGAATTTGAACCCTGAGATAAAAACATTTTAGAACCTAAGATGCGATTTTAAAATTGTAAAAAAACCTATATTTTAAATAAAATAAAAATAAAACCTGAAATAAAATTTAATTATTATAAGAATCTTGTATTTTAGTAATTAGAATCAATTAATTATTATGTTGCCTATAAGAGATTTTATGCTCTGATGTTTTCAAAAATTCATAGCTATTACTGTGCCTGTTTTTGTGACCTTTGATTCCAGCATTTGTGTTATGTCAGCATCCTAGTTTGAGCAGGTTACATAGTTGTTTTTTGGTGACCAATGTGGTGGTATTGATTTAAGGTCTCTTTAGTTTCCACATCCTTTGATCAGTCTTCAGATTACAGAATCAGTTTTTGATAGACCAATATGGCTGCCTGAATATATTAGATAGGTGTATGGTCAATGTGGCTGCCTGACTATATTACATAGTTACATATGACATCTTTTCAGTGCAATTATAGGGACTCAAGTTATAGTTTAACACTAATTACTGCTTGTTAATTTTGATTAAAATATTGTAGCTAGTTTAATCAAGCAATAATCGAAATTTTAATTTTAAAATGTCAAATTTTCAGAAAAAAATGTGCTAATCTTTCAATTATTTTACTTAAGCATTATACTTTTTAACGATAAATATTATTAATAAATTGTTCAATATTTATTATTAGTCTAATAGTACAGTCAATTTCAAGAAAATAATTATTTATAGATTTTATGGTGATAATGGCAAAGTATTATTTAATAATGTGATAATATTTGTACTTTTAGTTTTCATATTATTAATTATTAATTACAAATTTATATAAAGATATAGTGTTATTATCAATTATCTGGAGTCCAAAAAGTTACTATAGCTGTGTAGAATAGCTATATAAATTGTTTAGAGCTCAAACAACAGTAAGTTCTGGCATTACTAAAGTAAAATGTTATTTGGTAGTGGTTGAGTTATATTCTGATGCATGTAGTATTGTTTGGATAATTTATTAAAAAACTATTTTAAAGGAGCTTTTGTATAAAAATTTAATAATATTCTATTTTAACATTAGAAATGGGTGAAATGGAGGAGGTTCTTCTTCTAATAATCAAGATCTTTTTCCATTTATGAAAGAAATGAGAGCAGAAATAAAAGAAATGAGAATAGAATTCCTAGAAGTGAAAATAGAAATAAAAGAAATAAGTAAAAATTAGAATCTAAAATTGATAGTCAATGAGGAGCCAAAATGAAAGAAATGAGTGAGAAGATAGATGTTCAGTCTAAAATTTTAGAAAATAAATTAGATAGTCAGTGTAGGATTTTGGAGGATAAATTACTTGAAGTACAGGATAAGGGTAGACTATTGAGAGATTCACAGGAGTGTAGATTTAAAGATATAGAAATTGAAATAGAATGCTATCAAGAAGAAAATATTCTGGATTTTAATCTTAAATTTAATTTATTGGAATTTAATTATAAAATGACAAAAGAGGATTTCAACAGGAAATTGAAGGAAATTAAAAATTAATTGATTAATTACAAGAAAGAATAGGATGATAAATTGAAAAAGTTAGAAAGTAAGATAGTTATATACAACAGTAAACTTACAAAACATATTATTGGTATGATTAACCAATGCATAAACATATTCAAGACAGTGTTAGAAATTAGATTTAAAAATATTAAATAAAAGGCAGATAATCATTGAGAAAGAATTAGTGCAGACCTAGCATATCCAAAATTCTAAATAAAGTAAAGATTAAAAACATTAGGATAGAGTTGATAGAAGCATTTAATGAGACTAAACTAGAGGTTAAGTACACCAAAAAGTTTACTATTAAATTAGGATAAAACACCAAAAAGATATAAAAGGAGATGAAAGAATTATCAAATGTCAAGAATTATTGTAACAGGTCAATGATAAATGATTACAGGAACTGAATGAGTTTACAGTTAAGCAGGAAAATATAATAGAAGAAATAATTGAGCAAATTGAAATGGAAGTTAAAATTACAGTTGTTCAAGAAAATGTAGAAGAGCTATAAAATAGTAAAAGTTCCAATAATAATCAAAATACAATTAATAAAACTGAAACCCTGGTTAGAAATAATTTGAAAATCGAGTATCATCCCAGAAATATCTACCATGACCAAACTATAGTAAAATTAATACTAAATAATAGTCCTAAATTGAATTGTTCAAAAAATGATATGACATGAAATTTAATCATACTTAAATTCATTAAAATTGTGTCAGTCAGGGTAGGGCATTCAAAAAGCCTTACTGAGTTTTTGCATAATCTTGATGAACTATTTGCCCTGTGATCTTTAAGTGAAAATGAAAAGTTGGCAATATCAAGCAATTACTTTCATGTCACTACCAAAGATTGGTGGCAGTCTCTGTTTAATTGTGCACAGAAGTATGGAGATTTTAAATATTAGATTATGTCTAGCTTCTGAGGAGCAAGATAGACAAGATAGCTTCTGTTATCAATCTTCCAAGAAAAGTACACTGTGAATAAGGGGTAGCTATGACCAGTTTTTTCCAGGACAGGTAATCAAGCTAGAAATGCTGACAGCCTTTCCTTTGTCAGAGTATCAAATAGTGAAAATTATATAGAACAATCTACCTCATCACATAGGCCAGGACTTAATTTCTTCCAATAGTTACACAATTGATGAGATGGCTGAGATTTTCAATGCTCTAGAGGTGACAAACTTTAATATAGATGCTAGATGTAAAAATCTTAAAGTTATAAGTTGCTAATGTCAATTTTATACCACTGGAAAACCCAAATTTTAGGGCAATTTTTAGAAGTAGGGGTCATAGTGTTAGAAGTCCCACTCCTTATGATAAGAATAATGGAAATTGTACTAATGTTGTAAGTAGACAATCTGATAATGATTTCTGTAAAGATTCAACTAGTGGAGTTCAAAATACTCCTAATAAGTGTGGAAAAGTAGCTGCTTAAAATAGTGCATTAAACTGGAAAGGGGCTCATTGAAGAGTTCTTCACTGCAGGTGCCCAATAATAACTTGAGGAGGAAAATAGGATACATTTTATAGATACCATTGATGTTGACAGACTATTTAGAGTCTTATAATATAGATGAGTATACAATTTTATACAAATGCCCTATCATAAGAGTGTCCATGGAGGGCATTGATATTAATGCATTGCTAGACTTAGGAAGTCAGGCATCAAATTATCTTCCACTACATATTAGAAGATAATTAGTATTCATGAATTTGTACCCTTGTTGCTTGTTAAACCTATTCAGATTACATTAACAAGCCAACAAATGTAAAGAGAATCAAGCTTTCTAATAAACATGTCTGGCTCAAAGTGAAAATCAGTAAGCCCTAATTTGGGAAAATCGTTTTAATAATGCCGGTCCTGATTTATGAAGCAATAATAGTCTCAGACATCATGAATTTGAGCTTATGTAGTATAAACTATAAAAATAAGACTTTTTCTTATCAAAATTATATTTGTAATTTTAGTAAGTGTAGATTGTAGTTTTAATCAATTATTATATGTATTCGAAACATCAATTGATTTAAATATAAAATCTAAGATTGAAAATAGTTTAAATTTTAGACAGAAAGATCAATTGTATCAATTGATATACAAGTACACAATAAAATAAAATGTTCATTTAGGCAAAATGTAAAGTTGGAAGCTGTTGGGAAAAGAAATCATAGTAAGTAAAGAATATATTTTCCAAAATAGTATATGTATGTGACAGGATTTTTATTTTTGTTTGTTTTAAAAATTGTTATGATTTTTTTTTTTCCTCCTTTTTATATATTTTTAGTTCCTTGAAAAAGACTATAGAAAAAAATAAAGAAATAGTCGAAACGTTGGAAATCTATTTTAATATATGTTTCATTTTGGTGGCAAAAAAATAAAAAACAAGTTTTTAAAAAATTTGGTGTATGTTATAATTATTTTTTAAAAGTACAGAGGCATTTTCTCAAAGATATGAGTCATAGTAAAAAGAGATGTTCATTGAATCAAATTAAAGAGTGACACACTTTTTCAGCATCAAATATATTCTATCTCTCACCAATATCAGGCATAAATACAACAGCAAATAAGTCAAATGATTGAGTGGCATATTGTAAAAAAGAGCTCATCTACCTATGTCAATTCCTTATTCATAGTTAGAAAGAAAAATGGATCAGTCAGGGTTTGCTTAGATGCTCATATACTAAATCAATGGACTATTTCAGTGCATGATTCATGAACTATTAATTAAATTCAAGAACAAGATCATCTTTACTTCATTTGATTTCGCAGCCAGTTATTGACAAATTCCACTGCATATCAAAGATCAAAATTACAATGCTGTCCAATATGAAGGCCAAACTTATGTTTTTAAAACAATGTCTTTCAGTTTGGCCAACAGAAGAGTTGGCTTAATCAGATGTTTGAATGTAATATTTTTCAGTCGATTAAAATAATAAATCACAATGTATGTAGATGATATTGTAATAACCTCTGAGAGAGTTAGTGAGCAATTAAAAAATAAAAAATTATTATTCAAGGAATATAATGTAAATAATATTAAAGTAAATCTTGAAAAATGTATATTTTCTGCTACAGAAATAACTTTGCTAGGTCATTTAATAAATTACCAGGGATCAAATTGCAACTAGAAAAGATCACAGCCACACATAACTTTCCTGTTGTTAAACAAAGAAACAGTTAAAGTCATTTTCTAGTCTATGCAACTATTACCATAAATTTTATCAGAAAATTGCCTATGATACAGTATCATTGTCAATATTACTTAAAAATAGTGAGAAGTGGAAGTGGAATGATAAGCATACATGGAAATTCAATAAAATCAAGGCTAAATTCTTAGAAAAGGTCGTTTTGGCCTGCCCTGATTTTAGTAAAATATTTTACTTGCAAATTGATAGTAGTAGTTATGAGTGGAGAGTAGTGTTATATCAGTAGTTATGGGTGGAGAGTAGTGTTATATCAGTTAAATGATTCTCAGAAGCCCCAAATTTTATATTGTTTTTAAGTCACCACTTAAAAATAGTTGAGCTGAACTACTCCATTACTGAAAAGGAAGCCCTAGCTGTAATCTGAACTTTTCAAAAACTTTTTTTTTGCTATGACCATTGGAGTCTTGAATTCCAAAGTAAAAGTTATTTGAAAAATGATAGACTCATATGATGAAGCCTTTATGGCATTTTAATTATAAAATTTTGTATCATCAAGGAAAAAATAATATCATAATATACATACATATGTACATATTTGGAATAAAATCCATTTTTGTAGTGTTAATACTCAGAACATTGTTATTACAAATGTTAATTTGCTTGTTGATGAGTCAGTAGAAGATTACAAAAATCTAACCATAATTCAGTATCAAGATACTAAATTTGGTAAGATACAGATATTGTTTGATCTTTCTATCACTGTTAATAAAAATAACATTGCTAAGAAAGTAAAAGAAAGATGCAAATTACATCAAAACATCTTGATGTATACTGTTAATCCCAATCAAATCCCAGAGAATCATTATTCTTAAGAGCAGAATAAATAATTTAATCTATTATGTTCATTATAGATATTTCCATGATGTTTCTCAAAAATTGAATATTCATTGAAAAAGTACTTTTATTGGCCAAGTGTGCATGCAACAATTGTCAGTAGACTTAAGTGTTGTGAGATCTGTTTAAAATCTAAATATTTTCATAAATCGTATGAAGGGTTACTTCAACCATTCTCCCAGATAAACCTAATGAATTGTTATCATTAGATTTATATTTTTCCCTTTCAAAGACAGAAGATCATCTTGGTTACATATGATACATGTGCAAAATCAGGATGTTAGGAGAACAAATTTGTATCATTCAGTCTTATTTATGACCTTGCACAATTATTACACTCATTCTTCACTCTAAAATTAAATTCTTCCAGCATTCCAAAATTAAATTTTTTTTTTATTACTATTATTGTTCTCTTGATTTTTTAACTTTTTAAATTTTTAATGATGGATTCATGTTCTATTTGCAATAAATTTTTATTAAAAAATGGTAATTTCATGTCCTGCTTTGGTTATACTTTGAGTATGCACTTTATATGTGCATCTTTGGGTGAAACTACTTACAAAAAAAATGTCTGTAAAAAAGAAGCAAGAATAAAGGTGTGCTGCTTGTAGAGATCATTTTTCTAAGGTTAGTGATGTTTTGGATTCATCTATGACTGTAAGAAAATTAATCTGATTTAATTTTGGAGGAAATTTTAAATAAATTAAAATTATTGCCAGTTATTCACAACACAATATCGGAGTTATCTAAAACATTTGCTAATTTACAGACAGAAGTCATTTTGATCACAGGAATGGAGGCAAAGTTATGCCCTGTAGCCTTCTTGGATCATCATGTTGTGCTTGTGAAAATATTGGTACTTAATGACGATCAACCTACAAACTCCCTAGAAAGAACCACTTGCATGCTAACTAAATCAAACATAACTACTAAATTAGTATCTGAGGTATACATTGCCTTCAATAGAATTAAGTTGTTGTCCCTGCCTGCAATAAGAGGCTGAAGATTCTTCACTAAATCCCTTGGTGACAGCATCAATATCTCCATTCAGAAGTCCAGGGGCCCAGTACGCTTAATTAGTGAACTGGACCATATTGCATATAAATTGCAACATATGCCATATGAGGCTCATAATATTCCCCAAATAATTGAACTAAAATTAAATACAGACTTATACAGAGGGAAGTTGCCAAATACCTCTCAATTAAAAGAGCTCAGCAATTCATTGACCACCAACATTTCTGGACCCTGGGTTATCTTAAATGGACCCTTGGAGCAAACAGCAAATCCAGGGTACCAGGGTCAATTAAGGTAGATGGTGACAAATATGTTGGTGCATCCATGCTGCTCAGGATCAGACAGCATTACCTTAAGAAGTTTAATCCCGATAGTGTTAACAAAATTAGAACATTCTCTATGGCAAATATGCCACCACACAAAATAACTGAGGCATGAATACTGGCAATGCTTAGAGCCTTTCCTAATGGCACACATCCTGGGCTGCATGGAATCCCAAAATTCCTTCTGCTGCACCTGAGTTCATTCACAAACACTGTGGATATACTAGCTGATGGCAGTCAGGAAATTAGTAGGATTTACCCTGTCACAATGATCCCCCTCTTCAAAAAACCCCAAAGGCTATGTCAGCTGGGGAATTTGCAACCCATTTCCATGAGGTAAAAACAATTGAAAACCTCATCAAAGCAAACATACAGAAGATCATTATTGATAAACTGTCAGTCTTCCAGTTTGCAAAGAAGGGGAGCTTGACTGCAGAAACCATCAGTTGGTTTCACCTCATAGTGGATCATGTATGCAGAAATAAAATGGTCTGGTCAGTTGTTGTCCAACTCGACTTTGCCAGTGCTTTTGACTGTGAGTGTATCAAGGTGTTACTCAGTGTACTGGAGAAACTCCAAGTGTTCCAGGCATATCTCCAAATGATCAAGAATCTTCTACAGAATAGAGAAATTTTTCTCTCACTGGATGTCAAGTGGTTCCAGGATTTCAGCTCTGTGTTTCAATACCACAGGGCTTACCACTGAATGCATTCCTCTTCACAGCTTACCATAACCCATTGCTGTTATGCATTGAGGCATCCCTTAAGGGAATTGCCATTTCTTTGCTGAGAGAAAGAGAGTCTGCCACATATCCTACATGGATGATATGACCATGTTTCTCTCATCACAGGATGAGGTTGGTAGGCTGGAGAAACTTTTGGACCAATTTGGTTCTGAATCAGGTCTAAAAGTTAATGAAGCAAAATCAGCCATGTGGTCTATCAGAACCGAAAAACAGATCCAGGGGTGATTCTGAGCACCTCCCAGAAGTTTCTCGGCTTTAGCCTAGCCTCCCCTCCTAGCATCATGAGAAGGGAGCTGGAGGAAAATATTTTCATAAAGGTTAAGTGACATCCTTAACCAAGGTCCCACTTTCCTTGTTGGGGAAGGTCACACTATTAAACACAGCTGTGCTACCCAAAATCACTTATTTTCTGGCCGGCTTTTCCCCACTAAGACCTTTATAAAAAATATGGAGACTCTGTGTAGGAGGCTTCACTGGGGGATGAGGACAGCAGTGGTTGGCCTCAACTCCCTTCAAAAGCCTAAATCACAAAATAGGCATGGACTCCATTCAATCAACATCTTCTTAATCCAGAAAGCCCACAATATTTTAACCAAACTTTTTCAGGATAATCCAAACATAGAGAGCCCCCTACCAATAAATGAGGTCGAACCCACTGACCGCCCCCCCTTCCTGAAAGGGTAACAGTTGGTTACAGCAACAGGTCACACTTGTGACTAAAATGTAACAATGTCCAATTCCCTTTTCAATGACAAGCTTTCCTATTGGGACCCTCATGCTCTAATTAAGGGCAGCAGTCCCATCACTGAGACTAGATTCCATCTAGGGATCAAGCAGCTTGCGAGGTTAACAAAGTTCTGGAAGCTGGAGGTGAAACTTGTAGATTTTATAATTAAAGTTGACCTCGAGGCCCTACCAAATGCTGCATTCCTCCACCATTAGCAGAGGTATAAAATGGATTCAGTGTGTCTACTGTGCAAGAAAACCGATGAAACAATTTTCCACATTCTTCAGGAATGTGATACCTGGAATAAACTACACTACTTAACACTGCAAAAGACCACAGATAAAAACTGGGCCTGGGTGGATATGGTGAAAGCTTTTAAAAAGGCTCCTTTGGCAATATTAGATTGGCAACTTACGTTAACTTTGGCATCTGGTCAGTTCGAAATAGAGTTATTTTTGAAAAAGAAATTGATTACAATATTGAGTTATTATACTTCAAATAGCTAAATGATGCCAAGGACCTTGACAAGAAGACATGCTAGCCATGTCTAACTGAACAGACTTGGAACCAGATTAAACTATGGCCATGCCTTGCCTAGTGTAGTACATACCTTATATACTAAATGAATCGATATATTAGTGACTAGAAATTACAAGAGCCCAAAGGATCATAAAATATCAGGATGATAAATCCTGGAAAAATGAAGGTTGCTAAGGCTGAACAAATTAATAGAAGTTTAGGAATACATAGAAGGGAAAGTGACCGCCTTACAAGTGGTATGCCATGCAAACCAAGAAGTAAGCATATATATATATAAAGACATTTATAACAGAACTAGTAATGCTTAAATGGTGAAATAGTCTTATACAATTAGACAATACAAGGACAATATTCCCACTGCAACTGAAGTGGTTGCCTTGTTTCTTTCAAGCTTATGCCTCCCAAATAGTCATGAGGCACGAATAGAGGTATTTTGAAAGTTTAACATTGCAGTTGATATAACAAAATTTTTGAATAACTAATGGAGAAATGGACATGTATAATTGGACAATTTTGTGAACAATAATTTAAGCATAAGAAGTTGGGTTTATGTGTGTGAGTCTGGAAGGGCAGGTGAATTTTGTGTCACTGCACATCTGGAACCATAAAAACCTGCTCACCTATCCATATGTTTATACTTGAATGTTTAAAAATCATATGCATGGAATCAATTGTATGGGTGCGGATGTGCTTGACACTCACCGACACTCCCTAAATTTGTTTGGAACAATTCTTGTTGATTGCATTGTAATATCCAAGCTTATGCCTCTCGAATTGTCTTGAGGCACAAGTAAAGGCATTTGAAAATCAAGTTATTTCTTTATGTCAAAATGTGGATTGTAATAATCAAGAAATAATTCGTCTTTTTAATTCTTATACTTCTAATGAGAATGAGATTTCATTACTAAAAGATAAATTGTATTCTATGGAACGATTTAATTTGGATCATGAAATTGAAATACAGGGTTTGCATTTTCAAGAAAAAAATTGCTATTAATTATAACTAAATTGCTATTAATTATAACTAATGTGACAGATAAGCTTAATATTACAAGTGTTGCTGTTGATTTGGAAAATGCTTTTCATACAAAAAATAAATCAGGGGCTCCCAGTTTTTTTGTAGCTCATTTTAAATCTCATAATTCAGCCATACAGTTTTTAATGAAAAAAAATCTGTTTTAAGTATCTCTCAAATTTTGCCTGTGGAAAATAATAAACGTATCTATATTAATGAGCATTTGACTCCTTTCAATAGAAGGCTAAAATATTCAAATGCCTTGCCTATCTTGAGAAAAAACCTAGAGGCTATATGAAAAACACATCTATTGATATTGATAAAATATATGAATCACAGTTTGATCAAAATGATGCTAAAATTATCATATAAATAAATAGCACTAATATTATTAAAGACATCTGGTATACATTTAAGTAAATCTTCTAAATAGAACTGAGATATTTTCAGCAATTAATTCCTGGAAAATACATGGAAGACCACTAAGAGTCTGAATAGCATCTTTCCTAAAAGTATTCTCTGCTATAAAAAATTTCTCACTCCTGCAAGTATTTTGCTGTCATAAGTTCAGAGATATCCAAATGGAATGAGGAATTTGTCATTTTGGAAGACTAATTTAATAATACATAGTCCATTAAACTATTTTTTGATTAAAGCTATGATTTTCAGATGATGCACTGAATATTACAGGATTAAATGCCAAGCAAAATTTAATTTACAAATTATTTAATTGGGCTTAGATTTTGGAAGCAATATACTATAGTTGTGTATTCCTTTTTTAATCAAAATTGTATTTTCTATATTCTCTTAAACTTTTTTTATCTTTCTACTGCATTCATATTTTTTATTTAATCACATACTTCTTCATTTTTTTAAAATATTATACATGGACCCAAACCTTATGTATATATCATTACATCATCCAATTTTATAGTAATAGGGGATTTTTAATTGTTATACATATATTACTCCAAGAAATCTTTCTATAATAAATATGTTGTTGGAATAATTGTTAATACATGGAGTATTAACAATTGCTTTGAAAGTGGTCAAAATTTTATTTATGTGTTCATGTAGCTTTTTCAGATACCTTTTGCTAATTATCTTTTCTGCTATACCTATGAATAAAATCAAAAGATGTTGCTGAACTTTGTCTCTTATTTTCTATTAGATCAGGAAGACCTAAAACTATGTCTTAAATTTGATTATATATCCTTTATATCTATGAATATGCTATATTGTTTTTCAGAAATACACATTCTTGTTTTTTTTAATTAAAGACCTTGATTTAAATCCAATTGTATCCAAATAAGTTTATTAATATTTTTCTATTACTATGTTTTATGTGACTAAGATATCTCCTTTACCCACACATGGTTTTCACTCATGTATCAATTTTATAAAACAATTGCATTGGTGGTAGCAAATAAAAAATGTATCAATATTTGATTTCTTACTAATATACTTTGTGAAACAAATGAAAAAAAAATGTAAGTATATATTTTGACATTAAAAATGCAAGTTTGCCTCACAATCACACACTAATGGAGAAGAGGATGCATCTATTGAGCAAATAGTCATCCTTTCCCTTTTAGAGCAATCCAGCAGTTTTAATTAATAGGAAAATACTGGCTGGACAAAATGGACATTTCTCATTCAGTGCACTCTAAAGGAATCATACATATCTGTGTAAATGATAGTGTTGATCTATTGTAGATATCACCAGAAAAAGAACATTAATTCAATTATATGATATAACAATGATTCCAAAATAAGTGAATGTGTTCATGTTCGAATAAATTTGTAACATATACATGTGGGAGTTTAAGCAAGATTTTATACTTTTTTGTTAACAAAAATAACAATAATTAAAAGCTTAGTTACAATCAGTTTCATTTGTTTCCTTTTTAAAATGTCCAATTTTATTCACTCCACTTTCTAACATTGGACTTTAAAATATTTGTAGAAGTATAAAATGAAACAAGCCTATCTACAGATAAACTGTGATTATTTTTAATTATTTTAGCACATCTGCTATTGCTAATATCTTATAATTATAGTTGATAAATGACTATAATCAAATTATTAATTAAATATAGTTATGATAAAGATTTTAATAAACTAAAACAAAAAGTGTTATCATATTTGATTTACTTTAATTACAGTAAAAATAATACTAGAAATAAAAAAATAAATTAGCATATTTATTTAACCTATTCTAAACTCAAAATAATCTTTGACCACAAACTGTGGTAGGTATCAGATAGAAACCAAGTTCTCTATAAATGAAAAAAATATTCAAAGGTTTGTTTCCCAAAAGTTCAGAAGTAGTTCTATAACTCAAAGTGGATAGAACTGAAGCCATAGTACATGGACTTTGAGCTAAGAATCCATCATTTGACCACTTCATTTAACTATGCAAGGCAACTGTAAATAATTAAATTAAAATAAAGACACCTGAACAAAATGACAATATTAAAAGATTCATTGTAGTTATAATGTAGTGCTATTTTTGTTTCAAAAGATAATTTACAGAATGTTATTAATATTTTTAATGTCACCTATAAAGATTTGGTTTTATTAATTAATGTTCAAAAAATTCAAGTTCTTTATCAACCAATGACTGATGGAAAATCATCAGAAACTTGTAGCTTGGATAATTATCAACTTGAAAATGTATACTAATTTAAATACTTTGGTGGCTTTATAAATAGAAAATTGAAATTTAACACTATAAAAGAAAAAATATTTCATCACAGGAAAATAATTACTGCAACTATGTTAGTTATATATAGAGCTGTTACTTTACCTAATTTATTGTATGGAAGTGAAACTTGGTAACCATATCAGAATAATATAAAGACATTGGAAAAGTTACATTAAAATATAAAAAATACAATGGCAAAATCATAAAATAATTTAATATGTTCTTGAACTTATTAGACGTAAGTACATCTGTGATGGATTGAACATGTAAAATGAATTAACAATGGAAAAATTTCCTAAAAGGGTTTTTTACCTTGAACTTGAGTGTGGACTTCATGGCAGAGGTAGACCTTATCTATGATATAAAGGTTATCCCAAATACATTCTAAAGAAGTGCAACATCAATTATTTCTATGGGGAGAATATAGCAGAGAACAGGATATATTGGAGTGCTACAAGTAACCATGACATTGAAGTATTTCAGAAAGAAAAGTTTCCATTGTAGAAATTAAATGATAGCTTCACAAAAATCAAATAAACAAAAAAAAAAATGAATGCGTACATTCTATATGTGTACATTTGGTTCACTCATTAGTTTGTATAATCATGTGACATTCTAGGTTTTTCTTATTTTTTTAAGGAGGGATGAGGATAGAATAGCCATACTCATTTATGATTGGCTGTATTAACCAGTAATAAAAACAACCCCCACAATAACATTTGTGACAGCTTTGCAATCATGCTGCATATAAGTGTTTTGCCATTAGTACTAAAAAATGATTTTTCATAATCCAAAATAAAAATGTTATAACAATTAAAAGAATAACCTCTTCACCAAAATTAGATGAGTACACTGATAATTTTTTCTGAAATTAACAAAATATAATTTGATGTATGTTATGGTCAGAATTTTGATATAAAAAATTCAAATTGTTTGTTTAGAATCTACTTACAAGCAGTAAGTAATGTTTTAAAAAAAATTATAGCAATACAATGTAAATATTTTTAATATGTATAGTGAAATTGAATGCGAAAAACTAAAACCTTTAAAATCTATAAATTTTTTTTTAAATAAATGGAAAATAATCTAATGCCAACGGCTCTACTCTTTTTTTAATTTATAGCGTGAAGAATAGTCTTAATAAATGGAAATTTACTAAAAGAAATTACTTGAATAAAGTTTATATTGGATGCAATATTATTTATTATGATATAATTTCTACAATTTGTTGTATCATTAGATAAGAAATAAATTACAGAATACACTAAAAATTGAAAGAAAAGTTATGCTGATTATAAGTAAATGATAAACTTATGTTGGAAGATGTACCATTTGAAGTTGCCAAAGTATTTACTAAACATATGACAATAAAATAATATATATATTTTAAGAAATGATCTAATTATGAAATTATTAAACTGAGAATTTTATATATTCATGAATTTAAAAAACTATATTTAAAATTTATTAGTGTACAATATAGATATTATCATTTATAACAGATGTCAAAAGATGACATTCATTATTAAAAATATTTGTAATAATATATAGAATTTAAAAAAATATTAGTAAAAAATAATATATTTTTCAAAACAAATAATATGTAGTCTAAATACAAAGAAGAATTAAGCCTTGACTGAAATAAAAATAAAGGTTCACTTATGCTTGAATAAAATGTAAAGAAAATTAAAAACAAATGGAAGCCCTATGTTAACTTTCTTATAATCAAATAATGATCTGATATTATTTCAGATAATAAAATTTTATATTAAAATATATTAATTAAAATGAGAACTGGCATAATAAATCAATAAATAAAATAAAATTAATATAATTGGTGGAAATACGTCATGATTATCTCAAATAATATTTTAGATATGATAACAAAATACAATTTTATATGAATTTCTTTGCAAATTCAATTATCAATATTAATAATTTACCTTAAAAGAAATAATATAATATTTCCAAAAACAGCCTAGAAAATCTCAGTATAAGTAATTGATCTCTATGTTTGTATCAAATTATTACTAGTTAAATATTAGCTAATATCTGAAAAGATATCACTTTGTGCTCAATTTATCAAAATAAATACTTATCAAACTTTTTGTATTGCTGGGATAAGTGAAAGAAAATATATTTATTTAGTTTCTAAAAATTTGGGAGTATATAGTTTTAAAGAAAATTAAGATATCTGTTTATATAATATTTTAATATGAAAAAACTGGTAATTCTTATCTAAGAAGTTGAATGTGCAAAATATGTCATCATATCCTAAGTTATTCCAGAAAAATTCTATAAATGTCAATCATTATATAATATTCTTCCTATAATGCATTTAATAGCATAAAAGAACATTAAGATTTTGAATGTACTGAAGATGTTGCTTGTGCCCAGTATGATAATTATAATGTATTACAACAGACATATTGTTTATAGAATTAAAGAATATGAATATACATTAGGGGGGATAAAACAAAATATTTTTATATGATTTTTTTTATTAAAATACTTTTATATTTCACATTGGACTGAATTTTGAAAATGTAAAGAAATTGGTCAATGATTTTGTAAAAACTTGGACTAGGGAATGATCTGATTCTATTTTCTGAATGATTCATAATTTTTTAATATTATTAATTGTCTAGTTAGTGAAACTCAGCAAAATTTTCATAACATAAACACCAAAAATTAAAAATTCAGTTTTAATAAGCAATGTTGCTAGGAAATTTAAAAATTATAGCAAACAAGTAAAAGTTTTTACTTTCTATATATTTTATTTTTAAAAATGAAAACAAAAGACAAACAATTAAGAAAAATATAGCTAAAAGTCTCTACAATTGAAAATTAATCTAAATTATATTTTTTTGAAAATTTAAATAAGTTGTTTATATGCCAATAGAAAATAATTCCACAAATCAATCACTGTGATAATTCATAAGGTTTGGGAATTATTTCTTAACTTTGCCCTAAAAAAAAGATGAACTAATTAAGACTCTCATAACTAAGTAGAATAGCCTAATTGATTATAATATCATTTTAAACTTTATATTGTTAATTCTAAAGGCTTCTAGTTCATTTTCCATGTTGTTATTGTCAAATGGTTAGGGCAGCAATTCATGAAAAAATGAGCAATGTAATATCCTTCATAATATTGTACTATGTTCTAACTTATCAGATATTACTAAAAATTGAATGAATTTGAAAAGTTTAAATATAGTTTGAATTTTTCTATAAACATTTAACAAATAATTGTAAATTATAAAGTAGTCCAACATATAATTATGACTAAAATACTATGACCACAAACTTACAAACAAATAATTAGTTAGAATGGATAACCTGCAGCTGACTAAAGTATTATTTAATGTATTAAATAAATAATACCATAAACATTATATAACAACAAATATAGTATTATTTAATAAAAAATAATATAAAATGATTACATTTATTTCTATTTTAAGATAATGTTAAATAAAGTATTGGTAAAAAATGTATTTAAAAATTATATAACTACAGATTCTACATTAAAAATGAACTTACAGAGACCATATACTAAAATAATTGTCATGAAAAAAAATTCTGGCTTAAGTAATAAGTAATATTAAAAAAGACTTAGAATATCTTAAACAAAAACTTCAAAAATTCATAAACTCACAATTTCATAAAAATAATATGAAGCATAAAATAAAAAAAATACAGCTATATTACAAATATTTGTTGTGGTCTAAGTTGTATATAAAAAGATAAATGACTATGATGATAATTAAAATAAAAATAACATTTAAAGAAATAGAATGAAGGAAAATAACTTAGAGTGTTATGTTCTTAGATTTTTTTTAAAAAGGTTTTAATCAGTATAATTTATTGCTTCACATTATAATTGTGAATCATATGTGTGTGATTCAAAATTGTATAAGGATTGCATTCAATACAAATTAGTATAAAATACAAATGTTGAAATTTACTTATATTGAAAATAATAAAGAAGGATTAGTTTTTATTACTTCTGTGCATCACAGTAAAAATAGCAATAGATTTATATAAAAAATAGCTTTTTGCCACATTCTCATATTTCACTATATCCATTAGTTTTATTACTAATTGTCTGTATTTTTCATTTCATTATAAAAAAGATTTTTAAAAACTGTGCACTATTTATAATGTTATTAGTGTCAAAAAGTAGGCAGTTATTTAAAAAACAAGCAAAGATATTTCCTGATTTTGCATAATTATATATATATGGAGTTATAATCAAACCTATTTATACCTATTCAATTACTGACCTCATTGAAAAAATTAAAATACTGAAGTGGAATTGGGCTGGACATATTGCTAAAAAAGATGATAATAGGTGGACAATTAAAATCTTAAATTGGATTCCAAGAGATTGTAAAAAAACCCAGAAAGAGACCACATGTGAGATGGATGGATGAAATAAGAAAATGTGCAGTGATGATGTGGAGAAGAAAAGTTAAAGATCGGAGAAGATGGCTTGAACTTGGAGAGACCTTCATCCTGTAGTGGATTGATAAAGGTTGTTGTTGATGATGATGATGATGAATTACTGGTCAGTAAATGTGTGTGTTTTTTTAATTTTTAACCACCCATTAAAACAAAAATTTGTTAAACAGCAATTGATTATGTAGGTAGTTTATTTTTCCCCTCTCATGATTTTTCTGAAAAGAAGTATTAGAAAGATAATTGCCTTGAAACTGGCTATTTAAGATGTTATTCTGGACAACATATCCCAGTTGCAATTTGCAAAGAAGGGCTCATCCACACTCTCTGCAATCGGGGAGGTAAAAATCCTCTGTGATCATATCAGATCCAAGAATCTATACAAACCCATTGCCGTTCAGCTAGACATCTCTGAAGCATTTGATTCAGTAGATGTCAACATCCTGCTCAATTGCCTCTTAGCACTAGACATTCCTACTCAAATCATTCAGATATTGGACAATCTACTAAATAACAGATTGGTCCACATTTCCCTGAATGGTTTCTTTACAGATGGTTTTATTCCTTCAAGATCCATACCCCAAGGATCTCCATTTAGCGGACTCCTATTTATACTCTACTTAAACCCCCTTCTTAAACAGACTGAGGCAGAATTTACCCCAGCTGAAGAAACACTATAAATCATTTGCCTACATGGATGATGTACTTGTCACCCTACCCTCCCAAAAATATCTAAAACCCCTCATCCAAATAATCAAAAAATTTTCCGAATCCTCCAAACTTTCCTTCAACCTTAACAACTCATCAGCCTAGAAAATCAACACCGGCAAGAAGATCTCATCGCCTTTCTCAGCAGACCCCCAAAACTTTTTGGGGTTTCCCATATACAAGTCACTGCAAGCCATGTCGATACAAATACAGAATTCCATCATTGAAGCTGCCACCAACACAGTTAAAAACCTTGCCAAGGTTTATTTATCACTGCAATGGAAAATCTCTCTCCTCAATATCAAGGTAATGACAAAGATTAGCTACTATCTACCCATAATTAACATGACAAAGACTTTCAACACAAAAATCAACCGAATCTGTGCACGGCTTTTGTGGAATGGTAAAACAGCGGCCATAGGAATTGAATGCATGCAGTGACATAGTAAAAATAATGGTATGTTGTTGCACGCAACTTTTCCTATATATTACCAAAAGTGCCACTCTCTGATCCACATCCTCCAAAAGAAATTTCCTCAGATTGTAGCGGAACAACCAGTCATTCCATCAGACAGACTTCCACCTTCAAAGATAAGCTGGCTAAATCAGATACTTGACTACCTTCTTGCTCACAATGGCCACTCTACCCTAGTATTCAGACAAAAAATCTCTATTTGGGATGCTCATAAACTGCTATTTCCCACACAAAACTATACCATTCATTACCTCGGTGGTAACAATCAGGTGGACACCAGGTTTTTCAGGCATCTCAAGCTGGAGCCAAGGTTCCTGGATTTTCTAGTGAAAATCAACCTGAATTCACTCCAGACGAACTGGTTCCTGCACTACAGGAGATTCCTCAAGAATATAAATCCTACGTGTCACAACTGCCATAGAACCTGTAAAACCTTTGATCATATGATAAATGATTGCCCAGAATATGACAAAATCAGAACTTTCATTACTCACTACTGCCACATTTCCCTCAACAAAATCTTAAATATCAAAAGCTGCTTCCTGTCCAGGGATTATGTCATCGCAAGACTCAACCTTTCTCACTTATGCCATCTAGATGGCCAGATGTCGCAACAAGTTTACCTTTCCTCATCCCAAGCCTGAAGACACATTCATTTCCAAGCTGAAGGAATTTCACCATAAGGACAGAATAATCTCATCCAGATTTTTATTTGACAACACGTGGAGCCTGATTAAGCTGGATTAAACAACACCAGTGACCACATCAGAACATTTTGTTGCCTGACTAACATGGATAATTATTATTTTTGATTTACAATTGTATCATTATTACATATGGTTTTTCAATAAAATTACTTACAAATAAGGCTGCTTTATTCAATGCCATATATGTATAAGGCTTTGAAACATAATAGCTAGAATATCATTTACTATAAATCACACTGGGACTCAAATCGATTAAACTTTAATCTTTATCTTATAAATGAGAATTTTTAAACAAGTTCAGATTTTTTTTCGTTAATTGGATCAAAGCTAGCATAACTAATAATCAAAGTATTAGTAGGTACTTGTATCCAGAAGATATTAAATTAGTACTTTACTATGTATGGATAAGTTTACACGCGAACATATTGTTTTCATAAAAAATAGTGTAGCTTCGTTAGTAAATAGCTTTATTAAGATAGTGAATTTCTTTACATGATTTTGTTCCTAAATACTGTTGGTTAATAAGTTTAAAATAACTTCAAAATTTTTTATCACTGTATGCAAGAATGATCTTTATTTTTAACAAATTGTTATTTTTCTTGTCTTTAAATAAATGTTAAATAAAAAATATGAAGCGCCTACAGTGAAATATTTTTGATGTTTAAAAGAAATGAGGAGGTGGATTAAACAATTTTTTAATGTATATTTTGTGTAGAATCTGTTTGCTATAAAGTGAAAATTTATAATGTGCGAACATCTAAAGACCTTTGAGGAAACACAACTTTTAACTTTAAAAAATTAAAAGTTAAAATAATAAATCAATCAATCAATCAATGACAGTTATTTATAAACTTTATAAGCTGATTTTTATATTTTTTAATAGGGATAGCATGTATACATATAGCCATTAGAATAGTAAAGTATTTCTAGATATAATAATTAATCCAGTAAATACTGTTATGTCTACATATCATTAAGTTTGGGTTAGTTTAATTCGTAAATGCAACGTCTTTGAATTGTTTAACTAATTGTCAAAATTGAGTCAAATAAAGTGAGAATAAATTATGTATTTATTGCCCTGTGTGACTTAGCGCATCATTAGAGGGATTGATTTGAGAGGTGACATAGATTACGGCTGTCGCTTCTGATTCACAAAATTCTTATGAACTTCTAGCAATACATCTATTTTTAATTATTTACTTAATAAAAGATTAACGTTTTGAATATATGTTATCTTTTTAGAATATCTATAATCTGAGTAAAATATATATCTATACTCTTATATACAACTTAATATTCAATGATAATATGACTATACCATTTGTGCACAAACTCATATATATAATGAATTAGGTTTTTCACTTTTAGAAATAATATCCATTTGTGTATATATATATTTCCAACAATTAGTCAAAAGTAAAAAAAAAATGATCTAATATTTATATATATTTGTAACTATGAATTAATGGCATAGCAATTATGATAAGTACTTGTTGTGCATACATTATAAGCTTCAAATTCAGACAGTATAATAATATTTTTGGCCTCAAACATACTTAGCTTATCAAAATCATATATTGACATGGAAATTCATATCCAGAGGTTCTTACATAAAGAATAAAAACAAACATAAAAAAATGTGGTTGTTTTACAATAGTGTGTTGAAACCACTGGAAAGCATTATTTCTATGCTAGCGCACAGAAATATGCCGTTTAGGTGGCCACCTCCGCCGCTATCGAACGTTCTATTTCTAATGCGTAAGCCTAGAAATAGTCCGTTGATACGGGGGAGGGTACTGGCTGACTGTGTTTATTTCTATGCTAATGCACAGAAATGTGAACATTTAGCCAATCTTGCCGCAGAAGCTATTGTGTCAGCTTACAGCTCAGATTCGGGCTAAGCATTTCGGACTAGCGATCATATTTCACTTTTGTTTACAGTATTGTTTGAGGGTGGCTGGAATTACGATTGTCGAAACTATTTTAATATTCATTAAGACCACCTCCCCTCTATCTTGCATCATTTAGGAAGGTCTACTAACAATTATTAGCAGAGTCTCATGCTTCCCTAGCCCCCATTTCCTGCTGAAAAAATGGGCCAAGTGGAGTTAAAAGTGTGATTCCCATCAAATCGCACCCTAAGTCACGTTTTGTGCGACAACAACTGTGAGCTGATTAATCGAATAGCTGAAAAAATAGGACAACTTGTTTTGCCGAATGTCAAGAAAGAACAAGGATTCTTCTCTGACTGCTGGAACTGGTGGTGGTTTATCAAACAAAACACCTTGAAGCTGCATGCCTGCTGTGTTTTTTTTATTATTTTTTTTTTTTTTGCCTGAAGAGCCCAAAAAGTTGCTTTTAATTGCCATATAGATTGATGTTTTTTGAGGGGGAATTACCATCAAAACTTGGCAAATCTTTGAGTTGTTGGCATTCCATTCTGTTAGCAATTGCAAACACCCTTCCCCCCCTCTCCCTAAGTTGGACTTTGGCTTGTAAATGTTACCATTAAATGGACAATAGATTTATTTATCAAAATAAAAACAAAACAAACCGAAAAAAAAAAAAAAAAGAAGAAAAAGTAGTTGAATCGGCTGATTTTTTGTTTGTCGTACAATACCGAACCGAAAATAAAAAAGGGTTTAATGAGAATTAAATCAAAACAAACAAAAAATCGGTTAACTACTTTTTAAAAATCATTGGTTTTAATCGATCCGTTTTTTTTTTTTTTTGGTTTTGTTGTTTGGGGTAGCCAAAATAGATTTGATAGCCGCCATACTTTTATTTTAAATGTGATAAACAACAACAACAAAAAAAAAAAAAAAAAACCAAAAAATACGTAGACGGTAAAAAAAAAAAAAAAACACCATCCCCTTTGAAAATATAAATAATGAAAAAAAGAATCAAAAGCCAAAAAAATGAAGTACTTTTTTTTTGTAAATTCATTTATTTGTAATTTTTTTTGTTTATGCATTTGTTTATTTTTTTTTTGTTTTGGTCGTGTTTAAACAAAAAATTTGATTTGATATTACTTTTATAAATGTGATAAACAAAAAAAAAACCAAAGCCAACAAAAAAAAAAAAGAAAAGAAACCCGGCCCCGGCAACACTATATTTATCTTTGTTTACAAACTGAGCCCGCCCTCCGGCGGTTTCAACATGCTATTGTAAAACAACCAAAAATACTAAAACTTTCACTAGTGATCGGTGAACCACTTGGAGAGTAATACCATTCCTTACTATTCCCATTTAGAGAGGCATTTAATAATTGCTTTTATCTTTATTTTGTAAATATAATTAATTTATATAAATGTTTTTTTTTTGTTTTTTCATTTTGTTAACATGTTAAACTTATTTACTCTTTTGAATAAAACATTTTTAAGTTAATTAATATTTTTATTTTACATAATAAAAAATTCAAAATTCTAGTTTTATTGTTTTAATTCTAGTTTCATTGTTTTAAAAACCAAAATAAAAATAAAGAATTCATTTAAATTAAAAAAGTATGAAATAAGCATGCAATATTTCTTTAAAATCTTTATATGGTTCAAATATATATATAACATATACAATCCTCTATATCTGCATTATAATGGAGTTAAAAGCATGCTGTCATGTAATTAAATAGAAGTAAACTCATACAATTATTGCTTGATTTAAACAAACTATTGCTTCTCTTACAAAAAGAAAATGAAGCAAATAAAAACAATCCATCAGAAAAATATAAATTGAGGAATAAAAAAATATTACATTTAAACTTACAATATCATAAAAATATATTTCAATATTTAATATTAATTTTGTCATTAAATATATTGTCTGGTAATAATTTAGGTTCTATATTTGCTTGTAACATGTGAAAAAAATATTTGATTTCTTGATAGTTTAATTTTGTGCAAAAAATATGAAATATATAATACAAGCTAAATTTTGAGCAATTTATTGTTATTGTAATTCAATAATTGAAGATTATTTTTTATTTACAAAAATATTAATAGAACAAATGTTATTATTGTATTCATAATAAATAAAAAAAAATCAAAATATATATTTAAAGTTAGTATAAACATTTAAAATTTATGATACTGATAATAATCTTACTAAAATATAAAAATGAAATTTTTTAAAGATTTATGGCAAAATTAATATAATTTTCTAATAAAATATCTTCTATAATCAAACAAAAAAAAATCAATTTGCAAGATATAAAAAAAAATATCTTAAAAGTGTTATTTATGATCAATTAGATAATAAAAAACCGTGAAAAAAAGTCATAAAAAATGTGTTATTAGAAGAACATTTTTCTTCATTCTATTCTAAAACCATTTGTTATAAGATTGAGAAATTAATGGATATTAGAAAGCTCAGTGCTATGATATCCACATTTCCAGCTTATTTTTGGCTTTTGCATTCATTAGTAACAACTTAGAATTCAAAGCTGAAAGTTATGCACACATGCATCTACATTTATGTTTTTTTTTTTTGCAAAATATAAGATAATAACTTGAAATTAAAATCAGCCCCGAAGTTTTAAATCCATGTCAACACATGTAATTATATTGAATTGATAGCAAATCTGGTTTTGGATATTTTGAACATCCCACTTTTATAACAACTGTAGGCATTTTAATTTTACCACACAATAAATATGATTATAAATTGAACACTTATACTATAATGCTTCTAAAAACAAACTACAATCCTATAGACACAAATCTATGCAAATCATTACAAAGAGGAAGAAATTTTGTGGAATTATAATTACAACAATTTGTTTAATTATGTTGGAGATTCTTTTATTACTTCATATATAATTTTATTATTATATTAAAAAGTTATTTACTCTTATCAAAATTATTTATTTGTAAAAACATCCTATAAATTTATGAAATGATCACCAAAGCATATAATTTATTATTACATTCAATGGCAATACTATTAAATGCAAATATTTATGGAAATTAACTTACAAAAACTATTAGTCAAATTACATTCTTTTTATTTTTTACAAGCTTTCCCATGAAGGGCAATTACACACATTTATGTATTTATTTTAAAAATATATTATTTATGCTTTGTGTTTATAATTCGTTTTACATTTTAAACTATTATTAATCAATATCTACTATGTCATAAGCAGACATTTGGATACCATTAAAATACTTAAGAATTTTATTCATACATGAAAACAATAATGTCAATGTTATATTTAATAGTATTACTCAAAATAGCATACCAGGCTGTTAGAATAAATAAAGCTTTGTTCTATATCCTTTTTGTATGTATTTATTTTAAATTACATTTTCCAGAAAAAATTATTAAAATTTCAAAGTGAGTATTATTATGTAAATAGTTATAGCTATTATTATTTGAAATGTCTTGAATAATTAAACAGCAATTTTTATTTTTTTTATATATTTGAATAGAAAGAAGTTTGATTAAAATATAATCAAATGCTACTTTCACATAATCTGTATCTTCATTTCTATATAACTCATTTGGGGAAAAAAAATTACACATTAGTCAATTGTTTTAATGAACTTTTTAACATATTCATATTATAAACAAAGGCAAAACTCTCCATACAGTAGTGCCACTCTGTGCTAACCAGAGTAAACAATAGATGCCAGAAGTCTTGTGCATAAAATCCCTTCTGGCATCTATTGATTACTCTGGTTAGCACAGGTGGCACTACTGTATGGAGAGTTTTGCCTTTGTTTACAACAATTATGTGCTAGTATGAGATGGTGATCATGTGATATTTAGTGGTTTATATTCATATTATAAAATACTATTTATTAAAGTTATTCAATAAATATATATTTATATATATTGAAAAAGAAGAATTAATAATATACAATTTTTTTTCTTTCCTAACAATTTCCAAGTATAGACAATTTAATTTATGTCTTATAACCTAATTTATTCACAGAATTTCATCATCAATCTGTTTGTCATTTTCATCTTTTCTTTTAATGCCACAAAGTTTAACAACATGTATTTATTGTTAGAGTACTATTTCTAATTCATATAACTATCCTTGACTTGAAATGAATCCAAAGCATTGAATAGCTAAGTAAAACAGTCATCATCTATTGGGAAATTGGTGCGAATATATTCTAACAGAAGAGGAGGCATATAAATAATTTTAAGTCTATCTATTGAAAAATAAAAGATTCGTTTAATATAATAAGTGAAATAGAATTAAGTTTAAGAATGCTTAAATTTATACTTATGCTTGAAAGTATTTCTATTTAATGTTCTATAGCTTGCATTAAAAATCCACAAATATATTTATCAACCATATTCCCAAATAATATACTTTATTTCTATATTTAATACAATTAAATACGATGTGCATTTTATATTTTTCTAGATGATGATGATTATTATAAAAGGGCATCAGAAAGTATAATTAATGATTATTCTAACAGCATATATTCATATATTGATCCTTTTAAATATCTTCCACTATATTAGCCAATTGAACTGTCTCATTTATGAAAATATTTTGGATAAGTTAAAAATTTCATATAAGAGAAATTTATAGTGGTCAAAATAGTATGAGATATATTTGAGTTTATAAATTATTTCATAACTAAGCAACAAATTTGAACATTTTATTATGGGTTTAAATCTCAAACAAAATTGACAGAGAATTAATAAAAGTGAATAAATAAAAATTTACTCATATAATTTTTAATTCATGAATTGGAATTTTTTAAAAAATATAATTAAATTATAGAAGAAAGTTAAATTATTATTATATTTACATTCTAATGATTTTAATGAGCATATAAATAAGGCTTATCAAATATCCAACACTAAGAATATAAATCTATTTATGAAATACACAAGTATTAATATTTTGTTAAGATAATTCACAAGCTAGATCCCAAAAGAATCATTTAAATGAACTTATGACATTTATTTTTTATTATATCAGTGTGAATCTATTTTTATAAATATATGAGTAATGGGCATTGAAAATTAAGATAATGGTTATTTATTTTACTACTTAAAATGAATATCAAACCAAACATATGATTAAAAGCAATGATAAATATAATTTTTAATATTATCTCCATGCATCTTTCCTTACATGTACTTGCATTTATTCATTCAATGTATGGTGTGAAGATTGCTGGAGGCTTGTAGGTTTATTAAATTTAACAAGCATGAGTGTCATTATATTTTTCTTTAACAACATTTTAATTGTATAATCACTTAACCCTTCTATAGTGTAGCCTAGACTCAAACATTTCAGCATTTTCTGATATTTTTCTTTGTCTCACACACATCAACATAAAATATATGATTAAATAATTATTGCTTATTAGAAAATAATAAATTTGACTTGATTTGATAGATATTTTTGTTTACTGCTGAAATAAATTTTAAATGTTGACATTTTTGTTTCTATAAATATTAAAAAATGAGATTGTAATCAAACAAAAGGATTACATGTTATCACTTCAGAACGATTATTTTCAGTTTACAAGATCAATGAAATCTTTCTTATTTCTGATTATTTTTAAAAGTGTAAATAAATATTTATTTATTTCTCTTATATCTAACAAATTATGCTTTAAAAGTTTAAAAGTTTTGAATATTTATTGCAAAATTGCAATATTTTCATACTCATAAGTATAGGCAGATTGTTTACATGGAAGCTAAGTTTCTAAATAGCTTAAGGGCATATTAGCATTAGCTGCTAATATAACATATTTTTGAAAATAAAGGATTTCCAGTCAAAATAAGTTATTAATAATTTATATTTCTTGATATCTAATCAATATAGTATAAATTATTGTAAAAAATATCTACAACTGTATTAAATTTGTAAATAAACACATTTTTGGTGATTGGGACAATTTTCTTTAAACAATGTATTAATACACCAAATGTTTTATTGCCTGGCCTTGGAACAAAGGATGAACATGTCAAGATGGTGCTTATGTCTTTTGTAAGGTGTTTTTTTTTAATTTCCCACCATCTATCATAATTTTTTGAATGAAATTTTTATATAATAAAATATACAGAAAAATACACATTTTAACATATATTACTTGTGGAAAAATTCACCAGGGGGCTAATTGATCAAAACACATAATTGCAGACTAAATTATGAAAGGTTAATCATTCTGTATTATGACAGATTTAATTGTTTTTGCAGGTGAGAATTTTATAAGTTTTCAATATTTGGTTTTGGTATTAAACCATTATTCTATATCAGGTTATAATAAATTAGACTTGATATTATAGAAATTTTTGTTTACAAATTAAATAAATTCTAAAAAATTATATTTGAACTTTGCAAATATTGAAAAAATAATATAATAAAAATAAATAATTACATCATTCAATGATTGGGAACAGAATCAATGCACTCCTTTTTTATTGACATTTCTGTTTAAAATTTGAATGAGTAAATATTAATGTCTGATAAATCTATCAAATTATGCTTTAAAATTTTTTTTTATATTTTTTACTATATTGCAATATATTCATACAGATAGTCAGTGATGATATATTAGTGATCAGTTTGAAAGAGCATGTTTATTGGAACTATATAATTTGCTTAATGTTTTATTAGTACTTATTATCTTCTAGTTGTAAATATATATATATATATATATTGTATTGTGTGTGTGTGTAATAATAGTAATCAATAAAGCAAGTCATATATAGTCTGACATTGTTTTTATGAGCTTGTAATTACAAATATGTAATATAGGGAGTGTACCAATAGCTCAAACAAGCTCTTAATTGATGTGTGGTGAGAGACAATATTTAAAATCTCTATCTGGAACATACCCATTCCCAGACCAATTGGTTTTGAGCTTTTGGCTCATCTCAGTGAGAAGCTATAATATTCAGATACTAGATCTAAAATATCAATTCAAAGCCCAGCACTTATTTAATACATAACATTTAAATAGAAATTCTGAAATTTTCAGACATGAAAATGATTTTAACTCCAGCTATCTAATTTAAATATTTATATGGGACTGAACCAAATTCAGATCTACCATATATTAATCAGTTAAGATCTTGTTTGAGCTATTTATATGCTCCCTATATTACATATTTGTAATAATATACACTTCAGATTTTTTAATAATTATTACACAATTATTGTGCAGAAATAATTATGAATCTTATTAAACATCACAAAACAATCAGATTTCTAGTCATTCAATAAATTTTCTCAAAGTAATCTGGAAAACTATGTGAAACCCTAAAACAAAATTCAAAGATATCAACATGTGGTTAAATACCTTTAAATCTCAACATTTTCAATTAGCTTAAACATTTTTAGATTCTTTTTGAAATTAAAATATCAGAATAAAATATATATAAACTTCAAGATTTAAAAAAAAATTAGCAAAAATGTTTTAAAGGATGGCTAAACAAACAAGTTGACTCCAATGTTTTTTGCCCATTTCCTTGTACAAGTCTCCAGGGGAAAATAAAATCACTAATTAATATTTTTTCCCATTTTACTTTTATTGTTAGCAAACTAGCTTAAATATAATAAAATCATTTCTAGAGCTTTTTTTATTGCATAGATACTGTAAAATTATTTAATATTTTATGATAAAATAAAAATCAGAATTTAATAATAAAATATATAAAATAAATAAATTTTATTGATTTTTTAAAATTTATATTTAGTACATATTTGTTGAACTTTTTTTAATCAACAGTCATAACCTGATATATATATATATTAGATTTCAAAAAAAAAAAATTGAAACATAAAAATCAATTTATTTTTTAATAAAAATTAGCTTACAAATCAGTAATTAATAAATTATTTAAAAGTATTTTAATTATTTTTAGATACTTTCATTAAATTTATATTAGATGATAAAATCTGGCAATATGGCATGAAGAATTATGCATATTGTCTCAGATTAACTTCACCTTTTTGCATTTTTATTCATTTCATATTTATATTTTTTAGCGATTTATTTATACTGTTTTGGAATCCTGAAGTGATTTTTAAAAAATAATGATTTATGATTTTCCTAGCCTGTCATGTCATATTTCTTGAGCAGATCAAAATTTGTAATTTTTCTCTTGAGAGCAAAAATAATAACTAAACAAAGAGTAAATATTTTCTATTTTTTTTAAAACTTAGCATTCATTACAAACTTAATATTATTTATTTATTTTTGTAATTTTGACTTATTAAAACAATATATTAAAGAACAAATATAATATTTTTAAAGACAATTTTGTGTTCATTTATAAACAATAATATATATATATTAAAATGGGAATTTATTAGTCTATTACATATACAAGACAAATACAATGTATTTTCCTGGTTATTAAGCATTGCTATCTATGGTTTATCTTGTGTTTAAACCTACATTGATACCTAGTTGACCTTGTGGCTGTGATGGTTTGTTCGTAATTGAGAGTTCTTGAATTTTTAGGGGTGGAATATTTAGGTTTTAGGCAACTGATAAATTGCCCAAGTGCCTTTAATTATTCCCATAGGGGCTACTATTCAGTCTCTTACCTTAATTTTCTCTATGATCTTGCAGAATGTAGAGATTAAATGACAGTTATTATTTTGAAGATTGATTGATATCATAATGACATAATATTAGTTTTCCAAGGCAATTGCTTATCTACATAGAGTGATGTATAATTTAAAATAGCATATTTAACCTCATCCATCATGTTACAGTACCCTGATAACTTATGAAAACTCGAAGCCTAATGCATAAGGTGCTTAACTATTGTTAATAGTCAAATGCAAAAATTAGTGATGATTTACAAAGCTCCACACTGCTATTAACATGACATTGTGAGAGACTCTGTAAGAGATTTGATGTAGAATGTATGAGTGAAAATCAGAGCAACACTCAAAATCAAATGTTCAAATATAGTCCATTAACATTCACTGTTGAGCAAATAATTTATTAATTTATTAAATAAAATCTATTGCTTACAATACAATTACTGAACCGCAATGTATAACATTATTGCTAATAAATTGAATGAGATATCCAATTTGGGTAACAATCCTCACAGTGTCCTCCTCCCAGCCTCCCAGGGACCTTCCTCACAACCAGAACACTCTTGCTCAGTCAGCAAAGCTAAATTTTTCTTCAAAATTGAATTTTCCAATTCTCCAGAAACTTATTTGTTAAATTTAGTGCTAATTTTGGTGTTGAGCATTTTAAATAGAATGGCATTTTGAGAGACAATTTAAAAGGTCTGATACAGAATGTATGGGTGAAAGTTAGAGGAAACACTTGAATATGATATTCAAATTCTGTCAAAAATTAATTACCATTGGGCAAAGTATTCCTTAAATTAGGTAAAATTTCTGGTTTATAATGCAAATAATTAAACTGCCATGAATAACATTATTCTTGCTAACAAATGAATGAGCTACCCAATTTTTATTAACAATCCCCACAGTGCCTCCTCCCAGCTCTGACCCATAAAAGAATTAGGATTTAGGCCCCCAGAGACCCTCCCAACAATCAGATAATCTGATTCAGTCAGCAAAGTTGAGTTAAATCAAAATACCTCTTGAAAATTAAATTTTTCCATAGAATTCTCTAGAAACTCGAATGGCTGCATTTTTTTCTAACAGCATTTTAAAGAAAGTTGTTATCATTCTTAATTTTTATCAGTTGGTGCCATAATTTTTGGGTGAAAAGAGACCTAAGAGATAACTCTTGTCAATTGAAATCAGTTAGGGAAATATCATTCCCCAACCTATAACTAAGGTAACTAAAATGGGGAGCCAGTAACAGTGTGAACTGGAGTCCTTGGCTCCCTCTAGTGGATTGAACAATAAAATATTTTGTTTTTTGACTTTTTAAAATTTAATTACTTACCATATATATATAATTTGACTTTACTTTAAAACATTATTATTATTGCTACTACTACTTTCACTACTACTACTACTACTACTACTACTACTACTACTACTACTACTACTACTACTACTACTACTACTACTACTACTACTATTATTATTATAATTATATTCAAATATAATTTTTGTGCTGTTAAAATATGTATATACAAATAGACATGCATTTATATCCTATTTCATCAAAAAAAATTAAAATGAGTATATAGAAAATATTTATTTGGATGATTGTTTAGTAAGAGTGGGGATTGGTGAATTTACTTTTCCAAAATGAATTTAATTTGATTTGCATTTATTTTGATTTTTTCATAACTAACCATTTTTTTAGTTACTGTTATAATATATATATATACATATATATAATATTTAAAAACTTCCTAGTAGAGTATATATAAAACATACTGAGTCTTGCAGTGATTATCATATATAAATAATGTGCTGAATCTTATACTATTAATGTCAAATCACTAATCATAGAATAGTGATCATTCTTTTGCCTATAACCATAGAACCTATGTGCAAATAAATTGAATTGATAAAAATATAATAATAAAACTGTATTCATTGCTTATATAAAGAGTACATTAATGAAGTCTGTTTAACTTAATATATCTAAGAAAAAGTCAAAAATACCTTTTTTTAAAAAAAATCTTATGAAAAATAAAATCAATGTTAATATGAAATGTTAAAAAAATTAATAAATATTGAGTGACACAATTTCTTCCAATCACTATATATAAATTCTGCAATATATTTAGAGTATGCATGTTATTTTATATGAAGATTTGAAAGAACTTATACCTCTGAATATTTTACATAATATTTCATACTATAAATTGTATAATATTACCCAATAATGATTTTGCTCTTTCACAAGTATATAAATTTGATTACTTATTGATCCTTCTTTGAGAAAGTTATGCTAAACCATTTTGATTTAAGCATTGCTTATAAGTGCACTAAAACCAATTTTATTCTTGCATTGTTATTGTCTGAATTCAATAAAATGAGAACTCACTTTTTCTTATTTACCAAATTGAATGTTAATGTGATAAAATTTAGCATGTTTTTTTAATGGAGTGAATAAAAGAGATTTTAGCTCTAATTATTAGATAATATATATCCTAATAAAAATAATTTATGTACTGCAGCACATTGATGTGCAAATTTTGGGCATGTTCACCAAGCCTTCACATTAAAGGACTAATTAAAAATAAAATGATAGATAATATATGCATTGGCAGCTTTATTTACATAGAGCATCACAGCAAAATTCTGATTGGGGATCTAAGTCAATTTATCTCAATAATCGTCTTCATGTTACTATATATGAGTTTAAACACAATAGAAAATTATGAAACTATTGTGTTGCAGTGAAAAAATCAATGTATAAAGAATATCAAAAGTTAGTCATTTATCTAATTATAATATAAAAAAATAAAATAAAGATAATATTTATATCAGTCATACTATAAGTATATGTATATGTCCTAAATACTAATTTTAGAAATTAAAGTGAATAATTTAAAATTCAAATATTTTAATATTTAAATAGCACAGTAATTACAATGATACTCTGACTATACATGATCTAATTATTATATACTTGTAATTATTAATTTATAAACTAATATCTTAATATAAACATAAATATTACTGACTTTAAATGACATAATTCAGCAACATTTATATAAAATTCTCATATGAGGTTAAAAGATCTCGAAAGTGTTAAGCCTGATATTTAATTTTGATATTTCAAGTTGAAGCAATTAGCATTCAAAGCGCGGTATAATTACTATTATCATATATAAATTTAAAATCTTAAAAAAAAAAATTGTACCTGCAGGTGATTTAAATTATCTATAAGAATATTATTTTCATTTTGTAAATACAATTAAGACATTTCAATAATAAAAACTATGCCTAGTTAACTTAAATATGAGTCATTGATAAACTTACAGTTGTACAAATAACTTCAGGCCTTGTAATTGATGAATTGATTTGATCATGCATTTTTATTGTATACAATGTTTTTTGAATGCTACTTAGCTCTGAAAAATTGACTTTAGCATCTGAAGGTGAGTTATAAGGTCATCGAGATGTTCATAAACAACCTTACTATGAACTTCAGAGACATTAATTTTAGAAGGTGAATTTTTATTATCATAATTCAAAAGTGAAAATGATTCATAACATTCCAAATTAGAAGTCAGCAGTATTTGTTAATCAAGATAAATACTGCATTAATAAAATTATATGAGTAGTTGAAAATTGTGACTACGCCATGCAATAACTGTTAGTTATTTCTTTTTATCCAAGCATTTTAGAGATATCATAAAATTTGAGCTTTTATCAGTGGTTGTCAATCTAAATTTGTGTCTGTAAATGAATTCCATTTGATGACTATATATATATATTATTATTAGTTTTTTTAATTTTCAAGTCAATTAATTTTATGTAAATTCACTCACTAATGTCTAGGGTCAGTCACAAATCTTTGAAGAAAAACAATTACAAATAATTTGAAAGATGGGATTTTTTCAGTTATTTAACATTCAAGAACTTTAATCAATAGATATCAAACTAAGTTGGTCTCCTTGCTTTGTGAATACACTATGGATTTTGTTTCTCCATACCAAATCACAAACTAGTTGCTGTCTGTGCTAATTATTACCACTAATATATGTGTTATCTGTAATTCCTTTTATAGATTCAGCCTGTTTTTTCAATTCAATTGCATTGATATTATTTTAATAATTTTCAAATAAGCAACAAAATGTTTGATTGTTTGGCAATTACTAAATTTTATTATTTTGTTTTTAATAAAAATAGTTATAGTGTTAAGCAATCTCTTATCTCAGAATTATAAAAGAAAAAAAAAACATTTTTTTTACTAGATTATACTATAGAGATACATTTATTTTCTATATCTAATTAAGGCTATTTAAAGTTATTCATTAGCCAAAGCATACATGAATGAATAAAATGTTATGTAATTATAAAGATGTTCAATATTTGCAATAAGACTTCTCAATTAGAAATTTGGAATGTATTTATAATAATGAATTCAAAGTATTGTGAATATTTCTTACATAATAAATACAAATAAATAGTTGGTCATATTAATAAATCATTCCTTACTACTGCTTAAATATTCACCAGTTTTTGATGGCATATTATCCTATAGTAGATTACGAATAAATCTTATATATGATTGATAAATATGGTTCTTTTAAAAATGTTTTAGTTATCAAAATGTAATAGATCTGTCTAGAAGTTTGTTTTTTACTAGTTATTTTTTTTAAATTAGGATAGGCTATGATTAGATCATTGAAAAAATGAATGTCTGGAGTTTGTCAATTTTCTTATTAAAAGTAGATTCTGGTATCAATTGTTCAAAATGGTTATTTTGTTTTACAGCAATACAGATACATATTGTCATGTAGTAAACATACAATTTTGATACAATTTAATTAATTAAAAGTTGTGTTATTTAGAGAAATAATAAATACAGGAATTTCTATCAATTTATTTTTATGCTATCTGCATAATTTTATTTATTGTTGTATTAATTAACTTAACCCAAAGTGTGTAATAACACAAAATTTTGAAGGCTAATGCAATAAAAATATTTATTAGATTAATTTGCTAAAACCTCATTATGTGAATGTTTTAATATTTATGTTATGTTTTCTTCGAAATCAAATAAAATGTTATAAAAACATATTTATAAACAACAAAACATAACACTTATATTAATTATATAAAAAGCCTTTTTCGGCAAATTTATTTTTTGCCCTTTTCAAACATGTCTTCCAAAAATTACTACGACTACATATACATAGCGACATCTATGTTAATACATGATAAGTAAAAAATAAAAGACAAAAGAATTAAAGAACTATACAACTAGTATAAACAATTCATATAGAACAGCTGAAACTGAATTGGACAGCCTATATTATCACATAACTTATACAACTCTACCATAATTTAAATCTTCATTTCGTAAAATGCATTCCAAACAATTATCCACATCAGTTATCTATCCATTCTTTTTTCATCAACCATTTATTATTCATTCCAATAGACGCCTTATATATATTCATACAATTAGTTTTATTATACATAATATAATTTGTTTCATATAATCTGCGTCTATTAACATCTTTTATATAATTTAAAGCCCTTATACTATCAGTACAATTAATTTTATGTCCAGTTTGCAAATAATGAACATATAATGCTGACTTATCATCTTTCCTATCGATAGCCCCATTATGTTCCCTAGCTCTTTCGCTCAATTGCTTTGCTGTCTGCCCATAATAAACCATATTACAAAATTTACAAGTAATTTTATAAACCATTCCCCTTTTATATTGTATCTCGTCTATTAACCTATAATTAGTTATTAACTTATCTAAATTTCTACTATTGGCCCATCCCACATTAATATTTTCATCCAAATATTTTTTCCTTTTTTTACATAAAATTTTGTATACATTAGGTAAATATGAAATTTTAATCCATTTCTTCTTATCTTTATTATCATTTCTCTTATTTCTCTTTTTATAATTTCCTATAAAAATACTATTAATATGTCTTATCCCATATCCGCATTTTACATAATCTTGTTTAAATTTTTCTTTTTGCAATTTAGCAAAATTTCTATCAGTGTTAAATTTATCATTTTTATATTTAAAATTCTTTATTACATTCATCTTTTGTATCCATGGCTGCCTTGAATCAATTGGTATAATTTTTCTCAATTTATCATCTTTAACAAAGTGCCTAATCACAATATTTCCATCTTGACTCAAAAACATCTCAATATCTAGATATCTAATCTCTTTGTCAATTTCCTTCATAGTAAAACGGATATTATCCGCATTATTATTAAACTTCCTAAATAATTTATGTACTATCCTTCTATTCCCTATTACTAAACTATCATCGACATATCTAACGTAATATATTACTTCTTTTTTAATTATGCTTCTTGTTATAATATTGTTTTCCATATCATTAATAAAAACCGATGCCATTAACCCACTAATTGCACATCCCATTACCCATCCCTTATTTATTTCCCAAAATTGATTATTATATTTAAAAAACAAACTGTTATTTATCAAAATTAAACTTTCCTTTATTATATTAATAATGTTATCATCAGTAATGTGTAGCGATAATGCCTTTATTACTACATCGATACTTTTCAATCTAGGAATACTAGGATACATTGACTCTATATCCATCACAAAAATACTATGATTTCTATTTACTTTCAACTTATTCAATTCATCAATAATGGCCTCTGTATTTTTTATACAATACTGCCCATAACCAATCACATTAGCTATTTATTAATGATATGGAAAACAATATTATAACAAGAAGCATAATTAAAAAAGAAGTAATATATTACGTTAGATATGTCGATGATAGTTTAGTAATAGGGAATAGAAGGATAGTACATAAATTATTTAGGAAGTTTAATAATAATGCGGATAATATCCGTTTTACTATGAAGGAAATTGATAAAGAGATTAGATATCTAGATATTGAGATGTTTTTGAGTCAAGATGGAAATATTGTGATTAGGCATTTTGTTAAAGATGATAAATTGAGAAAAATTATACCAATTGATTCAAGGCAGCCATGGATACAAAAGATGAATGTAATAAAGAATTTTAAATATAAAAATGATAAATTTAACACTGATAGAAATTTTGCTAAATTGCAAAAAGAAAAATTTAAACAAGATTATGTAAAATGCGGATATGGGATAAGACATATTAATAGTATTTTTATAGGAAATTATAAAAAGAGAAATAAGAGAAATGATAATAAAGATAAGAAGAAATGGATTAAAATTTCATATTTACCTAATGTATACAAAATTTTATGTAAAAAAGGAAAAAATATTTGGATGAAAATATTAATGTGGGATGGGCCAATAGTAGAAATTTAGATAAGTTAATAACTAATTATAGGTTAATAGACGAGATACAATATAAAAGGGGAATGGTTTATAAAATTACTTGTAAATTTTGTAATATGGTTTATTATGGGCAGACAGCAAAGCAATTGAGCGAAAGAGCTAAGGAACATAATGGGGCTATCGATAGGAAAGATGATAAGTCAGCATTATATGTTCATTATTTGCAAACTGGACATAAAATTAATTGTACTGATAGTATAAGGGCTTTAAATTATATAAAAGATGTTAATAGACGCAGATTATATGAAACAAATTATATTATGTATAATAAAACTAATTGTATGAATATATATAAGGCGTCTATTGGAATGAATAATAAATGGTTGATGAAAAAAGAATGGATAGATAACTGATGTGGATAATTGTTTGGAATGCATTTTACGAAATGAAGATTTAAATTATGGTAGAGTTGTATAAGTTATGTGATAATATAGGCTGTCCAATTCAGTTTCAGCTGTTCTATATGAATTGTTTATACTAGTTGTATAGTTCTTTAATTCTTTTGTCTTTTATTTTTTACTTATCATGTATTAACATAGATGTCGCTATGTATATGTAGTCGTAGTAATTTTTGGAAGACATGTTTGAAAAGGGCAAAAAATAAATTTGCCGAAAAAGGCTTTTTATATAATTAATATAAGTGTTATGTTTTGTTGTTTATAAATATGTTTTTATAACATTTTATTTGATTTCGAAGAATTAGTACAACATAAAAAACGAAAAGAAAGAAAAAAAAAAGGTATTTTCCGTTTTCTTCTGTTTTTAAGTATTGTTATGTTTTCTATAATTATTTTATTTAGAAGTTTAGTTAATCTGTTTTTGATATATTTAGTGAAATAATTATAAAATTTTTGGTGTAGTTTGATATACAGATGCTATTTCCTTATCTGTTTCCAATGCCAGATTATTAAAGTAGCAGATTATAATTAATATCCTGTAATTGTTTGTAAACCATTCAGTTTATATAGTTTAATCAAAACAAAAGGATATTCTATAAATAATATGTCTTTAAACATTAGGACAATATAAACAGAAAAATTAAAATAATTGAATAATCAATCTTTATGGGATGTCTTTTTTTTAATTTGATAGGTTCTGAGAATCTCATATTTTTAGTGATATTTTGCTATGCTTAATAGTTTTCTATTATCTTGTGCCAGAAAATTATGTCTGAGACTATATGATTTAATGAACTTAATATATAGTTTTGATTGACAGTATTAGAAGACTAAAATTTATTATAATCTGTAAATTTCACTTCTCTTATATAAAAGATAGTCTTTCTAGTTGTCAAAGTAACATGTATTTTTGATTCTATTACTATATAGTGAGCTATTAATAATTTGGTACTTATTGTTGTAATTTTGAATACAATTGTTTCGAAATTGATGTAAGTTCATGCTTTACAATTTGTAGCCATATGTTCTCTATTAGAATATAATAAAGTGGATCCATTTCTTTAATATAGCTGTTATTGATATTTGATTTTTTTCTTAGTTTATGTGGGGTTTTTTATATTAGCATTTACCATTTTAACATCAATCCCCAATATCTTGGATAAATTCTATTATAGAATTTTAAGTGTCATTTTCCTTCTGCAGTTGTAAAATTATTATTATTTTATCAAAAATGTATATATATATATTTACCATGGAATAAAACATATTTGTTGATTACATATTAAACACTTTTTTCTTATTATGTGTTTCACTAAATTTTAACTAATTGTTTTGGATTTACTGTAGCATTATTCTTTTTATCAGTTTGTTTAATAAGCTAAAAATAGAAAAATTGAATGTCATATTATGACATTTCCTCCCTCCAATAATGTTATAAGTGCACTTTTTTCATCTGATATGTTATTATTAGTTTTGATAAAATTATTAGATCTGTTTTTTAATTCTTCTCTATATTCTTTCCTCTCATTGTGTGTTATTATTTTTAACTTGGGTTTTATAATATTAAATTACAATTTAACCAATTGATTTTTTGATATTTTATTTTAATAATTATTTTCCCAAGTTTTTTTATTTATTAAATGAGGTTAGGTTTTTTGTATAACATGATATAATTCTTGTATTCATTGGTTTTTCACTAATTTTTGTAAAATTGGCTTCATTAAATTTACCAAATAATAAATTTAAACTTATGAATTTGTAAATTTCTTTACTATATTTTTTAACTTTATTTTTATAATGATAAAAGATTTTTTTAAAGGTGGAATTTAACTAATACTTTTCTCTTTCTTATATTTTATAAAATTAGTTTAGTTTGTAACTTCTCCAGATATAGTATTACTTCGATTTTTAAAAAATATATTTTTGGCTTATATCTAATAATTTTGTAACATATTTTTTTCTAATTTTACTTACAATAACTTTTTAATTACTTCACATTTTCTTGAGCTTGGACATTTTATTAAGTTTGTTTATTTATTTTTTTATTTATTAAAAAAAGTGTATATACATATATATTTGTATACGTTACTATAATAATTTTCTATTTAAATATATTAAAAACAAATTGAAAATATGTATAAAAAGCATGAAATGAACATCTTGGGAATCATTTAGTCTTTTTTAAATGTCTTTAATCACGTTTCAAGAATGTATGGTGTAATAAAAATTGGAAATATATATATTGTAACCCCTCAATTTAAATTTATTTGAAAGAGACTATCATGTAAGTAAGAGGTTAACTGTGATAAAACGAAAATCTGAGGAAGAGAAACTGACAACGAACTTCCAATTGCGTTTGCGGGTATTGAAAACGCATTCGCATATGTTTGAGCCTTTATAGGACTCTAACCCGCACGAATGCACTCACTCCAGATTTTCCAAACAAAATAAATAATCAATGTAAAAAATATATTTTCTCAGGGATTTAAATCTTGACTACTAAGCTTTCAAAATAGAATATATAATTTTTTAATAATATTTCAACGATCATTAGTTTATTAATAAATGATTCCATACTTATATAATTTTGTTTTATCTATTCACTAACTACATATTATCAGGGCTTCTATTAATAAATATTTATTAAGACTTAACGTAAAAATTATCTCAGGGTTTTTCTTCAATAAACATTTACTATTATCAAGATGAATATGCGTATTAGGGATTTTTATGTACGCATTCTACTTTTAACTTATTGGGTTCAAATTGCAAATATAATAAAATATTTAAGTAATCTAAAATGAATCAGCAGTGTGATGTCTTGACATGAACTTAAATAGTATCAAAATAATGATCAAAGAATAATACCATATACTTTAACAAAAATAACAAAATTGTTTATTTTACAGAAATAACAAAACAATATAAAATAATAAATTCAAATCAGCATTATATGACAACAAATATTAAAGATCAGTATTTATAATGTGAACTATCTCCGTATGACAACAAATATTAAAAAAATGTTTTTTTAAAAAAAAGTGTATGAGATGTATTGATTATATCTACATTTGATGTATAAACTCACAGTAGGTGTGACAATACAATATAGGAGATGGATTACAATATTTCATTCCACTCTTACTTTGAACATATAATCAAATTAAATATCTTAAAAACTATAAATTTAATAGTTACATATTTGCCATTTTCTCTATCCACTCGAGTTTGATTTCAAATTTTATTACTGAAAGGTTGATTTTAGAACATTTATGCGATAAGTATTTTAATATTTCTTCACCAAGCTAGTGGAACTGGTGTATAAATTATATCACAGCAACAAATCTTAACTTGTAATTTTAAATTAATTATAGCATATATTTTAACATTTAGTATTTGGTGAACCAAATATAAATAACCTTTATCTTGAAAAATGTACCATTTCTTCGAAATAGTTTTATTCAAACATAAAAGGCATCGAGAAAGGAACTTTAAAAGAAAACCATAAATGATAAAATATAACTTAATATTTATATTTTAAATAAATTTAAAATGATAGTTAAAAAAATATAAGTGGCCACAACTTTTCGCCCTCTATTTTTAAAAAATTGAACTATATTTTTTCAGTACTATGTAAATTGTAAAGTATATCTAACTATAAATGTATTTTTTACATGAAAGTTAATAAAAAAACTTACATTTTTATAAACTATTCAATATTAATGTTCACATGTGGCAAATATGCTGCCAACATCCATCCATAAGAAGGGAGTGTTTTTTTTCTGAAGCCATCTGTCTTTGAACACCATTGTTCATATAATGTTTTGTTGGAGAATAATTTGCCAATGCACTTTATCGTTCACAAGACTGATGTTAGTGAATGAATGGTCATAGACTGGGGTCATTTTTGCTGGAAGAATGTACTACATATTTCAACAGAAATTCAACCCTTGTCGGTGGATTTGATGACAACAGTGAACCACAGATAGTGGAGATCGATGAGTCATATTTCTTTCACCAAAAACACCAAAGGGAGCAATTAGCAAAGGCTATTGGTTATTCAGTGGGATAGAGAGAGGGTCAAGAAAGTGTTTTTAACAGAAACTGAAGCTAAATCAACTACCATTCTGGAACTTCTCATACAGCAACACATTTTACCTGGTAACAAATATAATCCCTGATGGCTGTCTAGCTAATGGGATATACCTTCACACTGTTGTCATCCACTAAGACAAATTTGTTGACCCAGATGATGAACTTATCCACACTAATAATGTGGAAAATATGGGGATGAGAGCAAAATGTAAGTTAAAATACCAACTTGGTACCAGCAGAGCTTTGTTTTCATCCTACCTGCAGGAATTTGCATGAAAATGCCACCATTTTCAGGAATTTCCTCGTGTGCATAAAGCTATGCATAAAAATGTAAGTTTTTTTTTTTTTTAAATTTATTAATCTTCATTTAAAAAATACATTTATAGTTGATATCCTTTATAATTACATAGTACGAAAAAAATATAGTTCAAATTTTTAAAAATAGAGGGCGAAAAGTTGTGGCCGCTAAAAATCAATTTTACCTAATCCCTTTTCACTAACTATTATTTAATTTGTATTCATTCACACTTATATATCATACTATATCCTTAAATATTCACTATAAAATATATATACTATATCCTTAAATATTCACTATAAAATATACTACCTGGATTTCCAATGGAACTTTACTATTAGAGTTGGTATGTTTGCTATTCTAATAATTTATTAAACTATTCATGAAAACATAACTAATTAATATATTATTCATATACAGTTTATATGGCATCCAATATCAAACATTTGCAAATTTATCGATGATAGGACTTGCAAAGGATGATACATTTAATGATTTGTAGAAATATTATTCAAGTTTACTGAAGAGTAAAATTATCACAATTAAATAAATCCATTATGGAAAATATCCATCTCAAATGTTAAATGCATATTTTGAATTCCCTTAATCTCCTTAATCCTTCTGATAGCTGCAAGCACATATAAACATCCAAAATCTTTAAGTAACCTTTCATCAAAAAAAATTATTTCAATCGTTTCCATTCACTAAAATATATTATTTATTCCTTTATATATGAGGCATTTCCAATATCCTTAGACAAAAACTTTTTTACTGGATAATATTCTGGGATAATCATTCAAAATTTTATTAGAACACATTTTAAAAGCATATTCTTTTGAAATTGGAAAACAGCAATTTAAATCGTTTAAAAAAAATTTTAGTCGGTTATTCTAGAATTTCAATATCGCAAATTTCAAATTTTCTTAATTAAAAATTTTTTAAAGTTGTTTTTTCCTTTTGTATTTTAATTTAACATATATACATCTCAGCTACTGTAATGGAGTAAACATGAAACATCTAGGGTAGGCTCTTAGATAATTTTCTTTATCCAGTCAGCCTTGGATAGATAGGTACAAAAATGGCGATTTGTGATAAAAACAAGACTGATCTTACACTAAACTGAAAATTTTATAGATTGATCTCTCATTTTGATTTACTAATATTTATACATTTTCTCATATGATGTCAAATTACAATGCAGCTCACTTTGTAGTTGATTTCTGGAGTATCTCTATAGTACTATAAATAATCAGATGAGAACTTGTAATTTTTCTTTTAATTGATGGGAAAAGTGTATTCAATTTGTAATGTAAAACAATAAAATAATAAAAAAATGTTCTGCATCAATTTCCTATAAACAACTAAATGAAAATGCATTTATTCATTTATGAACAAACATTATTAGAGCAATAAATATTTGTCAATAAATATTATTAGATAAATACAATTTTATTACTCTTTTAATATGAGTAATTTCATTATGTTTTATATTCTTTTATTTTAGAAATATTTATTAAGACTAAGCTTTTAATTTTCTAAAATTTCAGTAATTTTTTTGACAGTCTTTCTAACATAGTTTTTTTAATTTTGTGAATATTATTTATATATATACAATAGCACATTTATAGGTAACTGTAACAAAATTTTTATATATTTATAATTACTAGCACTTCTGATTTAATCGACAATTTATTCATTTTAAATTTGTTGTAAATATTCCAATTTAGGAAAGTTCGATTACTTATGATCTCATTATTTATTCACAAACACTATTCTAAGTGTACTTGGATTCATAGCCATTGCCTAAAACAATTCATCAATTGTTTGTTAAAATATTGTAAAGAAATGCAGTATTTAATATTTGAAAATATGCAAAAACTAATATTTGAGGTCTAAAAAAAATAAAAACGATTATCCCCTTGCACATTGACCTTATGAAGTAGAGCCTTGGTTTTACATCTATCACTTGATTGTTCAATCCGTTATGAGATATATAATGAAGAAAATTTTTGAACAATTCATATCTTATAAATCATGATAGCAGTGGTACCAAAATATAATGCTACAATATATATATATTAAATTTAATTTAAGTATATTTTAAAATATGTATACAAAATTGAATTATCAAATATGCAGTATATGTGTTACATGAAAAAGGTGAAGTGGATATTTTTAAAGCATCTATAATGAAAGTGATTTTTTGGCTTCTTGGCTGATGGATGCTTGTGATAGGATTGAACTACTATGAAAGAAGTACTAATGCAAACAAAAATTTAAAAAATATACATTTGTATGCTTTATGTGGCTAATGTTACACTACAGATTTAAATATAGTATATATGGTAAGAGAGCAAGTGTATGCACATACATTCATACTTCGAAAATAAATAGTTAGCTTTAAAATGTTATTAAAAACTATGACTTCTAATCTAAAAAGGATGGCAAGTATTCAGACTTTTAAACATTATTATAGTAAGACTGTCCCATCGCAATATGTGTTTATCATCTGGGAGCAGTGAGTTATTTTATATTGGAAAGCGATTTACTATCGTTAAGTGTATATATGCAATAAAATGCACCGAAATCTGCATATTGTTTATTTATATATATATAATTAATAAATTAAGCTCTGGAACTAATAGTTCTTTTATGACTTCTAAGTTTTTGTTTTCTCATATGTCATAGCATCAGCCGGGAAGCGAATCCACTAACCCGGGACAACTGCTTGTACAGCAGCCGTCGCTGACCTCTCGACCACCAATGCTTGATCTTTCTAAGTATTTACAATCTCATAACTTTGCTTTTTACTTTTTTGTTTGTTATTTTATTAAAAGGAAAAAAAATATTTAAAAAATAAATGTCGAAGCGCATCTATTTTTCGTTTTTTTTTTTTTTTGTTATTGATTATTTATAACGTTTGTTATTTGTTTCTTTAGTAATCATAATTATGATTAGAAATTTTTGGACACCATATTATTTGATATAATAAATGCTAAAGAAGTCTAAAGAGATAATGTAATATTTATATTAACTACTTTTAGTTTATAAAGGTGTAAATGTACTAAACCTTACCGCTGTTATGCATTAGAAATATATATTATGCAAAAAGACTATAGAATAACGTAGTCTTCTAATTTTGTTACAATGTGAGTGTGTAAGTTTCTTATTTATAGTAATAATTAAAGATAACAATTGTTTAATCAAACCGGTACTTAGTTATTATCTATTTAAATTAATTAACAAAATGACTAAAATATTACTGTCTTTTATTGAATTTCTATTTATAATATATATATATTTACATTTGCTTTCAATTATTTAAATAGCAATGTGTGTTTATGCCGTCACAATTCAATTTTTAATCACAAGTATACCATTTATGATTCTAATCTTTATATATATAATTATTTTTTCTTCTGTAGTTAGAATGACCAATTCCCTTAAAAGTATACGTAATGATAATGTTGATGACATTTATATCATCATTTTTTATTTTAAAATTTATATCTGAAGTAATTAAAAAATATACAGTATTACTTATAAATTGTAAAATAACGGAAGACATTTTAGTTCAATATATTTTTTATATACATTTATGTTATTCATGTTTTAGTTTAATTCGTTAGTAGTTGCTTTAATTTTTTTTAATGACTTCGTTAAAGAATTGAATAAAAACTGAATATTGCATAAACTGCTATTATCTAAGAAACTATTATATAGTAAATATATTTTCTATCAAAAGAAAATAGAACGCTTTTCTAATATACTCAGTTTTGTGGCTTTGTTCCAGGTTTAAATTTCAACGCTTTTGATACAAGCAAAAGCTATAAACCAGTTTAGGGATGAGGTTTAAGTCTACTGATATCTGGTAATCACAAATAATTCAAGCTTACTTTTGTCATGCACTGCATCAGCTGGAAAGTTTTAACAATTAAGATATGCAATGACTGAATACCATTATCTGAATTTGTAAAGGAGTTTATAACTTTTCAATATTAATATTAACAGTTTTAATCGATTATTAATTTATCAAACTCTTACTATTATTTGTATTTATCATTTTTATTTTATTTAAATAACTATAACTGTATTTAATTTTTTTTATTAATCGCTGTTTTTTGGAGATAATATTGCATTCTATCTTTTATAGTATTATGTTTTTATATTTGTTTTCATTTTGTACATCTAATTTTTACATTCATTACTTTGTTTGTGTACATAAATTTTTTTTATAAAAAAATTGATATATAACTACATAATATACCTTCATTTTTTAAATAATACAAATATCCTGTAATTATTTGTATAGACATACATCAAAACGTTTTTTTTTAAAAAATGTTTTTGTTTTATAATCATGATTTATTTTCTTTAGAAAAAAAAATTAGATTCATATGTTACAGCTGTCAAAACATCTAAAAATCGCACGGATTAATAAAGCCTTTCATTTTAACACTTTACCTACATGGTTGCATTAAAAAAGATATCTGATTTAATTTCAATCATATAAAATATATCATATTTATACACATGCTTATTTCTCTCTTTCTCAATATATATATAATAAGCTCTGTGTCTAAACTGTAAGTGGTAAATCACACATATCTCAAATTGAAAAATAGCAACAAGTTCTGCAACAATAGTGATAGAAAAGAATCACACATAAATCAAACCTATTATAATTTAAGACTGGGAAATCTAATTCAAGAAAAAAAATGACATGAAAAATACTACAAAACTGCTATAGTATATATATATTTGAATATTTTAAATAAGTAGAAATATTTGTTATATTATAGTATAGAAAAATTACAGCCTGACGTTAAATGAGAGTGATCAGTAGAAATAATAAACTGTAAATGCTTTTTTCATTTAAATGAGGAACCTGTTTTGAATGTAATCTTTTGATATTATATATAAATAAAGGACTACAGTAAATATATATATAAGTTTAAGGACACAAAGTCTCACAATTTTCCCTACTTTTTTTATTATATTATACACAACAATCAGATGTTATAAATTAATATTTTTTAACAGATTATATAGTTGAAATATTTTTAAATACATAGAAATATCTGTTATATTTTATTATACAAAAATAATAATCAGATGTTAATAGGCTGTGATCAATGAAAATAGTAAGCTGTAAATGATTTTGCATTCAAAAAGGAAATCTTATTTAAATGCAATTTTTTTGTTATTATATAGGGATAATACAATCAACATATAAAAAATATTATCATTCTGCCTATGTAATTACAAGAGATTTCATTTAAAAACGATTTCACTTTTGAATGCAAAAATAATTTATAGTTTACTATTTTCATTGGTCACTGTCTATTAACATCTAACTATCACATTTCTATAACAAAATATAATAGATATTTTCATATATTTAAAAATATTGCAGCAAAAATTACTAATTTATAATATTTGATGTTGATGGAAAAGTTTATGATAATAAGAATAGTGAGACTTTGTTATCTTAAACTTATATACTTTACTATAGTGCTTTATCTCTATATAATAAAAAGATGTTGCATTTAAAAGAGGTTCATTTTTGAATACAAAAATCACAGTTTCTATTTTCATTGACCATTATCTACTAACAACTGACTGTGATTTTTATCTAATAAAATAGAACAGATATTCTATATATTTAAAAACACTTCAACTGTATAATCTGCTAAAAAATTATTAATGTATATATATATAAATAATAAAAATTACCCCAAACTTACAATTAAATTAGACTAGCCAAAGAAAATAAATTCCAAAATTCAACCAATGGTTTTACTGCTACAAGCAGATTTCTCAAGGGTAAAGGTCAATTTTATAAAGATTATTCAATGTTGGCTACTCTGATAAATTTATTAAAAGTATTTTATTTAATAGTAATAGTATTTGTAATAATGTAAATGATAAAGAAAAAGTATTTTATTTTTTCACCTTTTAAATTGTCTTATTATAGAATTGTATGTAAAAATAGTAATTTCTTTGGAAATTAAAAAATTGTTTGAAAAAAGGATTCTACTTTGAACAATTCATTAAATAATACAAATGTAATTTTTGATAGAAAAACTATTTCTGAATAGTGTATATTATCCCTTGTTTTTGTAAGAAGATATATATAGATCAGAGTAGTTTGAGCTTAAATTAAAGGATAAAGATACATAAAATTAGGGTTAAAAATAAATATTGCAGTACTGCTTTATATATCCTTGAAAAAGTTATAAGTCACACTTAGTTTTGATGAGGCTAAAGTTGTCTTCTTTGAAAGAAATGAAATTAAAAAAAAGAATTAAAAAATCTTTATTACTAAAAATTTACGATTCTGAAACAATTAACTTATTTAAAATCTTTTAATATTAAGGATGTGTGGAATGTAAATGAAATTGTGGGTAAGATTTATTACAAATTTGTTATCTTTATTCCTTTAAACTTAAGAAGTGTACTTGAAACAGAGAAACCATTGGTTGTGTTTTAGAGTTTATTTTCTTTGTCTAATCTGATTTATTGGTGAATTAGGGATAATTTTGATTATTTTATTGACTAGTTTAGCTTTAAGATTTTAATGTTTATATAAATAAATATAAGATATACAATAATTATATGTGCATAAAAGTCGTTGTAAGCAATACTATTAATACAATTAATTATTTTAATTTAAAAGAATTAGGTCTGGTTGTAAATTTATAAAGTATTTCTTTTTTTAATAGATATAATGCAGTTTTTCTCTTTCTTTATTTATTAGAATAGTTATATTGTAAAAACACTCTTTCACACTGGTAGTTTGCTCTTCTTTATTTCTAATGACAGAACAATAATATTTTAAAATATATTTATTAAAATAACCTCCCCTACATCTACAAAAAATGCTATACATGAAAAAAAAAGTAATGAAGTTGATGCGTGTGTATTTAGTTCAAAATAATACTGATATATTAATAATTGATGTGTTTATCTGAGGTTATTCCTGTTAAATAATTTTTTCTTATCTGATAAAATATTTTCTTTGACCTGGCTTTTATAATCTTTCAATATTGTTACTCACCGGTCGTTAAAAAAAAAAAAAAACATGAATCCAAAATTTAGAATTAATCTTTCCATTTCCTAGGATAATTTTACAAAATAATAATTAAAATTCTTATAGAAATTTTATTGCTAAAATTGAAAATCCATTATATAAAAGTGGCAAGTATAAATTTGGATATCAAGAAAGAATTGAAGGAGAAAATAAATTTGTAAATTTTATAAAAATTTTTTTTATATATTCCATATATTTTTTATTTGAGCTAATTGCAAAATGGTTTATAATATATTCTACATTTTTAAGAGAAGTTTTAAATATAAAGCTAAAGTATGAGTAGTCTTTATATATATATATATGTCAAATGCGTTGACCGGGAAGCGAACCTGGGCCAGCTGCTTGGAAGGCAGCTATGCACACCACTAGGTCACCAACACTTGCAGTGGATTTCAGCAGTGATTAAAGTTTTGAAACCTTAATACATAGATCAGGTTATCGTCAGTAAAAATTATTTTTCAAAATGTGATAACAATGTTTGGTTTATACTCATATAGTAAATCTAAAAAAAAAAATTTTAATAAGGATTTATGCTACGGCAGGGATGGACAAGATATTCAATAATAAGTGCCATATATGATTATCCTCATACATTTTGGAGTGATCAAGAGCCATAATAGTCATTTTTGGAATTAATTTTGGCAGGAGAGGCACAGGCCATAGCTGTTAAAATATTTTTTATCAAACAAATGCGATAATAAAATCCACGTAACAATACTTTTAACTGCATTATTATTTTATCAAATATATATATATTCATCCAGAAAAAAAAAACATAGTATTGTACTAACTGCATTATTTAAAAGCAAAAAAAAAAAATAATGTTTCAAAATAAGTAAAAAAAAATTCATATATCAAATGCGTTAACCGGGGAGCGAATCCGGGCCAACTGCTTGGAAGGCAGCTATCCTAACCACTAGGTCAACAACGCTTTTTAAAGCGTATTCTAATATTGCTCATACTATAAAAATCAATATTCATATTACATAGGTAGTCGCACAGATTAGCTATAGGTGCTACATGTAATTTGCGATTTACAACTTTGCCACTTCTGTACTAGAATGATTCCATGTCATAAATTTTCATAGCAATTCCTTAAAAGAATATTAATGCATTAACTTTATAAATTAAAAAATAAAAGTACATAAATAATTAAATCACTTAGATTTTGTCTTGATGTAATGGTCATTGAATGTTAAGAGTTAAACAAGTGAATAAGATAAAAGTAATGTTTATTGGCTTTTCAAAAACAAAACAAAAAAAGAAAATTGATAATAATGAATTGGAAAAAATTAACCATCTACAGCTTAATTGTCAGTTTATTTTATGGCAACATTCAAAATGAAGATAATCATGGGATTTAGCTTTCATTGAGTGTTTTTTATACCAAAAAATAATTTAATATTAAAGGAATAGATTTCTTTATGATATTGCAATTTTTTTTTTAGAAAAGTGTTTTTTTACTATAAAAATAATAATATTGAGACTTTATACCGCATTGGTAAATATGAGAAAGAATGTTAAAAATATCAAAAAATATCCAACCTAAAAATCCATAAATTGATAAAAATAAACCGTTTTGTAAATGACATCAAGGTAAATATTATAAAACTAAAGTTGTTCTAGGCATAATGTGATAATATGTGGACAATTGATATCATAAGCCATAAACTTGATTCCAATAAATTGTAAAGAATCTAAAATGAAATCACATAAGCTAAAATCAACTTGAAGAGACTTAATCTGGTAGTGCAATGCATTTTCAATTATATCAGTGCTATTATAATCCAAAAATAATGAAGAGACATTCACTCTCTGTGATATATATATATATATATTGTACCGGGTTCGATCTATTGCAGATTCCATTTACTCTTTCTGTAGGTTTAGCTGTGTTTAAACCTAAATTTATAATAAATTTATAATCTTATATTATAAATTTATTGTGAACAAACCAGCATGTTCAAGCAGAGTGGAGAATACTATTGATGGCAAAGCTCTCAATAATACCCACGATCAGACCAAGCTATGCAACACATAACACGATCACATTTCCAGATTGTGGCCCACCTCGACTGCTAGATTCAAACCCCTACTATCCAAACACTTTATTTGTTTAGGAGTAAACCCGGGGCACCAGCTAGTCTAAAACTAACATGTTCAGACAGTAGGCCCATAATCCAGCGCTCGAAAAATCCCTTAACTAGCTCATTCTATTTTTTTTTTAATTCAATAACAAGTTATTCCTTAACTAGTGGCAAAAGAATTGACCGACAGATAAAGCTTTAAGTTTAAAAGACAGTTTATTTTAATTAACACTAATTATTAAAGTTTTAAACTATTTTAGATATTTTTTAATTAACATAAACATTTAAGGTACTTATATATATGACCACACACACACATTTTAAATACACATGAAAATATAATCTAACAATGTTAAATGACAAAGTATTAAATAGTATGATAAATATTAAATATAAGGCATTCAAACTGACACACACATCAATAGTTCTTTATGCGTCGATAGAATTCCTTTACTACTGACTCTGGAGGCTTTATGGATGGCAATGACTACTTTGAAATTTATAAATGGAAATAAGAAGGTTATTAAATACCTAGGTTTTGGAGCATGGGGATTTTGGTTGTTTGCTTCCTGTGTTTCCAGTTTGTTTCTGAATTGTTTTATTACCAGCCAGTGGGTTTTGCACTTCTGCGGAGGATTCCTGTTGATTGACGATCCTGGTTACTTCTTTTATTAAGGTTGAGGATGGTTATTTATTTCATGGCACTATTATTATTAAAACAGTAGATACTCTGGTGGCTCTCACTTATTTGGTGGCTGTTACTTCATCTCAGGCAGAGTACTGGTATTTGGACAAGGTTTGAAGTTCATTGTATGTTCCGATGAAGCTATTAACACTGCATAACTGATTGATGAATTGAACTCATAGATTCTCTGATCAAAACTAAAACTGCACAATCTAAATTGTTTTCTAAACTCACTGAATGTGATCTCAGCTGTTTCTCAAATGCCACTGAACTAACTGTCTGATAAAAATTGACTATTTATACCTAAGACATGTTGTCATTTTGATATCCTCCAGCTATATCTGTTGCCGAAGCTTTTTCCCTGTTTTCAATTGCATTCCTTTGATAATCTTTTAATTATGTGTTTTTGGAGATCGTTTAATTAGCAGCCATGCAAATGTGTTGTTTTTACATTTTTGATTAGTAGTCATCGCTGTGCTTTTAAATATAATTTTCCTTTATTTCCATTTTAACACACACGTATTTATGCAATGTTTATAATCGCACATATATATTTTATTAACAAGTATTCGTCATTTACGCATATGTATATTTTATTAAAAATCATTCATTATTTTGTTTTTAAAATGACCTTTTTTCTTTACTTAAATAAAAAGAGATTTATATTTTTAAACTTTAAGTTATATTTCAACTAATAATAATAAACTTTTTAACTTCTTTTAATTTTACATAACTATGAATTAATTGTTTCTTTTATTTCAAAAACTAATAATAGAAAACTATTTGACATTTAATCTTACGTTTTTGAAAACAAACTGCAATAAAACTCTTAAACTTTTAAATACTATTCTCTTTTAACAAATAATTTTTAGACAAAATTATTATGTGCCAACATAATGTTGGTACAATATATATATATATTGCCTTGTTCATTTTATACTTTCCATTATTACTTTTTTTTTAAAATTTTAACATTATCAATATCAAAAATAAAAACATAAGTGTGCAGTATATTATGATTGTTGTTTGATTTTGATCTGTTGTATAAAAAAAGTTCAAAGAAGTACTTGAAAACTGATCCATGTGATACATCAATGTATTATAAATCTTCATAGATACTTCAATCTATCATTATTTTTCTTTAATATCTATCAACCTTTTTTTTTGTACTTTTAATTAAAACTAGTATTTGGAGAAAGGAAAACATAGATATAACATTAGAATATGAGGGGATATGCTCTTCCTTTAATGATCCACAGATTTGGAAGCCATTTGTAACTGAATAAAAATAGATCATACTGTACCTTTAGTCATAGTCTAATTATAGATGACCTTTTACAAAAGAATAAAAATATGAACCAAGGAAAAACAAACCTAATTTATTAATGCTAGTGAATTATAGCATCACTTGTAACAGAACAAAAACAGTAAACTAAGCTAAAATGAATATCAATCAGTGAATAACAATGGAACACTTAATTCGATAAAACAATAATAATATTTGTTGTAACCTCATGAATTCAAATAGCATTTAAAATGAATAGAAAACAAGCAAATATGAGTGTTATTTGCAATAAATTGCAATAAATTAAAGATAAAACAATAAACTAAATATAATTCTATACCTATTACATAATCTTCTTATAATATAATAAAAATAATGTCAAAAGAATTATACAAATACACTTTAATATTTTTCATGAATCAACACACTGTTTATAATAATACAAACTTGTACCAAAAGTCAAATGTTATTTATATTTAAATGAAATAATTCATGGATGAATGAAATAATAATTTTAATATATCCTACAAATTTACAATACAATGATATCTAACTAAATATATAATTCAATAATTTATTTATAATAACAATTAAATAAAATCAAATGTAATACTAACTCTGTTATTCTATTAACTAAGTCAATTATAGTAAAATTAAATACCTAATAATAATACAAAATCAATTAACCTAACATATCTTTCTACTTTCACTAACTTAAAACATTATAAAATAAAACCATCCTATTAAATAATCTTAAGATTTTCAATATCCAATCATAACAATATATAAAATAAATGATAGATTTTTATTTGATGCTTACTCACACACAATTGATAAATCTTATCCAATTACTGTTCAGTTTAATAATGCTAAATTGTTAAAATTTTAGATTATTATTATCAAAACATTTAAAAGAAATGTTTGTAATAATCAGTTATTAATATAAAAATTTAATAATTAAACTGAATTTACAATTTGCATCAACACATGTTAAATATAATTAAAACAAATCACTCTAATTTGTAACAGAATAAAATATATCACTACTATCATCTCTATAACTGAATAAGATTTTGACCTTTATAGCAGTATATTAACTTAACCTCTTTATTGCTGATTATTTTATTGGCCGAGTGAAGTAAAAGCCTAACATTTTAATTGGTTAATTCACAAAGTGAAGTGTCAAAATACAAATTCAATGATCAAAATATATTTATATTTTAATATTATATTCACTTTAGTTTTGTTTGTAAAAAGTATATTAATAATTTTTCAGATTATGAAAGTGAATGAAAGTTTCAAAAATGAATTTCTCTTTATAATTGTCAAATTATTTATCAGCGAAGAAATGTAAAACAATATTTTTAACCAACGAAAACATTTTGGATGACGACATGATTTGTTTACATTGCAGAAAAAACAAATAATTTTTGTAATTTTTGTTAAAATCTTAACTATTTTTTTAAAATAATTTTGTTTTAGCATGTTTTATTAAAATAATTTGTAATTTGTCAAAAAATACATCTAAAACATTCGTTTATCATTTTCAAAATGAAACAAAAGCATATCATAACTTTATCAGTGATTGATAGCCATTTCCTTTGTTGTCAAAATGTAACAGCCAATAAGATCTGAGAAGAGATGTCCTATTTCTTTTGTTAATGTCTCAAGGCCATTTTCATTGATTTTTTTACTTGTAAAATAATTCAAGAGAGGGCAGCATCTTACGGAACTTTTTCTAAATTTTTAAATGACTATAAAATCTTTATGGTACCATTAAAAGTGATGGGATTTGAACGGTCGAAAGCAGCGTGAAATCACCACATTTTTAACCATGACTAGCAACCGTTGCATTAATATAATATCCACTTTAATTAATCGTGATTTAAAATAAAATATGCAAGAACATTTAATTGCAATTACCTTTACTTATTTTCACTAATTATTATATTTGTATTTTTATCAATCATCAGGTCAATTCATATATAATTTCTTTCCTAATATAACTGTTACTAACAATATAGTTACAATTTACCTCTAATTACTTATTAACTATTTAAAAATGTCAAATCATTTACTTTATTGTTATATAAAATTTATATCTGGTCAAATAATAAATATTAAATTCAATACAAAGAAAAATGTAATTATACTCTCTTACCCACCCTTTGTTTATATTTCTGAATTACTTTGTAACTGCTTCTAATTAATTATGTGATATAGTCTATTTGTGAACTGTATATTGTCCAACAAATAAATAAATTTGCATTGGAAAATTAAATAACCAAACAAGCTTACTTGTTTTAAATTAATTCAAAATGGATTAACAAATGAATTATAATAATGTAGCTTACACCAAGGAACATGTACTTTACAGATGGAATGAAATTTATAATGAATACTCTCCTTTCCAAACACAAGATAAAGTCTTTTTAAAAGATAGAATGGATCCACTCTATCTTGTTCAACCAAACTATATGTATGAGCCAATCTGAAGTATTTGGAACTGAGAGCATGAAGATTTAAACATTTAAAATAAATATACAGTATATGATTCAATTATGCTTTATGAAATAGGTTTTCAATTGGCATTAATTCTTTTAAATTAAATAGGTGATTGTGTATCGAATTTCACCCATAAAATGCCAAAGCTACAATGTATATTTATGTAATACAGATGAATTGTGAAATATATGCACATTTTAAAATATAAGAGAGTGAAGGGCATTCTTAATCTTCATATATATATATTATAATAAAAATAATAAATTTAACAGCAATAAACTATTATAAACAGTCTTTAAATCTGCAGAAGTATTTTCGGTTAATTTTTTAAACCTGCCTCAACTGCCATTAAATTAAAAAAAAATACAAAAAAAAAAACAAAGTGGAAGCAAACATCATCAATTCAAATCCCATGAATCCCATATTTTAATGTTAGCAGATTGTCTATTTATTTTATTTATTTATTTTGTTATTTATTTTTGGAAAAAGTAAGAATAATGGTGACTTAATGATTGTTTCAGTTTTCTTTGATCATGAAAAATCATGGAAATATAAATTTAAATTTGATTTTGAAAGTGTGACAATTCTTCATGAAGAGAGAAACCATAATAAAAGAAAAATTAAGGAGGCAATTTTTATAAGTAGAAATAAAATGCATTTAATAAATAGATAAGCTACTAACATTAAAATATGGAATTTGAATTGATGACATTTGCTTCTGCTTTGTTTTCTTTTCTTTTTTTAATTTAATGGCAGTTGAGGCAGGTTTAAGAAATTAACTGAAAGTACTTATGCAGATTTAAAGACTGTTTATAATAGTTTATTACCGTTAAATTTATTATTTTTATTATAATTACAATTTTGTTTTAATTAACAAACATTATATATATATATTATAAGGGACTTAAACTCAGACTTTCAACCTCCCTATATCTATACCATCCATTTATTATTTATCTTTTCAACATGTGTGTGATCAGGTGGGTCAGTAATATAAGAAGTCTGAGTTCAAATCCTGTATATATTACATATATAAATGCAGGTTTAAACCTGTACAATGTATTAAGTTATAATATAAGGTAAATTATATTGCTAAATTTTTTTTTAATAAATCACATTTATTCAGGTGGTGCTACTGGTTTTAAACTCTGAGCATTAAAGATACCTTTTTCATCTTCAGAGGTTTCTAAGAGAAATGCATTCTCTCCCTTTTTTCTCTTTGGTACTTCATGTACTTTAAGAAAAATTTAAACCTATATTTCTGAAGATCACCGACTTGAGGAATCTTTACAAACACAAAATCTCCTGCTTTAAATACACAAGGCTTATGAGAGGCTTGCCTTAATTTCTAGCTTGGCTTCTCTTTAAGCTCTTACAGATTTATGAAAAAATGCTACTGTCATGTACCACAAACATACAGACTTACTTTTACTGTATTACATTTAATATTAAATATATTCCTATCATTACAGGATTTATTGAAAATGATTAATTTATTTACCCAATAATTCTATCTGATTATAGGAAGACATTCTATTTAATATAAAGGGATATTGCTGTGATCTCCCAATAATAATCATTATGAACTAATTTTTGTGGTATATGGTTAGAAGTAATTAATAAAGCAAGTCATATATAACATGACATTACTTTTATGAGCTTGTAATTATGGTTAGAAGTATATTTTGAGCTAGTGATATTAGTACTTATCTTTAATAGTTATTGTTTACATAACTTGATTTTAGATTATTATATTTATCGATGGTTAGCCTGAGAGTCTTTAGGTCAGATTTTCCTTAAGCAAGAGTACAATATATATCAGCCTGCTACAAGATAAAGCCTTCTATCTATTTATTTGTTTCCTAATACATTGTTTTCCCATCACAAAAACAAACGTCTTCATTTCATCTATCCATCTCACTGTGTGTTCACTTTCTAGATTGTTTTTATTATGTTTTGGGATGCAGCTTAATACTTCAACTATTAATCTATTATTATTTCTTTTAGATTCTTATTATTCTTTTAATTTTATAGTGATGTCAATGGAAACTTTTTTTTTACATATTTTGTTTCTTGCCCCCTCCTCCCACAATATACAGCCTTTCATACTTTAATGGGTAGTTTAAATTGATTATATTGCTATTATATTAAATGTTCAAGTCTCACAACTAATTGTAAAAATTGGTGAAACACATCTACAAACTCATGCACATTTATTTATCATATTAAATTATTTCTGCCAAAATATTCCATCTAAGTTTATTTTATAATTAATTTCTAACTTTATGTTTTCTATGATCAAATTATTTGTAGGTATTATTAATCTTTATTTTCTACGTCTGTGGAAATCCATTGAACATTAGTCATTTTAAAGCATTGCATTTCATTTCTTAATTCCTGTAATATTTGTTGAAGTCCTGAAATATTTTTAAAATTTTTATTTACAAAATGTAAATGACTTCGTGTAATTTTATTCCTTTACCTCATCACATTTTTTTTAAAAAAGTACTTATAAACTGCTGTAAAATGTTTTGATGATATAAAATCACTTTGTCCTACACTTTACTTGTGCACTTTGATAAAATCTCTTCAAAATATAACAATATCCTGGATTTATATCTTGCTAGTACAAAGTTTATAATATTCTGGAAATGTATATAGAATTACATGACTTTTAAAATAATAATTAGAAAACCAAGGCATAATAACAACTTATATTCATTGGTTTATTTGGAAATCTTTTTTTAATATTTGCAACTGATATATTATGTTAAAATTACTGTTAACTTTGGACGGTTCCTTAGCTTAGTTGGAATCCAAAGTTTATTATAGACAACTTGTACTTACATTTTAAAAATATCTTTATCACTACTCCTTTCTTCCAATCATCTAATATTTCTGAAATTTAGACTTTGTCATATAGTTTTGAAAATTATTTTTCTCATCTTTTACCTAATTACTCTAAAATATCAATAATAATTCCATTAATTCATAAAGCTTTCACTTCATGTCACTCATTTTCATTTAAAATGTTTGGTATCTTAGAAGATCTAATTGTAGGAAGTAACTTTGTTTTTTGTTTCAAGATAATTCTTCATAGAAATCTTCCACACTTTTCACAAAGTTCTGAAGCTCTCTTCAATCAAAGTTTCATATTTTCCTTTTGCAGTTGAAATAACCTTTCTTCTAATATCAAGGTGTTAAATTGGACTTTTCAATCTTTATCTTTTTCTATGATGTTCAGTATCTATTTCCAGTTTTTTTGTTCTAATATTGTCATTAAATCTCTTAGCACAACTTTACCAAATTCTAGATGAACAATTTTTCTTAATGGATTATGTTAAATATTTTTATACTTCTTATTTTCTGTATACATTATTTCTTCTCATATAAAAATTTATTAGTGAATTTATGTTTTTTTTTGTACCAATTAATTTTGCTGCAATTTTTAATAAAGGATCAGTTTTATTATTATTGAACTGAGAGTGACAATATCTTAAAAGTCTATTAATATTTTAAAACAATTTTTAAGTTCTAATTTAAATTTATTAAACTATTTGTTAACAGTTTTTCTTTTCTGGAAATTTTGCAAAGACTATGTCCTCAATTGTTTCTGTCACTTTAATAAATTTTGCCATAACATCTTCATCGTTTTTGTTTTTGTTTTGTAGTGCTAAAATAGAAAAATGGTTGAAAGATTAAAGTGATGTCCATGAATTTGATTGTAGTGATAAAATTAATAAAAGATGAAAGATTTGTGGAATTTGTAGGAAAAGAAACTGCATACTATGAATACACTCTTTGAAAAAAATGTTAAATGAAAATTATGAAAGCTTCCAAATAATTGCATGACAAAATGAATTATATTTTAATCAGAAAATATGTATTTCAAGATCTTAATATTATTAATATATTCAACATTGGTGGGTGTGATTAAATCAATTAGTAAAAAGGAACAAGTATTATTATAATTGCTGCATTATACAGCACGAATACATAAATATTTTCATTAAAATATATGAAAACTTTTTTAAATAACATTTTAATCTAATCTTATTATTATTAAATAATAATAATAATAATAATAATAAGTTTAATAATTTATTTTAAAAGTAAAATTTCATATACATATATATATAACATAATAAGTAGGCTTAAAAACCAATCAATACTTAGACAATCCCACTATCAGTAACACTCAACAATCTCAACCTGTTGTCAAGACATTATGCCACTATTATTTAAATAACATGTTGGATGCAATTTGAAAATTATAATTGCAGTTTATAATGTTATAATTGACTATTTATTATTCTGCATTCAGATCAGTTTATATTTACTTGTTTAAGTAGATTTATTTAAACTTTTTTGTATCAATAATTTCAATTTCTGTGGTCAAATTGCAATCTTTAGTGGACCATAAATAAAGATGGGATTCCACCTTTATTGTTAAAAGGCGGTTGCCTTGACAACAGGTTGAGATTGATGATTGTTATTGATACTGGGGTTGTCTAAAGTGCTGACTGGTTTTTACTGATATATATAAATATTAAGCATTAAATCAACCACATGGTTAAGAAATCCAGTACCGCCCTCTGTGAATTAATATATAAATACATTAGAGTTCTTATTTCAAAATAACGAACTCTAATGTATTTATAAATTAGTTCACAGCGGGCGGTACTGGATTTCTTAACAATGTGGGGTGATTCAATGCTTAATATTTGTATATTTATTTTAGTATAGCGTTATGCACTGGGATTATTTTATATATATTAAAATAATAACTTCGCCCGACAATTAAATAGAGCAGAGATGTTCAAATTTCCATCTATATATTAATTAATTCAATAAATCCACAGCTTTACATTTAGTAGATTAAAAAAAATAGTTTGCAATCAATTACATTTGTTCGGGACTCAGCTGACTCGGTTGGTCGTGAATTTCTCATATTTGGGTTTACCTTTGCATTAACTGTATTTTTTCAATTAAATTTTTATTTAATAAATCAGAAATTCTGATTTCAATTTTTTAAACATTTCTATCAATTTTTTAATGTTTATTTTTATGTTTCTGTTTCTTTTTTAAAAAAATTTAGAAAGATCATATTCAGAGTGATTACTAGTGATATATATATATATGCACACATACATGTGCTTTAATCTTAATAAAAATACTAATATGCATAAATTATTAGGATAACTAATCTGCCAAAAAAAAAAAAAAGCCAAAGTCAAGTTTAAATTTATTTATATATATATGTTTTCTGTTAAAAATTTTATTCACGATTTTTTTTTATATATATTGTAAAAATATTGGGCGATTTTTTTAAAAATACAATTCGTTTTTTTTAAATATAACGTATTTAAAATTGAATAGCCTCTTTTAAGTATTATTAAATTATATTAAAGATTAAACCCTTCTCCTGCCAAAATCTTAAGTGAAACAATTTTATACTGAAAATTCGATATTAATTAACTCGTCAATATTTTTTTTTATTACTTACATCTTGTTTATTTCACTAAACCTTTTACATTATTAAAAATTGTAATTTACTCAGCAATTTTCAGCAAAAGTGATAGGAAAAAGCTTTTAGCTATGTAAATGTAAATATGATTAAAATATTCTATAATGTAATTCATTTTAGGTATTTTTTTTTTTACTAAAATTAATTTTTATGAAGATTTAATAACTTTTTAAAAAATTCTTCAAGTCAGTCCAGATATAGAAAAAGACTAATAAAATATTTCCTCAAATTAATAGTATTCAATGCATGAATATAAACACACACACAAACTTAAAATTTTTACTTCCCCATACATTCTTGGAACACATGAATAAAGATATCTGAAAATGGTAAATTATACCTAAATTGCAGTTCATGCGGAACAGAAGTCTCAGTCAGTTTACACCACAATCTTTTACATATACTGTATCAACAACATATTAGTAATTATCAATTTGATTAACAAATGTCGATCTTTCTGCACTTACAACTTTTATACCATCCATTTGAGATAAATACTTTAATATTTTTTCTAATCAATTATCAGGTTACAGATCATCATATCATTCTTAGAATGTTAGTCAAAATTTAATTTATCTGTTTTGTAATTAAACAATTATAAGCATAACTAAATATATATATGAAAAACTATAGTTAAGGTTGAATTATTTAAAGAGTTTATGTCCAATTAAAATCAGGAGTATTAACCCTTAAACTGCTAATTATATTATTGGTTGTATGAGGTAAAAATCAAATCTTTTAATTGGCCAACTCACAAACTGAAGACAAAGCCTATTGTTAAAACATATTCGCCTATAATATTAAACTCAACTCAGATACGTTTATAAAAAGTATATTACTAATTTTTCAGGTTATGAAAGAGAATGAAAGTTCTTTCAAAAATAAATTGCTATTTATTTATTATAAAATATATTCAATTTCGGCAAATATAAAGCAAATGTCTAAACAAAAAAGTGCTGATGCAAAGCTTTTTTTCAATTTTATGTTCTGGAAAAGTAAAGATTTCTTTTTGCTAAATTTTAAATATTTTTACTAAAATCTTCAATATTTTTCGAAAATAATTTTGTTTTTTTGGTATATTTTTTAAAAAACTAGTTTAATTTCTCAAATTATATTTTTTTAATACTTAAATTGCATTCGAAATGAAAATCTCAGCGTTTTTCTTTATTTTCTTTGATCAGGCGGTTTCTTTGTTCTTTCCAGCCAATCAGAATGTCTTTTTCGGCTGAGAGTCAGCTGACAGTGAATCACTGACAAGGTTCTTTCTTTGTTTAGTTTAAAATGCGGTTTTTTTTGATTTTTTACTTGTAAAATAATTCGGAAGAGGGCACCATCTTACAGAACTTTTAAAAACCTAATCAATACCTCTCAAACAAATATTTTAGCATAAGAAGTAGCAGAGTTAGAGTGACGTCAGATGTCGACGAGAAGCCTCGTAAGAGGTGGTTTATGGGTTAATGTTTAACTGAGGTTTAAGTTTATATCTGTGTTAGCAAATGTTTAATAATAATCATTAATGTATATATTTGAAGTTGTTCATGTCAAAGTTGTGAATGAAAAAGTTTGTCATTTAAAAATCAAATATATATATATATATATTGTAACAAAATACAAATATGAGAAGAATATGAAAGAAAGACTTCAATATAGCCTGCGAACTTGAGACACCAATTGTAACGGATAAAAATATAGCCCAATCGTTGATCGCCAATTGTAATAGAATAAAAATACACCTGGGTCTCTTTTTACGTGGACTTATTTAACACAATTTTGAAGTTATGCGATTCATGTTTCACCAGAAGTCGAACTCCGATATTGCGCTATTACTTTAAATAATAAATTTCGCGCACTTACATTATATTGAAAGTAATAGCACATTATTGGAATTCGACTTTCAACTTAATAATTTCAATATTTTCAGTGCTTTATAATAGTAAGATTTTATGCAATAATGAAATTAAAATCATGATTTCCACATTTTATGTATACACACATTAAATTTTACAATATTATAATGTAAATTTGTTCAAACATTGTGCATGTTAATTTTGCATTTTAAATCACATTCTGTTTTTGCTTTTTAAAAAAGAACATAATCAATTATTAATCATTTAGTGTCCACAAGTTTATTTTTAAAAGGTCAGTAATAGCAGTGAGTACAATTAAATTTGACAATTAAAAATTTAAATCTGATTTTTGTGACTTGAAATAATGTGATGTGAAATTTGATTTTTAAACGGGATTGAAAATTAAAGACAAAAATAAGAATTTAATTTTTAGTTGTTAGTTTCATAAACAATTAATAAAATCATCATCTCAAAGATTAATTACTAATTACATTGTCACCAGAAAACCATTGACACAACATGAGTGTGAAGTTGGCGCTAGTTGTTTGCAAATGAATGTGTTTTTTGGCAAATAGCTATAATAATTAAAACGTGTATAAAAAATGTAAATTACTGTACTGTAAATTATGCATAAAAATATGTTATTTTGAATAAAATTAAATATTATAGTTAAAAAAAGTTTGTCTTGTATCAATTTTTTTCAAATTTGAAATTTTTTATTAGTCATATTTTATTTCATTTTTTTTTTTGCACGAATTTTAAAGTAATTTTACATTGGTGCTTTGCTTTTACGTGAATTTTGAAAAATCACAGACCACATCCCCCCTTTTTCAATGTAAGTTACGTCTATTTTTGCGTGATTTCGTTTGTGCGTGTTTTCTGAGGAACCTATCTATCACGTAAAACGAGACCCAGGTGTATTTAACAGTGCTAAGAGACTTTATTATTCTACAGATTTATGCATATTAACTTATCATTAATGAAATCCATAATATTTTCTCTTTTAAAACCTCTTAAATTTACATCAAATTGTTATGGAATAAAATGTTTAATACAGTATTCTAAAACTATAATAAAACACAATATGTAATATCGATTCATCGAAAGTACATCACCATTTGTGCTAATTTATAATAATATAAAATAAAAGTCCATACTGCAAATAGCCTTAAAATTTATAATATCCAAATCATAGTGCTATGAAATAAATGAAAAAGTCTTATTTGACACTTATATAAATACAATCAAGGAGGAAGTATTATTCTTTAAATCAACCAAAGTCAAGTTACTAAATTCTAAATTATAATTACTCTAATATACATAGTATTATTATTACTATTACTCTATTATAAGAAAATGGTAATATTAAAAGCTTAATATTTAAATTAAATATATAATCAGCTCCTCCCGATGAGCTTTAAATCTAACCAAGATAAATCATTCATTTAATGTAATTCTAATACCAGTTTCAAAGTATGTTATTACAAAATTTATTACATCATAAAATTACCATATTTCTAAGTAAGTAATAAATTGCTAAAATATATATCCAATAAATAATAGTCTAAAATAATATGCAGGCATCCAATTATAATCGCCTTTGTTTACCCTAAATAATTAATATACTTATACTTTATAAATGAACTAGCTGATATATATTTTTATATGAAAATAACTTTTGCATATAACTGTTAAAATAATTATGATCATCTTCTAATCATTATTAAACATCTAGCTATACCAAATTAATAATCTATTAAGACATAAGATGTATACTCAGCTTAAAAGATGATATATTGTATTTATACTAGAGAAAATAATGCGTAGTAATACATATATTTACCATTCCAGTCATTTGATTTTCGAACTATTTTAAGATTATTTATTATAAAATACATGGTGTAAACCAATACATAACTATTATTTATTAAAATTGTATTAGCCAATAGGTTTGTATTAATTGAAATGACCACTAAACCAAGTTAATTTGTTTAAATGAATTGAAAATGTATTAACAATAAATATAAAATTGACAAATGAAAAACTCTTATTTGACACTTATATAAATACAATCACAACGAAGTATTATTCTTTAAATAAACGTTTGTGACATATACATTAATTAAATATCATGAAATCTATTCTCCATCTAAATTAGTATTAATAAAAATAAGTGGTTATACTGCAAAATTTTACCTATTTAATGCTTAATATATGATAAATAATATTCATGAGAAACAAAAATTTTGCATCAGACTTACACTATTTAAAATATAAGAAAGGTAATAATAATTCTACTAGATAAAATATAATAAGTTTGTTTAATCGTTTATCTTATTTTCAAAACAAAATATCACCGAATAATTGTTACAATAGAATTCTTTCAGATTTTCAAAAGTAATTTGCAGTCAAAGATAAACATATAATATTTCAAGTCAAAGTTTTAATTATTAAAATTTAGGATATAAATTTAAATCTAAGCTAAAATTAACTTTTTTTTATTTCATACATATAAAACAAATAATTGACTAACTTAAAATATAGTAATCAATAAGGTTTATAAAATATTATTCAAATAGTTACTTAAATAAACACACAGATTAATATTCGATCTGAACACAATTCTCCTGCGCGGCACTTCAAAGAAACGCAATAGTTCCAATGTCTACACCATGAACTATAATTTAATGGTGTTCACTACTTCAAACAAAATAAAAGTATCATAAACAATTATTCAAAATGATGAGTGTCTGTTACCTTCCAATATTCTCGAAATATTATTTTTTAATCCTCTATATATCAAACATTTGATATCATAATGACATTATGAATAAACAAATGCAGGTCTCCATTTAAAACAATACACTAGAAACAAATTGTTTTAAATCCTATATTAAAATACTTCATCGATATTAAAAATAATATCGGTTGGTAGAAACAATTCTTATATATAGTAGTAGGTTGTCAACTTCAATGTTTCTTTATTAAAATGTTTTGTTCACATCCTGACAATCATTTTTTTAGTAGGGAAATATTAAGACAAATTAGAATGCCATAAATTATTTTTCTCCTTCTTTTTAACAAATATAACACGTCTATGCTATCATTTTGTAGTATTCAAACAAATACTTTTAAAATAAATAATATATAAAAAATGAACTTAAGTTTTCTTCTATGAAAGTCGGGATGTTAAAAAATTCTAATCGCTATGAGTCAAGATGTTAGAGAATTCTAATCGTTTAAATCTTAAGTATAACCTCTTACAACTGATGTATTTTCTGTTATTAAAAACCAAGGTTATGCTCCTTATTACAACAGCTAGATTTAATGATTAAGCAAAACCAAGATCCCCCTTTAAACACAACTGGACTGATGTTGTACTAGAAACAATCAATGAATGCTTTAGTTTCAAATAACAACTTTATTCACACCTTAAGAAGATACATATGGATATCATTTAACATCTTTTTTATTATATGTTACATGCTTACAATGTGCAGTGGCTCTACAATGAAAACAATAAATAAGAAAACTAATGGTAATAAAAATAAATTACATACAAATAAGCTACTTAGGAATTATTTGGGTCAATTAGTTGACCACCAAATTCAGAGTTTTAACAATAAATAACAATTAAATGGAAAGGACTGGATTATATTAATGTGACAACTTTTAGACTCTGCATAGGAGTCATTATGTCCAGTTAGTTAGTTTTGCCATGACAGTACGATAAGTACCTAAGTGTTTTGATCTTCAGATCTCCAGTTGGTCCCATGTCTGACTGGCTAACCAGTGCTGGCATACTTTCCAATCGTATTCTTTGGCCTCACCAAGTAACTTGAGGAAAAGCTCTTCTGGACTATTATTCAATCCATTGTCAAAGACTCTCTTATTTCGCACTATCCATATAGCAAAATTTATAAAGGTGGCCAGTCTAATTTTACCATAAAGGCCACCCTTTACCACCTTTGTGATATTTGTACCTGTAATGTCTGCTTCCCTGAATCTTTTAAGGGCACAATGACATAGATTATTCCATGTTTCACATTGATCTAGGATATGGCTCATTGTCTCTTCATTTTTATTACACATCAGGCAAATTGGATCTATTCTATATCCCCGCCTGTAACACAGAAAGGTGCATGTTGGGAGGGCTCTGAGGTTGACTTTTATCAGGAAATCCACCAGCTTAGGTTCGAGTCTTATCCTTTTTGCCAACCTAGCAAACCTGGGAATGCTGATTGAGAGAAGACTCTCCACTGTGGACTCATTGTTTTGTGTCATACTAAATGCTTCCCAATAGTTAAGCTTGAAGCCAAACATAGTCGCTGATGTCTTAGCTTTCCCTACAATCATTGACACTTGTTGTTGCAACCAAATGCTTGTTTGTTTGGGTGGAGGGTGATCCATTGGTTCTACCTTCACCAATGGCAAAAGGCTTTCCATACACAGGTTTTGGCTAAATAATTTTACTAGTATATTATATATCTTTGAAATAGGAATGTGGAGATTGAATGTAGTCCAAGCCCATTATGAGCCTTTGGTTTTTGGAGAAGGCTGAGACTTATGACTGGGGCTTTTCCACCCCAACATAGTCTTCTGCATTGAGTTTCCACCTTGCAAATGAATGCCTTTGTAGGGGAAAACCCAGCAAGGAAATATGTTATTTTTGGCAATACTATGGCATTGAGAAGGGTGACCTTTCCCAACAATGACAACCAGACCTTTGATAGTGAGGTAACTGAGTTTACAACTTTCTTTAACAGAGACTCTTCAAGCTCCTTCCTCATGATGTAAGGGGGGAGGCCAACATGAATCCTAGAAACTTTTGTGGAGTTGCTCTGAATCTCCCCAGGATTTGCTTTCCTGATTTGATTGACCACATAGCCGACTTGGCCTCATTGACTCTTAGACCAAATTCACTAGCAAAGTGATCCAAGATATCCTCTAGCCCAGCATACTCATCCTGAGATGAGAGAAACACCACCACATCATCCATGTAGGAAACTTGATGAATGCTCTCTCTCTCAGAAAAGGTATTGCAACACCCGAGAGTGTTGCCTCGATGCACAACTGCAGGTTTATATAGGCTGCAAAGAGGAGTGCACTTAGTGGCAAGACCTGCAGGATGGAAATGCTTGGCTGAAATCCTGGAGCAACTTGACCATCCAATGAGAGAAACACTTCTCTATTTTGTAGAAGGTTCTCAATCATTTGGAGATATGCCTTGGGCACTTGGAGCTCTTCCAGTACACTAAGGAGCACATCAATTCTGACACAGTCAAAGGCACTTGCAAAGTCTAATTGAACTGCAACTGGCCTGGACATTTTTTCCCTGCAAACATGATCAACAATGAGGCGAAATCGGCTGATGGCATCTGCTGTAGAGCTACCCTTTTTTGCAAACTGGATGGCAGACAGTTGACTGATGATGTTCTCCTGGATGTCATCTTTTATCAGACCCTCAATGGTCTTTATGAGAAAAGGGCTCATTGAGATTGGCCTGAGATTTTTCAAAGTCACTAGGCCCTCTAGATTTTTTAAGCAAAGGCACCATAGCAATGGGATAGAACCCTTGAATGTCCCAAATGTTATCTGCCAGGAGGTCCACCATCCTTTTAATGATTGGGATGGTAAATGATCTTAGGTGTGCCAGCAGGAATTTTGGGACTCCATGCAGCCCAGGATGTGTTCTATCAGGGAGTGCTTTAAGTTTTGCTAATATTCTGGCTTCAGTGATTTTATGAGGCTCCTTGTCCATCTTTTTAAAATTTATGTGGGTTCCTGCTATACCTAATGGTTGAAGCTTTTTCTCATAATAGTTCCTGATCCTGAGCAGCATAGATTCACCTACATATTTTCTCTTATTTATCTCAATTGATTTTGAGCTCTGGAGTTTCTGCCAGACCCAAGGGCCCATTTAAGGTATCCCCTTGTCCAGCAATGTTGATCATTTAGATATTGCCTGGCCCTCTTGATTGAGAGGTATTCTGCAATGGCTTTTTGTTTGACTCTATATCTATTTTTAAGATCAATGATACCATGAATGTTTTGACTTTCATAAGGTAAGGTCTCCAATTCATTGGCAATTCTATCCAGTTCACCAATCAGGTGAAATGGACCCCTTGTTTTTTTAGTACAGCAGCTTATTAGTTCACTAAGTGAGCTTGTAAATGTCAACCATGCTTTTTCAATTGGGAGCGTTGATAAATTGACTGTATTAATGAATGCTTTACCAACACAATTTCAAGAAAACTATATACATTGTTTAAAAGATTTTCCTCCCTTGATAGTAATATCTGTCACAAATGCAAATATTTCAGTGTATTGTTTTCCATCTATCAAGCAATAACTGAAAATGAACTGTGGGAAATGATCATAAAAATCACACATGATCAAAATCCTAGATACTTGCTATCGAGTTTTTTGATACTAGCCACAAGAACTGATTTCAAAACAAAATCAAAACACTAGGAAAATACATGATTGTTATAGTTGACCAAGATCATCAAAATTACAATACAGGAATAATTAAAAACATGCTTTGGATACATGATACAAGATTTTCAAAAAATGATGGAGCCATTTGGCAAAATAATAGCATTTCAACCAATATACCTCAAAGATATACTGAAACAGTAAGGTCTGCTTTGCAGATCTTCGTTTCACCTTTTCTCACCTATTTCCTACCTCATACCTTAGTTTGAACCCCAATCTATCATAGTGTGTCTGCAATATGCTTATATACCAAAAATCCCACCTAATTTTAAACCACGAGTACAATGCTCATATTATATATATATGTCATTCCCAAATAAATAAAAGATTATAGATTATGTATATGTTCACATAATTTTGATTTATTAAAAAGTAGGTTATATAAGTCGTAATTGCGCACACACTATAATATGCATTTTAAAACATATCAAAATTATAAATTGTTAAAGTTATTTTGTTGAATCTATTTAGAAATATATTACCGTCGTAATATATTTTGATTTAAAATAAAATTCATTTAATAAATATTCGTTTAGTAAATAGATTCAAATATTGCAAGTTAAAAGTAAAATAATTTTCTTTAATTTAATAAAAGTTATTCCAAATATTTCTGTTAAAATAAATGATGGACAATAGTTTAATTAGTTAATATTATATAAGTTTATCTAAAAACAGCAGATGTCCACTTAAGGTTTTCTTTAATTAGTAAAAGTAATTTTTAATTAAATCTAGTTTGTAATTCGAATGTCGACAGGGAAATTAACAAAAGAAATTAATTAATGTTGAATTCCTTTAGACATTCGGATAGATTTAATTACAGCTGATAAGTCCGATATATTTTTGTAATGCTCCAGGGCAGTTCTATTGTTAATGTTTACTATAAAAAGAATGGTTTTCTTTTGTTCTAGAGTTTTTCTTCTAATGTTTCTAAGAGAAATCATTCTGAGTTCTATTCTAGTAATTTGTAAATCTTGACATGACCGAGTAGAGCGCGAGAAGGCTATTTCTCTCTGGAATGGTCATCTGCTGCCATAGACCATCGGAAGTTATCACACAAACCACGGAACTGCTGCTGCTGCCAAAAATATGAACATTTCCAGATTTTCCTGTTAAATTATATAAAAACCTGCCGACCATCAATCTACCTAAATGCTTCTCCAGAGGTAACCCTAAATTAACCCAAGAGCTCTTGTGATTCCTAACTAACATGCTATAGCTATTTAACATTGTTTTCTTATATTTCACATAACTTCATTATGTATTTCTTTAACGTGTTTAAATATACTCAACATTTTGCTCTCTATCCTTGGGTTAATATTTTCTATTTATAAAGCTTTCTTTTATTTTATTATGATAATGTGTCAGAATCATCTTTGACCGAGTAAACTATTCCCTTTATTGAAAGTAAGACACCGCTATTAAGGCATATTTTAAATTTATAATTTTCCAATTTTATTATCTTGCAAATCACTTGTTCGAGGGTGATTCTTTTCTTTAATATAATATAATCACATAGTTTAAAATCTACATGTTATTGATTTTAATCTACCATGAGAGTATGTGTGAGGTCAATGATTTAAATGTGTCCCCAAATGCATGATTGCGTATATAAATCTATACTTACTTTTCAAACCCGCAAGCATGCATTTTCCTATTTTAATTACCGTGTTCTACTTTAATTATAAAGTTCATCATTGACATCGAGAATGTGCGGACCCTTTTAAATGAATTTTGGGGAATTTTATTGGGCATTTCTCTTAATCCGAGTAAAACCCATTTAGTATGTGTTTATATACACTAGTCTCGTATTGCTGGTAAATGAATTGGTTGTTGAGACCGCTTTGTTTTATTTTTCAAAGGATTCTTTACATGGCAAAGTCCGTTCTTTTTGCTTATTGCAAGTTTCCAGGCAGAGAGTGTCCCAAATGACACCCCTGGGAATTAAACGCAATCGTCACACAGTCGCTAAGTTTCAGCTGTTCATAAAATACTTTCCTACGGGTTAGCGGCGAGATGTCCTCCATAATTATTCTGGATCTTCAATATTGTTTTATTTTATATTTATTTTACAAAGCATCCTGACTTAAATGTGTCACACCCTCCAACTTTAATAAATTCATTATCAGCAATACTGACCTCCCAATGCAATTCTATTATTATTATTCTCAAATAAATGCTTTGATCACATTCCCACTTTGTTGCTTAGTAAGCTTTTGTCTGTGCTATTCTCTAAATCAATAAATATTTTAGAACACTTAATTTTCAAATATTTTCTTAGACTTGTATAATTACTCAAAGCACCTCGCACATGTTCCTATTTCATCAAGCACATTATCGTAATGCTATTAGCCCGAGGAATAGAATATATCACTTTGTTTTAAAACCTTTTTGTCATTTATTGAAATATAATGCCCACAATTATTTAATACGCATTCCTGTCTCATATAAGCAGACAGTAGCGTTATATATATATTATGAATAAATTGTGTGAAATTATTTAAAACTAAATTTGATCTCTTATTTTATTTGATTCCTATCACTGTCTCGGTCTATATATATATTTTCTGCATTTCTTTTGTAAATCCATAGACGTTAATTAGCCACCCAAACTTCTTTTAGTATAGAGTCTTTTGTTTCTCCCTGACCACCAGGCACTGGTCAAAGGTCATACTAGTAGTGGCATCAGATGCGTTGTCACATAGATGGTGCTGTGAAATTTGGGCTTTAGATTTAAACTTAGTATATCTAGAAGGCAACCCTCCTAGAATGTTCAGTTTCATATCTGGGGTTTGAATTCTGCAGTGTGTTAGCGAGATAGATGATTCTGACTGTTACATAGTATTTTTTTTCTGGGTCCATGGCTTGCCCAAACGTGAGGCCTCGAATATTTAAACACCCACATCGCTGTAGCTTAATTTTAGCATTTTGTTTCATATGTAATCACTCAAATCCTTTATATTTTTGATATATAATATTTTTCAAACTCTATATTATCTATTTGCATGTATATTTCATGTATTTTGTTTGACTCGGGCATTCAATTACTTATTCTATATAATCAGAATTTGTCCAAACTTGCTATAGTGCGATACGAGCCATCTGTATTTATCTGTATTTATTGTTTCACTTAAGTCACGCTATATACGCATGGCGTAAATTACTTAAATATTGTCCCAAGTGAATATTGTGACAATCTATGAATATTTCAAATACTGTATTTTACTCTCAAAAATAAAGTTTTATCGGCTCAATGCACAAGATAGCATAATAATGGTAATGACCTAGATATAATAGGCTATCATATGGAATTCAGAAATAATTATAAATCAAATGTAATCAATAAAAAAAATGCGAATGTTTTAACGAGTGCCCGTAGTTAAATGGAATTATTTAAAATTAATTTTGGGAAGCTAACAGTCTATGGATATTTTTAACTGGTGACATGGCGCCCAAAAGTAATTTCACTAAACGGAGTTACTTCTAAAATAAATTTTGTCACCAGGCTAAATTCTTTATATGTAATTTGTTTTTTCCAACGTGTGTAAATTTTTCCTAGACCAAATAATGAGACGTGAATCGGATCAATAATTATGTAAATAAAATTATATGTATGCTAGTCTTAAATAAGAAGGAACGAAATAAGTATATCCGGATCTAGCGAATGTTAATGTATATAAATAAAATTGCTTGAGTTTAAAAATATATATGTTAGCGAAATATTTTGACAGGTAGAATTTAAGAGATTTTTATATATACGGGCAGTTAAAAATATATATGTTGGCAGCAGATTTAAGCGAGAAATTTTAGCAGTAGTAAGAGGGCAGTAGTTGGGGTTTTAGTGATAAACGTAAAAGCAGTAATTAGGCCAACAGAACCGAGAGGGAGATAGCCTATTAGCCATTAATAAAGTTATAATCAAACATAATAATCACAGAGTTAAACAAGGAATAAAAATAAATAAAATAGAGATAACCATAAAACAGTTTATTATTTTTTTTAGGATATATTAAATAGTTAGCAATAAAATAAAATAAAAGTCATCATCATTATCGATCATGGTAATCGTCCAAGGCCATGGAAAATACGGATACTAATGAGAAGCATTTCCGGACTATTATAGAATTGTTTAAGCAAGGTGAAGAAAGAACGAAAAGATGGGCAGAAGAAAGCCGAAGGAGAGGTGAGGAACTTAGAGCACTGTACAGACTCCTCCCTGGGTGGCAAGAGATGGCATATAAACTCCTGAACCAGAAAGATGAGACAAATGATTCCACAAAGAAGACTGATACACCAGACCTGGGACCTCAAAGTCAGCCAACCATGCTCAACACTAGAATATTTCATGAGATTACAGAATGTCCCAAGCTTTCTTTGGAAAGGGTGCTTCCAGCAAAGGATATCCGAGACTTAGGACATCCAACCCAGCTGACCAAGCTTGTCGATGTTAGAATATTCCATGAAGTAAAAAAATGTCCCAAACTTCATTTGAAAAGAATATTTCCAGCAAATGATGTCCGGGACACAGGACATCAAATCCAGCTAACCAAGCTTCGTCACATAAAAATGTTTCACGAAGTCAAAAAAGTCCACAACTGTATTTAGACGAGATATTTCCAGCCAAGAATGTACGAGACATAGGGATTCAAACCCAGCTAACCAAGCTTACCACCAACATCAAAGTACTTAAGGAAAACCAGGAAAATATCCCACCTGATATAGCAAGAATATATCGAATAAAGGAAATAGTAAAAACAATGATGGCACTGGATTTCAGCCCATGGGCCAAGGAGCCACCCGATAAGTCAAATAATTGTGACAGCCTAAAGCTACAGTTATTAACAACCACTCTGGATTTCAGTCCCTGGGCTAAAGAACTGCCAGATAAGGTAAAGAGACCTGATAATCCGAGACTGCAGTCATCAAATTATAAAAGCAGTTATTACCCACCAGACCCAAGATTATAATAGTTTCAAAAATAACTTAATGAAAAATAATTGATTATCTAAGAATATGTGAATACATTGTCTTTCTTGGTAAGAAGTTCTAACATTCTAATTGAGAATGTGTGATGGATCTAAAGTTTAAACCCCTGGAGAACAACAACAAAAAAATAAAAATGGACACGTCACAGGATAAATGAGCAAGGAGATAGGATATAACCAATATTAAACTTGTAAAATGTTAAATAAAATTTGTCGAAAGGGGAAAATAATAGACAAAATGTTCGCTAGATGGTAGATTTATTAATATGATCCGGGTATATAATTCAGTTTCGTTTCTTCATTATATCCTGTACATTATGGGTTATCTTGTAAATTTTGTTTATGCAGGCTTCATAGGTGGACACCTGTTGTAAGATCTTTTTTTTAACAATTTTTTTTTGTTCCATCACTAAGGGAATGTGAAACAGTAAGGTCTGCTTTGCAGATCTTCGTTTCACCTTTTCTCACCTATTTCCTACCTCATACCTTAGTTTGAACCCCAATCTATCGTAGTGTGTCTGCAATACGCTTATATACCGAAAATCCCACCTAATTTTAAACCATGAGTACAATGCTCGTATTATATATATATATATGTCATTCCCAAATAAATAAAAGATTACAGATTATGTATATGTTCACATAATTTTGATTTATTAAAAAGTAGGTTATATAAGTCGTAATTGCGCACACACTATGATATGCATTTTAAAACATATCAAAATTATAAATTGTTAAAGTTATTTTGTTGAATCTATTTACAAATATATTACCGTCATAATATATTTTGATTTAAAATAAAATTCATTTAATAAATATTCGTTTAGCAAATAGATTCAAATATTGCAAGTTAAAAGTAAAATAATTTTCTTTAATTTAATAAAAGTTATTCCAAATATTTCTGTTAAAATAAATGATGGACAATAGTTTAATTAGTTAATATTATATAAGTTTATCTAGAACCAGCAGGTGTCCACTTAAGGTTTTCTTTAATTAGTAAAAGTAATTTTTAATTAAATCTAGTTTGTAATTCGAATGTCGACAGGGAAATTAACAAAAGAAATTAATTAATGTTGAATTCCTTTAGACATTTGGATAGATTTAATTATAACTGATAAGTCCGATATATTTTTGTAATGCTCCAGGGCAGTTCTATTGTTAACGTCTACTATAAAAAGAATGGTTTTCTTTTGTTCTAGAGTTTTTCTTCTAATGTTTCTAAGAGAAATCATTCTGAGTTCTATTCTAGTAATTTGTAAATCTTGACATGACCGAGTAGAGCGCGAGAAGGCTATTTTTCTCTGGAATGGTCATCTGCTGCCATAGACCATCGGAAGTTATCACACAAACCATGGAACTGCTGCTGCTGCTGCCAAAAATATGAACATTTCCAGATTTTGCTGTTAAATTATATAAAAACCTGCCGACCATCAATCTACCTAAATGCTTCTCCAGAGGTAACCCTAAATTAACCCAAGAGCTCTTGTGATTCCTAACTAACATGCTATAGCTATTTAACATTGTTTTCTTATATTTCACATAACTTCATTATGTATTTCTTTAATGTGTTTAAATATACTCAACATTTTGCTCTCTATCCTTGGGTTAATATTTTCTATTTATAAAGCTTTCTTTTATTTTATTATGATAATGTGTCAGAATCATCTTTGACCGAGTGAACTATTCCCTTTATTGAAAGTAAGACGCCGCTATTAAGGCATATTTTAAATTTATAATTTTCCAATTTTATCATCTTGCAAATCACTCATTCGAGGGCGATTCTTTTCTTTAATATAATATAATCACATAGTTTAAAATCTACATGTTATTGATTTTAATCTACCATGAGAGTATGTGCGAGATCAATGATTTAAATGTGTCCCCAAATGCATGATTGCGTATATAAATCTATACTTACTTTTCAAACCCCCAAGCATGCATTTTCCTATTTTAATTACCGTGTTCTACTTTAATTATAAAGTTCATCATTGACGTCGAGAATGTGCGGACCCTTTTAAATGAATTTCGGGGAATTTGATTGGGCATTTCTCTTAATCCGAGTAAAACCCATTTAGTATGTTTTTATATACACTAGTCTCATATTGCTGGTAAATGAATTGGTTGTTGAGACCGCTTTGTTTTATTTTTCCAAGGATTCTTTACACGGCAAAGTCCGTTCTTTTCACTTATTACAAGTTTCCAGGCAGAGGGTGTCCCAAATGACACCCCTGGGAATTAAATGCAATCGTCACACAGTCGCTAAGTTTCAGCTGTTCATAAAATACTTTCCTACGGGTTAGTGGCGAGATGCCCTCCGTAATTATTCCGGATCTTCAATATTGTTTTATTTTATATTTATTTTACAAAGCATCCGTGACTTAAACGTGTCACACCCTCCAACTTTAATAAATTCATTATCAGCAATACTGACCTCCCAATGTAATTCTATTATTATTATTCTCAAATAAATGCCTTGATCACATTCCCACTTTGTTGCTTAGTAAGCTTTTGTCTGTGCTATTATCAAAATCAATAAATATTTTATAACACTTAATTTCAAATATTTGCTTAAACTTGCATAATTTCTCAAAGCACCTCGCACATGTTCCTATTTCGTCAAGCACATTATCGTAATGCTATTAGCCCGAGGAATAGAATACATCATTTTGTTTTAAAGTCTTGTTGTCAGTTGTGGGAATATAATGCCAACAATTATTTAATACGTGTCCCTGTCTCATATAAGCAGACAGTGACATTATATATATAATTTATATGAATAAATTTTGTGAAATTATTTAAAACTGAATTTGATCTCTTATTTTATTTGATTCCTATCACTGTCTCGGTCTGTATATATATTTTCTGCATTTCTTTTGTAAATGCATAGACGTTAATTAGCCACTCAAACTTCTTTTAGTATAGAGTCTTTTGTTTCTCCCTGACCACCAGGCACCGGTCAAAGGTCATACTAGCCATGGCATCAGATGCGTTGTCACGTAGATGGCGCTGTGAAATTTGGGCTTTAGATTCGAACTTAGTATATCTAGAAGGCAACCCCTCCTAGAATGTTCAGTTTTGTCTGGGGTTTGAATTCTGCAGTGTGTTAGCGAGATAAATGATTCTGACTGTTACAATACCAATACCAATATGCAGCAATATTTATGACTTTAGGTTGAAATTATACAAAGACATTGATCCAGAATCCATACCAATACAGATTGCAGATTAGAAGGATATGCCTTTTCCTATATATGAGGACTAAAACCACAATGTTAAGCATGTGAGAAGTGTGGCCACCTAGATATACAGTGCATTGATAGCCAACTCATACAGGCTCAGCCAGCAAACAATCAATGCAACCAATGCCAACATGAAGATAATAACAATCCACAGACCACCATTAGTAACTCAATCAATAAGAAAACAAAAACAATCACTGTGCATGTCAAGCCTCTGAACACAGTCAGGCAGAGGAAAACACAAAAAAAACTTGACTCTATAATAAATGAATTAAATAATATAAATGAAATCTATGAATATGTAAATAAAATAGGGGTAATTGAAACAATTATACAAAGTTCTATATTTCTTTTTATCATTTATTAAACGTATAGTCTAATGAATTAATGGTATTTTTACATTTAAAATGGAATCCATTTTTCAAAGAGAATCGAAAGTTGATATCAAAGTAATAAAGATATCACCAGTTTTAATTTATTTTGAAATCATTTTATTGTTAGTTTAATAAAGATAAAAATTGTTTCCAGCAATTTGGGTCATAACAAGATTTAATTGGCACTGAAGGTAAATAGTTTTCAACAATTGGTATAAATCTTTTTAAAATTATTCTTTCAAATAACTTATGTAAAATGCATAAAAATGGTATTGGATTATAATTATTAGATTATTATTAATTTTATGAAGGTTTAATTAAGTTGCTGTTTTATTTTCATGTTAAATTTTTGAAATAGTTTTTGTTGAATAGTTTTTGTTGAATAATATCACAGAATAGGTTTGCCTATTAATTGGATTTAAGTCCTAATTTTTGAAAAACTAATAGGGATACTTGAGTATGAAATTAGAGAAACATTATGAAAAATATGTTTTTTAGTTCTATTTGTAAGTCAATTTTTTGTTATGATACTTTAATAATTATGACTCTTCATTTTATGTTTGATAATCATAACAAAAAATTGACTTACAAATAGAACTAAAAACATATTTTTCATAATGTCTCTAATTTCACACTCATGTATCCCTATTAGTTTGTTTTTTTTTTAAAAAAATAGGATTTAAATCCAATTAATAAATGTGTTTTGCCAGTTCTTACTTATGGATCTGAGACTTGGACACTTAATAGAAGAGCAATACAGAGACTTCAGACCACTCAAAGAAGTATGGAGAGATGCATGTTGGGAATAACAAGAAGAGATCGAAAATGCAATGTATGGGTAAGAGAACAAACAGGTGTTACTGACCTCATTGAAAAAAATTAAAAGACTAAAGTGGAGTTGGGCTGGACATATTGTTAGAAGAGATGATAAAAGATGGACAATTGAAATTTTAAACTGGATTCCAAGAGATTGTAAAAGACCCAGAAAGAGACCACATGTTAGATGGGTGGATGAAATAAGAAAGTGTGCAGGGGTGATGTGGAGAAGAGAAGCTAAAGATAGGAAAAGATGAATTGAACTTGGAGAGACCTTTATCCTGCAGTGAATTGATAATGGTTGATGATGATAATGATGAATCTTAGATATATTAGTAGTCATAGTTATTATTCAAGTGCTGCTACACTAATCAAGCTTTCGTAAAAATGAGAAAATCTTTTAAACTGAATTTTGTAAATCATTAGTTGATAAATTTATCTTTAAAAACTTCAGATTTGTCTCCAATAGGAAATAAATTGCTTTGTTTTTTTCAAGACATACATCCATTAATGGCTTAATGACACTAGTTATGAGCTTGTTAAATACATTATTGTAAAAAGAAGTGGATGATATTTTATACAAAAGTACTATATTAATTAAAATTTTCTATAAATAATTAAACATAGGAAGACCTAAAAGAATAGAGCTAGTTTATATGGGGACATTTGTAAATCTTGCATACATAAATATTATACATCTAATAATTATTGCTACAGCATTTGAACTATATTCTATAGAATTTATTGGCTTTACTAAAGTTAGTTGGAATTTTGATAAGAATTAATATGAAATCAGCAATTTCATTGGAGTATTGGTGAGTTTCATGAAGTACAATTACATCAACGTTATATGATTAATTCATGGAGAAACTCAATTTTTGCTTTTTCAGTTAAATACTCCAATTAGGAAATACAAGAAGAGATGTTCCAAGCCTGCTGATAAAAAGTAGAACTATTTTTTGTTTCAAAAAGTATACAACTCTCATTTCTGCTGTCCTCATATAGCTATTTCCAATATTATCATAGCAATTCAGTTAATAATATATTTCCAGTAATATCATAAAAATTCATGTGAATAATTTTCTTCCATGATTTCATATTTTGCTGTCTTTTATCAGTTAACATATAAGAAAGTCCAATTACAAGGGAGAGGCATTAGATTAACACTTTCATATATATTATTTTCACTATGGATCATAAAATGATCATTATCTCTTCATTCCACACAAAATGTTATATAATACAGGTAAATAGATTAATTCTAATCGAAATATAAAATTTTCATTTAAAAATGGGCTTGAAATTTATCAAAAAAATTAATAATCATTGAACTAGGGAATTTATTGATTAGATACCAAGATATAAAAATATTTTCAGAAAGATTTTATTTGAGATAGATTTTTTTATTTAGATTAAATATTTTCTGGATTATTATAAAAGATTCCTGAATGATTATGAAAAAGAGAGGCTTGTTTTGTGTTTTGTAGAGAGAATTAACAAGAATTTCCCTTGAATGTGGTTCATCAATAGTTATACCTAATGACATGTTGAATATTATACACCTATATGGAACAATGTGTACCATGTCACTTTTAAATTCAAAAGGTTACTATGTAATTGCATACAACTAAACAAAAAAGATTAAATATCATAATGATAAAGAAAATTGAGTGCAATACACAGCAGAGAATCATTGTACATCCATCTAATTTAAAAATAGCACTCATGTGTTGCATAATGGATAAAGCTTGTGTGTTCATTACCATCAAGTTATAGGTAATATGAGTATCTTAATATCTTTAAGACAACTATAGATCCTCTTGATAAAATGTGTTTGCAAAAACTGAAAACATTTCATTAATAAAACAAGAATTGTTTTTATGATTAACACTGGAGTGGTTTCTTTAATGCGTTTATCAGAGAAATACAACCAATATATTTTAACACCTTTCTAAAACATGATAGTAGAAGTTTCATTATTTAGGTGACCATATTTAAATTAGTTTGAATAATCAGTTAACTATTCAAAATTTATTTCAAATTGGATAAATAGTACAATCATTAGCAATATAATTTTCATTACATAATTTTAATTTATAAAATTTACACAAACAAAGATTGCATTGAGAAATATGTGAATAATATTACTTATTATTTGCCTTTTATAACTTTGCTAATTTCTGATATAATTAAATGTTATCTATATTTTATGACTACAGAACAAAAAGAAAACATTTACTATTTCCTAAATAAAAAAAGTACACCATTGGTATATCTATCTCTTTATAGTTTTCACTTAGATTATAAACCTTCCCAATGTGAGTGTTAAAGTGCTACAGTTTTAGACAATCTATAAAATATAACATTGGATTTATATAAATTATACAAACACGTGCTATAAAATAAAAATAGTAATAACTTGAATGATTGACTTTCTGGAAAGTATAAAGGCAACTGCAATATCAAATATTTTTTTTTAAAAAAAAAGAAAATCAGCTGCGAGATGATTTATATCTTTTATATTGATTTATTTTTTAGGAGTTGAAAAAAAAATCTTAGATCTTGCTTTGATCAAAAAAATTTGCAGCAATTGAATATGCTTATTTTCTTTATCTTCTTAAAGAACTTTTTTTGTTTTGATAAATAGGTGAGGTGAAGGAAAGGGTTACAAAAGATGAAGTTGGAAAAGTATTATGAAAAGGCTTTGTAGAAAAGTTATATGTATAAAACATTTTGTTAATTATGCTATCATTTAACATTCCTTTTACTTAAAGTATTTCAAATTTCCGTTTGTAGTTTTTTTAAACTAAATAATTACTGTTTTTTTCTTTTCATTTTTTTTATTTTACATTTTAGACGACTTTTAAAAATATTCTTTGTAAGTTTTTATTACATTTGCAGTGTTTATAAGAAATAAAACAATTTTTTTTTCTTCAGTTCACTTTCTTTAATAATTTATAAGTAATTTTATTTCCATTTTTGAAATATTTCGGAAAATCAACTTTGTATATATAAAAGAACATTTCTTACAATATTTGTCAAAGATGTAAAAAGCAATAAAGTTGAGTTGTTTTTTTTACCGATAATTTTCAAATGAGAATAAAACGTGTGAAAAGAATTCGTCGTAATGCAGACATTTAAAAAAATATTTGGAAAAGAAAGAGTTATTAAAATATACAAGCGCATGGTTCTAAAGTTATAGCTTTAATATATATTACTTTACATAACGACTATGCGCTTTACAAATTTAATTATTACAACTTTATATTATCTTAAAAGATTTCTAAGCATAAGATCTCAACACTGACTCATTGTAAATCGAAATATTTCGCGAATGTAAGCTTGTTATAGAAATTGTGGACTTAATCAGCGAGTATTTAATAGCCTTATGCTTTCAAATCAAAATGCTTTTGATTCTCCTATATATTAAAAAAGTAGGTTGAAGATAAGAGTGGCCGCTCTTGTCTTTTAAATAAATCTTGTGTTAAGATATGTAGAGGTCTCTACTGTCGTTTTTCAAGTGCATGGTCTTCAGATTATAGCCTTAATAGATAAAACTGACTTATAGCGGTCTCGACACTTCGCCCTCTATTTTTAAAAAACTTAACTACCTTTTTTTCCCTACTAACTGTATCCAACTTTAATCAGTGTATGTAACTATATCTAAGTATAAATGTTAATTTAAAAAAATTTAAAAAAAACTTATATTTTCATGAGTAGTTTTCACTTCTAGCGGTCTTTGCTGTATATATAACTGTAAATAAATAAACCAAATGTATCCAACTTTAATCAGTTTATCTAACAAATAAACTGTCTAAATATAAATATTAATAAAAAAATGTAATAAAACTTACATTTTTATGCGTACTTTTCACTTGGAATGTGCATATCTAGCAGTCTTTACTGTTTATATAACTATAAATAAATAAAGTATATTAAATATAGATGTTTTTACATAAAGATGAATAAATAAAAAAAATGAACTTACATTTTCTGCAGGCAGAATCCGTGTTTCGAACTACGTTATTCTCACTATGTAATTGCAAAGTATATCTAACTATAAATGTATTTTTTACATGAAGATTAATAAATAAAATGTAATAAAACTTACATTTTTATGCTCTATTTAGAGAAGATAAGTGTCACTAATAAAGTCCCTTCTGTCAAAATTATGAACTACTTTTGTCACGTGTAATTTTTGCCGTGTGTAATCCCCCCTCCCCCACCGTCCATTTACTTTTTTGCTGAAAAAAGATTCAAATCAATATTAAAAATAAGTATGTCAAATTGTGAACAACTGTTTTAACATTTATTTGAATCTTTTTTTGGCAAAAAAATAAATGGGAAGTAGGGGGTGATTACACGCAGCAAAAATTACACGTGACAAAAGTAGTTCATAATTTTGACAGAAGGGACTTTATTGGTGATACTTATCTTCTCTAAATAGAGCATAAAAATGTAAGTTTTATTACATTTTATTTATTAATCTTCATGTAAAAAATACATTTATAGTTAGATATACTTTGCAATTACATAGTGAGAATAACGTAGTTCGAAACACGGATTCTGCCTGCAGGAAATTTAAGTTCATTTTTTTTATTTATTCATCTTTATGTAAAAACATTTATATTTAATATACTTTATTTATTTATAGTTATATAAACAGTAAAGACCACTAGATATACATTCCAAGTGAAAAGTACGCATAAAAATGTAAGTTTTATTACATTTTTTTTTATTAATATTTATATTTAGACATAGTTTATTTGTTAGATAAACTGATTAAAGTTGGATACATTTGGTTTATTTATTTACAGTTATATATACAGCAAAGACTGCTAGAAGTGAAAACTACGCATGAAAATGTAAGTTTTTTTTAAATTTTTTATTATTAACATTTATACTTAGATATAGTTGCATACACTGATTAACCCTTTAACCGCTAATTATATTATTGGTTGTATGAGGTAAAAATCAAATCTTTTAATTGGCCAACTCACAAACTGAAGACAAAGCCTATTGTTAAAACATATTCGCCTATAATATTAAATTCAACTCAGATACATTTATAAAAAGTATATTACTAATTTTTCAGGTTATGAAAGAGAATGAAAGTTCTTTCAAAAATAAATTGCTATTTATTTATTATAAAATATATTCAATTTCGGCAAATATAAAGTGAATGTCTAAACAAAAAAGTGCTGACGCAAATGTTTTTTTTCAATTTTACGTTCTGGAAAAGTAAAGATTTCTTTTTGCTAAATCTTAAATATTTTTACTAAAATCTTCAATATTTTTCAAAAATAATTTTGTTTTTTTAGTATATTTTTTAAAAAACTATTTTAATTTCTCATTTTATATTTTTTTAATACTTTAAATTACATTTGAAATGAAAATCTTAGCGTTTTTCTTTATTTTCTTTGATCAGGCATTTCTTTGTTCTTTCCAGCCAATCAGAATGTCTTTTTCGGCTGAGAGCTGGCTGACATCCCATCACCGACAAGGTTCTTCTTTGTTTAGTTTTAAATGCATTTTTTTTGATTTTTTACTTGTAAAATAATTCGGAAGAGGGCACCATCTTACAGAACTTTTAAAAACCTAATCAATAACTGTCAAACGAATATTCTACCATTAAAACTAGCAGAATTATTATGTTTTTTAAAAATAGAAGGTGAAGTGTCGAGACTGCTATAAGTCAGTTTTACGGCCTTAATATATATTATTTTAAAATATACAATGAAAAAAATATTATTTTTATGTTAGATAATGAATGAAATAATAATAATGTTCCTCTTATTGTAAGAACACATTAAATGACAAACCATATTTTAAACTATATAATAACTATTTATATACTAAATATTATTTATAAATTTTAAGAAATTTGTAGAAAGCAATATATAAAATATTTATTAAAATTCAAAACATCCATCTATTTAATCAATAAGTAATATAAATATATTTTCTGGTTTTCTATAAAGTAAGATTGTATTATTAAAAATAACTCTAAATAATATCTCTAAGATAATTTTTGATTTACAGTACTTTATCAATAGATTTATTGTAACTGAAACTGTATAACTAGCAACTACATGTTCTCTGTTTCTAATAAAGAAAGTTACAGGCAATAAAATAAAACTGAATAATTTTGCAATGTTAAATACGCTGTTAAATAGAGATCATACAATATTTAAAATTATTTGAAAAGAAGAATATTAATCATAAAACAAATTTCTATTTGCTTAAAAATGTTCTTAGTTTGAAATTTCACGTTTCGATTTTCCACAAATAAATCATAATCTAATTTAACATCAGTTACTTTTTAACCTTAGCTAAATAAATCTATAATCAACAATAGTTATTAGGATCATTAAAGTTTAAGATATTCTGTTAATATGTTCTGCAAACGTTTTTAAAATTAAATATATTCTTTGTTATTAGCAAACGATAAAAAAAAGAAAGAATGAAACTTCCTATTCTTTAGCCTTGCCATTTTTATAGTCTGTGGCCAACTAAAATCCAATATTGAACTTTTATGTTTTATGTAATTAAAGACATTTTTTTGTAAGTAATGCATTCACATTATCCAATTAGTTTTTCTCTTGTCAAGCGTTGGTGGCCCAGGTTCGCTTCCCGATCAAAGTATGAAAAAAAAGTTTTCTTCCATTTGAGAACTTTTCAAGTTGTCTTTTATGAGATGATCTCTTCCTTATTTAAAATGGAGCAACTATCTCTTATATTTTTTTCTAATTATAATTAAAAAATTAATTTTAGGGATTATCTTTATAATACAACCTTGCTTTTTTCCTTTTTATTACATATTACTTATCATACATACATAATTCTCTAAAAAAATGCCCCATACTTATTAAACATATATAATTTTTTAAAACTTAAAGGATCATATATAGAATAGAAGTTCATATAACACTACAATAGTAGCCAAAACAACAAAATTTTACAAAAATTCTTACACAATCATGGTTCCATCTATTAACAAATTAATAGATGAAAGATGGTTGTGTGAAGAATTTTAGTAAAATTTTGTTGTTTTGGCTAGTACCCTTTTCGTTTTATTTGTAATTGCTAGTACAGCATTAAGCAGTATTTAATATATGTATATATTGTACTGGTATAAATGGAATGAATAGTATGGATTGCCCAAGAAATAAGGACTCTATTAAAATAAAATAAAATTTAATAATAAAGAAAATGAACATACATAAAATGAAACAAAGTTTGTATGCATGAGGTCATAAATCCCTAAATTATATCAATGCATTTCCATAATAAATCAGTTATTAAGAAATGCTAGCTTTTATTGAAGTAATGTAAACCTGGAATAACAATCTAAATACCAACTGATTTTTATATATGTGAGAGATTCAAATTATGTATTAGTTAATGTTTATTTATCTATATATGTACTATTTATAGTTAGTATTCTCAATTTATTGAGTAAATAATATTCAGGAATGGTAACTCAATATAATAGCAACAATAATTACAATGAGTAAATAATAAACAAATCTCATCTTAATGATATAATAAAGAAATGAGGTTTTAAAATGAAATAATTGTATAAGTTTTTGAACCTATGATAATATTAGGACAAGTCTTATCTTTTATAACCAAGAAAAAATATTTATATCTACAATTTAATGTTCATTAAAGGAATGTAAAATAATAAGTACTCTTTACCTTATTATGATATTATTATAATACAAGAAAATCTAAATAAGTTATTTATATAACTTCTGATTGATAGTTGTTTATCATTCAGAATAATTATTATTTTTCCCTAGTTGTACTTGTGTTCATTTATTTATCGTAAGAAACACATATAAATATTGAACAACTTTTCAAATAAATATAATAAGATTCCAACATAGTATTTAACATTTTCAGTGGAAGATTATTTGATACTTGTAATCTAGTTTTATTGAATCCAAGACAATTATCTATTATCCATCAAACAATAACTATCTGAAGGTATCAGAAGAAATTTATTCCCATTAGAATAGAATGTGATTTCATATTCAGAACTTTGGCAATAATAATTTATCCAGCCAAGTATCACAGAATAACATTAGATGCATCTAATCCATTCAGTTTTGCTGTCATAATTCCTTTAAGGGGTAATCAGTATTCTATCCATTATGAGATGCAACTATTCTTGGATATAAGTCTAGGCATGCAGTCACAATAAAAATTTACAATAGGTCTTGTCAATATGTATAAAATAAATAATCCAATAGATGGCATCACAAAGTAATAATAAGACTGAATAATAATAAAGAGATTGATGATCCTTCATAAATAATCATCTTCTCTTTATGTGTTAACATTATTCCTTAGTTTTTTTAATATTTTTATTGAGCTTATTTCTGAATACTCATACTATCTTAGGTACACACATATATATATATTGTAACGATATATAAATATGTCGTTACATTAATTTAAAATAAAAACTTAAAAGTTCGCAAATAAAAGTAAAAAACTAAACGCTAAAATTAAAATGCTAAACTTTAAAAATATTTTTTTCATAAACAAAAAAAAAAGTATTTGAACGTATTTTTTTTAATAAAAAAATACAAGATTGAAATATAAAAATATTTTAATAAAAAAATAACGTAAGTTAAAATAAAAACAGGTATTAATTAATTCCTGTAATCTATAAATGGAAATGATTGTTTATTAATTATCTAAAAGCTGTTTAATTAAAAAGTCAGATGAAAAGTTAGATAAGAGAAGAAAGAGATTTTAGCTTGACCAATGGAAGCAAATAAAGGCCCGGACCATAACGAAAAAACAGAACAGTGACGTTTTTGTTCATGGAATCCATAGGAGGACTATAAAAAGAAAAAATATTGAGTTCCAGTCAGTTTTTTCCAACTTAATTTTGGTGAGTCGAGCGACAAGACGTACTTGTCGTCCTCACTCACTTATTTTAAAAATGCAAAGACTGTGATACCAGAACAGAACCAGCTAATGCTACCTCCAAAATATCAGACCGGTCTTCCAGGAAAGTCTCCGTGGGAATTGCCAACGGGAACAGGGACTCTTCTACCGTAAGCAATAGAACTGAACAATTGTTAAAATCATAATATTAATTAAGAACTTTAAAGATAAGTTAATTTAAATTTTATAAAAAGAACTTTTCTCTGACTTATGTGTCAACCCAATTGATAATGTGTAATTTTATATATGTTTGCGTTTGATAAAAAAATCATTTCCATTTATTATTTATTTGTATTAATATTTATTGTTTAAATTTTAAATGAGGAAATTTAAGGTTGGGTATAGACATTGCATAGATTCGTTAGCGGTTGATAATGTTGTGGTTTTCACATTCGATTAGAATATATGTCAACAATATCACTGCAAGCATCTTACGATGAATGCTAATGGGATTTGTATATTCCCTATGCAAGTGACGTTTATCGATGACTTTGTATTTTGATCGGTTGTGTTTAATTTGGAATGTTTTTGACCGTGGAATCTGTGCAGCTGATCTGTACTCAACATTTTAAAACAAATTTTATAAAATTCATTTGTGCGAACGTATTTAAATGTTAAACTTAAGTCGGGCGTGAATGGCTATATAGATTTGTAAAGTTATATTAGGGGAGGGTAATCTTAGGTTATTTGTGTCGTTGTTGAATTGGGTCAATGGATTGGATATATTTGTGTAATTAGTAGATGTAGTATGAGTTTCGCTACGTGCAGAATCGCTGTATACACCGCACCAACCCTTTGCCTATGGATGGGATTGTAAGTCGGCAAAAAGGATCGCGGTCCCTTCCTATGGAGTTTTTATTTTATTGTTCTTCTTGCTATACAGACATCATATTCCTGTATTGGACAAGAGTCAATGTTTTCTCTATCTATACTGTTCAGATGTCCATTCCTGACAGTATAGTATATTTGTGCTGTTGTATTTTCATGCTACATTGAATACATAAATGTATCAGATGGATTGATGCCAGTTTGACTGCGAATTTTAGCCTAAGGTTAAATAGGGATAGAATGTTTTATTTTCAGATGCAAATCTATGTAGTCTATTCATACTTGACCATCTAAATAAAATATTAAACTCATTGAAATTTATGTAAATGTACAATTAAAGAGTAATCTAAAAATCTAAAAAAAATGTTAAACCTATTCCTCGAATTTAGAATGATTTTATATGTGCGTAAATAAATATTTTTTATGTGTTAATTTCTGGCAGTGGCTTTTATTCTTTTATATTTAAGATATAAAATTTATAGATTTTTATCTCTGCGTCTCCGCTGAGCTAGTGACTTGGGCTAACGATCGGAATATTTAAATAAAGTGGAATCTTAACAGCGCGTATCTGCCTACTTTATAAATTTTTCTAGGCTCAAATGCCTAGATGGCGCCCTGGTAGTTGCAGATATTGTTTTTGCGGATAGATTCGATCTTCACTTTCATTTCGATCGTTATAATATATATATATATCTTATCTAAGATTTAAAAAAGGAATATTTTATCATGTCCACTGGAATTAAAAATAGATTTTTTTGAATGCCATATTGATGACATTTTGATCAGTATTAAGCCATTGATTTAGATTTCATTTGTCTAAAAAGTAGTCATCAAATTTCTTTTAGCCAGACATGCAGTAAGATTTCTTTATATAACTCTTCATAAAAATATACACCATTATTTCCATAACAAACACAATGTTTGATAAGACTACAACTTTTTGAAAACAAATAAAAATATTTGTTTAAGAAGAGAAAACATGTACTAGGTCTTTCACTTTATGAGTATATATTCTATTCAAGTGATATAATATCTATGGCCATCACTATTTGATATGCCCATGAGAATATCTCAAAAATTTATTGAGCTATAATTATTATAAATAAATAGAATTTAAAATATCAATTATATGTTTCAAACATCAGCCATACACATTCATATGAATATATTCATTCACACCAAAATGGAATTTGTTATTTATTTATTAATATACTTTTCAAAATACATGTGTATAAATATGTTACTTTAATGATATATGGAATAGATCATAAATTTTGCATATTCTAAAATATTGACAAATCATAATTATATGGAGTATCAATTCTAAATCTATTTACAGATAATGTGTATGTAAAGTAATATCAGGGAGATTTTCATTGATGATCTCAATGGCTAACAAGCTTAGCATAAAATAATGAGTTAACATTTAGTACATATACAAGTTTTTACAGTTATATATATATGACTTCATATTATTATTATTTTTTGGAATATTTAAAAAACCCAAGAGCATAAATGAAAGGTGTGAATTAAAGAAAATCAACAACATTTGGTAGAAGCTATTGGAAGACAAAATAATTCTTAAAACTTCTCAACCAATAGAATTTAAATATAAGGAAAAAGAAAAAGATAAAAATAATTTTAAATCTCATACGCATTCCTATGATTTGAGAAAGAGGATGCTCTGAGGAAGACACATATTATTGTACTGAAATGTCAGCTATTTAGCGATTTTACTACATGGAATATACCGAAAATAATAATAATATGTAGTCGACATTTATCTGTTAAAATATTAGAATTAACATATATATATATATGATCATATTTGTTTGAAACATGCCAGATTGCACATATCCTCCTACTACCTAAACATTTATTTTTATTTGTGATACATTATTCTATAACTTTGAAACTACTAAGCTATGAATTTTATACCAAAAATTCCCTTACTAAAATAATAATTAATTTGGTTTGAAAAATTATATACATTCTTATTTATCACTAAACAACTTGCTTAATAATGTTTATGTTGCTGCTATCTATTAAAACTTTTCTTTAAATTTAATAGAAAATTTGTAGAATAAATCCTTACTAAACAAAAATGACTGCCTATAGAGTCAACATCATGCTTTATATTTGGATTGCATATAAAGTTTATGTCTCTATCCCATATAAAATGGATTTTCTCTTCAATAACACTTAATCAATATTTATTTAAAATTTGTAACTTCATCTTATACCTACAATTACAGTGATGCCAATGGTTTATGGCCTTTTGAACATTAAAGTAGTAAGATATATCTTTTATTGGTAAAGCCCAATTTGCCTATTCGTATCATTATCTTCATCTCTATTATTAACACAAAATGATGGATTAAATGTTTTCATTTCATTAACTTTAATTTTTATTACTTTATATCAACTAAGCTTCAGTGGGATCACTAATGTAATGCCATTAGAATAGTCAATGATGTTTTATACATAAAATCTATATATGATTAATTGATCTGAAGTGCCAGTGATTTGTAATAAAGCCTAATGTTGAGCATCAAAATTGCATTGGTATATATGGAACAAATAGTTTGGGTTGCCCAAGAAAGAAAGACTCTTTTCAATGAAAATCAAATTCAATAATAAAGAAAATGAACATAATATGAAATAAAGTTTATATACTTATGACCATAAATCCCTAAATTATACAAATACATTTTCATAATAAATTTATCATTAAGAAATGGTAGCTTTTATTGAAGTAATGTAAACTGAAATAACAATATAAATACCAACTGATTTATAGATGTGAGATATTAAAGTTTAAATTATGTATTAGTTAAAATTTAGTGATCTTTTTATGTACTACTTATAGTTAGTATTCTCAATTTATTGACTAAATAATATTCAGGTCTGTTAATGTAATATAATAGCAACAATGTTTTGTTTATATTGAGTAAAAAATAGGCAAATCTCAGATTAATGATATAATAAAGAAATGAGGTTTCAACATGAAATAATTGTATAAATGTTTGGACCAATATGATGTTATGACAACATAGTTATTTCTCATAACAAGAAAAAATATTTACATCTACAACTTAATGTTCATCAAAGGAATTTTAAATAATAAGGATTTTTTCATATACTGTGACAGTATTACAATAAAAGAAAATCTAAATAAGTTATTTATATAACATTTAATTTATAATTGCTTATAATTTATAATAATAATTATTTTTAGTAGTATTTATGCTCATTTATTTATCTCAAAAAACACATATATTAAACAACTTTTCAAATAAATATAATAAGATTTCAACATAATATTTAGCTATCTTCAGTGGGTATCATTATTTCATACTAGTATATTTAACTTTCATAATTCAAGAATAACCATAAAACAATAATGATCTGCAGTTATCAGAAAAAAGTTACCCCCATTAAAATGTAATGTGATTTCATATTCAGAAAATTTGGCAATAATAATCGGTCCTGACAAGTATCACAGAATATCATTAGATATAGCTAAAAATTAAATCTTTAAGAGGGCTATTTAGTTTTGCTACCATAATTCATTTAAGAGTAACCATTATTCTATCGATTATGGGATGTGATTATCCTTGAATATAAGACTATGCATGCAAACACAATATAAATTTATGATAGGTCTTGTCAATATATATTAAAGCAAATAATCCAGCAATGGCATCCCAATGGTAATAACAAGTGTGAATAAACAATATTAAAAAACTGATGATCCTTCTCAAATAATCATCCTGTCTTTATGTGTTAACATTATTTCTTAGTTTTCTTAATATTCATATTGATTTTATTTCTGAATACTTATATGATTTTAAGTACATGCATTATATAAATATCTTATCTAAAATTAAAAAAGAATATTTTAAATTTCCATTGAAGGAGATGTTGATGATATTTTGATCATTATCATGCCATTGATTTAAATTCCATTTGTCTGAAAAGTAGATATCAAATTTCTTTTAGCCAGCCATTCAGTAAGATTCCTTTATATAACTTTTCACAAAAGTATACATCATTATTTCTCCAACAAATAATGTTTATTAAGACTGCAACTATTTAAAAATAAATAAGAATATTTTTTTAAAGAAAAGACCTCAAGAACTGGATCTTTCTTTCACTTGATAACAGGGAGTTCATGTATCTTATTTAAATGGTATAATATTTATCAACATTGTTATTTGATATGCTTATAACATGTCTCAAAAATGTATTTAGTTATTGTTATTATAAATAAATAGATTTTAAAATAACAATTATATGTTTCAAATAACAGCCATATGCATTCATATAAATATATTGATGTACACCAAAATGTAATTTGTTATTTATTTATTAATGTAGTTATTGAAATATATATGTGATTTTAGAATAGATTGCAAATTTTGCATATTCTAAAATATTGAAGGTAAATGTTTTAAATAAAATATATGGAATATCAACTGTGAATTTTTTCACAGATAATGTGCATGGTGAGTGATATCATGGAGATTTTTATTGACAATCTCAATGGCTAACAATCCTATCATAAAATAATGAGTTAACATTTAGTACTTAGTACTTATAAAAGTTGTTTTCATAGATGTGTAAATATATGATCATATTTAGCTGGGACATGCCCGATGGCACAATTTATATAATTATTTTAACATTGTATATTTGTGTAAATACATAATACATATTTTTATGGTGTACTTTTGGTTACAGATTGCAATGTAAATAAGAAAATATTGTTGTATATTAAATTACATATTTTTATAATATTAAAGCTTTTCTACACTGTGACAATATCCATTGGTTTCCCTGATGACACTTCAATAATCTTTTGATTTTAATATTAAACCATTATTATGTCAGAATTCAATAAATTGAACTTGATTTGTTAGAAATATATGTTTTCAAGTGAAAAAACATTCTATAAAAGATCATATTAGAACTTTGCAAATATTGAACAATTAATTTATAATGATAATAAATGATACTTCTATCATTTAATGGTCATCAGGAATATAGCCTATGTAAACAATTCTACAAAATTAAAATCATCTTTGACTGAAATGTATTTTTAAAATAGAAATGAATAAATGTTAACGTCTCATAATTCCATAAAATTCTGCTTTAAAGTATTAAAATTGCTTCATAATTTTAAGAATATCTCAAAAGATCATAACAGCATTATATGATGATGTTTAGAATCAGTAAAGTATTCTTTGTTTTTATTTTTCTAGAACTTATTAACTTTTATTTTTAAAAATAAAATATATTTGTGTAAAATAAAAGTGTAATCATATATACTTTTGTTTTTAATAATTATTACACAATTATTGTGTGAAATAGTCATAGATCTTAATAAACTTTACAAAAAAATAAATTTTCAGTTTTTCCAAAAATGTTCTCAAAGTCATCTTTCAAGTGGTATTAAAGGGCTAATGCAATAAAAACATGTAAAGGAACTAAATATATATTTAATCTTGCTGCCTATTTGATTATAATGACCTCTTAACTTTTTTTTAATTAAAAAAATAATTTTCAAAGATATGTGGTATTGCTCTTTTTTAAAAAAGAAATTAGTGAAATATGAGGGGGACTTAAAAATAACCAGATATTTATACTAAAAACTTATTTATTTTTAGATATTATAGATTTAATATCTTTTAAATTACTATCCATTTGATGCAAACACTGGTCTAAATGTGTTTTTCATTTGTCAAAGTAGACCACAAATACTTGCAAAGCTATGCATTTTAATGCCTCCATTATTTTTCCATACCACATCTGTCTGCAAAAAAATGAGACATTTTTTAATTCAAGAAATTGACAAAAATGCACAAAGCAATATTAAATAAATATGGCTTATAGATAAGCTACATTATGCTGGATTTAATTAAAAGGTGTTTCACATTCAAGTCTTTGAGAAATAACATTTTGTTGGAGTGAAATTTTCACTCTTTTCTTTTTTTGAAAAATAACACTTTGTTGGGGTAGAATTTTCATTCTTTTCTTTGTGACAAAATGGGACAAATGTTTATGTTTTACCACATTACATATATGTTTCCAAAAATTACAAATAAAATACCCGACAGTTACAAACTAAATCTGAAAAAAGATGTCATTTGCATCAAATAAAAAAGTCAGCAATTGTTTTGATTTTAGACTTCACTTGTCAAGATTTTTATGTGCATGGGGAATTTAACATTTCAATTAAACCATCATAAATTTGTGGTTTTAGAAGATCATCTTGCTTATAATCTGTTTCAAGCATTGCAACAGTTTTTGTAGTCATTTTTTTGTAAATGAAAACAGAATTTGACCTTATTTGATCTTTTCAGCCATTATAAAAACATCGACAAAAACATGAAATGTATTTTATAAAAAAATGTGCCGTGTATTCCCATGATTTCGCATGATGGTCTCATTCAGCAGATTAATGCAGAAGGGTTCTTGCAATAAGTATGTAACATCAGTATTCTGGTTAAATTTGGATCTGCCTCATATATCAATAGATGGCCGTGCTGTATGATTTATGGGAACACGGCAGTAACGATTTCTTTGATTGAAGACTTTTATGTCACTTTAAGAAAGAGTTAAATTATGGGGTAAATTTTAATGGATATTTCAGTACCTAGGTAATAAAATATATAAGCCTTTATTTATTATGTTTCTGGGCAATTACTAATTAATTATATATATGATTCTTATAGTATGTTACATCATAATAATAGCAACATCACATTGTGTTTGTTGTTTTTTGAGAATCACAATGTGCTGCATTCACTATATTTTTTAAATGGTTTTAAGCCTATCTATGATTTTACATTACCATTTGCAGATTTAGTTTATTGCAGTTACCATTTTAAAATTATTAGTTGAAAATAAATCTGTAGATGTCAACATTATGTGGATCTTTTGTGCAATTACATTATATAACTTGAATATGAAGATGTAAAATGTCTTCCTTTAGATGCCAATAAAAATAACAATGTTCCATTGGTGGAATGTTATAGGCTGAAGGCAAATAAAAAAATTAAATTAAAAATAATAAATTTCAGCAATTTTTTACATATTAGGGATTATTTATAAAATATTTTTGTAAAATATTTATTTTAAACTTAAAACATAAATCTCTATGTTTAGATTTTACTTTAAAATATTCATTTTTAAATAGACAGCTCTTAAAACATTTAATATGGCAACACAGAAGCAGTTTTTATTGGATTGAGTACAGTAGCATTGTGTTTTGTTTTTTTAAAAAATTACTAACAATAAATATAATAATTACTTTTAACATATATTTTCTATCCTTAATGATTATTAACTCTATTTTTTTTTAAAATGGAATTTAAATATTTAATTACAACCAATAATATTAAGTACAATTGTTCTAGATAAGAACTCCATATAAAAATTTATTTTTATATTTTGCAAAAATCAAACAGTAGAATGACTATCACTTAAAAGCTTTCATTTGTAATAAATATTGTAAAAGTTATCAATGTATGAAATACAAAAACATTTAATTGTAAAAATAAAATATTCATGTGGAAAAAGTCTCAAAAAATTCCCATTCAAAATAGAAAGATGGAGTTTGCATTTAAACAGATTAAGAAAATATTTGTTAGTGATAAAAAAAATCTAAGTTTTTACATTTTAATATTCACATAAAAATTATCTAATCTGATTTACTATTAAGCTAGAAATGGTAAGCTTTAAATTAATAATGAAATAAATATTATTACAAAACATATTTCCAGGTTGAAACTTTAATGTTTCAGTGAGTGAATAACTAATTACATTATAACTGAAATTCCAATGCTAATATTTTAACTCCAGTGGCTAACTTTAATTAATAGGAAAATAATAGTTAATTTTTTATTTTTTTTATAATAATAATGGGTATTTAAATATTTTATTCATCACATGATAATATGAGAAATGTTAAATATTATTTTAAACAATTATAATTTGTATATGTTTATAAAAAAGAGAGAAAAATATAAAATCAAATAAATAATATCTTTTGTTCTCATTCCTCAATAATTTTAATCATTAATAATATTAATTTTAACTTTGAAAATGTATTGAAAGAAAAAAATGTTTCACTTTGATAAATTACTTTATAAATTTTAATTCTAACTTTTAAGAAAGATAAACAAATAAAATTTCAAAGGAAAAGAGAAAAAAATTAACATTTAACATTTTGTCAAATTTTATTTTAAATAATTAGGACTGCATTTTTTCTACTTTTCTCTTTATCTCCCTTCAAGATAATAAAGCAGTACTTATTAGATCAGTGAAATTAATCTGATTATCTTATTTTAATTCTGATGAAAAAGTAATTAAAGAGGAATTGGAAAATTATGATTGAAATTTTTTTAATAAAATAAATGAGGCAAATATTTAAACAATATTTTGTGCAAAAATAAACCTAATTGGTCAGTGTTAAATTTTGATATAAAGGAGACTGGATTGTGATTGATTGAATACAGTTGTTGGTTCAAAATTAGGAATGTGTGTCAATCACTTGACTTTAGTCTTTGGTAAGAAAAAGTCCGTTCCTGGCCCAGCTGTTGAAGAGGACAGTCAGTTCTAAGCCAGCTGCTAAAGAATAAAAACAGAAGTCTTATCAAAACTAGTGAAGAACGCTAGAAGTTTAATTTAGCTGTGTAAAGCACACTGAATTTGTTACAAAAATATTTTCTGCAATGAAAATCATGTGCTAAGTTTAGCTAAAAGCTAAACAATAACTATCTCCTTGCAATCTAGTTCACTGGAATAAAATGTACAAAAGAAAAAGTGGCCTGTTATAATCTGTGACACAAATCTTGCCTCCAATGAAAGACATGAGTGTTACTTTGTGTTAACCTGATCTGCATAGTTTATTGGAAAGAAAAATGATTAAATTTTGGCTATATGAGTTAGCCTGGAACTTTCTCCGGCCAAGCAGAATGAACTTTGAACATTAAACTGGAAATAAAACACCTTCAATAAGAAAACCTTCATGAAAAATCTAGAAATTACAAATGAAAAGAACCCCCCCTCCCCCAAAATTAAACTATAATAAAAAGGTATTTTTTTAAGTGTACACATGAAATCTAAATTTAAAATTAATTAACAATTGATAATAAATAATCATTAATACCTTATTTTAATTGAAACATGATATTTTATTCAGGTGATATGTTTCCTTTCAAAATTATAGTTTTTTAAAAATAATTTAATTTTTGTTAAATTTAATGTCTTTTAAATTGTTTATTTTAATTTTATTCATTTATTTTTCTCCAAAATTATCCAAAGTTTTAAATAATATTTACCGAGGCTGTAACCTTCAAGAATATGCATGTAAAATGTGATAGTAGGAATCTCTACAGATCTTTTAACCACAAGCTTACACTATGAAAGAAAAGAGGGAAACCCTTCTTTACTTCAACCTACTTTCTATTTAAATAGGTGAAGCTGAAGCAGTTATATCTGAGAGTGTGAAGCAATTCAATACTTCACTGATTAAGTCCACATTTCTTATTACACATTAATACTCGCGAAATCTTTCGATTTACAATGAGTCAATGAAAAGATTTTATAGTTAGAAATCTATTACAGTAATTTAAAGTTGTAATTATAAATTTATTAAATGCACATTGATTACATAAGTACTATTTACCGAGGCTGTAACTTTCGAGAATATGCATGTAAAATGTGATAGTAGGGACCTCTACAGGTCTTTTAATTACAAGCTTACACTTATGGAAGAAAAGAGGGGAACCCTTCTTTGCTTCAACCTACTTTCTATTTAAATAGATGAAGCTGAAGTGGTTAGATCTGAGACTGTCAAGCAATTCAATACTTCACTGATTAAATTTCGTGAGTATTAACATGTAATAAGAAATGTGGACTTAATTAGTGAAGTATTGAATCACTTCACACTCTCAGATCTAACCACTTCAGCTTCACCTATTTAAATAGAAAGTAGGTTGAAGTAAAGAAGGGTTTCCCTCTTTTCTTCCATAGTGTAAGCTTGTGGTTCCCTACTATCTCATTTTACATGCATATTCACAAAGTTTTAAGCTAACTGAAATTCTTATCTTTAATTTAAAAGCTATTGTTTAACTTTACTTATTGAAAAGAAAATAACTAAATGATGGAAAAGATTAATTGAATTAATGAATGAAAATTAAATTATTAGTTTTGTTTTAATATAAAACTATACTTTTAAAAAGAATGTATCAATTTAAAGATTTATGTTATTATGTCAACATTTTTAATTTTTTTTATTATTAATCAGTTAGTTTATTAAACAGTTGTTTAATATATATATATTAGTGTTAAAGTCTTATTCCTACAGATAGCTCTTACATGAATTGGAAGTGTGCATGATTTGATTTTTTTACAGCTTAGTGTTTCAGAGATTTTTAAATTATTCCAGTAAAATTATTTCAAAATATATTATAGTAATCAGTTATATTTATATATCTCTTGATCATAGTTAATGTACCTAGAGTAATGGCTAGTTATATATATATATATATATGGGAGTTAATGTTAGTGTTTCGGCATCCAGTTAACAACTCTGAATGGTGCAAGTTATCACCTTTAAAGTCCATTCATTACATTTTATTATTTTTTAAAAATTAAGATTATATGTAATTCAAACACTAATAAGACTATGTGTCTAAATCAGTAATTGATTAGCATTTAAGTTTATGCATCCAACTGATTGTTTTTATAATCTATCATAATTTTGAAAGGGGCTAGATAAGTAGCCTATTTAAAATGTGCCTCTTATAAATTAAATCACAAGGTTGACTGTTGATTTTAAGATTTTATGATTTTTGTCTGTTCTTTGTTGATTAATGATTGTTATTTATGATGATTTAAATTTTTAGTATATAGAGCTAGTGATGATTAATATAAAATTTTATGTTGATTCTCTGCTCTTATTCACTGGATCTCATTTATCCATATATATTTACTCATTATATTTTATGATTTAGTCTCTCATGATTACCATTGATGATAGTGTCCTTAAATAGGGGTGATAATGGTTTCCAATCTCTCCATGTTACCCCTATACACTCTTTAATATTACAATATATATAAATAACATATTTTGTGGGTTCATTCATGTTAAAAAATTTAAATATTGATATACCGACGTTTTGACTTGATCCAGTGGATGACTTGTGTGATCAAGTTGAAATGTCAGTATATCAATATTTAAATTTTTTAACTTGAATGAACCCACAAAATATGTTTTTTTATATATGTAACCCATGAAAATATTTGTATCAACATATATATATATATTGTAAATGGAAAAAGAAACAAAGATATAGAGGAGATTGACAGAGAATTTATGAAAATCCACTATTATAAATGAACAATAAATAAGCCTAAATAATGGGAAGATGATAATGAGAATTTATTAAGATGATGAATGGTTAATTTTATAATGAAATGTAAATCAATAAAGAAGGAATCGATTATGATTATCGAAAAAATAAATAAAATAATGACAGAGATAAAATGAAATATAGCCAAGAATGATAATGATCATGAATATGATTATGAGGTATTAATTCAATGTTGCAAAAGCATTGTATTTTAAATTTAAATAAACAAGGAATGGGTTTACATCTTTGGGTGTATATCAATCAGTAAAAATCATAAGAAGAATAGACTCAGGTAACATGCATAAAATGAATTAAGAACTAAAATTTACCAAGTAAAATCGAAATTTTGAACAATTCATCAATGATTTCTCAGGGTTTACATGGATTTTAGAATTCAACAGATTTTAATGTATATCTGGATCAACAAAAGGGGTTCAGATACAGAAAATTTAAAACGAATGAGAAAAAAAGAATCACTAAGAAATATATCTAATTCATTTTACTAATGATAATAAAGATAAAACTCTAACTTTATTATAACTTAACTAACCTATAATAGTAATGTAAATATAACAATTGTATTAATTAATAATCAGATAATCTAAAAGAAAATACAATATAATATTTTGATCATAATCACAATAATATTAGATTAAAACAATAATAGCATCATCTAAAAATAATTTAACTTTGACATCTTTGATAAGTGTAACCAAGTTTAATGAATGAAATATATCCAATAAATTATTAAGATATTACTCATTTAAAATCATATGCTTTATTTTGAAGCTATCTCTTTAAAAATAGCATTTATGCATGATACTAACAATATTTATAATCAATCATCAGTGTGATATTATTCTAAAATGTAAATGTTTAATAAAATCTTATTAATAAGTTGCTGAATACTAATAAAACTAATTTCGTTAAGTAGTGATGATGATGTCGATGATGGCATTAATAATAATGTTGATAGTATCTGGCAATAGCAATAAGATGAACAACAACTTACTAAATTTTAAAACAAATTTATTTACAGCTAATATTTGCACGCACACAAAAAAAATGTATATACAAAAAAAAAATTTATTATAATGAATCTAAAATTAACAAAAGAAGATCTACTTAGATCTGATCAAAATCAAAATCATAATACATCATTGTATTTTAACAGCTTTATTATTTGCTATCTCATTCTATACTTTTTTGTTTTATTACAATTTAACAATTTTATACTTGTTGAGTATAGGTTTATTATATATTTTTTTCCATATATCATAGCATTGTCTGGGAGGCAAACCCACAACTGTCTGCAACCAACTATTTGCTTGCAAGGCTGCTGTGATGACCCCTCGGTTAACAATGCTTGACTGGTTTTATACCTAAATAAAATACAAATGTGATGATTACGTGGTTACAATTTAACTAATGGCAAACTATTTAACTAATGGTAATCTGACAACATTTAACACAAGGCATAATTCAGATTATAAATATTTTAATACATCAATGGTTATGTTTATTTTCATCATGTTTAAAAGATTAAGCAACTTCGTAACTTTCTTAACTTTGGAGGTTATATTAGTAATGTTCTTTTACTCTATCTAAAATTAGCAAGATAACATTTTAAATCTATAATTTCTTACTCAACATTCTGCCATGAAATTTTTATGTAATAGGGTTTAATCTATTAGCAACTTACTTAAGAACAGTAAACACTAAATATATCATGTACATTTTATATTACCTTGAATCAATAATAAATTAGCAAAATAATATACTTTTATTAATTAATACTTAACATTAACACTATCATATTCAATATATTCATCTGCTTGGTGTTGATACAATTCTGATCTATTTCATACTTTACACAGGATGGTTTTATTGTGACAACCTGTTACACCATTAAGGAATGATGAGATTAAGTTTGATGCAACATATCCCAAATAAAATAGTGATGAGTCAAGGCAGATGAGTAAGTAATCTAGACCATGGTCATTTTCATTGACTATAGATAAGTCTGATATCCAGGTGCCACTATTTGGTACACCCAAAAGGATATAGAGATGAAGGGGTAGTCAATTCCTTATTTGGAAATACACACAATAATTGGCAAAAACAGTATAAGTCTTGATGAGCTCAAAGTTCATGGATATCTTCATGATTCATTCACAATAATGACTTAACACTTCCACATAGGGTCAAGAGGTGTACACCCTAACTTGAAATGACCTGAATATAAAGCTAATAACAAGCATAAAAACATATCAGGTCTCAATCAGCCAACATAATCATAATAATAATTCTAAAATGAAAACTGTTTACATTACAATTGTAAACACCAAACACATGAAACTAATCATAGATTAATAAGTAGAAATTAAGATAGCAATTATTGACTCAAAAGCAATTCATAATGAATAACAATTATTAGTAATATATCAATTACACAATGCAATACATCATAAAATATTTAATACAGCCAAATTCAATAAACATAAAAATTTTGCCTTTCCATGTAAATTTTAAAAAAAACATAATAAAGTTTATAAATAATCTTAACTATTTACCTTTCTTGATCAGATTTAACTTAATTATATACTTTTAAATACCCAGTACCTTCAATTCTTTATTTTATTAGCAAGTCGACTGCTTAGCATCCGTTAATACCAAATACGCATAAGATCATAATAAAATACATAATAAAAAAAATTATATTTATTTATATGTCTTCAGTAAAGCAGACCTTTATAATTTTCTTTGTTTTAAAACTAATACGATAAACATTTTAATAATTCTATTTACTTTTTCTCCTCTATAAATATCAAGATAAATTATTTCTTCTTTCCTGTGGATACTTCAATTGAATCATAGAAAATTGTCAACATTCGCTTTTAACATCAGATATTTGATGCGCATTGAAAACTATCTTCTAAGTAATTGTCAATATATTTTTATCATTTATTATAAATATTTGAAGTAATTATTTTGAATATATTTTTTTAGATGCTGCAAGTATTGAGTGATTAAACAAATATTACTAATTATAGAGGAATTGTTAACATCATTTAAACTAATTATGATTAAAAAAAAAAAAATAGAAGAAAAAGCAAACATTGAAGCTTAATGCTGGTTTTAAAGTACTATTTCTGTATACAATTATAATTATAAATTTATTAAACACATATTGATTACATAAGTAATATTTACTGAGGCTATAACCTTGATAATATGCGTGTAAAATGCGATAGTAGGGACCTCTACAGGTGTTTTAACCACAAGCTTACGCTGTAGAGGTCCCTACTATCGCATTTTATATGCATATTATCGAGGTTATAGCCTCAGTAAATATTGTATACAATTATGTAATTCTGGGTTGCAATTTAACTTCCTATAAATATTTTGTATTGTAACAGTCAGAATCGTCTATCTCGCTAACACACTGCAGAATTCAAACCCCAAACCCAAAACTGAACCTTCTAGGAGGGGTTGCCTTCTAGATATACTATGTTCGAATCTAAAGTCCAAATTTCACAGCACCACCTACATGCTAATGCATTGAGGCTACTACTAGTATAACCTTTTACCAGTGCCTGGTGGTCAGGGAGAAACAAAAGACTCTATACTAAAAGAAGTTTGGGTTGCTAATTAACATCTATGGATGTACAAAAGAAATTATAAAATTAGATATATAGACCGAGACAGTGATAGGAATCAATAAAATAAAATCAAAATTAGTTTCAAATGATTTTAAAATTTATTTATATAGAAATATATATATAACGCCACTGTCTGCTTATATGAGACAGGGACGCGTATTGAATAATTGTTGGCATTACATTCCAATAAATGACAAAAAGGTTTTAAAGCAAAATTATATATTCTATTCCTCGGGCTAATAGTATTGCGATAATGTGCATAAAGAGATAGGAACATGTGCGAGGTGTTTTGAGTAATTATAACATTTTAATGAAATATTTGATATTACGGGTTATATAATATTTATTGATTTCGAGAATGGCACAGACAAAGCTTACTAAGCAATAAAGTGGGGATGTGATCAAGGCATTTATTTGATAATAATAATAATTAAAGCAGATGGGAGGCCAGTATTGCTAATAATGAATTTATTAAAGTTGGAGGGTGTGACACGTTTAAGTCACGGATGCTTTGTAAAAATAAATAAAACAATAGTGAAATATCGCGCTAACCCGTAGGAAAATGTTGTCATGAACAGCCAAAACTTAGCAACTGGGTGACGACTGCATTTAATTCCCAGGTGTGACATTTGTGGACACACTCTGCCTGGAAACCGCAGGAAGCGAAGAGAGAATGGACTTAGCCGTGTAAAAATCCTTGGAAAAGCAAAACAAAGCAGTCTCAACAACCAATTCATTTACCAACAATACTAAACTAATGTATATAAAACATACTAAATGGGTTTTACTTGGATTAAGAGAAATGCCCAATCAAATTCCCAGAAATTCATTTAAAAGGGTCTGCACATTCTCGACGTCAATTATGAACTTTGTAATTAAAGTAGAATGCAGTATTTAAAAAATAGGAAAATGCATGCTTGCGGGATTGAAAAGTAAGCATAGGTTTATTTACGCAATCATGCATTTGGGGACACATTTAATCATTGACCTCACACATACTCTCATATTAGGTTAAAATCAATAACATGTAGATTTAAAACTATGTGATTATTATATATATTAAAGAAGATTAGAATTGCCCACGAACGAGTGATTTGCAAGATAATAAAATTGGGAATTATTATAGATTTAAAATATGCCTTAATAGCGGCGTCTCACTTTCAACAAAGGGAATAGTTCACTCGGTCAAAGACGATTCTGACACATTATCATAATAAAATAAAAGAAAGCTTAATAAATAGAAAATATTAACCCAGGGATAGAGAGCAAAACTGTTGATTATATTTGAACACGTTAAAGAAGTACATAATAAAGTTATGTGAAATAAAAGAAAACAATTTAAAATAGCTATAGCATGTTAGTTAGGAATCACAAGAGCTCTTGGGTTAATTTGGTTACCTCTGGAGAAACATTTGCAGGTAGATTGATGTTCGGCAGGTTTTATAATTCAGCAACAAAATCTGGAATGTTCATATTTTTGGCAGCAGCAGCAGTTCCGGGGTTCCTTACGTGATAGCTTCCGATGGTCTAGAGCAGCAGCCAACCATTCCTAAGGGAAATAGCCTCTGCACCACCTCTACTCCGACATGTCAGGGTTAGCAATTTGTGTGGTAAACATGGTAAATTAATTTGGAGATGAAAATTCGGCTTCAAATATAAGTTCACAGGCACGTAGCTAAAATCTCAGAAAAATATATTTTGAAGAATATTTTACTAGCACATTTCATCAGCAAATGATCAGAATGGAGAACAAAAGAAAACCCTTCCTTTTATAGTGGAATTGAACAATAGAACTGCCCTGGAGCATTACAAAAATATATTGGACTTATCAGCTGTAATTAAATCTATCCGAATGTCTAAAGGAATTCAACAAAAATTTTAATTAATTTCTATTGTTAATTTCCTTGTCGGCATTCGAATTACAAACTAGATTTAATTAAAATAACTTTTATTAATTAAAAAAAAACCTTAAGTGAACATTTGCTGTTTTCTTAGATAATAATTAAATAATTAAACTATTGTCCCTCATTTATTTTAACAGAAATATTTGGAATGACTTTTATTAAATTAAAGAAAATGATTTTACTTTTTCAATTGCTATATTTGAATCTATCTACTAAATGAATATGAACTTTATTTTAAATCAAAAATATATTACTACTGTAATATATTTTTGTAAATAGATTCAAACAAAATAACTTTAATTAACTATTTATAATTTTGATATGAGTTTTAAAATGCATATCATAGTGTGTGCGCAATTACAACTTATATAACCTACTTTTTAAATAAATCTAAATTATGTGAACATATACATAATCCATAATATTTTATTTATTTGGGAATGAATTATACTTATATATAATATGAGCATTGTACTCGTGGTTTAAAATTAGGTGGGATTTTCGGTATATAAGCACATTGCAGACACACTACGATAGATTGGGGTTCAAACTAAGGTGTGAGGGTAGGAAATAGGTGAGAATAGGTGAAACAAAGATCTGCAAAGCAGACCTTACTGTTTCACATTCCCTTAGTGATGGAACAAAAAAAATTGTAAAAAAAAAGATCTTACAACAGGTGTCCACCTATGAAGCCTGCATAAAAAAAAATTACAAGATAACCCATAATGTACAGTATATAAATATAATGAAGAAACGAAACTGAATTATATACCCGGATCTTAGTAAAAAAATCTATCATCTAGTGAACATTTTCTATTATTACTTCAACAATTTTTATTTAACATTTTAAAAGTTTAATATTGGTTTATCCGATCTCCTTTCTCATTTATCCTGACATGTCCACTCCTTTTTTTTTAAAACTTACTACAATCCTGGGTCTGGCGGGTGATAACTGCCTTTAAATTTTAATAATTGCAGTCTCAGATTATCAGACCTCTTTATATTGTCTGGTGGTTGATATACACGGGATTTCAAACTGCTGGTTATTAATAATTGTAGCTTTAGGCTGTCACAATTATTTGCCTTATCAGGTGGCTCCTTAGCCCATGGGCTGAAATCCAGTGCCGTCATTGTTTTCACTATTTCCTTTACTTCATCCGGTTGATATATTCTTGCTATATCAGGTGGGATATTTTCCTTGCTTTCTTTAAGTACCTTGGTATTGGTGGTAAGCCATAGGTCTCGTACATCCTTGGCTGGAAATAACCCATCTAAATACAGTAGGGGACATTGTTTTACTTCATGAAAAATTTTTATGTGAAGAAGCTTGGTTAGCTGGGTTTGATGTCCTGGGTCCCAGACATCATTTGCTGGAAATATTCTTTGCAAATGAAGTTTGGGACATTTTTTTACTTCATGGAATATTTTAATGTTGACAAGCTTGGTTAGCTGGGTTTGAGGTCCTATGTCTGGTGGATCATTTTTTTCATTTGCCGAATCATTGGACTCTAATTTCTTGTTCAGGGATTTGTCTGTCAATGATGCTACTGAGTTCAGGTCTGTTTTATCTTTCCTTGGTTCAATGACCACTTGATTGTTCTTTATGCAGCGTTTGTCAATTTTGAGGACACTAGTGTTGGTACTCTGGCCTGTATCATAATTTATTGAATCACTGGTCTCTTCTTTCTGGTTCAGGAGTTCCTCTGTCATATCTTGCCATCTAGAGAGGAGTCTATACAGCACTTTAATTTCTTCATCTCTCCTTCGGCTTTCTTCATCCCCATCTTTTCGCTCTTTCTTCACCTTGCTGAAATAACTCTATAATAGTCTGGAAATGGATCTCATTATCATCTGTATTTTCCATGGCTTTGGACAATTATTGTGATCGATGATGATGATGACTTTTTTCTTTTATTTTATTGCTAGATATTTAATATATCAAAAAAAAATTTTTTTTTTTTTTTTATGAATTGGTGTACTTTTAAAACACAATGTATAGCACTGATAAAGAAAACTTTTAAGCTGTTTTATGGTTGAACTTACTAAAACTAATACAGTTAAAAATACTATTATTATATTTTCCTTGTTTAACTCTGTGATTATTACGTTTGATTACAATTTTATTAATGGCTAATCGGCTATCTCCCTCTCAGTTTTGTTGGCCTGATTGCTGCTTTTACATTTATCACTGAAACCCCAACTACTGCCCTCTTACTACTGCTAACATATATATTTTACTGCCCGTATATATAGAAAATTTCTTAAATGCTACCTGTCAAATTGTTTTGCTAAAATATATTTTTAAACTCAAGCAACTTTATTTAGATATATAAACATTCGCTAGATCTGGGTATAATTATTTCGTTCCCTCTTATTTAAGATTAGCATACATGTATATTTATTTACATTATAATTATTGATCTGATTCACGTCTCATTATTTGGTCTAAGAAAAATTTATACACGTTGAAAAAAAAACAAATTACATACAAAAGAATTGAGCCTGGTGACAAAATTTATTTTAGAAGTAACTCCATTTAGTGAAATTACACTTGGGCGCCATGTCACCAGTTAAAATATTCATAGACTGTTAGCTTCCCAAAATTAATTTTAAATTAGTCCATTTAACTACGGGCACTCATTAAAACATTCACATTTTTATTGATTACAAAATTTTATTTATGATTATTTCTGAATTTCATATGATAGCCTATTATATCTAGGTCATTACCGTACAAAATTATTATTATGCTATCTTGCGTGTTGAGCCGATAAAACTTTATTTTGAGAGTAAAATACATGATTTGAAATATACATAGATTGCCACAATATTCACTTGGGACAATATTTCAATAATTTACGCTACGCGTGCATAGCTGACTTAGGTGAAACAATAAATACAGATAAATATAGATGGCTCGTATCGCACTATAGCAAGTTTGGACAGGTTCAGATTATAGTATACGTAATTGAATGCCCGAGTCAAACAAAATACTGTATATGAAATATATACGCAAATAAACATATAGATAATACAGAGTTTGAAAAATATTATATATATCAAAATATAAAGGATTTGAGTGATTAAATACAAAACAATATGCTAAAATTAAGCTACAGGGATGTGGGTGTTTAAATAATTAAGATCTACAGGGATGTGGGTGTTTAACTAATCGAAGTCCACATTTGGGCAAGCCATAGACCCGTAAAAAAAAATACTATATAACAGTCAGAATTGTCTATCTTGCTAACACACTGTAGAATTCAAACCCCAAACATGAAACTGAACATTCTAGGAGGGGTTGCCTTCTAGATATACTAAGTTCGAATCTAAAGTCCAAATTTCACAGCACCACCTATGAGATAATGCATCTGAGGCTACTACTAGTATAACCTTTTACCGGTGCCTGGTGGTCAGGGAGAAACAAAAGACTTTATACTAAAATAAGTTTGGGTTGCTAATTAACGTCTATGGATGTACAAAAGAAATGTATAAAATTAGAGATATAGACCGAGACAGTGATAAGAATCAATAAAATAAAATCAAAATTAGTTTTAAATGATTTCAAAATGTCTGCTTATATGATACAGGGATGCATATTGAATAATTGTTGGCATTACATTCCAATAAATGACAAAAAGGTTTTAAAGCAAAATTATATATTCTATCCCTCAGGCTAATAGTATTGCGATAATGTGCATAAAGAGATAGGAACATGTGCGAGGTGCTTTGAGTAATTATAACATTTTAATAAAATATTTGATATTACGGGTTATATAATATTTATTGATTTCGAGAATGGCACGGACAAAGTTTACTAAGCAATAAAGTGGGGATGTGATCAAGGCATTTATTTTATAATAATAATTAAAGCAGATGGGAGGCCAGTATTGCTAATAATGAATTTATTAAAGTTGGAGGGTGTGACACATTTAAGTCACGGATGCTTTGTAAAAATAAATATATAAATAAAACAATAGTGAAATATTTGGAATGACTATGGAGGGTAGATCGCCGCTAACCTGTAGGAAGGTGTTGTCATGAACAGCCGAAACTTAGAGACTGGGTGATGACTGCATTTAATTCTCAGGTATGACATTTGTGGACACACTCTGCCTGGAAACCCCAGGAAGTGAAGAGAGAATGGACTTAGCTGTGTAAAAATCCTTGGAAAAGCAAAACAAAGCGATCTCAACAACCAATTCATTTACCAACAATACTAAACTAATGTATATAAAACATACTAAATGGGTTTTACTTGGATTAAAAGAAATGCCCAATCAAATTCCCAGAAATTCATTTAAAAGGGTCCACACATTCTCGACGTCAATGATGAACTTTGTAATTAAAGTAGAACGCAGTATTTAAAAATAGGAAAATGCATGCTTGCAGGATTGAAAAGTAAGCATAGGTTTATTTACGCAATCATGCATTTGGGGACACATTTAATCATTGACCTCACACATACTCTCACATTAGGTTAAAATCAATAACATGTAGATTTTAAACTATGTGATTATTATATATATTAAAGAAGATTAGAATCGCCCTCGAACGAGTGATTTGCAAGATAATAAAATTGGAAATTATTATAGATTTAAAATATGCCTTAATAGCAGCATCTCACTTTCAACAAAGGGAATATTCACTCGGTCAAAGACGATTCTGACTCATTATCATAATAAAATAAAAGCTTAATAAATAGAAAATATTAACCCAAGGATAGAGAGCAAAACTGTTGATTATATTTGAACACGTTAAAGAAGTACATAATAAAGTTATGTGAAATAAAAGAAAACAATTTTAAATGGCTATAGCATGTTAGTTAGGAATCACAAGAGCTCTTGGGTTAATTTAGGTTACCTCTGGAGAAGCATTTGCAGGTAGATTGATGTTCGGCAGGTTTTATAATTCAGCAGCAAAATCTGGAATGTTCATATTTTTGGCAGCAGCAGTAGTTCCGGGGTTCCTTACATGATAGCTTCCGATGGTCTAGAGCAGCAGCCGGCCATTCCTAAGGGAAATAGATTACACGCTGCCTCTACTCCGACATGTCAGGGTTAGCAATTTGTGTGGTAAACATGGTAAATTAATTTGGAGACAAAAACTCGGCTTCAAATATAAGTTCGCAGGCACGTAGGTAAAATCTCAGGAAAATATATTTTGAAGAATATTTTACTAGCACATTTCATCATCAAATGATCAGAATGGAGAACAAAAGAAAACCCTTCCTTTTATAGTGGAATTGAACAATAGAACTGCCCTGGAGCATTATAAAAATATATTGGACTTATCAGCTGTAATTAAATCTATCCGAATGTCTAAAGGAATTCAACAAAAATATTAATTAATTTCTATTGTTAATTTCCTTGTCGGCATTCGAATTACAAACTAGATTTAATTAAAATAACTTTTATTAATTAAAAAAAAAACTTAAGTGGACATCTGCTGTTTTCTTAAATAATAATTAAATAATTAAACTATTGTCCCTCATTTATTTTAACAGAAATATTTGGAATGACTTTTATTAAATTAAAGAAAATGATTTTACTTTTTCAATTGCAATATTTGAATCTATCTTCTAAATGAATATAAACTTTATTTTAAATCAAAAATATATTACTACTATAATATATTTTTGTAAATAGATTCAAACAAAATAACTTTAATTAACAATTTATAATTTTGATATGAGTTTTAAAGTGCATATCATAGTGTGTGCGCAATTACAACTTATATAACTTACTTTTTAAATAAATCTAAATTATGTGAACATATACATAATCCATAATATTTTATTTATTTGGGAATGAATTATACTTATATATAATATGAGCATTGTACTCATGGTTTAAAATTAGGCAGGATTTTCAGTACCCACTACGATAGATTGGGGTTCAAACTAAGGTATGAGGGTAGGAAATAGGTGAGAATAGGTGAAATGAAGATCTGCAAAGCAGACCTTACTGTTTCAGTATTTTATTTTTTATAACATTAGTATTGTGATAAATTACCAATTTTGAATTAAAATGAAGATAAAGATAATATTGGTAAATAATGTTATTTTAATTTAAGAGTTGCAACAATTTCACTACAATTAAGTAAAAATCATATCTGGTTTTCATGTAAATTCAGGTAGTTTATAACTTTTCATATTAATAATTTGGATAAAAAGTGATTTCCAATAATTATAACATTAATAGTCTATTCATTTATTATGAATGGAACTTAGACTTACATGAGTCAGTATTACTAATTTAAACCATAATTAATAATTTTAATTATTTCCTTTGCATTCAATACTTAAGTAGAAGTCAATAGCAGATATATTTAATTTAAAATAGCATTCTGTTTTGAATAAAGGTGTTCTTATAAGTTTACAAGAAAAATTATTTAGCAATTAAAATTATATATATCAAATTTATTAAGTGTAAACAGATAATATTGTAATAACGTGAAAGCTAAAACCTTCAACAGATATGCTTTACCATGCTTATGTAACAGCCAATAAGATGGAATAATGACATCACTTGGATCTCTCAATTCTCAAACACAAGTCAGAACTATAAAAACAAGATGGACCCATCTTTATATATGTCTCAATTTATATATAAATAAGCCAGACTCAAGCATTTTCTTATAGTTCTGACTTGTGTTTGAGAATTGAGAGGTCCATGTGATGTCATTATTCCATCTTCTTGGCTGTCACTTAAGCATGGGTAAGGCATATCTGTTGAAGGTTTTAGCTTTCATGTTATTATAATTAAAATTATATAAATTTTAATATAGTTTATAAATAACATTCTCCTAGTATGAAAAGTTACATAATTTATTTCTGTTAACTTCAAAATTACAACACCAACATTTATTATTTATATTATGGGTTTTATACTTAGCATAATTATAAGGTAATATAGAAAAATTAATGCTTACAAATTTCTTGAACTGCTCCTGGTTGTACTTAATCCTAGTAGTCATTTTTACTCATTGCAATCTTGGTCTTATTAATGAATTTAGGCTTTCAGACTATCAGTCTTTGAGTTTAATGCTTCTCTTTTGTGGAGGAGAATTGATCATTCTCATTCCATGTCTTATGAAATAAGAGCAATAAAAGCTTTATACATTTTTATAGAAAATAATAAGTTTTAAATAAATTTATACACTTTTAAATGATGTATAGGTTCTATTGACCATTGGAAATAATCTCTCTATTAACATGAGTTAATTTCCTGTTGACTTAAAATAATAATTTCCTTCTCCAAGTTTTTGTAGGCTAATTTATAGACTTTTTAATTAAGGGCTAATTGCAAATCAATAAGCTAATCAGATTCTTTGAGCATTATTGGAGATATTTGATAAAAATATAAAATCTCCACCTTTTGACTTTGAGCATAATTAACTAAAATCTTTATTAATAAATTTGAATGCAGTTACAAAATATTTAATTACTAATTATATTGTTTGTTTTTAAATTATTGCTTAACAGTAAAATATTAAAATAATTGTATTGTTTTATTTAAAACAATATTAAATAATTAAATTATTACACTATATTAATATTATAATTGTAAACATAAACTGCTTTATCTCCCATGTCATATATGAGCATGGCCACACACAATTTAGCAGAGAAATAAAATATTAGTTAAACAATCTGATTATTTATTGACTTACAAAAATAAATTATTAAGTTCCCCTGTCTTCATCCCATAAAATTAATAAACAGCAGAACAGACCACTGATTTAAACAACTGATTTTAACAATTAATATAACAGTTTGATGAAATTAAAAATTTTAATTCACTCATTGATAAAACAGGACCTGATTAATATCAATCCTGACAATAAGGTTATTAGAGGGGCTATGGCATTTATCATTATAAACCCCAAGTCAATACAAAATTTAAATATACAAATAATATGAATAAATATGTGCAATGAGCTTGAGAGATCAGCACAGAACTAAATATAAATAACTGTAAGTTCATTAGCTCTACACAAAAGCAATAATCATTAATCATCAAAAAAAGATCAACAATAAATATAAATCAACCATCAATCATGTGACTGGATTGAAAATCGGTCTTTTATAGACTAGATTAATTATTTAGCCCCTGTCAGCTTGGGGCAGATTATTTAAACATAAATTTGAATGCACAAATGTAAGTGCTAATCCATAAGAATATAACAATTAAAAAGTAATTCTAGGATACTAAAACATGCTGATCATCATCAATGCTCTCTGACTAATTAATATCATTAAAGTACTGGCCAACTATGAACTAATTTTTTTTAAAAATAATAAATAAAATGAAATGTAGTGTATGAACTTTAAAAAAATCTTCCTTTGCATCAATCCTGGATCATCTGGATAACCAAAAACACTAACATATAAACTTCTTTTATATAGCAGACCATTATGCAAGAATCCAGCTCAGTGACAAAAAGTTCTATAATTGTTATTGTGGGCAAGATATATCATACAGGGATATAATATTCTAAAACTATTTTAGGATTGAGTAAATTCATTGGCATAACTTTAACAGTGAAATATAAATTTATTAATTAGAAATAATAAAATCAAATTATGGTCTGCTGACATTGTTATAAATATAAATTCACATTTTGATTTGATTAATACAAAATGAAATAAACTATCACATTGCAATTTACATATATCTCAATAGGTATACATAAAATACCCTTATATCAGCACACAAACATGTCTGTACAAAAAAATTGCATATCAGAATTGTGATAAACTAATAACAAAATTCAATAATTCATGTTAATAATTCATAAAGTATAATTAATTTTAATACATATGTGTCTACATGACACTCATCTACATAAGCACAGATATGCTGCATAAACTAAAATTACATATCAAAATTGTAATACACAAATAATAAAATTCAATTTGTTTTTTAATAATATATAAATGAACATGTATGTGTGCATATACAAAATATAGATAATCTAAATTAAATCTATTAATTAGCTTTCTTTTTTTATGGTAAGAAAAAATTTTCTTTATAAAAACTATTATTATTTGAAAAGTTTCATTTAAAATTCAGGTTCTTTTGACCTCATTTTCAATATTTAAAAACTAATGATCCTCCAAATTTTCCTCTCTCTTTTTTCTTTAACAATATTAAGAACAAATAACCTTCTAGACACAAATGTCATTTGTTTTTTCTTTGTTTTATTTTAAGTTGACAACAGTTATTTACTTTTAAAATTTGTTAATTAGAAATTTTAACTGTCATTTTCAAGAAATTATTTAAATTAATATTGTTCTCTATATATAATACATTTTACTCACCAGTTGTAATTTTTATATACATAATGCAATATTTTTATCTGTGTTTTTCTGCACATAGATGAAATGACATACATATAAAATACTTCAACAAGCTGATGGGATCTCTGGGTAAGCTGGTTTCTTCTAAAACAGAAGATTGGTTTATTGTTGTTTTTGTGAAAGGTATAGTTGAGTAACTGTTGGCATACAGATTAATTTATCTGGAATTTGATAGACTTTAGGCATATTGGCTAATACACAATATATATATAGGCTAATGAATCACAGAAAAACTGGCCCTGGCCTCTATTTGAAGCAAAACTCTTCCATCATAGCACTAGCAGCCATAGTTGGATATCTTCTCTCTTGCTTGCAATTATAATTTCATAGCCATCATGCTATCATAATCTATAAAAACTGTCATCTAATCTTTTTTCCAACCTATTATAGTCTGGATGGAATTTTTTTTAAAAAATACTTTTTATCATCACTGAAAAAAGTTAATTATTCTTTTCAATTCACCTTAATCCTTTCAAAAACTGCTTTATAAATATTTTATCAAAATATATTATACAAACTTTATTTTTAAAAAAATTATTCTAATCAAGATAGATAATGGAATTTAATAATTACCACTATATCTACTAGAACATAAAAACATGCTTGTTTTAATTTCAAAATCAGAATCAATAAAATTTTAATTACATCTTTTTAAATGTTTCATTTATAATATTTTTTTTTAAAATTCAAAATTATTTCATCCTTAAATAATATTTCACTTTAATATAAAAAATATCTACAAAAATTTTTTGTTTGAGTTTATTTCTACTTTTTTATTCAACTTTATATATAGACATAAACACATGCTACTGTTATACAGCATGAGACACATAACTATCTCAATATATATAAACAATGAATAATATTAGATAAAATCAGTATAAGTATTTTAAAAAGGAAGTGTATTTGAAAGAATATATCTATGGGGTGTTTAAAATATTATATATATATATATGATAAACAAAACAAGTTATAAATTTCGTAACTTGCTTTTAGCTTGCATTTTATGATCACTAGATGGAGCTTTATCAATAGCTATTGGTAAAGCTCCATTTAGTGATCATATATATATTGTAACCTTACCAATTCTTTGTCCTCAGAGTTTTGTATGTTGAGCAAGCCACATTCAACTAATCCACCTCCTGTAATCTTCCAGCTTAGACTTACAGAAATGTAAGTAAATAGGGAGGGATGGAGAGATACAAATGTATATGTATAATAATGTATTCATTAGGGCTCCAAATTGTAACTAAATCAACTGGTTGCAGTGCCATCTTGAAATCATCAGCATCTGACAAATGATCAGTCCATGAGGGAAGCAAGTTGCAAACACTTTAAAAATAAACATTTTGTATAATTATAATAATGATTTAAGTTGTAAAAAGTATATTTAGTTTTAGTTTTTGAACTCTGCAATTATTATATAAATGAATTAATGTCAAATTATTAAAAATTAAAGCAATCTTCTTCCACAGACTCACACATTAGTCATAAACCCAGCAACTATATGATTTCTCATGGCAGCTACAACAATTCAGTTCTTAATTTCTTATATTAACTATCTCTCTGCTTCCACATAGACCACCCTCCCAAGGTACAATTAATTATTTTTAAATGTTTACATCTCTCCGTTGCATGACTACCACCAATGGGCTCAACACAATACCATCTTTCACAACCACACAGGAGCATAATATACTATATTATTATTAACTCAATAACTCTTTATTGTAGTCTTATTATTTCAGTAATGATCATCTTGTTATTTGAAACATTTCCCGACTATAAAACCTCTAGCTCTCAGGGTCTTGACCTGTGGTGAGGAGCTAATAATCACTTTCAAGTTTATTGCAAACCAATGAACACTATCCCAGTGACTTTAAGTCGATTAGACATACACTCATTCTATAAGAAAATATCTATTCTTAACTAAGGTAATACTCCTAAATCATAATAATAAATATTAGTAACTACTAAACAGTTATTTAAATGCAATAAAGATTTACAATAAATTTTGACTAGTTCCTTAGCGACTGGGAATGCATTCAAATATCAGGAGTGAAAAAGGGATTTGATGTTCACTCATGACATTAGTCCTAATGCAACAAACTTGAAAAATTTAAATTTATTTAAAATTATTCTCTCTCAGATGCTTGCCATATGATTAATATAATAATACATATAAATGAGTGTTTTATCAGATCAATTCTTAAGTCTCAATGAATGAATGGTAAAAATAAACAAACATTAATGTAGTAGCAATCCCTATCAAAGAGATTTAGTGACACATCTGTACTGGAAATCATGGAATATTTTCTGTAAATTTTATATCTTAAATTTCTGGAATCAATGGATACCCAAGCATTAAGACACAACAACCAAGTTTATAATTCAAACAAAATATTTGATAACATTTAACAATAAATACAATATTATAAAACATCATAGCATCCAATAAGAAAAAAATAATATGAAATAATGATTACAAACTGAATTTAAAATTGAGCTATATTGGCTACGCGGTATAAGTCAAAATTTTAGAATCCATCCCAACTTGGACAGAGCCTCGTCCCCACAGTGAAACTTACATACTATTACTGGGGCCAAATAAAGAGTATCCTTTAAATTATTTGATAACTATTTTTGACCTGTGGTATTTAATTCAACATTAATTGTTTTTTTTTTAAAGCAGTCTTCATCCATACTAAGATCATGATAATGTAACTATTATTAAAGTACTTAGCTTATAGCCCTTCTAAAACTAAACTAGTGTTTCATTTATTCCATTCATAAATTTGCAATTTTTAAAATTTAATTTAACTTTGCAATTTAAGTTTATAATTAATTTTACAAGCTATTATTTTTCATAATTTAATACTTCACTTCTAGTTACTACTTATAGGATAATTAAGAAACTATGTTCATGCACACATATATTCGAATTATCAACTATGGCCCCAACACGAGTTTTTCCACCTTGGTTTTACTAGTCCAGTGGTGACTTGCTTCAGCCTGAACCGGAGATGATGCGCATTGCTTGTTTGGGTTCAAATTATAAATCTTGGACTTAAAATAATTATCGATTCAATTACCAGTTGTAAGCTGTGTGCATCAATTTCGGAATTGTGATTTTACATATAATACCCTACAGCAAATACTTATCTTAATGAATAGCTAATGATCTATTAAAATTGTACACAATATTTCATACAATCTTAAATATTAATAATAATACTTTCTAAAAAGAAAGTAAATCAATAAACGATATCTTAGTGATAGCATAGACCTAAGGATTGTCTTCTACCTGAGCCTATAAGATATGTGAGGAGCTCGTTGCTGCACATATAAAAGAGTGTATGCTAAATCACCACATACTATGACCGTATAAAAATACTTTTTCTACCAAGTAAACTAATAATAGTGGAGCTGGGAATACATCATCGATCTCCTAAATGCATTCAAAATTGAGATGTAACTAATCGCGAGATAGCTATGCTCCATATCCTCCTTCGAGGTGGTAAGAACTAAAGTCACCTCAAACAAACAAAGATCATTCGCACTCAGTATTGAGCATGAATCGACAATTCTAAATTTAGTCTAATACGACTTAAAAATAAAATTTTATTTAAATGTTAACTCTCTAAACTAAGAAATGGGCATCATTACTTTAAGTACACACACACATATTAATTAGCTCACTCTCCAGGGCATAAAAATCAAACACTTTAAATATATATATATATGGATAAATAAACATGCAAATATTCATTGAAACTATTGACAAAGTAATATTTCTAACCTCTTCCATACTTTCACATTTTCACTGGCATTTCATAGTAAAATAAAATATGGGCTCAAGCAGTTAATTAATGGATAAAGTACATTAGCTATCTTAACCTGAGTTTAATACTGGGTCACTATAACGCTTAATTAAAATACATAATCATTTAGAATTAAACACATAGCATAGCAATAAATATAATAATAATAAATATTTCTTAAAGTCTCTTTTATACCACTACACTATTCATAATTGTTCTCCATCGCAGATTAAAGTTTATCCATATTTAAATAAGCACATATTACCCTTTTTTTAAAGGGAAATAACACACAGCTATGGCATAATGAGTTTGAAATTATCCAACTGGCAATGCTTATTTAATAAAACTAAATCTAAAGATGCGCATTTTAAAATGAATTCGAAGTTATCCCACTGGCGACTTTTATTTAGTAAAACTGAATTTAAAGATGCACATTTTAATAAATAAGTAGCTACGTTAAATATTAAGATCATTGTTAATTTGTTAATTCCTTATAGAACTTTATATCTTTGTGACATCACTCCTTCAATGGTCATTTATTTCTCTAGTTTAGTTTCCCTTGCTCGATGAATTCAACCATTCCTTGGATTTTTTCTTTTCAATATTAAAATTCTATTATTTATTTAGACATTTAGTTTAAAATAGATGCTCTATAATAAATTTAAAGACTCATTCAACAGTTATTCAATTACTATTTCTTGCATTTTAATTTAAATCGCTTATTCTAACAGATATTTTGTTTTAAACATTTCTGCTAAAGTTTTCTCTCACGAGAATGCAAATTTTTTCCTTTGATGATAATAATTAAAACAGTAAACTGAAGCTTAAAATTTTGTTTTGTCTGCTAATAAATATAACACAAATGTACGGTCACAGCAATTGTTTGTTTTCCTTTCAGTCTTTTCTTACAATTCATTAAAAGCATCGATTCAAGTTCTATAAGTAAAATATTTATGACAGAATAAATATCAATCCAAGTTTGTATCTGGAATACTTTATGCTGGCGAGATTGGACGATCCAAACTAGATGTACTAAATTAAGCAGGATTTATGACTTTGGTTGAGCTGGCAAAATCTTAGTTACAATTGACTTTCAAGAAAATTTGTTGTGTTTCACTGGGTTATCTAGTGACGCATTTTATAATAAAAACTATACACTTAAATTATATTATTCATAAATCAGATGATGATGGTCAAGCTAAAAATTATTACGTGTTCCCTTAACACAGAAAATTTTAGAGAAGGCCCTCCTTAATTTGTTGCCCCTTATTTATAAGCTCCGCCCAGTCATCATCCTCCTGACTTGCCCATTTAACCTTTGACCATATTATTAGGTGTTAATTGGTTCATCAATATAATTGTGACACTAATTATTTACAATTTGACTTTATCCCACGTATGTGCTTGAGAGATTTTCCCCGCTCTAATAAAAAATAATATGTCGGAAAAAATGAAAGAAAAATCTTTTCAATAAAAAAAATAGACTAAAATTTTGATTGAAGATTTATGAGTGAAGATGATTATTGATTTATTTAAAACTAAGATAAAATAATTGTTCTCCCAATTATTTTTCCAATGGTATAGGGCATGATATATACAACTTTGAGATTGTCTATAATTAAAATTTCATACATTACACACATGCGCGCGTATGCACGCACATTTTAATAATAATACTATTTATTTTACAGCTGTCATTGCCCCAAATTAAGTATTAAACAATCACTATACTAAACAGGTTAAATTTCCTGACTATTATTAAACTTTCACTTTAAAAAAATCATTCATTTAGTTTAATATTTAAGCTTTTATAAACAAACAGATTCAAAGTTTTACTATGTGTGAGATCTATATCCCCTTCCACGCACTTAATAAAAACAATATTATACATTTTGATAAAAATACATACATAATTTAGTCTATATGTTACATATGAGATTTTTAATTTCTAAAAAAAAAAATTGGATTCTTCTTTAATCTAAAAAAACTAAATATATATATATTTTTCACACTATTCAAAACCAGCATTACTCTTAGTTCATCAATGTTAGGCTTCTCTAAAGAAAACTAAAGGTTACATATATTGTAACTTTCCAAAGAGTGACCAAGCAATCGTAAAGTAAATTGTCGATTTAAACACAAGTCTAAATCAATAAAAGAACTCTAATGCATTAAATAAACATATAACAGAACCTAAGTCCTTTTATAGGCTAAGCACATAATAACTATATAAGTCCTCTCATAGGCTAATGATACAGTATTTAATTATTCTACAAGATGTGGATAGACCAAGGGTTGATTGATAATTTATTGTTACATTCTACAAATAATAATAATCCATACAATCAATGTTTTTTACACACAGAAATCAGTAAATCTATTAACAGCAACCATAAAAAGATTTCCAGACCTGGAGTGTGTGATCAATGTGATACCCACAGACAGACCACCCCCTTCATATGAATATCTATCCACACTGATTGAAGAACTCAAACCAATATACAACAAAATATCACTCAATAATGATAACAAATATATATACTGGGACATTTATAATATACTATACCCAAACCAGATATCTAATCTATATCCATCTGCTCTTGGAATAGACAACAGGCAACTATTGCAACAATTCAAAAAATGGGCACTAGAACCAAAATTATTTGATTTTCTACTTAATCTTAATCTTAATGCTCTACCCACAACACATTTCCTTAGATTTCATAGATTCTATACAAATATAGACCCCATGTGTGGGTTACGTCATAGAGAAGAAGAGACACAAGATCATTTCCTTCATTCCTGCACTGCACTAGAAACAATATATCACACGTTTACCACATACAGAAAGACTAACATTTCAATTGGTGAAATAATAAATACTTTTATAAAAGGCAACACCTCTGCTATTCGTGCAGCAACATACAGCCTTTATGCCTACTGGTGTACCAGATGCACTTTTGCTCTTGCTAATAACCCTCGATGCCATTCAGCAACAAACTCAATAAAACTAGAACTGTTCAGAAAAAAAGACAGCATCCTAGCTCAACCAGATGTGTTTGCAGCCACATGGTCACACTTGAAACCAAGATCCAGTCTATGAAATATAAGTCCAATATGATAGATGATGACATTTTCAACATCAGCATTTTTCAACTTTAAAGAGATGCAAACATAAACTGAACTAAATAGAAGACCAAATTTAAAAACAAGCAAAAAAGTATGCAGAAATTATAAAGACTTATGTACTGAAAAGATGTCTTAATTGGTCTTCATGCATAGTTGTAATTTGTTTTGCATTTGTAACAAATCAATTTATTACTAGATGTGACTGTGTAACTTTTTAGACTCAATAAAGTTATGCTTTGAAACATAATAATAATAATAATAATAATAATAATAATAATAATAATAATAATAATAATAATAATAATAATAATAATAATAATAATAATAATAATAATAATAATAATAATAATAATAAGCATCATCATCATCTCAAGTTCTTAGATATTAAATAATTCAGTTGAAACGATTCTATCTTTGCAATGATAATCTAAAATAATAAAATAATTTAGTTTCTATTAACTAAATAGCAAAGATAATAGCAATGAGTCTCTTATTTATTTAACATCTTATCAATACTTGCTTTCTTTAATATGAAGTATAAATTTTTCTAAAGATGGGTTTAAACATATCAGCTAGCAAAGATTAACTCTTATTTTTGGTTCATATATCATTAGCTAAATAAAATCAAGTTTTCTTAAAATTTAAAATAACTATCTAACAAATAGCAAAGCTAAAGTGATACAGTAGGTGAAATGGCATTTTGTTGCATCAAAAACATCATTAATTTCTCTAACAACAAAAATATCAATAAAATAATTGATACCTACATGTTAATCCTGTGAGATGGAACATGTCTTAGACATGCTGCACCTTTTCACATTTATATCAATCCACTGATAACTTTGTTATCTTGTGATCTGAGCAAAATAACCTGTATGCAGATCTTGTACATAGTATTTTTGCAAAAATTTACAAAAATAATGTGTACACTGATCTTTTGTACATGATATTTTCCCCAAGATTTACAAAATTCTCAGCAGGTTAAATACATATGTGAAAAGGTGCAGCATGTCTAATACATGCTCCATATCACAGGATTAATACTACTTTCACACAAAAAATTTAAACAATTTGGAGAATAATTTACCCCAAAAAAAACCAGAAATATATATATGACATTTACATGAAAAAGTATAACAATACTAAGGATATCAATTTCAGCAAAAAAAATCACCAGTCTTAAAAAGTACATTTGTACAACTTTTTACAGGAAAAAATTTTCAACATGATGAGGAATACACATTTATAACAATACTAAATGATATTGAATAGGAATATATATGACATTTACACAAAAAAGTATAAAATCTATGATACAAAAGATATGAATTTCAGCAAAAAAAAATATGACACCATTATTGACAAAACAAGCTAAAGATATGAATTTCAGCAAAAAAAATCACTGATCTTAAAATTGATAATATCCAAATCATGTTGGTGATATTACCTGCTGAATTTTGCAGTCTCTTTCATTATGGACTCTTAATTTTTTTGATCAAGTAATTTCTGTGAATATCTTACAACCACCATCCCTTTATAGATTTGCAGAAAGATTGTTTGTTCATTCTTAAAACTATATAGTTCATATAAATTACTGATAGCCTAAGATGTGACCAAAAACCTCATTTACCTTTGCTTAGATATTCACTCATCCTATGTTCAAGAATGTTGCTGGACATTCAGATAAAAAAGGTATGTGCTGTTCTAAAAAGGAAAAGCTAAAAGCTGCTGGGGATCTGGAGTCTAATGTAATAAAACTGTTCCTGAACTCATGCCATGAAAATGAAGAAATTAAAAACATCTTAGAAACAAACTCTAAGCACTGTCAAAAGAAAAAAAAGGTGATTATCTCAAGAAAAGCTTTAACCTAAAAGTAGCTTAAATGCAAGTTAAAACTGAATCAAAGTCTAGACTGAAAATGAAGCAAAATGGGATAAGATTTATATTTTCAGTACAAAATCTGGTTAAAATCAAAATACACAAACTATTATTTTTTTGTTATTTAAGACTAAATGAATTCTGTTTAAAATAGCTTAGTAAATAATTCAAGTTTTTTTTTATATTTTCATGTTATTATAATTTGGTATGTTATAATATTAAATAAACATGTCATTTATTTGTTAATTTGGCCTGAATTGTCTTCTTCCTGAATCTCAAATATTAAAAACTCACTTCATTAGTGATCAGATATTGATAAAAAATGTTAATTATATAATCTTGTTTCAAATATTCAATATCTGATCACTAATGAGGTGAGTTTTAATGCTTAATTGAGTTAGCTCATGAAACAACCACTAGAAACATTTTAAATTATCTTTTGTGAATGTCCCATTTAATTCTCTGGATAGTGCCTGGGTGAAAACCCAATATGAGATAAAGTAACCACAAGAGAAATATTGTTGCTTTTAGTAGGCAAAGAGTGGGTGTAACAGTTTTGAAAGATGGCTGTGAGTTTTATATTCATAGACAGTATCTGGTCTGACCATTAGTACAGTTATTATATAAAGTATTATCTCTATTTTTTTTCTCTGCTTGCATAATGGTACTATATAATTTAGCTGGTCTACATTGTATAATAAAAAAAATCAAAGACCATTATAATTGGTGCTTTTACATGATTACCTGAATGAACAATTACATATAATTGTCTCCCAAAGTAGTTGCACAAAAGTCTTACACATAAAAGTAATTGTTATGTAATTGGATTTACCATTGTATGTGCATGAAAATAACCTCAGCTGTCGGATAAATTTTAAAAAATTAAGATAAATAAATGTTAAAAATTTGATGAATAATGAAAGAATAGAGAACAGAACCCTTAGTATTAAAATTGATAAAATAGATTTAGAGCAATAATACTTGGCATCATGGAAGTACCTTGTACTATCTTTTCATATCATGTGATACCATTTAATTCAGTTGAATGGAAGAAATGGGTAAAAAAAAACAAAAATAAAGTGCATTTTAGCTATAATTAGAAAGCCACAGCCCAATCTATATGAGTGGATCATTTGCAAATTGAAATATCTTTTCAGAGTATACATAAATACTAATCACCAAGGGTGAGATTACACAAGTTAGGCAAATAGTTAACATTATTAACAGGTCTGTCAATGAATCAACCAGGTTTAAACATGGGCATCTCAATTTCAGAAAATCTGTACCATGTCTCTTCAAAACCAGTTTCCACATTAATCTCTCTCACATAAATATAGAAAACAATATAATCAGGGCCAGGGATAGATTCATAAAAGTGTGAAATCTAAAAAAAAGCAAAGGGGTTACAGTCAAATATCTTGACTAGCTGATAATGTTATAATAAAGGTTAATGCTGTGAGTCACGTAAAAAAAACACATTCACAGAAATTCCAAGAAATGTATGAGGATCCTTATACTATAGTTCATCAATATAACCATATTGCCTTCATAGGGACTGAACATAGTATAAAATTGAGAACATACAACACTTGGTCTCTGAAATTATTTAGAAAACAAAAAATAAGGAAATATTAGATAAAGAATAGCATAGTGATTGGACAGACTGGAAGATATAAACTTGGTGAATAATGATCCAGGATTTTGTTATGGGAATATTGTTAAAATAAATATTTTTTTATAATAACAAGTGTGAATAAAATATTTTTTTCGCTATCAAAGTAGTGCCTAGTTAATAAAAATAATGAATGAATGATAATAGAATTCAGATTGTCAACAGAAATTGATATCTAAGTGTCAAAATTTCTGCCCTCATAAGATTGACAAGTTGTTGAAAATATATTAATAATTTTTATTTGTAATTTATTAGACTAGAGATTATCCGGTGCAATTTTCACTACACCATTCTAACACAAAATAGGGAATGGTTTCTATTTACTTATAACACCCTGTGGAGGGTGTAATAATAAACATATGACCAAAGACATAAAAATATGTATAATCCGCCAAGATGCACATTTTGTGCTGAATCAGCACTCATAAAATGATCATCTCAGGACCCATACATTTTTTCCATATGTCTTCAGTCATATATTTGAGATGACACTCTTCACAATGATTTAAAAGCAGATAGAGGACAATCTCTACCTTGCAAGAAAGTGATGTAATGAAAACTACACTATAGAAATATTTTTCATTAGAATTGATACTCACTAGTCTAATGAATGATTACTGAAAATTAATGATATATTTCCATCAAATGGTTTATGTCAAAGTTGTGAGGGCAGAAAGTTTGACACATCAATTAACCTATAAAATAATATCTTATTTACAATTAAACTATAGTAATTGGATATTTATATATGACCAATGATAAAGATATGTGTAACTGATTGTGACCTGGATCAACTGAGGACTGCTGGTTCAGCAAAAAATGTGCATTTTGGGAATCATATATGTTTTTAACATGACATGGGTCATATGTTTATAATTACACCCTTCCAGCAAATGGTAAAAGCAAATAGAAGCCAATCTGTATCTTATGAGAGTGATGTAGTGAAAATTACACTATAGAAATATTTTTGCATTTCATTTTTTTGTTTTATTTTTGTTATTTTTAATACATATGTGGACCTGATATATCCATCATTGTTAAAAAATTCTTGTAATATTAATCTTAATGCATTTAAATATTTATATTCATCAAGGTTAGTGCTATTTTTATAGACTGTCATTATTATTAATATATTTTATGTTATTGTTCACATTTATTAATATAATAAAATATAAATTCAAATAATATTTGTTAGCAGAATGTTTATTTTATTCCTTGTGAAAAAAAATTATGAATCTATTTTTTATATTTAACACTATATCTTTTACATACGTATATTTTTCATATTAATGACAACTTTTTATAGCAAAATATATGGTGATATTAATATTTCCATTGGTAAGCATCTGCAAAATATTTTATAACACAAGGTTTGTTCATTTTTTTAATTTCTGAAATAAACTTTCATCTTTATTTTCTTCAAAAGCAAAAATATACATTTGTATTTATTAAACATAAGCATTTTAAAATTTCAACATTTTTTTCTTTCTTTTAAATACTCACATATCAATCAATCATTTTTATGTATAAATTACAGCTTTTCCATCCAGTCACTAATAATATAATATAATGTTAATCTTCAAAAGAAATATATTATAGTCCACTTTATTTTAAATAAAGAAAGTCATTTTTTTAAAAAAAGTTCATTCGTTTTTATAATAAGAAAATATGTTTCTGACATAAATTCAAAAGTCATTTTTTCTCAATTTTGTAACATCTCCTTGCAGATATATAATTCATTCAAATAACTCTTTTAAGATAAAATAGAAATAAAGCATTTCATTTGCATTCATATAATAAGAAATTATACCTGCACTTTCATAAAAAGTATTCTTTCATCTAGGTTTTAATTCTGGTGCATAATACTAATTTATCCTTCTTTTCCTTCTTCTGTAATTCATAAAATTATTTAATAACTCTTAACAAATATTCTTTTCATTCTTGTTAACTCAAACTTTCTTGAAAGATTATATTTATCAGAGTTAAATAAAGTTACTAGAAATAAATGTTCATTTATTCTAAATATATTAAGCATATTAAATTCAAAGTCCTTACATATCTCCAAATCTCCTCCAGTTCTATGATTTATCTTCCATTGGTATTTGATATACATTTTACCAACACTTTAATGATTATTATCAGCTTCAATAAAATTATTGCAATTCCTAATTAAGTTTCAAAATAAAATTTTGCTGATAGGAAATAACTTGTTTTTTATTCAGACATTATTTTAAAACAGTTGATTCAAATTATACTTTCAAAACTTTTAGATAGAAAATAATAATTTTTATAAAAAATTATAACTTTATACAATTAAACAAATGAAACAAAAGTATTAATAATCAATTTCCCTTTATTTGCATAAAAATTAAATTTCATCTTTAAAAAAATACTTTTATAAACTATGACTCTCATGTAAAATATTTTAATAACTTGAAATATTAATTTTAAAGCAACAAATATTATTATTCAAACAATACAATAATTTTAATTATTACTTTTTAAAAATATTATTTCTAGACCTAACTTTTGCAACATTTTAAATGTTTCTAATTTTATTAACAAACTACCAATCAATCTTTCCATCTAGAAACACAAAAGCTCACATACTAACAGAAACACTTTTAAGACATGTGACATTTTCAGAACATTTTAGAATATTTAATTATGTATTTAAATAATTAAAACAAAGAATTTTTTTAAAACACATTAAATACATTATATAATATTTAATATTTTCATTTAACTATTGTTTTATTATTATATCAGTTAAATATAACAAACATAAATGAATTTTATTTTTTAAATGATATATATTATATTGCTTTTATTATTTAAACTGTACTAAAATTACTTTCAAATATTTAAAATATCTTTGTAAACTTCCTATTTAGTGAGTTTAAACCTCTACTAATTATAAAATTACTATAATATAATGCAAATTAACATAAATTTAAATTTTGTTTAAAACTGGCTATATTTTAAGCTCTACTTAAAATAACTATACTAACTACATGGGTATAGTTATCCTCCCCTACCAAAAAAAAAATTAAATTACCTAAACATTATTCAATAAAACTTTAATAAGCTATAATTACTGATTTTATATTTTACCTATAAATTTATATTTTTATCAATTATTTTCATAAATATTTAAGCTATCTTTCATCAAAACAATGATAATTTTATTGGGAATCATTTTTTTAAACCATGACATTCACTTTAGAGTGTTAAAAATTATTAACTTTTCTGTTAACTTTTATGTAGCTGCAGACCATGGGATTAAGATCCTGACATTATAAGTCCCATTTACTCTCTCTCTCTCTCTCTCTGATGTGGTAAGCATGAATACAATTTTATTATTTTATAGGTTTAAATATAAAATATCAAGATATTTTAAATCAATATAATAGCAAATTTCTAAAATTATAAATTATAGTAAGCAAGTATTTTTCATCAGCTTATTCTATGAAAAATGTGTTTCAATATTATATTGTTACAATTGCTTAGCACTTAAATATTTTAAATTATATATCTATGATGACACACCCATATATATATAAAAGACTTATTTTGTGGGTTTGTCCATGTTAAAAAAATTTAAATATTGATATATTGATGTTTCAACTTGATCACACAAATCATCCACTGGGTATCACAATATGTACCAGATTGATGGAACAATCTATTATTTCTGAGAAATGTGTGAAATGTTGTGAGCATTTTTTTTTCTTTAAACCATAAATAAATACTGTAGTGCTTTAGGCTTTATATAATATCAAGAGATTGCATTTAGAAAATATACCCTTTTGAATGCAGGATATATTTAAAGTTTACTATTTCATTGATTACTGTTTATTAATATCTGAAGCTTACTGTCTATTAACATCTGAAGATAACTTTTGTAATATAAAAATATAAGAGATATTTTACATACTAAAATATTTAATCAATTACAACCTATTAAAAATATTAATTTATAACATCTAACTGATTGGTGGAACAGTTTATTATTATTAAGGAATGTGTGAAAGTATGTAAACTTTCTTTCCTTAAACCATAAATAATTACTATAGCACTTTAAATTAATGTAACATCTAGAATTTGAATGCAAATATCTGACACTATTTTTTCTAATATGAAAGTATAATAGACATTTCACATTTTAAAATATTTAAATAATTAAATCTGTTAAAATATTAATTTATAATATATTGCACTGGAATAGTTTGAAGATACCAAGGTTTCATTTATTAGAACATAGAGACCCTTAGCATCTATACACAAATCCCTGGACCAATACTGTGTAGCTATAATTAATTGTTTGTTTTTGATGAGATGATTAATATTCATCCTGTGGGACAATACCTTGTTCCCACCTTTATAAAATCAGCTTATGGGTCTTAGAATCACTTTACATATTTTTTCTCTCCCTTTGTGATTATTACATTAACAAATACATATTCCTAATAAATCATATGAAATATTAAATATAATATGACAGATTCTATATTTATAAAAATTGAACACATCTATTTCTAATGACCATGTTTTATCTAAAAGTTTTCTTCATGATTTTATAGCATTTTTGTGCATTTGCTTTTAGATATAATGATTCATAAATATTTCATTATTTTTGTACATTATTGATTTTATATTATTTTCACAGTATATTTTATGTTCTGCATAAAGTAGTTCAATGATGCGTATTTTGTATCGTGTCTTCTTAATAGCCATGTCACATTCTTTTATTTTTTCCATTGATTTTGTCACATGATCAATATTATTTTTCACAATTTATGCATTTTATTTTTTATGTCACACCAATTTTTTTTGTTTATTATCAATTTACCTAATGGTTGTTATTAAATAATCAACTGTTATATTATTGATGTATGCAAATTTTATATATTTTTATTTTATTATTAGATTTTATTACATATTTTATTCGGAATAAGTATATTAATGCATTTTATATTATTATTTTAATATTATTATTAATTACATAATGAATTATTATTATTATTATTATTATTATTATTATTAGTAGTAGTAGTAGTAGTAGTAGTAGTAGTAGTAGTAGTAGTAGTAGTAGTAGTAGTAGTAGTAGTAGTAGTAGTAGTAGTAGTAGTGCTACTACTACTACTACTACTACTACTACTACTACTACTACTACTACTACTACTACTACTACTACTACTACTACCACCACCACCACCTCTACCACCACCACTACTACTACTATTAAACTTGAAATTACATATTAAATTGGTATTTGATATATATAATCATTTTAAAAATAAATTCTTTGAATATAATTAGCATGCAAATTTTATAACAATATATCTTTTATTTTTCATATAATTTTTATCTGTAGCCAATTTTTGACATAATAATTGCAGTGAATCAATCATTATATTTTCTAAAGTATTTTTATATTATATTTACTATTATGAATATATAAGAATTTACATTTTTTTTTTTCATTTATTACTATTTCCAGGAAATTTATTGAACTGAATTTTTTAGTAAGTTCTGTTAAAAAAATAATTACTTTTTTCTTTCTATTATTCTATAACTAATATATTTATTACGCACAATTTTATCTGTATTTTATACTTATTGATTATGCTTGTTTCCATATTGTTTATAAATAATAATGCCACAATACCATTTCTTAATATACACTATTATATCTAAAATATAAACTCATCAATTAATTATAAACATATTTAATGTTGATAATATATGATTTCTGTTATAATTTTCTTTTGTAGCTTTTTAATTATTACATTTAGACTTTGCTTATGAGGTATGCTTAGACATATTTTTGCTATATCAAATGAATATAATTCTGAATTTCTGTTAAATTTTATTCCATTTAATATTTTAATAATTACCTGTGACTTTTAATTGTAAATTATTCAAGTAGTAATAAGCTAATAGTTAGTTCTTTAACATATTTGCATAAATGCTGAAGCATATATTTATTAACATTATAAAACAGTATTTATGAAGCAACTTTTTTGTTTGTTTTTATTTTTGCTAGTGTATTAGGATGTTGTCATGAAATAACTATACTTTTTTAATATTCTTCATTATTAAGTAAATCTTTTTTTTATTTTAGAAATTAAAATTTTATATCTTATTTTTAGTACATACTTTAAACAGATCTTTTTTTACCATTATATATTTTCTACTTTTTATTTTATCTATTTTATTTTTAAAATCATCAGTAGAAATATTATAATAAATTTTTACTATCTTTTATATATATATTATTTTTTGTATTTAGATTTATTTTAATTTATTTTAATATTGTTTGTTGTTATTATGTTTATTAGTTTATATAATTGCATTATCATTAATATAGTCATAAATATAGTAGAAACTTTTATATTAATCATAATTTTTTATTATTATCTTTATTCATAAATTACTAAAAAATAACAATAAAATAAATTTTGTAAACACTTTAAAATAAATAATACTAATGAATTTTTAATAGTTGAACAAGAAAAATTGTTGACATAAAAAGCATAGGAAAAAGTGATTTATTATAATCATTATGTAAAAATTGACTATAATATAAATCTTCAGGAAAAAATAATATATTAACACAAGATTTAAATGTTATAAAAATTTATTTTTTTACAATGATTATTTATGTGCATGTGAGTGCAAGTGTGTAAATTCATTGAAAGCAGTCAACACTTTAAATAATATCAATATTAAAAGCAATTAAAAATCACAATCCATTGTCAAAGCAACCTCCTTTTAACAATAAAGGTGAAAATCCACCTTTATTTATGAACTAATATGTATATATAGCCAGTAAGTATTGCAATTTGACCCTGGAGTGTAATTATTGATAAGAAGTAAATACATCTCATTAAATAAGTAAATATAACTTCTAAAAGCAGACTAACAAATAATCAAAAATAACATTCAAACTGCACTCCACCAATGTATTACTCAAATACTAAAGCTAATAATGTTCAAGGCTAGATAGGTATATAAATGTAAATTCATTGAAAGCAGTCAACACTTAAATGATACCAATGTCAATAATAATCAACCATCTTAATCTGTAGTCAAAGTAACTTTTTAGGAATAAAGGTCAACATTCACCTACATTTAATTTTAATATGTTTATATGGACATTAAAAATTGCAACTTGACCATGTTGATACAAGTAAGTTTAAATCATTACAGAGATAAATATAATGTGTTCTCAATGTAAGTAAACAAATAGACAATTGTAACTTTCAAACTGAAATCCAATTACGTATTATTTAAACAAGAAGGCTAATTTCAATCTTGGGTGTCTACATAAACATATAAGACCATACAAAAAGCTGGATTTTCACCTTTATTGTTAAAAGGTTATTTTGACAACAAATTAAGATTGTTGTTTGTGATATCGGTATTTAAGTGTTGACTGTTTTCATTGATTTGACATTTATAAACCTATCTAGACTTAAGAAATATTAGCTTTATTATTAAAGTAGAACATTGTTGGAATGTCAAGGTTATAATTGCTTAAAAATTATGATTGATTATTTGTTAGTCTGCAATTAGAACAGGTTATATTTAAACTGTTTAATGGGGTTTATTCAAACTTCATTTTATCAAGAATTTAACTCTGTGGTTAAATTACAATCTTTAAATGTATATAAACACATTAGACTATACATAAAAATAGATTTACATCTTTATTATTAAAAGAAGATTGCTTTAAAAACAGATTGAGATTGCTCATTGTTATTGATATTAGTATTCAATATTGACTGTTTTCAATAAATTTATATTTATAAACCTATTGAGTCTTGAGCATTATACGCTTTATTAGTTAATTAATATATTGTTAAGGTGTTAAGGTGCAATTTGAAAAGTAAAATTGAAATTTGAAAGTTATAATTGACTATTTGTTAGCTACTTTCAGAACAGATTATGTTTACCTGTTTAATGAATTTATTTAAACTTCTTTGCACCTACAATTTAACTCTCAGTGATCAAGTTGCAGTTTCTAGTGTTTATATAAACATGTTATACCATAAATAAAGGTGGATTACCACCATTATAGTTAATAGAAGGTTACATTGACTATATATATTGTTGACTGTTATTAATTTTGGTATTGTTTAACTAAGTGTTGCCTGCTTTTAATAAATTTTCATTTATAAACCTATCTAGTCTTAACTATTATTAGCTTTATTATATATATATATATAGTGCCAACTAAGGGTTTTTCAGTTACATCTGATCTTATATATATACATATGGGTATTTTAAAAAAAATATGTGAATTTTAACTTATTATTTGATATGAGGATTATTAATGGCTTAAATTGCCGAATGATATTTTACTTAATTTTAATATATGATGCATTTTTTGATAAAACTCTATGTGATATTTGTTCAGTATTTTGGTATTAGACCTGCAACATAGGAGAGATAGGAAGCCTTTTCACAAGCACAATAAATATGTAATCTTGTGCTGATGTTAAATCAAAAGGAAATAATACCTGCGATGTTATTCGATCTCATGTGAAGATGGAATTTATCAGTTGTTTTCTCATCCTTGGTGTTCGCCTTAAGATGTCACTACTTCTAGGTAAATTCCTAGAAATATACCATTTCACCGGCCTTCACCCAACCAAAGAGGAATTTTTCTACGTTATAAATGCAGAAAAGTCCTCATGTTATGATGGACAGAGGAGGTGGTGACAGAAGCCAACACAAAGAAACTTCTTTCTATGATAAAACACAGAAAGAGTTCCTGACGGCTGCCAGTTATGGCTTTTTTTCTATGCTAAAAGCAAAGAGAAAGAAATGCCTTGATCGGCTGCCATAGTAGTCGATTTTGTTCATCATTTTTTCATAATAGTAGCATATCTATTCTCTCTGTAGTTACAGGTGAGAGTGTGTGTATTTGAAGTGGTCATATGTTTTTTAAATTTGATAGGACGTCTATTTTATTTAATATGTTGTAACTTACTTTACTGTTGTAAGTTTAGTAATAATGTCCTGAAGATTCCATTACGAAGGGGTAACCCTCAAAAATTGCTTTTAAGGGTGCGAAAGGAAAAAAAATTAAAGGATCACGCGAAAAGTACCGTTTTCGTGAGAATTCATCCGTGATCAGTTACTTTCACTATATATATATGCACAAACAAAAACAACCCACTGTCTAATTATTAGTAATTACTTGTCCGAAAATAAAATTAGTCAGGTATTATTTTTTTGTTACATTTATTATTTCAAAATAAGATTAGTTTTTATATCTACACACTAACAAAAACAACCCAGTTCCTGATTAATTACTGTCTTTAAAAAAAAAGCAAATTCAATGGGGTTTGATTTTTTTCAATGGAGTCTTTGAATTACGGTTTGTTTGTTTTTATATATACACAAGATTTACCAAAAAAAAAAAAAAAGAAACCCACTTACTGATTAATTACTGTCAAAAGAAACACAAATTAGTCAGCTATCATTTTTAAATTTAGTATTTCAATAACGGTACCCTTTTTATATAGACAGACTTAACAAAAAACAACCCACTTTCTGATTCATTACTGTCCCTCCCCCAAAAAAAAAAGAAAAAGAAAATGGAAATTAGTCGGGTATCATTTTTCAATCGAGTCTTTTAATGACGGTACTTACTAATAGTAGTCAGGTATCAAATCTAAATTGTAGTATATAAATTACATTACTTTTGATAAATTTAGAATTACATCTTGCTTTTTTAATAAAATGATTGATTTACTCTTGACCAAAACTACCATAACTTTTAAAAAAAAGACACACATAAAGTCCAAAAAAAAATGAAAAAAAGCCCATAACTTTAAAGACACACACACACAAACTCAAAAACAATCTAAGATTAATAAACATTGACTTATTATGTCTTGCTTTTGAATCAAATTATTGATTTACTCTTGCAAAAAAAAAATACCGTAACTTTAAAAAGACACACTTAAAGTCCAAAAAAAAAAAAATTTGAAAAAGCCCTGTAACTTTAAAGACACACACACAAACTCAAAAACAAGATAAGATTAATAAATATTTACTTATTACATCTTGCTTTTGAATAAAATTATTGATTCATTCTTGCAAAAAAAAAAAAAGACCGTAACTTTAAAAAGACACACGTAAAGTAAAAAAAAAAAAAAAAATTAGAAAAACACCGTAACTTTAAAGACACACAAACTCAAAAACAAGATAAGATTAATAAACATTTACAAAAATGAAAAAAACTAACATCATATAATAGTATTAGTTAGTAGAATATTTTATTACAAATCTAAGAAATCAGATCTTTTTAGATCAAATCGATCATTTACGTCCGCCAAGAATCGTTCTATGTATATGTTTTTGATTAGCATCAACGCCATCTTAAGGCAAACACCAAGGATGAGAATACAACCAATTTATCTTTATCAATGAATCTTTTTTTGCAATATTTCAATGTCTTCAGTTATTGTCTAGATTTCTTTCTGACAACAGAATAAATATTTAATAAAAGTTTTATAATAATTTATATTTCTTTCTTTTTGTGTATTTTTTTTTTGTTTTCTTTCTTTAAAAAAATATGTTTATAGCATTCCTGTTATGAATCCTGGTATATTCTGTGCAATGACATATTCAATAATACTCTGTTTTGGAAGAGGGGGGAATTTTCAGTACAAATCTCTATTTTATGTGTGTTAGAATTAAACATCAATTTTGTGGCTTCAATGTGACAATTCCTATTATATATTACATGGTAAATAGTATATGTGTGTGTTTCATGTGTTTTTGTAAATAATATTTTAAAAAATTATAATTTAGTGATTGTTTTGGCATCATTTACTTAAGATTGCAACCCAATTTTTTTTGTCTTAAAATGTTGTTTTTAATATTGATTTATATATCGTTATACATTTTAAAGTTGTTAGTGTGAAAGTCGTATAAATTTGTTTTAAAGTGCTGTTTTTAATATTATTTTTTATACTTTAAAAATGGTAATTTTTAATATCCATTTGTTCCTTAAAAATTGTTTTTAACTCGTCTTTTTAATATCTATTTGTTTCTCAAAATTTGTTTTAAAATGCTATTTTTAATATTTTTTATAGTTTAAAAATCGGTCTTTTAAATATCCATTTGTTTCTCAAAATTTGTTTTAAAATGCTGTTTTTAATATTACTTTTTACACTTTTAGTTATTTTTATTAGTTCTGCAATGTGGAGCATATATTAGACTTGCTGCAACTTTTCATATTTGTATCAACCTGCCAATAACTTTGTAAATCTTGTGAAAATATCATGTACAAGATCTGTGTATATGTTTCTATTTTTTTATTTTTTTGCAAATTTTGCAAAATATATCATGTATAAGATTCTTGTACACATTATTTTGGCCACATTATAAGATTA